>OV839568.1:30427119-31627119 GCA_929447395.1 Epistrophe grossulariae | reverse complement strand
TTAAACTTAACAATAAAATTGAACATGTGTGTGGGTACAATCACATTTTTTTTTTTCTGTTACTTATTTTAATTTGATTAAACATTTTATTTTGCAAACGCACCAACTGATTAAAGTTTTATTTTTAACATCTCATAGATACTCATCTTGTGCTACTTGTATATACATAGATACTACCGAAAAATCGATGGTTTACAAAAAACAACTCTTGATTTCTTTCTTGAATAAAAAAAATCAAGGAATGCGGAAAGACTCACTATAAGTACTATGTACATATATTATTCAGTTTTCAAGATAAAATGAAATCGCGAGTTGTTAAGGAAAAAGATTTTGAACTCACTTCATAAATTACTTTCTATAGAATGGAATTCTTTTTTTTTTTCAATATTATTGAACTTGTTATTTAAAATTCGATTTTTTAAGAGGAATTTATTTTGTAAAGAGATGATTTTAATGAAAGGAACTTTAGAGATTCAACAACAAAGTAATTCTACATTTTAAAGGATTTTCTTTTTACATTTTTTGTTTCTTTTTTCTTCTTAATTATAATATTGATTTCTTATGTTTTGTAGGGACTTTCTTTTTAAGTTCTTATATTAAATTCAATTCATGTTTTCTCTATTAAAGTTACTAGGTATATAGGTAACCAATAACTGTGCATAAGCTAAGTACAAACAAAGTTCTATTTAAATGGACGATTAGATCGCAAGTACTTGCTTTTGTGCTTTGAAGCTATAAGGTGGCCAGATATTTGGAATGTGATTTTGCCAATGATTTTATTTAAATAAAATTATTTTAAAATAATTTAATGTTAGATTTATTCAGAATCGTTATATCCACAAAAAAATCAATATACGGTTCTAGTTGTTCTGAAGATTTAATGAAACTGAACATGTCTTCCGCCATCTATTGTGGAGACGATGAAAACAATAATATCAATGTGTTGTTTTCATTTCACGTGTTGTTATTATTTTTTTCGTCGTTATAGCGACAGATTCGCGTTGGTGTGGGGAACCTTAAATAAAAAAATTTCGTTTTTTTTTTTATTTTTTGGAACGATTTCACGTGTTGTTATTATTTTTTTCGTCGTTATAGGGACAGATTCGCGTTGGTGTGGGGAACCTTAAATAAAAAGATTTCGTTTTTTTTTTTATTTTTTGGAACGATTTTGATAAATTTTTAAGCATGTTTACCTATTTTTTTAAACTTTTAAACTTTTTTCCACTATTAGTCCAGGAGCTTTAGGCAACAAATGGGCTCATTTTCGGAAAAAGTCCAAGCAAGCTGAATTTTGGTATACACTTACATTTCAGCTCTCCAAATAAGGTATGAATAATCCCCGTAAATCGGTTGTACGCATAAATTGTGACAATCAAAAAAGGTAACAAAAATGTACCTTGTCCGTTTTCGATGGTAGGGTTTGTACCTTGTAGGGTTGGTTGGTCATCGGGATATAGTCCTCCAAAAATCTTTTCTTTTGACTTTAAGAAATTTTGTATTTTTTGTGGAAACGAGGCTGATGAGGAAAATGAAAATTAAACCCTTAAGAAGTTCCACAATACGATCAAGCACTTTGCAACAATCGGCTTCAAAGAAATTGTGATGCAGGTGCAGATCGCTGAAAAAAGAAAAGATGATCAGACCCAGGCTGCTAAGAAAAGGATCATCTACGAGGCCGACTTAGTTGCAGCCGAAGCAAAATATCATAGCAATTGCTTCATTCATTTTCTTTCACCAGTCACCAAAAAAAAAACAGGTCGCCCTGTAGATGGTCGAATTATCACAGTTATGGAAAATATTTTCGCCTATATAGAGAAAAATGATGACAGCCAATTTACCTACTGATTGATTTCGGGTCTGTCAGGTTTGAAGCTAATAATTTTGTTGTTAAACACGCTCAAGATGATGCTTATGTTTTAATAACTGAAATTTGAAAAAGCCTTTGAATGTTCAAGTAGAAATAGAACGGTTGCTGTTGAGGAAGACGTGGATCTCTTGGTAATTTTGGTTGCTCCCACTTCGATCGATGAAGAGATCTTCTTTCTCAAACCGGGCAAGGGAAATATCGAACGAAGACTTTACTCTTCTCGAAGTTTAAATGATCACGAACACATTCGGTATCATCTTCTACTTCTGCATGCTTTTACTACATGTGACACAACGTCTGTTTTTTTTCATAAAGGGAAAACTGAAGTTCTGAAACTTTTCACAAAACGTCAAGACCTATACGTGCTGCAGCATAAATTTTCAACCAGAGTGATGCTTCTTATAGAATAAATTTTTTCGGATGGAATTAGAATTTTTCTGGTTGTGTATGACGCCCTAGAGGTAAAGACGATTACTTGAATTCATGCCGTTTTCTGTGCTTTATGAAAGCTATAGGCAGAAACAAATGGGCAAGTTTGAGTTTGTTATCCCCAACAGCTGACGGAGAGAAAAAACACCTATGTATATCGTGTTTACTACCAGCTGCACTATTGGTTAGGAAATCAGCTGAACACGCAAAATATGTGGATGGTTAGTAAAAAACGGCGTAAAGGAGCCAATAAGCAACCTTCTGCCCCGGAGCGTTTTTTTAACATGATTTTTTTGCAATTGTTCGAATGGTTGCGGCAAGTTTTGCGTATATACAACCGAATGCCGGAGATTTTTCACTCCTTATTTGGACAGCTAAAATATAAGTGTTTATCAAAATTCAGCTAGGCGTCAGTTATATAGCGATCAGGAAAAAAACATCAGGAAACGTTGAAACAGATGGAAACAGGAATTTTTTCCTTATGAGCTTTTATAGCGAGCACGAAAAGTTTTCTGGTTTTCCGAATTGAAATACAAATTTTTCACAAAAAATATTTGTTCAATTGCAAATTTTATTGACACAAAAAATACTTTGAGTTATTTGCCATCGAACAGTGCTCCGAAAACTACGCCAGAATTTTGTTTTCAAAAAAACGCCGGTAATGTTTCCATACAAAATTTAGGTCTTTTTTCGTATTAAAAACATCAGACTTTTGTAGCAAATTTTTGCAGAATTTCTGGTATTTTTCCAAAAAAAATTCGGAGATTTTTCTTTTTTACAAAAAAAAACTATCAGACATTTTTCCTTTATTTGTTTTTTTTTTTTCTTTCTTTAAAAAATCAAGAATCAGAAAAACTGTAGGTATAGGTACATATGTGGATGATCCAGCTTCGAGCACATCACATAGAATGATTTTATAAGATTTAACCTTAAATAAGGCATTATTTTCCTATAATGCGCTGACTGGATTTTGTAAACTATGCCAGAATATCAATTCGCTAATTTGTTAACATTTCTGTCTGGCACAATTCCAATATATCTGGCATTCTTCTAAAATTCTTTCTATGATTTTTTTTATATTTTTGTGCTAAGAATTTTCAATTCATAACGAAGATGATTAAAATTAGAAAACTACTTCTGTTAAGGAGGAGCGATTGAAGTTATAAATTGATTTTATAATTCTTCAAAAATTATAAAATGTGCCTTTTAAGAAAGATTCTTGTCGATGAGGAATATGATTTAAGGTAGGTAAATCCGTAAACATGAACAATCTTATTTACCATATTAAAGGTGACTCTATAGTAGAGATGTAAAGACTGCAGTCTTTTGATACTGCAGTTAATTAAATAAAAAGACTTATTTCCTTTATTCCTTACAAAAAGACTAACTGCAACCCAGACGGCGGACATTACTAATATTTTGACTGTACAGTTACCAAAAGCAGTTAATTGAATAAAAGTTAATTAACTGCTGTACTTTGGTATTAGTCTTTAAGTCAGTTTAAAATCTTTAATACTGGCTTGGTTTTGGTTTTAGTCAGTCTTTTAACTTATTTTTTGTTTTTTGACTTAAATACAATTCAAGATTGTACTACAAATATTTAAAAAAGTAAATTAAATATTCACAATGCATTTTGGTTGATAAAAGTTGAATTATTTAAGTGATATTTGATGCAATTAGCATGATGCAAAATACTGATTGGAGTTAGCATCAGTTTGATTTATTGTACGTGGCATGTTGACAAAAAGTATCCTTTTCTTTGTTAATATGTTTTTTATTCCATGCATTATAATTAAGAAAATATTTATTAAACTATTGGCATCCATCAGATAATAAAATAAAATATCCTGAAAGTCTTTCAGACCTTTCTAATTGTAACACGTGTCACCAGTGAGTTCTAAAGATGGAATGTCGTAAAATTTAAAAATCAATTGATTTGCATGGAAATTTGATAGGAAATTGTTTATTCATTTTGTAAAGGTACGTTTATTTTATAAGAAGGTTTTTTTTTAATAATTCAAATTCTACATACTACTGAAATAAATCAGCCAAATAGAAGACTTAAGCTAAGTACAGACGATTGTCAGATCTTATACAATATTGTCAGATCTTTCAGTAGAAAAATTGTCCCAAATCTCTTAAAATCGTGCAGTGAACTTACAATATTGCCAGAAATGTCATTGTCAGCTATTCTCAGATTTGACGATCTGACAATAAAATTGTCAGTTATGGGACAGTAGTCTGAACACTGCACAATTTGTATTATTGTCAGACAATTAGGACATTGTCAGACTCGTTTGAAATTGTGAGATTTCGTTGTTTAAGACATCTGAAAATTGCTGACAAATTCGTTATTCGTGTTTTTTGTTATACCTACCGAATAATGGTAATGGAAAAGGAATCAGAATTGTCAAAAAAAATTGTTCTGAAGTGGCAAAGGATGCACTTTCACAGTTACCAAACCCACCATTTCCTCAAAAAAGGAAGTCATATCGTAAGAAAGTGGAGAGCAAATGGCAATGGCAATAAAATCGATTTTTATTAAAAATTATTTGCACGAAATTTTCCGCACCGACCACTACGAACAAAACTATTAATTTGTCCGACAATGTCTTTCAATGGGTCGACCAAATTTTTCGTAAACAAATATCTCCCCACCGTGTGAACTGACAATTTTCACCATGACAATATTTTCAGAAACTTCATTGTCAGCTTAACATCTGACAATGAAACTGGTAAGAATTTGGGACAAAATCTGCGTGTGAACAGAAAATTTTTCATTGAAAGGTATTTTGGATGTTGTCAGCACATTGGTAGATTGTCAGAGCACTGAAAGATCTGACAATATTGTAAGATCTGACAATCGTCTGTACTTAGCTTTAGCATTATTTTAATTGGACTTGTTGAATTATTGATTCAAAATAGCTTTTAACAGCCCTTAGTCCACAAAACTTGGCGTTTCATCCCGGCGATCTCACTTGAACTTATGAATTGACGAGTGACGGCCTTGTCAATACGCACTTTTTGTTAAGTTCATTTCATCTTACATAGATTTCACCATGAATATCATATTGCGATTTAGTAAATCAAATTAGGTAAATAAATTAAAGAAAATGTATAGCTGTTATCTTGAAATCTTAGAGCAAACTTATAGTCGCTTAGGGTTTATTTCATCAATAATTGAAAAAAACGCACAAATTTTAAGATTTTTCGTATCGTTTAATTGTAATTAAAATATTATCATTAGATTGATTTTTTTTTTAAGAGTGAAATAGTGAACTTAATGCACTTTCAACAACAACTGCTCATACATAGGTGTACATCTATTTATTTTTGTTGTATCAAAAAAAAAAGTTTGATTACTTTTTTTTTAACAAGTGAGATATCTACCAACAGAGAAAACTAAAATTATAATAAACATAGATATTATTATGCAATGATTTCAGCGTCACGAAGACCAAAAATAAACATCGTTCCATCAACTATATCGCGAAAGCACTGCACTTCCTTGCAAAAACAGCATAACCAAACAGGATATATATTATATATACGTAGATATGTACTAATATACCAATATATAGGTAACTTTTAGCTCTTTATTTCCATGTATATAGTTCCGTCATGTGGCTTACCGGAACCATCATTCATAACACACCATCACTGCAGCATCACCATCGTTATTTATAATTTAATAACAGCGAATGCGTAGGTTGGTATTTCCATATAATATACCTAACTCATATTTATTATATGTTTATCCATGGACAGAAGTCGAAAATTCTAAGTTGTTTGATGGGAATGGAGGAATGTGACAAGAAGTCAGAAGATATATAATAATTCCTCTAAAATTCTCAAATATTGCATTCTGCAGAAACATTTTTAATTTAAAAAGCAATTTTCGAGAAAATTATTTTATGAAATTATTGCCCAGAGGATATAAACACCACACAAGTTGTTTTATAGAAGTATAAGAAGTGCGATGAGATTATAATACGAATTTAAGTTAGCTTATAAAATAGTTGAGGTTCAAATTAATTTATATCCCTTATTTGAGATGGAAGAAAGTAATACATACATATGTACATATATACCTATACTCATATTTAGAAGGCCTTCAGGCATTATCTCCATAAGAAAGTTTAAGAGCTTATGTCGAAGAAGGCTAGACGTTATTTCCTGCATCTTAAGTGACATGTTGTCTACATTTTTAATTGGCTGTGAATATTTTATCTTACAGAGTCTTGTGAATAAGTTTGATAAGTTTAGAATGCAATTTGAAAATGGAAACAATTTAATTGGGTGTATACATAGTTTGTATGTCCGAAAATTGAAACTTATTTTCTCTAAGTGGAATTTAAAAGCCTCATTGAGCCGATTGAACTCACACAAGCACAGGCCCCCCAGGCGTATTTATTTTATAACTCCATGTTGGAAGATGCCAAATATTTTTGGGCTACTGCAGAATTGGTTCGGTAGAGATTTTCAATAAAATAATTCACACACAAGAAATTGAAATAAAAATGCAAAATGTATTTTTACAAAAGAATAAATTTAAGTGAATATTTTAAAATGGAATAATCTTTATTTTGGCATAAGGAATAATTTGATAAAAATTCAATTAGATTGCTTAATGCAAGCTAGTTATTCAGAGTTATATGTTAAAAATAACTGTTTTTCGCATAAAACATTTTTCGGTAAACATAACCGAAAACAACTTCATGTTAAGTTTATAGATCATGCAATTTTAGATGAAAAAGGTCTTTTTTCCCCTGTAAAACCGTTTAAATTTGTTGGCATTTCAAAAACCTAAAATATCGAAAATGTCGGTTTTTCGCATAAAACTCCTAAACGGTAAGTGTTTTCGAAAACATATTCATGCAAAGCTTGTAGGTACAATATGTACCCGTCTACAAAAAAAAACATTAAAATTTCATTCCCAGAACTGACAACTTAAGAAATATCATTATTATCAAAAATTGGCAAATTCTCAAAAATATTGGTTTTTCAATCTGTGATCTTAAATGGCAAAGTTATTGTAAAACAATTATTGGTCGTTTTATAGACTTTAAGAAAAAAAAATACAAACAAGCACAAACTAAGCTTAGTATAACTTTTTTAAAAACTGTAATTTTGAAAAAAAAAAAATTCCAAATTTGCAAATTAATAAAAATATATATTTACTGCACAATACAGCACAAATTTCTATTTTTTGAAAATCAAAAATGGCAGTGCTAACTTTAAGCTAAGGTCCTTCGCAACATTAGCATTTAGTCGTAAAAGTTGCAATTATGCGATTTTTGTATATCTTCGGTTAATAGGATCATTTTTTGAGCACAAAACAGCACAACTTTAAGTTTTTAGAAAAATTTAATATTAATATTCTTTTGTTTATAAAGTTTTTATAAGTTTATTTTATTTCATTTAGTTTGCTTCGCCATTGTTGCGTCCAATCTATTACTTTATCGGTTGCATTTTGCAAATTTTTATGTAAACTTCACAATGCATTTATCTGAAAATTTGGCCATGATTGGATTGTTGTTCACTATAGTATTGGTCCTGGGACACTTCCTTGTGGTACACCGGCTTCAATTTTATTGAGTTCCAACATTCTTGTTAGTACTGTCGGTAACACAGGATTTCAAAATTTCGTAGATCTCTTCAAAGATCCCTTAGGCAGTTTGTACTCAAGTCCCAAATTCCAAACCTTGTCAAATACTTAAGCAACATCTAGTAATAGAACGGAACATACCTACTTGTTTTTCTATAAGTGCCCTTTCAACAACATCCGTAATTCGATGCACTTGGTCCATCGTGAAATGTTGAATTTAAACTGATGGTATCTTTCTTCTATTCTTTTGCTAAGCCTATTCAGAAGCTTCTTAGAGCCGATATGTGAAAAATGAGTGTGAAATCTCTTTTATAGAAAACAACATGAACTAAAATTGAAGTACTTTTCTCTAGTGTTTACTGTTTAAGGGATGTATGTGAAGAAACAATATTTTTGACATGTCATGTCACCTTGAATAACTTTTTATGCAAGTCAGATTTGACAATAGACTTTTTAGGCAGTAATCCGATAATAATAAAGGCGTTTAAAAATATTCACTTCGTTTTTTTTCCCAAATTTGTCTTTTCTTGTAAATTTTGTCTGGGCTAAATGTTTTGAATGAACAAAAAATATTGATAGCACTCGAAAATTCAACTTCTGTTTTTTAGTTTCAAGTAAATTTGACTAAACCTTAACTACTTACATAATTTTTTTTCTAATTTATAGAAAAGAACAAACAAAGCTTTATTGTTCTTATTTTATTTGCTTAGAAAGAAACCCAGCTCCTAACGAACTTTGTCCTTAATATTTGTGATAGTCCTAATTTGTTTCTTTTGATGAGCCCTCGAAAAAAACAAAAAGGGAAATGCTTCATATACTAAACTTTTGCCTTATGAATTTGTGATTCATCCCTAAGGGTAGACATTTACTCAAAAATGTCCTCGTTTTGTTTTTTTTCCCTTGTAAATATATGTATATTAAATTAAAATTCAATAGAACAAAAAACAGCATGGAATGTTTTATTTTTTCTTTGATGTAGAAAATTATTCTCTGCTCATTTCACGTATATATAGAGACAAAATGTATGTTATTTTTTTTTAAGTAAAAACATCTTCTGGTACGTGAGGTCTGGGGTATATAATGAGTGAACAAAGAACCTTAAGTATGCAGGATTAAAATTATTTATGTTTCGGTTTATGTCCCTCTTTTAGTGTTTGTTGTATGTGTTTGTTTGTGTTTAACATTTTGAAGAAGGGCAACCGGTGGCATCCGGCAACCTTACTTACCTTGTTTTTGTACAATTTAAATTGGGAAAGGACTGCAAAATATATTTCCTCGTAACCATAGTATGGAAAATAAAATGTATGAAAACTAAATGAAATGAAACTCGCAATTGACTCGGATGTGGTAAAGCTTTAAATTTTGAAACTGATATTTTTTTTATGAGGTAAGGCTTCTTATAGTAAAATTAGTTCCCAAACATTGTTTGTTTAAAAAAAAGTCGTTGTTTTAATAAAATACTAATTACCCAATTATGTTTGTCTCGAAATAGTCAATGGCTGACTTTTACTTGCAGATAGGTATTATAGGTGCGATAGGTGACAAAAGGTGTCAAAAATAAAATATTTGTTTCATTTGACCTGAAGCCCATTATATATCTTATATGGCAAGTTATGAATTTGTAGACAAAAATCGAACGAAAAAAGTTGGTCCGTAATTCTGTCAGTTTAGCTAAAACCTAAACGGAGAGGTTTATTTTATTGAAAAAATATTAAGATTTCTACCACTTTTGCTTAAAATCATTAAATTTAGGGTAGGCAGGTAGAAATGGCGGCTACGAGCAACCTAGCTCAATGACCCAATTAGCGCTAGAGTACGCCGTTTTCATACCAGAACTCGTTGGACCCGTGGGTGAAAAATGATTTGCAAAGTCTTAGTCTCGCAGTAATATGCCAAGTTGGGCAATTTTTCAGTTGGCTCACAGACGTAAGAGGTCTGATCCCCTAGGAGTTTCATCTAGTCCTAAGAAGGACACGGTACAGTAGCTACTGAGATCTATCCTAAAGCCA
Source organism: Epistrophe grossulariae (assembly GCA_929447395.1). Classification (NCBI taxonomy): domain Eukaryota; kingdom Metazoa; phylum Arthropoda; class Insecta; order Diptera; family Syrphidae; genus Epistrophe; species Epistrophe grossulariae. The sequence goes on along the minus strand of OV839568.1, from coordinate 31,617,206 downwards.
ATGCGTTTCGTTGAGGAAGGAGATCAAATCTTTTTTGTTTTACCTAGGAAAGTTCATTATAGTCACTGAAAAAAGCCCTACCAAATGATTGAGCTCTCATTCTTACCAAAGCTGGTGTATATGTTTTTGACTTCGATATGATTTTTTTCACAATAACACGTTATAAAGTATAATTTTTTTAAATTTTTTTTTAATACCCAATATGTGTTCTTAACTTAACATTTTTTACCTAAAATACATTTAAAATTATTAAAAAACATAAAAAACAAAAAATAAAGGAAAATCAAGAAATAATATATTGAACGAATTCTTTGTTTGCAGCGAGTTTCTTACAAAAGGTGATCCAATATCCCACCCTGCTGTTCGATACACAACTGTGCTTGCCTCAAAATACTTGAGGTAGCCCTTTTTATCATATCAGGTGTCACGGTTCGATATGCCTTTTTTTTATTTTTTTAATAATTTTATATGTATGTTTGGTAAAAAAATGTTAAGTATTTTAAAGAACACATATTGGGCATTCATAATAACAAAAAAAAATTATACTTAAAAACTTGTTTTTGTGAAAAAAAAAATAATATTATCGAAGTCAAAAAAACAAAAATGCTTAAAAAATATGTTTGATAATAATAAATTGCGGGAAAACCGTTATCCACAAAGAAAAAAGTTGTATGGTACATATAAATTTCTAACTGTTCTTGTTTAAATAAAAAAAAATTTGGTTTTTTTTAAACATCAATAATTAATTTTTTTTTGAAAATTTGTGTATGCAATATTATTAGAGATTATTTGAAGCATTTGTGCAAAAAAATTCATTAAAATCAGTTCAAAAAAATGATTCTATGAGAGATACCATTTTTAAACGATAGATAATTAGATATTAGTTCTCACAAAAATTTTAATCAAAATCGTAGGAGCCGTTTTTGAGAAAAATGAGATTTTCAATACCGGTTCATAAGCATTTGTATGGGAGGTATCGTTATTTTTGGTTATAAGAATAATTTTCATTTAAAATCTACTAGATAATGCTAAAAAATTACTGGGTGCCAAGTTTAATAAAAATTGACTCAGTCGTTTTCGAATTATTAAGTTCTCAAAAAAAACTTTTGAAACTTTTTTATTAAAAATCCAAACAAAAATTTTGGTACACAAACACTTATAAAACTTTTTCAAACATTCTCCATAAAAATTCATCAATATCAAAGTGGAACTGTTTTCATGGGTGGTTGATTGTTGCCTTTTTGTAAAAATAATTAGTGATTTTTTTTTAAGTTGTGGGCACGTTTTTGAGAAAAATAAGATTTTTTTTTTTGCCAACAAAATTTGTACGGCAGGTACCCTCATTTTTAGTCTTAAAAAAATTGAAAAAACGTGTGGGGGAAATGCCCAAAAAACTCTAGGTACCAACTTTGAACAAAATTGACCGACCCGTTTAGGCTGCAGCCGAAAAGACAGACAGACAGATAGACGGACAGAATTGCGAGATCCACTTTTTCCAACTTCGCTATCACCGTAATGTCAACTTTGATCAAAATCCCGAGTTCGATTTTTTTGACGAATCCATAACTAGCCGTATAGTACCTACATATATATCGCTAGTAAAAATAAAATGCCTCCACTGGGAGTTGAACCTTGACCAAGCGTCTTCAAAGCGTTACCGATTTTCAAATTTTGTTTTCATATTTCTTCGGTCCTTAATTCACATCACCAAAAAAACTGCTCCACTGTAGAGCACTTTACCCTACTGTTTCAAGTATTTTTCAATAACCCTAATTTTTTTATTTTTTAAAGCTCTGCATTAGACTTTTAGGCCCAAAAGTAACAATAGAATTCTGGAAGTTTTAAGTGATTATATAAGAATCAAAAACTAATTTAAAGCAGAACAGTAATTTCATGAATGCCTCTGCTTTATTTAAATTTTCACATCTGGCAGTTTATTGAGTAAAAGTGGAAAAGAAACCACAACAGTATTTTCTATTTTCGTTAATATTTTGCAGAATAATGTTAGATAAATAGATATATAAATATTCAAAATTCTTATAAAATAGAATGTTTTAACATCATGTTAGTTGAGCTTAATACGAAAGACAAACATTATTTCGTAAACAAGAGAAAAAACAAAGATCACGAAAACGTGAATAGTCTCCTGGATTAATTTCGACTGGAGGACTAGTATATAAGCTGCTTGTAGAAATCAATTTAAAACGTGAGTGAATTGAAAAATATGTAGAACCAAACTTTTTTCAAACGATTTATTTCATAACACACTTCTACTTTTGAAAAAATATAAAAAGCACACGGTACAATATTTTTGTTCTAATCAGGATTGCTGGTTGATTAAAGTCGATTGAAAAATTGTCCTTCACGAAGTATGATTTTTTTTTTGTTAGAATGTTTGAAAAAAAAAAAAACAATATTGATTTAACCACAAAAATTGGCAATTCTTCCTGGTGATCTCACTTCGACTCTCCGGTAAATCGGTAATTTTTTTTTAAATTATAGACGAGTCGATTTGGACGATTGGTTCTGGGACGAAATTGTTCTACAATTTTATTGGTACCTACGCATGATGACTGACTTACGATAAATAAAAGAAAAAAAAAATTGTGCAAAGTCAAATTGATGCAATATAAACAAAATATCGTCTTCGTTCTAAGAAAATTCCATAAGCCCATTTTTTTTTATTTTTGAAAGATTTGCATTAGTTATGGATCTTTGAGTAATTTAGACTATAGAATTAAAACAACATTAAAGTTGAAACTTACATAACTTAACTCTTGATATGTGATTAACTGTGGTGTATTTAACGAGAGGTTTCGCAATTTCGAAAAAATGGAGTTTTCTTAGAACGATGACGATAAATTATATATGTAGGTTAGGGTGTCCCTTATTTTTTAAAATTTGTTTTTTTTAACGCATACGGCTTAAATTTTTTTTGTTATAGTTTAAAACCGTTGCAAAAAAATTTGGCGTCATTTGAACTTCATTTACTAGACCCTACTTTCATTCAAAGTATGTCATGCAATTTATATAGGAAAAATACCACATGTCCCAAATAAATGTTAGTATTTTATCATTTTTAGCATCGATATCAAGTATATTTATTTTTTGAAGATGTCATTATAGAAGTTAGAAGTTCTTATTATATTTTTCTAGTGGGATATATAAACCACCAAATAACAGAGTCTTAAGTTCCTTAAAAACGGCAAGTTTTCGAAGTTTTATTTTAAAATATTCTTAAAGCTTGAAAAAATAACGAGATAGAAAAGAATTCGCTGTTAAGTTAGTATGTACTCTAGATAGATGTTAGTTAAGGATTTGAGATTCTACTATAGCCTAAAGAATACACAAAATATTCTTCAGTCTACATGTAGACGCACTCAAAATAAAATCTGACGATTTTGCAATCAAAAAACCCTCAATTCCACGTATTCGGACGATATAAAAAAAGAGCTGTATCTATAAAACAGATTTTCAAAATGATGTTTCTGAAGTCGTTACTGTTCACGATGGACTTCCAAAGAAGAACGACTTCCTATCGTTTTAACGTTCGGTAGTTAAGAAACAATTTCTTTCTGTGTCCAAGCTCGAAACTCTTCATTTATTTATTATTTATTTTAAACAAAATTTTAATATTATTCTAGATAAAAGTCTAGATGAATTCTTCAACGTAAATAGTAAAAATTTGTTTTCTCGCTTAAAAATAAATTAATCATTGCTTGAAATGTGGCCTTCTGAATGGGAAATACATAAATAGTTCATACTCGAAGATGAAACCAACAATCCTGCAACTGAAAGTTGTGAATGATACAGCAGAAAGTGCAGTTAAGTTGGTTTAAGACTTTCATGGACTCATCACGGCAAAAAAAGAACATAAGCAGTTATTCTTACAATGTGTGGAGAAGCATGAGACATCGTATTCTGAATGAAAAGAGGAAACATTAAAATGGAGATATCTTGTTTAATTATCACATGTTTGATAAGGCTTTATTGAATATTGACATTTATTGATTTCTCTTGCTCTTAAATTGAAAAAAAATTGAAAGAAAAAAAAATTTCATTAAACACTTAAAAATGGTACATATTAATTTTCCTTCTTATCTTTGACGTAAAGTCGGATCGGGTTCCTATAGGTCTACGAAGCTAATATTTTGCATATGATCTCAGACCTGATCATAACTAAAAAAAAAGGGGGTATGCATTTCAGAAAAAAAAGAAGTAAAATAAGGGGCACCCTAATGTAGGTACTTACTTCGAATTATAGAGAAGACAGAGCCCTTGGAACTTTGAATATTTAAAAATAATTTTTGATTTCATTTTAAATATAATTCTAATTTGAATTTCCAAGTACTACATGTCGAACAATTCTTTTATATTTTGTATATTTTGTAATGTGTAAATATGTATACTTGTTATGTCTGGTGCATAAATCATTATACTTTCATATTTCTATCTTGAGAAGTTTTAACTGAAGATATGGTTATGTGCATTTACATAAATATGTCATTTCGTTCACACTTTTCAAAAAGAACAAGTTATTATCCCATGGATGTTATAAATTATGGTTATCAAACCTATATTCACTAATCCGAATGGAACTACCTTCATGAGTAGAAAATATTGTTTTCAAAATCAATGCAGGTGCTATTGTAAAATTGAAATTAAAAATGCAATGATAAATTGGGATTCAAAATCCATTTTTTAATTAAATTTGTTGCAAGGTGGAAGCTTTATCCACCCATGTAGTAATCCACAATTAATTACATATTTTATGCTTTATCTCAAATAAACTAATCCACTTGTTGTTTTTTTTTAAACCACAAAATTGAAATATGACTATGGAAATCATTTTAATTTCATGAAGGATTATATGCTTTGTAGCACAAAATAGTGCTTGCAATATAAAAAAAAATGTTATTTATCTGGCTGTAAAAATAGTAAAAATTATTAGAAATAACGTTTGATATCTTCTTTATAAGTTTATTCACTTTTTTATTTTTTCAAATATAAGTATAACTGAAATAATCTTAAACAACGTCCACGCTAATCCGATCAATATTTTTACTTGAACTATAGGGCAAGCAGGTACATATTGGTTTTATGTACAAAAAAATCGAGTTTTCAATCAAAATTAACACTGCTTGATAGAGAAGTCCGAAACAGTGGGTTTCGTCATACCGTCTGTCGGTCACTGTACTGTACTGTGCATCCGAGCGTCCAAAGCAATTTAAGCTAAATCCTAAAAAGGTTTATCAATTTTCTTCAAATTTGTTGCAGAGCATTTTTATGTGATTCCCTTGAGGCGGAATTTAAATTTTTGGGTTGGCTCATTTAAAGTGGGAAGATATCATACAACGATTTCAATATTTTTTTCTAATTTTCTCAAAAAACGGCTTTAACGATTTTCATTTAATTTTGTATTTGTAATAAAAGATTATAAGAAAATTGCGTTTCAGCTTTGTTTGCAAACAAAATTCGAATATCGAAAATAGAGTGTTGATGATTTTGAGAAAATTATGTTTTTTTAAAGCTATTCAATAATTTGATGGATTTTGTTAAAAATTTGCAATATAATGCTTCTAAATATTTAAAAAATATATGTATACAAAAAAATCAAACAAACATTTTTTTTATAATAAATTAATAAAAATGCGATCAGATATTCCTCATCAATTGAATTAAATTTTTTTAAACATCGATATCTGTTGGCGTTAGAGATCTCATGGACTATAGCGTGTGTTTATAGTGCATGAGATCGCAGTAACTAACCTCAGTTAAATGAATAGAATTTCTCACCACAATTTCTCATTATTGCTGTCAAAACAATACAAATTTATGTAACTATGAAAAAAAAACACACCATTTTAATTTTTGTTATTCTCTCTGTATTTAAAAGGTTTTAAATGTTTTAATATTTTTCGAAAGGTTGATATTCATAGGGTGCAATGGGGTCAAATAAAAATATACCATGATGATAGATTTCGGGCATCACTTAAGGTTTAGTTATTTTTAAAAATTTTTACTTATAGGTGGAAAAGGGAAAAAAATAACATCCAATTTTAAAATATTAATCTTTTTGTGCGACAAAAATATTAAGAAAAATTTATGTGCAGCAAATAAAAAAAAAATATGATGCAAAAATATACTAAAAATATTTCTACCATTGAAAAACTTAAGAATCCTGCTATAATTGTGAGTAGAAAAAACTTATCAAATCACCAAGTAGTCAAATTCTTTCAAATTTAAATTGAAATTACTGTGTAGGTCCTTATCTTCCAATCCTACTTTACATTATTTATATTGTGGAAGTATGTGTGTTTGGGCAGCTACTAAAATATACCTACCACATACAATTACATATACGTATTTTTTAAAAAAATTTAAGAAACTTATTTGTTTGCTAGTTTTTATCAAAAAAAAACTCAGTTCAGTCTGCAATACGAGATTAACAGGTCAAAGTACAAGAGTATAGAACCGTATGAATAAATGCTGGACTAACGACGTTTTCTTTGTTTAATTTTCTTTTTCTTTTTATATCTCGATATAATTCAGTCTAAGTTTTATAATTTTTATTTAGATTATAAGTTTTAATAGTTTTTAAGTTAAAACTGATAAGTCCACTTTCGCAAATTTTACAGGAGAACAAAAAACAAAAACAAAATTGCAAAAGGTTGCATACACAAATTGATTTTCTCTTCAAGATTCTCCAACATTGAACAAAAGTGATTAAAGCAATTTGTGCAGAATGTGTTTTTATAATAAAATGGCATCAAAATCTTTATTTTGGGCAAAAGTGAACTTAGCAGCTCCACGCATTTAGACGACGATATGTATGTGGTATGAACACCGTTTATTCCATAGTTAATTAAAAAGGATGGGATCAATGTGGCGTATACGTACTTTTTTTATAATTTATTTTGTGTAATAAAATAAAATTATCAAAAGTAAAACTTTTTGTTTAAATAAAACATAATTAGGACAAAGCACTGTTCATTCATTTAAAGTTAAAGCAACGCACTGCATTTGTTTTACGTATATAATTTTTAATATATGTTTATTCACTTTTAAAATAATGTATTTTGTTGGTGTAAGTGCGTTCCTAGAATTAATCACGCTTCCTCACTGCGACGACGGTGATTTAAACTTTCATAATTCGTACAACGTCATAGTGTCGGAATCAAATCAAAATTATGGGCGTAGTGACATTTGTTCAATTTAGTTTTAGTTAGTTTAGTTTAAATTGTTTTATTTAAATTAAAAAAAATCATTTTTTTACAATGTTATTTTACAAACAATAAATAAGACATGACCGAGAGCCGTCGGTCTGAATGGTAACAATTATCCTACATTTGTCCAATTTTATCGATTTAGTTTCGGGGGATTCGAAGTACTTATAGTTCCAAAAAATTTAATCAATACAATTTATTTTAAATGTTAAAGTTTTAGAAATACTCGTCTAGCTATGTATATTTATAAAAATCATAACATCCACATTCCACAAAACAACTTAACAGTTTGAAATATACTTTTGTTTAACTCAAACAAACTTTTTTTTTCCTATCTAAACATATTATTAATGAAGAAATGTCGGAAAACATTTCTAAATTTATATAATCTTTTTGCACAAGCAAAACTTTTCTCCAACCTATCTACATATTTAGAGTTGATATATTCAAAAGTCATCTTCTTCATGGGGTACAGATAGTTTTAAAAAAGTTTGTAACTTTATAACATGAACTGAACATTATGAATGCGTTGGTTAGGTGGTAAATATTTTTTTTATTCAACCAGTAGTTATATCCAATTGCATTAATATTGTTCGTTGAAATATTTGTTTGTTTTTTTTTTGTTTTTCAATAATGTGTGTAAGGTTTTGGTTTAAGCAGATACTATTTAATTTTGTTGGATTATGTTGGAAGAGTTTAGAAAAAGTAAGCGATTCAAATTGGTTTTAAAATTTTCGATTTTTAAAAAAATACACAAAAGGTACATATTTTAATGATGCGGCTTAAGAAAGATTATCTGAAGTAAACGAAATGTAGGCCTGAGATGGGAATTAGAACTTGTATATTGTTGAAATAAACTTATTTTTATTTTTAGAAGTTCAGCTATTTTGATTACATAATTTGGAGAGACTATACAGCTGCAATAAATTAAAATTCGTTATATCATCATTATAATTATTATTAAAACAAAAATTTCATCACTTTTATCATAAAGAGTTGAAAAGCTTAGTAAAAAAATCAAAAATTTCCCTTAAAATCATACAATAATAAAGTTGAAACTAAAAAAAAAACTTGTATAGCTTCAGTGGTATTTCGTTATTTTTTACTATTTTTTCTGCACAATCTATGGGCTCTCCAGCTGAATTTTCCTCAGAATACTGAAAATATGCAACTTTGATTCATTTGAAAAAGAGAAATTTAAGATATTTGTATTTTCCGATATTTGATTTCGAGTCCCATCAGATATAGAACCAGATTTTAATAAATAGTCCAAATCAGTTTAGTAGAGGCTATATGTGAAATTTATGATTTGATACTTGATGTTATAAACGAACTTCTCCTAATATAGTACCGACATTTAAGCAAATTCATCTTGTGCCACAAAAGATTTCACATAAAAAAATATACATTTCCAGAATAATTTATTAAATAAATTTCAGAACAGCCATTCAGCATTCCAAAAGGGATAATTTAAATTTTATTGCAAAAATTCCCATTTAATCCGGATCCTTGAAATCATTGACTGACAACGGAAAGCCTTTTTAATATTTATTCTGTTTTACTAATTTAAACTTATCTACATAGGTATTTAAAATACATAACTATACAAAGCCAAGAACAAACAACCCTTCCTTGTGCCTTCCATCGATATTGGCACCAAACCAAATCAAATTCTCAATAAGCAACTAGTTGATTTTATTTATAAATTAACTTCCAAGGACTTTTATGTACTTTTACGATATTTTAATCGTTAAATGAAATAAAAGTTAAATTAAAACCTAAATCTAAACTTTAGAAATCCTCAACCAACCTGTGGAAAACTTTTACATTAAAAACAAAAGCCATCAAAGAAGTCTTTTCGACATTTCCATAAAAACGCTAATCCTAAGACTTGAATACTTTTTCTTGAGAAATCTTTATAATGGATGGGAGGGGTTGGGGGAAATAATTTCTTGCAAACAAGCAGTGCTAAATGGAAATAATTACGCCGGAAGGAAGCATATTATTTGGATTTTACAACTTCCTTAAAAGTTTAGGGACTTAAATTTTCATACGGAAGCAATATTATGAATAATAAAATGAACTCATATAATATTAATCTGTCTTCGACGTGTGAAAACAAAAAATCTTAAGAGAACACAGTTAAAGGTATTTACCTAACTTTCAACTCATACATTATTAGAGGCATTAGAGATGTAAGTTTTTAATAAATAAATAAATTGATACTTGTGTACTACTTAAAGCCTAGTACTCAGTTCGAGTGAAAATGGAATTTCCATAAAAAAGTGACGCCTAGTTCATTGGTATGAAATTCACAACAAGAAGTGAGTACCAAAATATGAAAATGAAATATGAACCAGTTCTTCAATCAATTTCACGCAAAATTTTCATTTCCCAACGTACGACCACTAGGAAAAAAACTTAGGTGTTGTGGAAAATTGTGACATTAGTCAATCAATTTGTTTTTACTCAAAATATAAATAAAAAAATTATTTCGAATTAAACAATTGTGTTTTATGGCGTTTATATTCTCATTAAAGAGGAAAAAAGAGCAAAACACGGATTAACACTTTTTTTTTGAAACTTTTCAAAATTATGAATTGTCATTCAAATTAATATTATTTTTTTCATTCAGACTGAGTATTAAAAATTCCAAACTGAATATCAAAAATTCATGTGCAAAATTATTTGTGGATTCAAATTAAATGTCCACGCGTATTTTATTAAATTTTTATTTTTCATTTCACGGGAGGTGAGTACTAGGCTTAAGGATAAAAAGTGAAAATAATATTAAACATTTAATATTAAACATTTTAATACACTTTTCGAAAGTTTTTTTGATGGAATATAACTTAATTTCCTCAATGAAAAGTGTTTAAAAAAAAACAAATAAAATCATCAGCGTAATTCTATGATGTTGAATTTTAAGTCAAAAATCGAAAATGCAGTTTTATTACAAACACCTTCCGCATCAGAAAAAATTAAAAACAGTTCTTCATAAATATTCACATTCAAGGGTTGTTAAAACAAAAATTGGAATTCCTCTTCAAGCTGGCTCTATGAAGCGCTAAATGAAGAAAATATTTGCACTTACCAAAAAAAAAATATTTCAATCGTACAAATTCCCATAGGGAAAGGCAACCAAGAACGAAATTCCTAATAAATAAAATATATATGGGCTTATATATATGGGTGATTCTCTGCCAACTGTGATTCTTTGTGTCCAGGGCTTTATTTGTAGCTTAAAATAAAAATTTCTTTTGAATTTCTGGTTTGAATTGTGGAAATAAGTTGGTACTACAATTTACATTACAGATTGTTTAAAAATTTGCCACCCTTTCCCCTTGACTTCAAAAAGTATACGCAAAATGTCAGTACCGTGGCATGTCCCATCCTTGTTTTTCCAATTAAATCTACAATTTTCTATTCTATCATTGAATAAAAATGTTGTTCTCAGAAAAGTTTGAGTACAATAGTTACTTGATTATATTTTGAGAATATCAAGTCAAAATATTTGCTCTCTAATTAAATAATAATAATTGAATATTGTCCACGGATTTCATTTTCTTTTTGAAATCAAAAGATTTACCGCTGAACCGCCATTTTGTTTTTAGTTTTATGGCATTTGTGTGGTGCCATTTGAAAGAGGCACTATTTATTTATTGTTAACGAAAGTCAATTTAGTTTACTTACGTAATTTTGCTGTAAGAGTGAAATGTTTTTATTCTAAAATCGTGTGTCACAAAATTACTTGTTAGTACCGTGGTAGTATTATCCAAGCGTGTTATGAAATTTGTTGGAGTGATTTTTAGAATATTGTATTTCTTTTTAAGTCATATAAGTTAAAATAATAACGGATTTTATTTTTTTCAGAAGCTTTGAGATATGAGGTTATATTAAAGCCTAAATGTCAGTACCGTGGTATATTTTTTGATGATGAAATTAAATTAAATGATGTCAAGCAATTTTGCTAAAAATCTTGTTATTTTTTTATTAAGAATGGTACCAATAAATGTGTGCAATAAATGTTGAGTTATAACCTAGCATAAAAATAAAGACTCCAACCTCAAACAACAGATTTGAAAAACTAAAAAACATACAATTTTGAATTAAACATTGGCTTTTAAAGTTAAAAACGTCAAATAGCAAGAGAGAATATTTTAGAAACTCAACAAAAATATTTTCAAAAAGAGTTAGAACGTATAAAAATTCAAAAATAAAAAATCAGTGTCAGCACCATGTCTTCGAGATTAAGTACTTTTTACCATATTTTTTGTTCCTAAAAAGTTGTAGTAAAATGCTGTTACAGATTTAATACCATGTCTATTTAAAGACAAATAAAATAAAAAAAAACTAATTTTCAATGACTTTTAATTTTAGCAAAATTCTTATTTAAAAAATCACAGTTGGAAGAGAATCATCCATATGTATTTGAACTTTAGATGCCTTTCGAAGTTTAAATTAACCAATATTTTCTCCTTCCCAATGCAAAATGAAATTTTAAAATATCCAAGCCTGAAAGTATGCAATTTCTGATTTTCAGAGTTTCACGATTTTTCGACTTTTACGGCCCAATTTTCAATTTTCGGATCTGTAGTGTGTAGTTCAATACGAAAACAACTTATAAAATCCCATGAAAATTGGATGAAGTTCAAGCGAAAAAAAAACCAATTAATTTTAATATATGTATACTATCTGCCCCGACCGACGTTGGACAGAATTTTTCATCAATTTCATTTTAATAAATGAAAATAAAATTTGTAATAGCTTCAAACAATCCTTTAAAATGAATTTTTTGGGCACGCTCCAATAATTTTTATCCACAAATGTAGCAGTCTGAGAACATATCGCCATCTGTTGGCGATCCCATTTCCACGAGAGACAAAACTAGGCCAGTGTCAATTCCGTAGTGTTTGTCATTCCTTGGAAATAATATTTTTTTCCTTCCCATACAAAATGGAATTCTCAAATATTGCCACCATCCGCCCCTGAAAGTATTCAATTTTGGATTTCAGGATTGTATGACTTTTTCCAGCTAGCCTAACGTTGTGGCTCCATTAGCAACATTTGAGGAAATGTCAATTTCAATGGCCATGACAATTTATTGCCTAGGTGGGCCTTCTATTGCAAGCTAATTTCAGTTGTCAAATGTCAGTGTAGCAATTACGACCACAGTCAAGTCTTTTTTACTCTTTAAAATCACAATTGTTGATAATAAAAAGACTTTAATTCACTTAATTTCTCATATTTTCAACTTTAATTTAAAAACGAAGCACAATTCATTCAAAATCGTGGAGGAACCATTTTGAAAATGGTGAAACGTCAAATATTATTGCCTCATCGATGGAAATCAATAATTTCCTTCCATCAGCCGAGCAATATTGTCATTGCCATTGCCATTGCCAAAGCATCTCTATTAGCAATATTCAAGGCAATGGAAATGAGCCAAGCAATTTATTTCCTCAAGTATTGCTAATGGAGCCGCTGGGTAAATAGTTGGACAAATTTTCTTCAAATTTGGTACAGTGCATTTTTATTAAAAAAATTAACATATTTTTTTTAGTTATTCACATATTGCTTTTTAATGACTGATTTTTGTTATAACTTTATAAACCGGTGCTTCTCAATATTTTAATCAAAACTACATTTGAAAATTTTTAAAATATTCTTTTTTTAAACAAAAATCCGTTTTATTAGTTTTTTTGTACTTATAGTTAGCCCATGATGTCTGCAATTCAAAATAACTTTTAGGGCAGTTTTCCAGTGTAACACGCTCAATGCAATTTGAAGCTAAACTTTCAGGGTGAGTAGTGTGTACTGTATTGAACTCACTAAACATTAACAGCCCTATTAGTAATCACAAAATAGATATGAAACAATACTAACACAATTTTTAACTTATAATTCTTAATAATAAACGTGTTTTAGCCTTAAATGACATTTGACAATGAGCGGATAACTTATCTCACCAATTTTGGTGTTCAACGAGCGGATAACTTTACCGTTCACAATTCAATTCAAAGCTGACTGATATGACAGTGAGCTTTCAAAAATGAAAGAATTACTTGAATATTTAGTACAATTGAGGGAAGTGCTGCCTACTTTTCGGTGTTATTCAGTGAACAGATAAAATGAAGACCGAATAAGTTTATTAATATTTTATTTTATTAAACGGATAAGTCCACTGTCCATGTGGTCGGTAAAACGTGTATTTACGAGCGGATGGTGTATTTTTATTAATAGGGCTGTAAATATTTATAACGCGTCGAGTCCGAATATATAAAAATGTCTTCGACTGCAATTCAATTAAATTTCAAATAAACATTGAAAATACCTTGAAAACTGATCGATGTTTGACCAATTTTTGTTTGCTTGCTGATGAAACCACCCTGTATTTTGCCTTTCAGCTGATAAGTTTTAATCAAGATTGTTTATGTGACATCTCTGTATAATATTTTTTTCTTTTTCTTATTTAATTCATATTTCACCTATAAAAAAGGGGAACTCCAATACTTAAAATTAAAGAGACCAGTTACTCTTTAATTTGGAATATTGGAGTTCCCCATATTAAATTGACAAACTTAATTGTACTTTCTTAAATTATAATTTTTGTTTAAGTTATAAATAAAACAAGCTACAAGAACTTTTTTAAAGCTTAATTCTCATTGATCTCAATAAAGTGACGCAACTTATTTAAATACATATGAGTTATTCATAAATTTAGGATATTCCATTGAAATTCTTACTTTTTACTTGCTCTACTGGTCAAGTATTTGTTCAATGTACAATTTCGTGATTTTATTTAAACGATGATGATGCAAACATCAAAAAAATATGTTTTTTTTATTATACTCAGAATTCTTGTGAGACTTTGCATCTACCTATATATCGACCGACGGTTAAAGTGCAGAACTTCGTAAGTCATTTTTGAATGTTTTTTTTTTCAGAAATCAAAAAAAAATAAAATGCTAAATTGGTGATCCATAATTGAATTCTGACTTTTGTCTGTAAAATGTTCAGAAAGACATTGTAACTCTTAAATTTCGTAAATAATAATATTTTCGTTGAATATTTTGACTTACGAGGTCCAGCACTTTAATTATCGATGTATCGAAGGAGATTCTAACTGATGGCTGAAGTTGGTGCAGATCATTTTAACCTATAATCGCCTACATGAAAATATCGACTTTTATTTTTAAGCTATCTAGAACAGGTAGATCCCATACAACTTTTTTGTTTTTTTTTTGAATTTTCTTGTAAATGGCTCTAACGTTGTTAAACTTCAATTATGTTACATATGTCCATACAGTATGAGTGAAAAAAAATTCGAAAATAAACCTTGTTTTTTTAAGGAAATTTATAATTTTTGGACATTTCGTTAAAATCCCACTGATTATGAACGAATTTACAACAAGATATTTTTTAACCGTAAAAATATATAAAATGAAATTCAACAATTTCCAACAAAAAAATTAGTTTATAAACAAAAAAATAAAATAAGAAATTATTTTGTCGGTAGTTTCTGATTTAAATAATTGTTTCAGGTTTTATTAAAAATAGCTTTAAAGATTATTCTGTTAATTGGCTATAAGCATTCATATAACAAAAATATGAAGATAAAGGGTCATTCATTTTTCGGTTTCAAAAGTAAAGCTAAATAAAACAAACACTGCGATACATTTTTGATAAAAAATTAATTTTATTATAAAGTCTAGACTTTGTCATTTAAGTGTGAAAAACAATATCATGCAAATGGCCGCCTCGGGAAGATTCGCAGAATGCGATTCTTTTGAGGTCATTTTGCACCACATTTTCGCACATTTCGGCGGTATCTCAGCCATAGCTTGAGTAATGTTGGTTGTTAATGCATCTAGAGTTAGGGGATTATTCGCGTAGACACGGTCTTTTGCGTAACTTCACAGAAAAAAATCTAACTGTGTTAAATCGCATGATATTTTTGGCTAAAAAACGTGAAATTACGCAACCAGGAAACTTGTTACGCAATAAAGCCATAATTGGTCGTGTTGTGTGGCTTGTTGCTCCGTTTTGTTGGAACCATATTGCATGATATATGGTTCCAACAAATGGGGCATGATCTTCAATCGCCGGCCAAAAAAATCGGTACGACACGTTCAATTGCTGCGAACGCCAGGAGATTGATAAATTCGGATCATCACCAACAATTGCACTTGCAGCAGCAATATTTTCTACTGAGCGTGCATTACGATGATGCAACTGCCTTACGACAACAGTAACGCTTCCACTTTCTTTAAATTTTTTCACAATTTAGTAGTCAGTCGATTATGACGACCATCGGGAAATGCGCGAAAAGTAGCTACGTCTGAATCACCACTTTTGTAGTAAGTTTTAATAATTTTAACGCGTTGTTCGATTGTTAAGTGATCCATTATGGTAAATGGCAAACATTCAACTAATATTAGGTCTGTTCGCGTACTTTCCCGAAACTGCCAGATTCTACCAGATAAATTTTTTTTATATGAACTTTGACAGTCTTTCGGGTTAAAAATGGTAGAAATAGGTAGGTTTGGGGAGTAAACGAACAAGGTTCTTATGACACTTGAAATGACAGCTGAGTTTGACAGAAGTCAAATTCCAGCGCTACCAACCTTAAACCATGAAATGAATGATTCGTTATGTTGTTGAGGTTAGAGGGCAGAAATAAAAATACATTTTGTGTATAGCTCTGTATGTTTGAATTCAAACTGAAGACCTTGTTCTCCACATGTTGTCGGGCCAGCAACTTTATTCATTTATACTTCTTTTATACAAAGCGATATAAAGTCTTATAAACCACAAGGGCAACTTCGTATACAATCCAATTGTCCATTATTTAGTTCTAAATGAAATTACTCCTTTTTAGAAGATTGAGAGGCACAAAATATAGAGTGGATGACTAAACACATAAACAATAACAATAACAATAAAAACACATCAACATTAATTATTTCTAGGAGAAATAATTTCTGGGAATGAGAGTATTTTTTGAACATGTTTTAATATTGCAATTATTTTGGGTTTTCACCTTAAATTATAGTCACGTTGTTATTAAGGCGGTATTTACAATTTTTGAAGCAAGTATATGTAGTTAAAATTCCCCCATCTCCAATTTAATTTTTAGAAGCTTTTATTCCATTTATCTCAAAGAATATACATATAACTTTCTTCACATTTGTATACATTATCAAGTTTCTCTACATAAATCACGTATCACACTCATTAAAACTTGAGAACTAATGCCAAAGACTATTTTGGGTGACACAAAATGTATATATACCATTAATTGAGTGTTTGCACGTAACTTTTATCATCATCAAACTGAAAATTTAATTTCTAGTTATTTAATCATTTAAATGATGCAGGGTGTTAGAGACAAGACGAGAGTATAGGTAAATTTTTATACACAAATAATTTTAAATTAAAAAAAAATAACCTTATTTCCTTTTTGAAAATTGAAATAAACACTAAACTGATTCAAAAAAATTAAAATATATCCGATTTTCAATGTCACTAGCTTTTTAATTGAGGTTATAGTTAAATTATGAGCCTGGTAAAAATTTAGACCCTTTAGATTAAAATTAGGGGTCGCTCATCGCTTTTTTCTTTTTTCCATACAAACCGTATGGGACAGTTTTTGTTTTCTGCTTCTTTTTTTTTTTAACTTTAGAACTGGTTACTATAATAGGTAAGGTAATGATCGTATTTTTAACGGAAATGGAATATTCTTTTAAAAAGATCCTTACTTCTTATTTAATTAGTCCCTCAGGGTTTAAATTTAATAATATTAAATAAAATTAAGTAACCTCACCATCAATTGAAAAATGCTTTTTAATAATATTACTGAATGATAATGCTTGTACCAATATAGGTTCCCGGTTCCATATACATATATGTATTCTTTTAAGTTACGCTACTGCATGTAGCTTTATGCACGTCATTCAGATTTTAATCTATTCAATTGAAATTTTATTATAATTCTTTTACCAATAACAAGTTATTAAAATCTTTTTTAATTTAAAAAAAAAAATAAAAAAATCTGAAGATTTATTATTTATAATTCAATTGAATAAAATTCGTTTTCAATACACCTAATCTGGACTTAGCAACGTTCAGACCCTTATGATTAGACTTTTTTTTAATTTTATATATTTTACTACATGATTTTCCAATATAACAAAAAATAAAGTCATAAAACTAAAAAAAAGTGTTTGAAGCAGTTTTAAAATCATTTTTGTTTATATTTATCAGATTTTCATGACATCATTACGATGATAGGGAGGACGAAATTTTGCCATCTATTCGACTACAGTCGCTTAATGGCTATAGTTTGATTGATTCTTTGAAACTATAGCACTTATTGTTTTTTTGGAAATTCTATATACGCATTTTGATTTTTAAAGAAGACTTTTTGGAAATATTTGTGCATATTTCGAAAGTGAATCCGTGGCTTTTTTTTTAAACAGGACACTTTCTTTCTGTAATTCACACCCAGTGCCGGATTTACAGGTGAATTTTAAATTTACACATCCAATTTGATTTTCCCTTGAACCAATTTTGTTTCCCTTAGGTAGGTACACTTTGTGCAAATTAAAATTTTGTGTTAATTTCTTTTTCTTCAAATTTTTCAATTTGGGGGGACGTCTATATCAAAAAATATATATTTTTTGTGTTCAAAAAATATATATTCCACAGAGAATTATTATTTTTTTTCCGCTAACTTCAGATATGTTATTCTAGTGTAAAAAATTGAACATAAGTTAACCTCAATATAATTGATCCTACTTTGGTGAGAATTATTATAAGTTAACCTTTTTCCTGCAAAATCAGAGCTTTCGCAAATCAAAAACATTTAAAAATCTACACATTTGTGTGCTAATTATACATATTTTAAAATATCTATTATTTTAGATTTGGGCCTTTAAACTTATTTTAACGAAAACTTTAAAACTAAAAAACTTTATAAGCTACAAATTCTGAGTTTAAGCAACAAATTAATAAACTAATTATTATTTCCACAGTTGATTGAAAATTACGTGGTTAATAAATGGTTCTCTCACACTGTACCGCTCATACAATTCCATTTCTCCGCTTAAGGTATGTTCAGCCGTCAGGAAGGCGTCAAGGACAACAGTTTTCTTAATAAACAGAACCATGGAAAATGAAAAAAAAATCGAGAAAATTTTTGTGGACTTATGACCAACTGCCTTTTAAAATACTGAATATTAAGCCTATTTTTGTGACCGTCCAGCTCATCAGGGTAGGTTATAAGTCCATACATTCCAATTGGGTCAAAAGTGTACATTTGTGGACTTTTGACTTATGGACTATGGACTTATGAACCTGCGCCTTTAAAAGTAGGTTGCCTATAAAGTGGAGCTTTAACGCACTTCTGTTAGTAATTAATAAAAGTAAAGTGTGTAAGTATGTTATTTAAAAAAAAAAAATATCTCAAAACCAAAAAATATGTAAAAATAACAAATAATCAAGCACGTGATGTAAGGCCCAGAAAAAAAACCAAATCCAATAACAAAATGTGTCCATATAATCTCCAACCCCAAAAACACTCCAAACATGTTCTTTTTAATTGATTATATTTATAATTAAATATTTTTACAAAAATTTGAGTCAAGCACTTGATTTGAAACCTTGATTCACAACTTACACATGAATTCAGTTTGTGATTTTTTTTGTTTCGATTTTGGCGCTACTAGGTATTCTTTTCAGAATTTGGGTTCGGGGACTTCCTTTGTGCGATCAACATCACGTGCTCTATCTGGTTATGGAAGATTCTGGTTCTTCTTTTTCTTTTTTTTGTTTTCTTTTTTTTTTTTAAATAGTTTTTAAAGGGTCACCATCAATTTTACAATTGTCAGGTATAACATTGACGTTTTTTTCATCAGGTAACATTAATAAAAAACAAGATATACACCCGTATCAATGAACATTGACAATGTTGTTAGGGAATTTGTTAGTGTAGTTCAGTAAATCAAACATTTTGTTAATGAACATTGAAGAAAATACAAAATAATTTATTATTTCGTCAATGTGACAATGTACGAACATTGAAGTGCCTAATAACGATCAATTTTACTTGAATAGAGACTCGTTGAAGTAATATTGCCAGGTAACATTGATGGTAACATTATATGGCCTAGTGGCGAGGCGCAATACCTATTGTTCATTATTTCGTTCATGAACGCTTAACTTTCTGATAAAAGTTTCAAAATTTTCTCGTTATCCTAACCACCCACAAAATTGTTTTACTTTATCTCCTAATTAGAGTCAATTTCACACTCTGTTTCACAGTTTTTGACTCGTGCAACACTTTCATGCACTCAATTTAAATCAAAACAAAACCCAAACACCACTAGCAACACCACACTCTCTCTCTCTTTTGACTTCCAACCTTAGAATAAATTTAGAGATTTTCAAACGTTAAAACAGTTAAAAAAAAGGTAATTAAACTAAATGAAAAAAAAATAAATAAAAGTGAGAATATAGTGAAAACTAGCAACAATTTATTTAAAAAAGTATAAAACAACATGCGGTGCTGTGTTAAATTGTGTAAAAAACACCTATAATAGGGAGTTTACAATTTTTTCATTTCACGGGCTGATTGTGTCTCAAATTCTACATAAATTAATTTTATGTAAATACATTATCATAGAACAGTTTTTAAGATGAGCAACTGCTGAGTAGACGTGTTCTGATTCTGGCGACTTTTTTTATTTTCTTTTTGATGATCGAAACCGCATTTGAACTCATATATTTTTATTTTAAAATCTGCTATAACATACCTGCAACCATTTTAATTATGTTTTTTCGCGGATTACGAGTGTTAAACATCAAAACCATAAATAAAAGTGAAAGTAAAATTTTCTTTCTTCCATTTTAATTTTTTTTTTTTGTGTGTTTCTCTCAAACACAATACTCATAAAAACTTTCAATACAAAAAATACATAGAACAACACACTAAAATACTTTAACTATATAACTATAAATTTTTTTATATAAAGTCTACTCACACACAAATGTCATCTCTTTATCAAAACCAACCTGCACATCGCTTGAGGAGTAATAACTCTTCATTGGGCTCCCCCAAAGCTCCGCAAAATCTCCCCTTTCAAAATCGATACAAAAACAAAATCACTAGGAATGGATGAAAAATTTAATAATTCTTCACTACTGGGCATGGATGATGCCGATAAAAAGTGGATGGATGAACAATTTCGCCAACAAAGTGAGTTAATTGTTTCTCTGTTATGCAAAAAAATGGAAGATTCCGAAAAAAAATAACTGCAAAATACTCAATGAAGTATTGCATATTATATTCACTTTATTAACTTATATATCACTTGTTTGTTTAATTTACTTAGTTTTTTTTTACTATTTTAACGATTTAAAATCTCAAAACACATTCCTCAAAAAATACAGCCTAAAGTTCCCCCGAAATTTCTCATCGTACCAACCGATTCGTTCAAATTACCTGTGAACGAATTCAAGCAAATGGGCAAACTTTGCTCAAAGTTCTTACACTCAGATATATGAATATGGGAGTAGTGTAGGCAGAATGTGTAGGTACACAATGTGATACATTTAGACAAGGTAGTTGTCGTATGTTGACTGTGAGGTTAGCAGTACTTGCTGTTTTTTTCACAACCAAGCAAGCTATCAAATTGAAATAATACTCCAAAGAAAATTGCAAATTCCTCTTGTAGTCTAGTTAGTCTAGATGATAATTGTCATGCCAACTTCACAGACGTGGAGCAACGAAGTTGAGTCAGCGGGACATAGGACTTGAAAAGGAAGTTAAAATCCCTCTAACCCGTTAAGCGGACCACCCAGAAAAACCCAAATTCCTTAATAGAATAGAAAAATGAAATAATTCTCCAAAATTGGAGATTTATTTCTTAGTTTCATTTGGAGACTTATTTCATTTATTATGAAATAACTTCCTAATTCAAAAAAAAAATATGTTCCTTAAAACCCATAAAATAAATCTCCAATTTTGGAGATTTTTTTAAGGGATTAGAATGTTACACCATTAGAATATGGGAATGGGGCCAACAGAATATGTTAAGGTACTATGAAGTTGGATTGAGTAAAGGCTAAAATTTGTCCAGCCAATAAAATAAATTGTCTGAGAATTCATCAAACTGGAAAAGATAGATAATCCTCATGGAAGATTTTGAATGTTTAATAAACATGTTTAACATTTTTTTGTCTAAAAATTTGATGTTATTCGACCCAGTCTTTCCGTACCGTACCGTATATACAGATAGAAACCACTCTAAATGACCACCACTTTAATCAATAGGCTTGTTATCGCACAATTTACAAAGATCAAAAAACAGAGATTTGATTTATAAGATATACATAAATCTTTCTACTGAATAAATCATAATAAAATTTTAAATTAAATATAATATGTATTAATAGTAAAATCATTTTTGAGGAAACAACGATTAAAACCTCAATTATTGATAATTGAACTCTATGTTTTCTATCGGGAACACTAATCAGAATTAATTTTTTTTGATTTTGAAAATTTTGGTTCCAATTCAAATGGCAATGGGCACCTAAATTTGCAAATAACTTTTGAAAAATTAGTTTTAGAAAAAAAAATTAATTAGGAAAATGTTTAGAACTCTTTGTTTGCTATAGGGAACTCTAATCAGAACTCTTTTTTTTTTTTTTTTTCATTTTGAAAATTTTTGGCACCTTATAACTTTTCTAATTTTGCAGGCCCTTTCTAAAACCCATCAGGAACTCTAGAACTCTTGATTTTAAGTTGAAAAACATGCTCAGAACTCTTTTTCTCAAAAAAGTCCTTGCTGCGTGAAGTTAGCAAAAAAACTTTTTTTTCGAATTTTAATACTTCATTCGCTAGAACTATTGAAAAAAAGTATTAGGAACTCTAGGCTCTTTGTTTGCTACCGGAAACTCTAATTTTTTATTCAATTTCAAACCAAATTCTTTTGCTAACTTCACAGGACTCTTTCTATCATCGTAATTTCAGGTTTGATCAAAACTCCGAGGTCTATTTTAACGAGTTTAAAATGAATCCAATGGTACCTACGCAAAGACTTTACCTAATCATGTTGATACCATTAACAAACGTACGTAATTTTTCAAAAATCTAAGGATCTTAATCTTGACGATCCCGTTAATAGAACATAAGCTTTTTAAGCTATTTTTATTTTTTCTCTTTAAGCATAGTACGCAGCTGAAGCGAAACGAAAATTTCCATACAAAAATTGAATCAACGAAATCATGAACGAAAAATTTCGTTTTCATTTTTGTTCTGCAGTACGCTGTTCAACAAGCGAAATTGATAATTGTAGCAGATTATTTGGAGAAGTCTACACTCTTTTTCACACTGAATTATTTCCACGAACCATCAATTGTCTGCAGAAAAATGACATTCGAGTTTTAATTTGTATTTTTATTTGTTGTTTTTTTTATTACAGCAAAGGCTTCTGTGATTTTATTTATTTATTTTTTTATTTTTCTTACAATTGGTGAAATTTATTTTTTCCGCAGTCGTTTCGTTTACGTTTTCGTTATCGATTTGGAGACCAGAGAAAATTTTCGTTTCGCTTCAGCTGCGTACTAGGCTTTAATCTTCGAAATCTTAAAAAGCTTTTCTGATATATTTATGATTAAAGCCTAGTACATACTTCCTCGTGAAGTGAACAACCATCGGTGGAGAAAGTAAATTTTTGACACAATTTGCTTGACTTTTGTAGCTTTTATGGTCAAATTGTCAAAGCTACACCAAAAATCAAAGAGTTCCCGTACATTTTGCGCGTGAATATGGCTCACCGCTCGTGAACGCAAACTCTCTACTTTTTATCATGGCTTCACGAGCACGCTCACGAGTGAACAAAAATGCAAATTTGTATGGATTCATTTATTTAGTATTTAAAAATTTAATTCATACCAAATATGGAAAACCTGCTCCTAAAAGTGGGGTTTTCAGCAGATGCTCTGTTTTAGTCATACCACCCAAAGTCTTTCAACTTGGTAAAAATTACAGAACACCAATTTTCAAATTTAATACAAGAATTTAGGTACTCATTATTATTATATGTTACCTCTAAAACAAATATCTGAAAAATCACAAAATTTTTACCAAACACCCCTGCCCTCGGGCTGAAAGAAAAACCTATACCAAACTTCATAATTCCATATCAAGACGTTTATTATTACTTATTAACCCGTACGTACTAATATTTTGGTAATTATGCAACCACTCCCAAAATATTTGATATGTCAGCTCTTATCTGTGTTTTCCAGTTAGAAATAATTAACAAGTTTTTAATTCAAATAAAAAAAAAAAAAAAACAAGTTTCAAATAAAAACTGTACGCAATCGCTGCTGCTACGGATCGTTCATAATTCTATAACCTCCGTCTAACGCCTTTAGTCATTATTTTTAACTCGACGATATCCAATCATAAGATCGCAGGTCACATCGTTTTAAGCTAAAAAAAAAAGAAGAAAAAAAAACAAACAAACAAACAAACAAACAAACAATAAAACGATGTTGACGAGATTATTTAAGTTCATTTTATTGGTCATTATTGTACTAACTTTAAATTTCGATTCACACAAAGTGAATGCATGTGAGTTTTAATTTGAAAAACCTGTGTTAATTTTGTACATACATATTTCTGCTATTTGTTAAACTTTAAAGAAAAACATTGTTTATAATAATTTAAAACTATTGGAATTTTATGGCAATTATAGTTGATTGTTAGTGTTTTAGCTTAACGAATTGTTTTTGTTTTATAGCTAGAGATAATTATGGGGCGTTGATATTTATTGATGTTTTGCTAAACTGATGTTTTTCTTTAGGTATAGGTTAAGATCAAATGGATTAATAAATACGGCTTCTATATTCTTAGCAAAATTTCCATTAAGTGTTGATTAAATTAAAAAATATTGAATTATTTTGGCTAATTCAAATACATAATTGAATTGGTTTAAAACAAAACAAAAAAATTAAAATAAATCCCCTTAAAATTCAATTAAACGGTTTAAAATCTGTTTAAATAATTAAAAGTGTTTTTTACCTAGAAAATATCTAACTTCTATATCAACATTTTAAATCGCAAGTGGAGAATTGTGTTTTAAATTAATTTACAGCAGACAAACTTCAAACAGTAACACTCAGTGATTTGTGACTTGTTACAACTTAAAAATGTGTTTTGAATATAATTTAAAACTGCAGGTGAAATTGATTTCTGACATACAAGCGAACCAAAAACAGATTCAGCCTGTAATTCAGGGGGAGGTTACGTACATAAAAATTCAAGACTTTTGCTCAAAACATCGATTGTCACATTTTTACCTATATAAAAATGGCGCTATTCGTGTTAAAGGCCTCTTAAATTGTAGATAGAAACTTATGTCATAACATAACTTATAAGTCAATCTGTCTTACTGTACATATTATAAGCATTCATAAATAAAACAAAAATAGATTTATTTATTAAAAAAGGACCATGGGCATTTTGAGCCCACTTTCAAAATTGCTCAACAGTGATGAAACTTATGTCATATGAAAGCGTATGGAGAGCATTTTATTTCATTATATGGCAGCTAAATCGAAATCGAGTGCAAAAGTTGTGTTTTGGCACATTTTATAAAAAAAAAGTATTTAAAATTCAAAAAAAAAATATTTAAAAAAAATGGCAACACTTACTAGAAAGTGTTTCACCTTTTCTGAAAGCCTGAAGTCTGTTCTTTAATTTTATTTTTGAATCAACTTATTTGTACAAACAGTTTTCAAAAAATTGTCTTTCAAACTCAAAAGGCTGAAAAAGAAAGTTTATACTTTTCTGTATATAGGGTGTCCCATAAACAATGGTCCAAACTGAAACTGGTGAGAGGGCAGGTCATGACTCATGACTACTCAAAATTTAGTAACTTGTCCGTACCCCATCATAACGACTTTCGAATAACGGCAGTTTTTTGGAAATTTTGAAAAATTCGTACTTTGAACCAGGTATTTGGTCACCCTGTCCATATAATTGATTTTTGTTTTTCTTAATTTCTACTTTTTTGATAATTTCGGGAAGTTTTTGTGGAAGATTCTTAGATTCCCCTAATCTTTGAATTTTATTCTCTTTCTCTGGATGGCTTTTACAAATTTACAAATCTTGAAAACAATTTTCAAATCTTTATAACTTAAAACATGGTTATAGCAGATATCATGCACTTAAAACATGTTAATCAAATCTTTTGTATGTTTATATAATATAATGGCAGACAAAAATACAATATTTAAATAAAATTGCTTACAAATACAATTTGCATGGTATTTATTAATAATTGACTTGTTTTCCTGTCATAACAACTAAACATACCTACGGACGGTATGGCCGGCGATTCTTGTTGTTATTAATAAATTTTTTAAGTATTGGTAGCAAAAACTTCTATTTAAATTTGTTGCTCATTAAAGAAAATATTGTATAAGTTCAAATTTAAAAAAAAAATGTATAACTGGGTTCACTTACTTGTTCTTGTGGTTAACAACTAAAATTAAGCTACACTTAAACGAAAAAATAATTTAAAAAAAGTCAAAAGTAAAGAAAAATAGAGTTTTGTTTGATTTTTTGGTTTAAAAAAATACAGTTTTAACATTTTTAAATGCAATATTAGAACCACTTTATTCATTACAGGTACGAAGTTTAATAAAAATCGTTATATACGATTTCGAGAAAATTAAAAAAAAAAAACCAAATCGTTGTATAGCAGCTAATCGTTTAAGATGAGCTAAAATAAAAATGCCTTTCGACCGCATTTAGGTGATTTTTTCGGGCCCCCAATTTTTAGAGATCCAGAAAACCTGATCAAAATAACTATGGAATAAAAATCGAAGAACCCTTGAAATTAATAATAATTTAAAAGTCGACACAGAATTATTTGGCGGGTTCAGAAAAATGAGATCTTAGAGATTTTACTCACTCGAAAGTGAGAATATTTTTTTTTCCTCAGAATTTTGACAGCAAATCGCAGAAAATTTGCGAGGAATCCTGTTCATGTAACAGAGATTGCTAAGATCTCATTTTCCTCAACATGTTTATTTATGTTCAAAAACAATTTTTGATCAAATTATTGAATCTTAGAGTCGAATAAGAGTCAAAAAGGAAAATATTCAAATATTACATCAGAAATTCTTTAACTTTTTGAAATATTTTAATTTCTGTAATTTCGGAAATTAAATTAATTTTGCATTCCAAAATTCCTTATGGGTTATGCAAGTAAATTTTTTTTTTTGACTTTAAAATTCTTTTAGAATATTTCCAATATTTTTGTAAAGGACGAGACTAGAGAGATTCAGCTAATTCATAACAGTTATAACAGTTTTTCGCAGTAAATGCCTAGCTAAAGTATATTCACCCTGTGTTTCTTAGTTCCTTGGTCCTGCAAAGACGTCTAAATAGTACCTTCATAATCAGAAATATTAGCTGCTTGGATAATAAACCACATGATCTGATCTGGATCAGATCTTCATATAGTAAAACAAACAGGATATAACAGTGACAGCCAGTGGTATATAACCATCTCTGTTTTAATGTGTTTGTATATTTTTCATATTGTGTTGGTTGGCTTTTTTCTTTGTGCTACAATTTAATTTACTTTACCCTAATAATAATAAAAAAAAGTACTAGTTTTTGGATAATGAAATAGATCCAGATAAAAAGCAGGATTGGATGTTGTTTTTTTATTTACATGTTAAAATTTGCTCCGTTCGTAATAAAATGCAGCTTTTATACCTAAATTCTGGGGGTCAATTGAACACAGAGTTTTGGAATATATACGAGTTTTATATAATGATGGGATTTTCAGGAATTTAAAGGACATTTTCAACGAGGTTAAGAAAGATTAAATATCGTTTTTGAAGACAGAGAAAAATTATTATTTTTGATAAAAAAAAAGCTCCAACAAAGTGAAACAATTGGGCACTAGATTCATGGCATTGAAAACATTTGTGTCCAAGAGTCCATAAAAATAATTTAAGGCCTTAAGATGATGCTTTTTCAACCATTTATTTTTATGGTACAAAATATAAATTTAAATCAAATGCCAAAACCCAGATATGATTTTAGGTTTTTGTTTTTGATAAAATTACTGAAAAAGGTTGGTTTCATAATTCATAGATCCAAAATTATGAGTATGAAAAAAATTTTGGGAATCACAAAATCTGCAGAATTCTGAATTATACAAAAAAAATTGTGTTTATAATGAAATGCCAAGGTGTTTAAACCAAGTTGTTTTTGATGAATATGAAAAATTAATTTTCAAACAAATTTTTTTTGTAATTTAATAGTTTAGTGAAATTATCTTTTTCAAAAAATATTGAGCTGAATTTATTTATTTTTTTTCTAAACCCTTGGAGAATTTAAATTCAAAAGTTCTAACAAATATGTCGTTGTCAGTCACTATGAAAAAAAGCTTGGAACTTGTAAATGCGATTCTCTCATTTCTCGTAGGTTATTTATTTTCTCTTAATTTTTGTATACATATATACATGAGAAGGTGAGAATATTTTTAAAAAATTTTTCTACCAAAAATTCCATTATTAAGTTATTTTTGAAAAACCTACCAAGTTTAGAAACCAAAAAGGGCTTTTTACAGCTCTATTAATAGTCATAGACCTCACTGATACATCACAAGTCACAACAACCTCACAACGTGAGATAAAATAAATTTTTTGAGGTTTTCGTATTCTAGCAGCACCATCAAAACTAGTGAGCTCCACAAGAACTATCGAAATTTTTATCTCCTTCTGAATAGCTCACAACTTTACAAGTTTGACATTTCAAAATCAGGAGAAAAATTATTCAATTTGCCGGTTCAAGTTTCTGAGATCTCACCGAACAAAATTAATGTCAGCTTCACTCAGCAGAAGAAGAAACCTGATTTCTGAACAAGATTTCTCTCTATTAGTCAAAAACAGTAAAAGTAAGGAATCTCACTATAACTTTCTGAGATTGCTGAGATCTCTAAGATCTCGAACATCTTAAGAAACTTGATCTGGCTAAATGAGTCCGTTCAACAGAATTTCAGAACTTTACAATCAAATAAAAAATTCAACTTGCTGTGGTGAGTTTTTTTTTTTTAAGTTCCTTGTGAGTATTGTCTGAGAACTCCGAAAATGATATCGAATCACAGCAACTTCACAAGAAATCAACCTCACAAAAGCTTGTGACTTGATGAGCCTTCACAACGCCCTAATAACCCTGTTAACCTTTTCAGAACTTTACAATCAAATAAAAAATTCAACTTGCTGTGGTGAGTTTTTTTTTTTTTTAAGTTCCTTGTGAGTATTGTCTGAGAACTCCGAAAATGATATCGAATCACAGCAACTTCACAAGAAATCAACCTCACAAAAGCTTGTGATTTGATGAGCCTTCACAACGCCCTAATAACCCTGTTAACCTTTTCAGAACTTTACAATCAAATAAAAAATTCAACTTGCTGTGGCGAGTTTTTTTTTTTTTAAGTTCCTTGTGAGTATTGTGTGAGAACTCCGAAAATGATATCGAATCACAGCAACTTCACAAGAAATCAACCTCACAAAAGCTTGTGACTTGATGAGCCTTCACAACGCCCTAATAACCCTGTTAACCTTTAATTCGCCCCATGTCAATTTTAGCCAACAAGTATGCAAGACTATGAAGCACTCAATTTTAAAGAAAAATAACTAGAATACACTAGACAAAAATCAAATATAATTTAAAAAAAATTGGGAGTTAAATCATAAGATATGTATATTTTTTTTCAGATAGCTCATGTACAACACTTCGGGGTCAAACAGGATCTTGTGTGCCAGTATTAAAATGTAAAGAAATAACAGAGATATTGGAAGCTGCTCCCAAACCTCTTCCGCCTTCTGTATCAGAACTTGTCAAACGATCATTTTGTGGAACATTCAACAATATTGTAAGTTACAGCATAAATTTATTTAATTATTATTTTAAAAATTACACTCAAAAACATTTTAAGAATATATAAAATTTTTTTTTCATTTAATAGCACTATGCTTGCTGTGATGCTAATAGTGTTGAAATTGAACCAGAAACAGAACAAAAACCAACTTCTCCACCTTCGCCACCGATCGATTCGAATTCTGGTGCTAAAATTCGTCGCAGTATCGATGTGTCTGACAAACAAATACAATCTGGAATGAGTATTCTTCGTAATTTTAAACGCCAATGTGGCAAAACTGATGCTGACAAAATTTCTAATGGAGAAGATGCAAATCTCTCCCAATACCCATGGATGGCTATATTGATTTATTCTGATGGTGTGGCAAGGACACTTGATTGTGGTGGATCTTTGATCACTGACAGATATGTCTTAACAGCTGCTCATTGTATTCGAACTGGAAGCAAGAAATTGTAAGTTGAAGGAAAACTTGATCATTTGCTAGAGGTTTCTATATGAGTTACCTATAGGTATCTTTTGGTTCTTTAAGCTAAAAGTTTTGCATACAACTAGAGATTTTGATCAAAAATATGGCATTAATTATGTAAATGGAAACAAAAAGTTATCCCACAATTCCGCACGTTCCTATTTTAAAAAAACTGCCTACTTTTAGGCTGCTTTATCCATTTTCTCCAATGGTGGTACATAGATAATATTAAAAAATATTTACAACATCAAGTGATGTCCGCCATTTTGAATTTTAGTAATTTTTGGAGTGAAATCAATTATTTCGGTATATATTACTTTTACGTGAAGATATGTAGGTCGTAGCAAAATCTTTAACGATATTAAGAAAATTTTATATGAAATCTCATTTAATTTAACTCAAAACAAATGGGCCAATAAGTTATACTGACTGCGTGGTAGCGCGGCGCGGTGGGGCGGTGGGCTGGAACTTCAAGAGAAAAATTTTCAATTTCAATTTTGTTAACTCTTTATTTCCAATTTTAGAATGAGTGTACGCTTGGGAGAACATGATACAACAGAAACTATTGATTGCAATGGCAAAGGGGAATCTAAGAAATGTGCCCCACCTTTACAAGAAATTGACGTTGAAGAGGCAATTTATCATAAAGACTTTCGTCCAAGTGGCTTCTTGAATGATATTGGACTTGTTCGATTAATAAGCCCAGCAACTTTTGCCAGTAAGTTCAATAAGCTCATTAAAATATTACTAAATAGTTTAATTTATTGTTGGTTATATTTAAAGGTAATGTAAGACCTGTTTGCTTACCAATTACACGAAAATCTATGGCAGTTAAATTGGATCGACTGATAATCGCTGGTTGGGGCAAACTAGAAAACAATGTGCCAGCTACAATTTTGCAAAAAGCAGTAATTCAGTTAAGAGAAAACGATTATTGTGATAAGGCCCTTAAAGTTGTTAAATTAACTGAGAATCATTTGTGCGCTGGAGGAGGAGATACAAAGGTCGATACATGTTTGGGTGATTCTGGAGGTCCGATATTTTATACTGTACCCTTTCGCAAGGGTATACGATATGTTCAATATGGTGTTGTTTCGGGGGGAAGCTTTGAGTGTGGTTTAGAATTTCCAAGTATATTTTCAAGAGTTCAAAAGTATTTGGATTGGATAGCTGGTAATTTAAGTTTTTAGAGAGAAATCAATTCAAAACCAAAAAATAATATTTTTATTTTTTTCATTTAAATTATGTATGTAAAATGTTATTATTTAATATCTTATTAAAATTACAAACCAAAACAAAAAAAAACAAATACAATAAAGATTAAACTATGATACATATGTGTTTCAAATCGAATCAAAATATCATCAACTGGTCTGACCTGAGAAATTACAAATTTTTTGTTGATCACCACGCTCAATAGTATGCAATCATAAAACAACTTCCGAATATTTAAAAGGCGTATTTGCCATTTTAGCTTGAAACAGGCTTTAAATTAAATGGGGAAGCAGTGTCCATTAATTAATTGCTGAAGGCAGGTGAAAATGATATATTTCTAATTTTTAACGGCGAGTTAGAAACTTCCCTATTTCAAGTTAGTAAGGCAACTATGTATTAGACGGTTAACGTAAATGCCTACTGTCAACGAAGACTTTGTCAACGCATGATATGATGACGATGAAGCCAGTCGTTCAATGCTGTTCATTGAAGGGCCCCTACGAAATTGATGGATACAAAAAAACCTATAAAATAACAGAAATTTCTTGCACTGGAAAAAGAAGTTTTAGTGTGACATTTGAATCAAAATATTAAATATACGTTAAAATATAGTTTTTTTTCCTGAATATCAAGCTAATAATTACTTAATTCGAATTAGAGATGACTACGATGTCGATGCATCAAAAAACCTCTAAAAAATCGGACATTTAAAATCGATATTAAAATTAACCCATGGCTACGTTGATGCAGAAGAAAATCCTGCTATGTCAACGATGATGTACAGTCAACGCGCTGACGAACTAACTGCATCGAAAAAATTATTACACAGTCACACAAAATAATCAACGCGTTGACCCTAAAATAAGGCGGAATTCCTTAACACAAGACTTGCGCAAATTATGCTATGTTCCAAAATGCAAACGTTAAACATCCCTGCTAAGCAAATTTCAAATGTAAATGTATTTGTGCAAATGTCAAAAATATCTTGCGCACTGCACTTGCACTTGCATTTGAATTTGTTTATTGTTTGGCGTGTCTGGGATTTATTTATTTATTTTTAAGGCAAAATGGGTCAAAAAATAAGGAAAAGTTACGACTGCTTCAACTGATGAACGCTCAAACCAACTGGTATCTGGCATAAGAAACTCCGTAGTCCATTATCAAGAGTTTCTACAAACATATAATATATAAGAAGTATAAACAAAAATGGTTTGACAGAGAGTGTTTGAACGCAAGAAAGAAGTCTTTCGCCCTTTTGAATGCCCTCCGGAAATCCAACTGTCCAAAAATTGGTACCTTGAAGCAAATACCCGTTACAAAACTTTATGCCTACAAAAGAAAACCAAGTTCGAAAATCATCAAGCCTACATGCTTGGACAAACAAGAGATTCAAAAGAGTTTTGGAAAGTGACAAAAGAAATTAATGAATCAGCAAGTATTACAATAGAGTCGGGAGTATCTGCTAATGAACTTTCAATCCACTTTAAGAACATTCTGCATTGCAAATCAGTCTTAAATTTTCATATGCTGAACCTCTACTCACTGACGATATTTTGGATAATGAAATCACCACAGCTGAAGTACGGACTGTAATACTTAAAGCAAAAAAATGGTAGAGCTCCTGGAGAAGATGGCATTTCCTACGAATTTTTCAAAAACGCTACACCTATATGTTTGTGCTGTTTTTTTTTTTTTTTTTTTAAATAAAATAAAATGACAAATCAAAAATAATGGTTTTTTCAAGATCTTCACGGAACCAGACTACATATAATTGGTCCTTCAATGGAAATCCTTTAGAGGTGACGAACGAGTATGATACCTGGGAGTTAATCTTAATAAAACCATTGATTTCACCAACCACGTTACTATTACAGCTAAAACTTCACAAAGTCTGATAAACATGCTTTGGAGAAAAGTATTTTCAAATTGTCAGCAAAATATAAAATATTTGATGCTGTTGTTAAGAGTTCATTCTGCTATGCTGCCCAGGTGTGGGGATCCAATGAATTCAAAGCAATGGAAAAATTCCATAGAAACTTTTTAAAGAAATTTTTTAATCTACCACTTAATACACCCAACTATTGCCTTATATCTTGAAACAGGACTCCCTAGACTTTTTACCAGCACTCTTAAGTTATACAAGCAGACTACATTGTCAAAGTGCTGTCTCATCAAGATGCCCGACTGACAAAACGAATGGCACTATACGAGCTGAGAAACGAAGACTGATGGGTTCCAAAGATGGAAAAATTTAGGAAACGCTTGTGGTGAAGTAGTCGTGTTGAATCCTTCTAATGTAGGTAATTTAAAAGAACAACTTAAAAAAGGTAATAGAAATGCATGAACATTCTGTACGCGATGCTTTCATAGAAGAGGCTCGGAAATCAGAGAGCAGACTTCTGTATACTCTCAACTAGAACATAACCTTGTCCAATCAAATTATTTTAATGATTCGTTATGTTACAAAGTAATATCTCTAATTTTTAAAACAAGATGTGAAGTCATCGGTCTTAATGGAACTTCATACAACGGCAGTTTTAACCAGTTTTGGACGCTATGCAATTTGAAGGCCAAAGAAGACTGTTTCCACTTCATGAGTACCTACCTATATGTCCAATTTTTGCTCCTGAACGAAATGAATACTTAGGAAAGAAAACTATGACGGTACAGGAAACAATCACAGTGTTCAACAATTCAGACTGGAAAACACTACATCTTTTTTAGAACAACATTTATAAAGCGTGTTTTTTTTAGACGTGTGGTTTTCAATCTGGCGATACTTGTTCGGAGTTGGTCTTTTTGATATCTGCCACTTGATTTATGCTCGGTTTGGTTTTGCCATTTCATAATGAAAAGACTTACTCCTGAACAACGTTTGCAAATCGTCCAAATTTATTACCAAAATAATAGTTCGGTTCGCGCGACGCATCGCACGCTGCGTCCAATATTCGGTCGACATAATCGCCCAGCAGAGTAATTCGAGCAACCATTGATCGGTTTTGCACCACGTTTACTCTAGTGGACAATTCGCATCCTCAGAGACGCCGTACAGTGCGCACCGAAGACGCTATTGCTGCTGTGGATCAGAGTATCAAAGAAAACCCGAATGAGTCCATCCGCCATCGCGCGCAGCAATTGGAGCTGGGGCCTCTTGGGCCTCCCGGCTGGAATTTATTCGAGCCAGCCGCGGCGGCCACTTGCCCGAAATCATTTTTAAAACATAATAGCAAACCGTTATCTTTATAATAAAGCTAAATTCTTGGCCATAACATTAAATTATATGCGTTTTATTTCTTCTTGAAAACCACACGTCTAAAAAAAACACCCTTACAAAACATCAAAGCTACAAAAGCTATTGCCGTTCGATTCATTTTCTTTTTTTTTTTTAATGTGTATTCTTCTCTTTTTTTTTTAATATTGGTGTTGTGGTGCAACAATTGAGCAAGATCTTCATTATTTTTGGGATTATTAAATCAAGAGACAATCAACAATTTAAGCAATTCATGGCATATTATTACATGCAATGCAAACATATGCTTTTGAAGCATATAAAGGATATAAGTCTCAATAATTTTGCAGCTTTTTTTTCTGTATAGCTAAATCAAATGATTATAAAAAGATATCGATGGAATTCCCATCGTCATCATTACTCACAATCACAATTAGATGCTGCCATGCCAATACGAATTGATAAACCAGTTTTCAAATATCAACACGTGCGGAGAGTGTTGTTAAAAGTTGTTTACTTGTGTTCAGTTTCATCTGGTGTCATATATTTAAAATTTTAATCCAGTCAGTGTCATTGCGAAGGTATTCCTCAACTTCATAGAGCTTTTAAAATGTCATGGAGACAAATTTCGTATAATTTTTTAGTTGTAATTTTGACCGTCGCGTCGTCGTCGTTGACATTGCAGTTGACCGGATACATGGACTTAAGTTTGGAAAATTAAAATTAAAATGCTCGACCGATGGATATCATCAAAATTATTATGTAGCTGTAACGACAAAATATCAAAAAAGTCTTAAAGTAACTACTAAAAAAATGATTTATTAAATTTTTAAATGCAATATTTTTTAAGCTAGAAGTGTTTTATTGGAAAAGCTATCCGTTGTATAATACGATTTTACATGCATTAAAAGTCTAAAGTCTAAAGTCTCATTTCAGAAATGGCACCTACTGGAAAGCCAAGAGCTGTAGATACAAATGCACTTCTTTCTGCAACTGAGATGAAAAATCAGAGCATGCATGGATTACAGAAACTGCCCGGACCACCACTTTCACTTCGATTTGAAGACATTACTTATGACAATTTTGGGATCTTCCAAAAATTCAAAATGGAGAAATTGGGTACGTTCAGAGTTAAGACAC
Organism: Epistrophe grossulariae; assembly: GCA_929447395.1. Classification (NCBI taxonomy): domain Eukaryota; kingdom Metazoa; phylum Arthropoda; class Insecta; order Diptera; family Syrphidae; genus Epistrophe; species Epistrophe grossulariae. The sequence continues at coordinate 31,581,950 of OV839568.1, read as the reverse complement.
TATAGGGACTACATATGTAGTCAATTACATTGAATGCAAAATTGAGTAAGGATACTAGTTACTTCTTGATGTCAAAATTGGGTCTTTACTTCAAAAAATGTACATTCTTATAATATTTATCTTAATTATGGAATACGCAATTCTAAATCTGCAGTGATTCTCAGTACAGAATTCTCTTTTCATTTCACGACAAATGTGTAAGGAGAAAGGAGAGAATTGCACTGCGAATCACAGCGGATCCAGTATTGCGGATTCCATAATCGACCTCACCTCACTCAAAACAAAAATCAATATTTCTTACATTTTTAATTAAATCCTTTCCATCATATAAGTTTAAACCAAAACTTACATAACAAACGTGAAAAAAAATAGTTGCAGAAAAATGAAGTTCAGCTTGCTATTTAGCGATAAAATATAATCAGCTGATATTTTGACATAAATACACTTGACTTGAAATGTAAGCAGATACGAAACCGCCAAAGTAAATGACATTTAATTTTTTTTTTTTTTTATAATTGAAGTTTAAAATTATACTTTTTTGTTTCTAAATTTAATATTGAAGGATTTAGCAAGGAAGTAAAACAAAAAGTAACCGGAAATAATTTGCATGTTCGAAATCTCAAAGAAAAAGTCATCTATAAATATTTAACTCAGACAGTATATTATGGCCCAGAGGTAAGCAAAAACGTAACAACTGGAACTTAAGTTTTTTAAGCTTTATAGTCCTCAGTTTTTGTTTTCAAATTGTTAGGTAAATAAAAAAATAGATTTGAAATTAAAAATAAGATTTTCAAATTAATTTAGATATAAGTAATTATGTACTACACTGTATAAAAAATAAAACAAAATAACAAATAAATATTTAAATTTCACAACGGAGTCGCACGAACTTGCTCTTATGTGCGATCACACTGTGTTTTTAAAGTTTTAATATTGCAAAAACTATATTTTATCTTATAAAAAAAAAAAATTAGTTATGGGAGCCTATATTGTATACCACCTGCTTAAAACGAGGTTAAGTTTAAGGTAGTATTACGCGAGTAGGTATACATTTATTTATGAACAATATAGCACCGGTTGCAAATATGCATGGAACTTACAGCTAAGACTGAAAAATTGTTAAAAAAAAATGTAATGAAACATAAATTGGTTAAACAACTTCTAAAATTGTTTTGACACCAAAGCCTTGTACATCATCCGATTTCTTAAGGAAATCTCAATTTATGAGAAAAAAATTGAAAATCGTTGGAGCGGATTTTTAAAAAAATAATTTTTAATATATAAAATTTTGAAAAAAATAATAAAAAACAAATTTTGTACGCAATTTTGTAGCCTTTATTAATGCGGATTTAAACATTTAATACAAAAAATATCATCTACCCATTTTCGAAATATGGAATTTTCAAAAAATAATTTTGAAAATTTTTTTGAAAATAAAAAATTTATTATTTGAAAATTTTTATAGGTATGCAATATTATTAGAACTTATTTGAAGCTTTTGTTAAAAAAAAATCATTCAAATCAATTTAACTGATAATAAGATAGTCGAAAATCAAAAAAATGGTTCTATGAGAGATACCATTTTTAAACGATAGAAAAAATTTTGTTTCCATTAAAATGGTAGATCGTACAGATATTAGTTCACGAAAAAATTTTAATCAAAATCGTATGAGCCATTTTTGAGAGAAATGAAATTTTCAATACCGGTTTTTAAACATTTGTATGGGAGGTACCTACCGTTATTTTTGGTTATAAGAATAATTTTCATTTGAAATCTGCTATATAATGTTAAAAATTGCTGGGTGCCAAATTTAATAAAAATTGACCAAGTCGTTTTCCCATTATTAAGTTCTCAAAAAAAATTTTTTAACTTTTTCTAAAAATCCAAAAAAAAATTTTTGAAAATTTTGGTATATAAAACTTTTAAAATTTTTTCAAACATTCTTTATAAAAAAATTAATCAATATCAGTTGAACGGTTTTTGAGAAAATCGAAAATCAAAAAAATGGTTCTATGGAAGGTACATTTTTCGGAAATTTTTTTTTATAAAATAGTTGCCTTTTTGTAAAAAAAAATTACTGAATTTTTTTTTTTAAAGTTGTGGCCATGTTTTTGAGAAAAATAAGATTTTCATTTTTTGCTAAAAAAAAAATTTTTACCGTTATTTTTTCTTAAAAAAAAAATGAAATAAATGGGTGGTAGGGAATGCCCAAAAAACGATAGGTACCAACTTTGGAGAAAATCGACCGACCCGTTTAGGCTGCAGCCGAAAGGACAGACAGACAGACGGACAGAATTGCGAGACCCACTTTTTTCGACTTAGCTATCATCGTAATGTCAACTTTGATCGAAATCTCGAGTTCGATTTTTTTTACGAATCCATAACTTGTCATATAGGTAGTATACCTACATATATATCGGTAGAAATATTATTCCAACCAACAACTCACTAACGCGGGGTTAGTGTTCTTTTAGACAATAATTGAACCTTTCTGATACACGAATGTACCCAGAAAAGCAACTTATGAAACTAGGAAACTAGGAAACTTATTCTCTGGACTTTTAATTCAAAACAAGAAAATCATAATCGTAAATTTACTTACATAAATTTGCACTCAACACGATTTGGATTAGTTGGGCCCTGGAAACGAAAAACAAAGAACAATGCTGGAACCAAAGACATTTTGTTTTTGGGTTCGGCTTTCCGAACAGATGCAGATGTTCCGAAAACGGAGATGAAATTCTAATTTAAAAGGGGTGTACACAATATGTGGCGCGACTGCGCAGTTGAACGCTGCAAGTGACGAAATTATAATTATTTTGAATAATGGATTGTGATTTCCGTGGTGCCTGGTATATGTTGGTTGGATGATGACATAGGGTGCTGGTGCTTGGTTTATGTTTGTAAGATGGTGATGTAGGGTGATAATAACATACATAGTTCGAAAATAAAATAAAATATTTTTTTAAAACCAAAAATGTTCTTTTTTTTTTTTTAAATTTTCGTATGTAATTATTAAAAGTGCTATATCAGCATACAAAGTTGTTATAAATCGGTTTTTCTGTAAAAAATAGGAAATTTCTTTCTTTTGTCATTCAATTAGTGTTGATTAAGTATGTATTACGAATACCGAGACAACAAATGATCGATATTCCGAATACTTTTTTCAAAGTTCATAAAGATTTGATGAGTGAACAGGAATTTGTCTCGTTTCTCTTAATTGTTCATAGTCCTGTTTAAAAACTCCTCTAAAATTTAGATTCCTCCACCGAAAAACAGATCAGGTTTAATTTTAATTTCAAATCAAATAATTTTTCAATCTTGGATAACAATTTTTTTATTGACCTATTTTTTTTTTGATTAGATAACATTTCACAATGCACATGTACATATAACATGAGATATATCTATACATATATATATAATTTGTTTTTCTTCTGCTTGACTTTTTTATGAACTTAAGTTGTCAGCTATCCAATCCATGTACTTTTGAACACTAACGTATATACTTGGAAATCCTGAACCACTGCAGCCATTAATGCCTGCCACAAGAATACCATACTGAACATATCGTGTACCCTTGCGAAAAGGTACAGTATAAAATAACGGATCTCCAGAAACAGCTAAACATGAATCGAATTTTTTATCTCCTCCTCCAGCGCACAAATGATTCTCAGTTAATTTAACAACTTTAAGGGCCTTATCACAATAATCGTTTTCTCTTAACGGAATTACTGCTTTTTGCAAAATTGCAGCTGGCAAAATACCATCTTCTAGTCTGCCCCAACCAGCGATTATCAGCCGATCCAATTTGGCTGCCATAGATTTTCGTGTTATTGGTAAGCAAACAGGTCTAACGTTACCTTAAAATATAACAAACAATAATTTAAACTATTTACAGTAATATAAATTATTTTTAATGAGCTTTTGGAACTAACTGGTAAAAGTTGCTGGGCTGATTAATCGAACAAGTCCAATATCATTCAAATAGCCGTCTCTATTAAAATCTTTATGGGCGATTGCATCCTCTACGTCAATTTCTTGTAAAGGTGGGGCACATTTCTTCGATTTCCCTGTACCAACGCAATCGATAGTTTGCATTTTATCATGCTCTCCCAAGCGAACACTCATTCTAAAATTGAAAATAAAGAGTTAAAAAATTGGAATTGAAAAGTTTTCTCTTAAAGTCCCGCTCACCGCCCGACCGCGCCATCAGTATAACTTATTGGCCCATTTGTTTTGAGTTAAATTAAATGAGATTTCATATAAAATTTTTTTAATATCGTTAATATCGATTTTGCTACGACCTATCTTCAAGTAAAAGTAATATATACTCAAGTAGAAACCTCTAGCAAATTACCAAGTTTTCCTTCAACTTACAATTTCTTGCTTCCAGTTAGAATACAATGAGCAGCTGTTAAGACATATCTGTCAGTTATCAAAGATCCACCACAATCAAGAGTTCTTTCCACACCATCAGAATAAACTAACAAAGCCATCCATGGGAATGCGGTGAGATTTGCATCTCTTCCATTTGAAATTCCTTCAACATCACTTTTTCCACATTGGCGTTTAAATTTATCCAGAATATTCATTCCAGATTGAATTTGTCCTTCTGTTTCAACGCTTTCTGAAAAAAACATCAATGTTGCATAAACAGCTTGTCCGATGACGATTTGCATTGAGTTTTATCTTGAAATATAGCCCCGACGTCTAGCTAATGTGTCAATGAGACCTATGTAAATGTAGAGAAACTTTGATTTGTAGTACCTCTTCCTACTAAGAAAAAGCCCGACGTTATCTCAAAATCACAAATAAAGATTTATTTTAATATTTGAAAAATTTAGAAATTTCCAAAAAAATATTCTCTGGAGGTATTCCCATGAAAAACTAAATATTTTTAACTGTTGGCGCCCGCCCGTTGAAAAATCATTTATTTATTTTAGATTTAATAACTCAAAAATTTCATTTTAATGTCGTTTTCCATTGGACGTCTGGAAGTGTCCAGTATCAAAAAGAACTCTTCTGAAACCATTCCATTGGCAAAAAAAAAAACTGTCGACCGACGCACGCTTCTCAGAAGAAAATTTCGCTTCTCGATTTGAAATCAGAATCCACTTAAGAAGCACTAATACATTTAAGCTATAACTTCAAAACAAACAAAAATGTCAGAAGTAAACAGACTCTGTTTGATTTTATGCCTGTTCGATACATGAAATGTTCACGACGATTCACTAATATCTACAATGACAAAATTTCTAATGTCAAATTCCTTTCTTTTTTTTTTCTAAAAGACTCGAATTTTTTTTCTGAACGATTCGAATTTTTTCTGTCAAAACAAATCTTACTAATTTTGCGAGATCCAAGAAAGATTTTACACCGATTTGCACACACACTTGCAAGATTTTAAACTTCAAATCAAATTGAATGCCACGATGTTTTAAGAAAACAAAATTTTTTTATGAAAACAAATTGTGTTTTTGGTTGCAACGAATTTTCGGTGAATTTTATAGTAAATATTTGTGCATTGTTTTTCAATTAATAATAACAATAATTTCCAAATTGAATATTTTCTTGACATTTTACTTCAAAATGGCTGCTGTCAAGTGCCACACACAATAAAAAAAAAATCGATTCTTTTCGTCTTTTCGTATTCCTTTCAACGACAGAAAAAATTCGATTCTTTTGTTGAAAGGAATTCGACATAAGTTGAGTAGAAGTAGTTAGCAATTAGCATTGTTCCATTGGATTTTAGAATGAGTGAATCCCTGAGTGAAACCAATGGAAAACGACATACATAAGTTTATATTTAGCAAATAGCAATATTTACGTTACTTAATTTAGTTTTTTTTTTTATTTGAACTGATGTTCCGATTTGCATACGATTTTGTAACTAGTACACATTTTTTAAGTTAAAGACAAAAACAAAATTGTATATGATGCGGTTGGAGGGAGATTGCCAGAGAAATTTCCGTGATATTTATAATATTTCAAATATTTAATCATTTATTGAGGTATGTAGATAAATTTTGATTTTTTTTTATTAAAACTCACGTGCGTGTACTTTATAGTAATTGAAATTTAAAGTTAGTACTATAACCAACAAAACGAATGTTAGTAATTTCCCCGACATTGTTTAATTTTCAATTTATTTTTAACCCTGCAGATTTGATGCGACTAGCACTTTTATGATAGGATACCGTCGGTCGAGTTAAAATAATGACTAAAGGCATAAAGTTGGGGTTATACAATTAAATATTAACTTTATATGATTGATCTGCAGCAGCCGACACAACGCTTAGAGAACATACAGTATATGTAATTCTAAACTTGTTTATTAATTTACATTAAAAGCTTGTTTTAACTGGGAAAAATAGATAGATAAAATTAACAACAAATTACATATAAAAAAATCAAAGTAAACTTGTTTTCATATTACATTGGCTTTACATTGTTCTTGGAAGCCCGCATGATATCTATATAAAAGCTTACGAGTACTTAAGTTGTATCAACGATATATTGGAGTATCAGGACGAAATCATTTGCTTAGGTGATTTTAATGTTACCCGCCTTGCTTGGTTGCGCTGTCCCGATACAAGTTTTATGCTGCCAACTGGAAATCTAAAATCGGACGATTCAAAATTAATTGATGATTTTTCTTAACTCAGATAATTTAAATAATGAAATCTATGAAAATTCCTACACTTTTAATTTTAAAAACACTAAATTTGCGAAACTAAATACCTTGTTACAACAATTTGTTATTTGTCTAGTCTTGTCTAAATAATTGTTTAAATGTTAAGTCATATGGTCTTGGAATTGAATAATATTTTGTTTGATTCTTTTTTAGAATCCGTACCTCTTGCTATTAATAAATCGAGATCTTCAGTTCCAGATTGGTTCGATAATGAATTAAGAAGCCTTAAAAATCGAAGGAATACATTTTGGTCCATATATGAAGCAAATTTTTAAAATTATTGTCAATTAATAGAATCTCAAGTTTAAAGTATTTAAATTATATTCATAAGGTGCAAAAAGATCTCGAAATTAATCCTAAGTATGTGTTTGGAATTTCATAAATAGTAAAAGAAAGTCTTCCCCTTACCCGTCTGTTCTCAAGACAAACGACATTTCTCAATTCATGACTCTCGAGTTATAACGCAACTTTTTTCGGACTACTTTCAAAGTGCCTTCAACTGTGATACCTACTTACAACTGTGATACTTCAAACTGTGATACTTTTAACTGTAATAAACTTGACGAAAAATACAAAAACTTTGACCTTCTAAAATCTTTAACCTACTTAAATGATAAGAACTTAAACATTAATTTTGACAACATTAAAAATTTTATATTTAATCTTGACGAAAGTTGCATACCAGGCCCCGATGGTATACCTTTCATTATATTGAAAAACTATGTTAGTCACCTGTCGTTGCCTTTGTGCGTTCTTTTTAACTTTTCAATGTCTTCTTGTGTATTTCAACTATCTGTTCCTCTACATATAAGAAAGGTAAAACAGATGAGATTAAAAATTACAGACCTAGTGCAAGATTGTCGGTCATTTCTAAACTATTTGAGGCTATTATTTGTGAATCACTGTGTTTTTATGTTAAATTATTTATTTCTCCAAAAGGACGATCCATTGTGACCTTTTAAATGGAATTGGTTGAAAATTGTATTGGCTTATTCAAAAATAGAAAATAAATAGATTGCGTCTTTACATACTTCAGTAACGCGTTTGACAAACTCTCACACCGAGTTTTGTTGTTTAAATTAAGAAAAATATTATTTAGCGATCAAATTTTGTAATATGGCTCTAATCGTATTTATTTGACAGATCTTACTCGGTACTCTTAAGCTGTTTCGAATCCAATAAGTTTAAGGTTAATTCTGGAATACCACAAGGTAGTCATTTAGGTCCCGTCTTCTTTATTTTATTTATCAATGACTTACCGTCTGTTCTGAAGTATTCAAAATGTCTCATCTATGTGGACGACGCGACGTTACAATCTTCAAAACTATTAGAAACACCTGCTATTGTGAAGAGTTGCAGTATGATCTTAATTCGATTTTTGACTGGTGTGTTCATAATTGTTTGATTCTTGTTTATTAATTCTGTCAATTATTTGTTTAATGGTGTACTTTTGTCGCAAGTAGACGATATGTATGTTCTGTTCCTGTATGGTCATAAACTCGAGTTCATACAACACATCAACTCTATATAAGTAATAAAGCTATTTCAATTCTTGGTTGGATAAAAGGAGAAACAAGACAATTTTCTGTTCATTTTGTTATCAAACAGCTTTTTGTAAACTTCGTTCGACCCATTCTGGAATATGATTGTCAGGTTTGGTCACCCCACTAAGACTGCCCTGCCATAAAGGCAAAGATTAGAATAGGTGCAAAAACGATTCCTGAGGTTTGCACTCAGAGGATTGGGTTGGGAAAATCCATATGAACTCCCTCCTTACATTATAAGATTAAATCTAATTGACATGCCAAGTCTTGAGAGCAGACGCTCATATTTGTTTTTTGTCTTCATTGTGGAACTTATTAACGGAAACAAAGACTCTTTGCACCTTCTGTCTCGTATAAAATTGAAGCTTGAGGAATCTGAGCGATTGCATATTTATTTCAAATTATCGGACTAATTATGAACGATTTGCTCCTCTTAATAAAATGTTTAAATTATTTAATTTCTCTAGAAACTCATATTTTTTCACAAAACACGAATAGAGCAAATTATTTCTTTTAATTTTGTGTTGTATTTCACCCCACAGTGAAATTATATTTATTTTTTTTTAATACAAGAATTTGAGTTTTTTCATATGGGACGAAAATTACAACGCTTTTTTGAAAATGTGATACGGACATTTTGTTATGGGCGACAACGCTAATATGGAGTGGAGTTGCTTTAATTCGAATAGGAAAACAATTATCAAAAAAGCCCATAAATAAAATTTTATTGCAGGATTTGATCAACAGACAGCTTATTAGTTCAAAAATTACAAATAAATAAAAATTACTCCGTTACAATTTGAACAAGAGCTTGATTGCATTTATACAATCTATTCTAAGGCCTTTGATCAGGTCTCTCATAAAATCATCTTGTTTAAATAAAGAGTGTTTGGGTTTCCTCCTGGACTCGTCACCTGGATTTCATCTTATCTCCTTAATAGATTTTACGCCGCAGAACATAAGGCCCAGGGATATAAAGCCCAAATTTTATTTTTGAGGCTTATGTCCCACTTGAGCGGGACATAAAGCCCAAATTTAATTTGGCCCTTATGTCCCTCCCAAGTGGGACCCAAGCCCCAAATATTTTTTGTTAATAATGGGACATAAGTCCCAAATTTTTTAGAGCCATAGAAGATAATAATATTTTGTTGATATTTTATTTGAAAGAAAACTAGTGCAGTGGCTATAGTACCCAGAATTACGGCAGATAAATAGTGAGGTATGTATGGGCTTACGCCCCAAAATAAAATTTGGGCTTTATGTCCCTGGCTCTGGGCCTTATGTCCCTGTGCCAGATTTTACCAGGTTAAATTTAGAGCCTCATTCTTTAACCCGTAGATTGTCAAGTTGGGAGTTCCTCAGGGGAGTCACTTAAGACCCCTTCTTTTAATATATTAACCATAAATGATAAAGTAATCGTAATATCAAGATCCCTATTATTGCAGATGATACGAAAATTTTTAAAAGTAGGTATTGCATTTTGTATAGTGATTTACTTCTGCAAAAAGATAATAATAATATTGTTAAATGGTGTCATAAGAACAGTTTGAATTTAAACCCAATTAAATACCAAGCCATGATTTTCTCTAAATTAAAACGTATTCATAGTTGGCATGATTATAAAATATCAGAACATAATAGTTATAAAGACCTTGGAGTTCTGTTTAAGTCTATCCTTTATTTCACAGAGCACATTAATATAATCGTCAGTAAGGCCAACTCTATATTAGGGTATGTGAAGTGCTGGGCTAACAAATTTCAAGATCCTTACGTTAGTCTCATTCTTTACAACTACTTAGTTCGTCTCCATCTTGAAAACGCATCCCAGGTATTGTCTCTTTTTTATGAAGTCCACAAAAATAGGCTAGAAGCAGTTCAGTGTAAATTTATTCATTTCGCTTTAAAAGGGTTATAGAAATCCGATGGCGATCCTTATAATCTTCCATCTTTATAAACATCGGATAAATCTTCTATAGATTTAAACTTTGTCTCAAAGGAGGGTAAGTATTGATATTATGTGTTTATTCACCAACTAATAAGTGATATTATTGATACTACTTGCTTGAACTTCAACTATCGTGGGGGTGCTCACAACCTTCGGAGTTTGAATTTAACGAATTTACCCCACCATCGTATACTAATTATATGGATTGCATAAACCTTTTACTGACATTTGGAAATTATGTACTAAATTTGAATGTTAATATTTTTGATTTCAATTTTAATAGAATTGAAGTCTTAAAAGTGTGTTGAACGACGATCATAAATGTTTTAAAAAAATTAAATGTTTTTTCTAATTGTTATTGGCTATATTAGTTTGTAGTTTTTTTGTTTTTTTATGTTTCAAACTGTTTTAGATAAATGTATTCCATAGTGTTCGTTATGTAGTAGTTTGTTGCTTACTAACTACTTATACATGGCACTAAGTGAGCCATTGTAAACAATTTCTGTGTTGGCAAATCTTTGGTCGTAAGTTGCTGCTTGCTTTAAGCTCTCTGCGGCGACAAAAATCAGATAGTGTATAAAAAAAAATATCTAAGAGACGCTTCTAGGAATAACAATTTTTTTTAATGAAAAATATAGAAATAATTATAATTATTAAACCACATACTAAAATAATTTTACTATTCAGCAGAAATTACTGTCACATTATTAATATGTACCAACAGGTGATCTTAGAACAGGTATGTAAAATTTCCTCAAATTATTCCTCACTCTCACCCATTTATCTCAAAGACTTTGACTTACATCAACTTTATTGTATCTACAATCTATCTCTGCACAAATTACGTATTGGTATTAGGTATCATTTAATTTACCCATTAAAACTTGAAAGGTTTAAGAAATAAAGCTATGATTTATAGACGGCCGACGCAAATGGTAAACCCATTGACTCTCTGACGTAAAAATGACGTCAAATTTTGTCCCAAAGTTGTCAAGGCGTGTGAATGTCAACGCAGAATAATGTGAATGCGTTGACAATAATTTTAATTAATTTTAATCGCAGTCGTAGATACACAATTTAAAAAAGTGGTGGATATTGTTTTTACTCCTTGTGGAAAAATCTTGTTCAATTTCCTTGTTTTTCTCCTCCGTCAAATTTATGGAGCAAAATCCCTGAGATTTCAGAAACGTAAGCTGGCTTATTGTTGAATAATAATCTCTTAAATCAAAATATGGAAAGACATTTTTTAATTTTTCGAACCATCTGAAGAAACCGAAATCCTAGTATAACATCTGAACAAACACCACTTGAAGAAAACTTAGACTTCAATCACGTCTCTTTAGGAGAACAGAATGAGTTTCCAAATCAACGATCCAGTAGTAAAAAAAAGCAGTTGGTTGCTTTTGGCCCTCTTCAACCACGATGCCCTTTTCGAATAGGGCAGAATGGTGGCAGTTTTTCTGAAAATATCACTCTCTGATCACAAAATCGGGCTTACGCATATTACGGAATTGGCTTTCTTATTCTACAAAAAAAGACGTTGTTTGTTTTTTGCCTTGTTGATTATTCCCTGAAAAGAGATCTCAGAAAATCCGTTGAGTACAAAATTTTTGAAAGAAATTAGTTCCATGAAAAATGCTATGGAATTGGCTTCACTGTCTTCAAGCTATCCAGATGGATGCACCGCTCTTATAATGTCCTTGACTATCCCTGTTACCATAGAAAACGCTGAAAGATCTGAAATTAATCAGCAATTTATCATTGATATCTATTGAAAATAGAAGAGCACGGCAAATAGATTTAAGTAAAGCAATTGATGAGATCGCTTTTGTCAAGGCAAGAAAAAAAACTTTTAATAAGCTTTTATTTTTGTAAGTAGAAATAATCAACTTAACAAATACAAACATAAAAAGAAAAAAGTTAAAATTCATTTAACCAATACTTAGGAAGTAATTGAGAAATAGGGCCCCATATTTGATTATACCCCGGGGCCCCACCAGCTCAAGCTACGACCCTGATCAGGGTGTTGGCTTTATTCCAACGTTGACACAGCAGAATTGTTTACCAGGTCAACGCTTTTTTATCCATCGATATCGTAGCTATTCTTCAATGAAATTAGACAGTTTATATCTTGACAAGCTCTTGTCAACTCTGCATCAACGTTCAATGTTTGTAAGAATGTACGGTCAAGTCGTTTGATCGTCATTGTTCGACATATACACGCGTTGGCGACAAAGGCACAGATAATACATCAATGCATTTTGGGGCAATATTGAAAGACTGGTGTCGCTCGTGTGATTGTCAATGTCTCATAAATTGACTCGGTCTACGTTGACAGTAAAATGATAATATTTTTGGTGACGTCCAGGAGTCAACGCATTGACCATTTACGTTGGCCGTCTAATCATATCTTAAAAATAATCGTGTTTTATTGGAAAAGATATCCGTTGTATAGTTAGATTTAACACGCATTACGAATACAACATCGCCAGTAGTTTTACGACAGATAAAAAGCTAAAGCAGAATCCTACTACGGATATATAGTTTGACGTTTATTCGAGTTTCGAAAAATTTTGAACATCTGAACCGTAAGTCTCACCATTTTTTGTTGGTGAAACATGCCTTAATTTAAATTATTACGTTATATGAATGAGAAAATATGAGTTTATCTACTATATTTTCCTATTTGTAATTTTTAAACTGACAAAAAAAAACTGTTCTTAAATTATACAAAACAAAATAAAGCTTAAAGTATGTACCTTCAATGTAATATTTAAACAAGTTTTCTTTGATTTTTTTATGTATCTACTTTACTACTACTTTTATCTACTTATCTGACTTTCCCAGATATATAAATAAGTAATAAGTTTTCATTGTAAATTATTAAACAAGTTTCGAATTACATACTGTCTGTTCTCTGAGCTTCTCATCGACTGCTGCAGGCCAATCATAGTTAATAATTGTATAACCCCAGCTTTATACATTTAGTCATGTTCTTAACTCGACGGTATCCTATCATAAAAGCGGCAGTCGTATCGATTCTGGAAAGATAAAAAAAAAATTCAAAAATAAAATCATGTCTGCGAGAATACTTAAATTCTTTTTGTTGGTTATAGTACTAATTTTAAATTTCAATTACTACAAAGTGTACGCACGTGAGTTTTAATTTTAAAAAAATCCAAACATACTTATATCTACCTTAAGAAATAATTCAATATTTGAAATGTGAAATCACTGAAATTTCTAAGGCAACCTTAACCCAACCGCATCATATACATATACAATCTATAAGTTCTAACGGTAGATTATTAACGAATTAATAAAATCAAATCAAATAAAATCTTGTGTCTTGAACTCAAAAAATGTGAAAATTAGTTTAAAAAAATGGTCCCAACAGCAATAGAGAAAAATCTAAATTAAATCACGTAAATATTTTTACATGAATTTATCCCTCTTTCTATCGTTAAATTTCCAAAAGATACAGAACAAAGAGACAGCGTGTACAAAATTCTGAAGGTTATACTTACAATACCTACAGTGAAAAATTATGATGATAAACATGTATCATCAGATTTTGAATTATCAAAATTACCGATATATATATGTATGTATGTGTTAAAGACTTCGAAATGTGGAAATTCTGAAATTTGCGCGGTAGAATTAATAATTTTTCAGCGACATTAGTAATAGTCCGGAATTTTTCGTCACATTTTTTGTATGGACATTTTCGTTTCGCTTCAACTGCGTACTATCCTTAAACTAAATGTTTACTTTCATATTTTGTTTTGTGTGTAACGGTTCGCGTAGACTGAAAGCGAATAATCGGTCGATTTCGGGTGGGAGCTACTGGGACGACTGTATCTGATGTTCGTGTGCATATTAGAGCTCCCTATTACACGGATATTTAAAAACACGGATACACGTGTTCTTATAATATCCGAATTTGAATCAGTGTATTTCGTGTATCCGTGCATGCGTGCGTCCGTGTGTACGTGTATCCGTGTATCCGAAGAGCCGTGTATTTTAAATAATCCAATCATCACTGGAGAGGGCCAAATTTATGGGATTTTTTGATAAAAATACGACAACGACTTGGCAGTCGAATCTGTCAGTGGGTTTAAATTTAGAATTATTTAATTTTTTCTTTAAAATCGATTTGTTTTGGAAAATCACCAAAAATAAAAATCTATAATATCCATTTTCCCTCATAATTTTGAGCTTGTAAGCCCACCCCTTGAAAAGATAAAAATCAAAATACATTCCGTGTGTTAAGAATCCGTGTAATAGAGATCCGTGTATGCTTAATATCCGGATACACGGATATTAAGAAAATAAATACACGTGTTTTAAGAGAACGGATTTTTATTTGCGTGTAATAATTACACGGAGTCCGTGTACCCGTGTTTTTCAAATACACGGACTTAATCGTAGGCTCTAGTGCATATTCTGCAGCCGTTCTCGCGTACGGTGAGATTCTTGATTTTGCAGTACAGGGTGGCGCACCAATTGCGCTACAATAAGAAATTCAAATAACTTTTTTTTTAATCGATGTATTTCATTTATTTTTTTTTTATTGGTTAGAAAATTAAATTTTATTTTAAATAGTTAGTTGTTTTTAAAGATTATAGACCGCAAATGACCTCCACGCTGTCCCACGCATATGCGGCACCTGGTCAAAAAATTATTCATTGCGGCCTGAAGAGTTGAAGTTGGGATCGCCTCAATTATTGTCGTTATGGACTGCTTTAATTCAGTTAAATTCCTGGGCTTCGTTTTATACACCTCTTGCTTGACATAACCCCATAAAAAGAAGTCTGGTGCAGTCAGGTCAGGTGACCTTGGAGGCCAGCGAAGAGTGGAGTTCCTAGAAATTAATTTGTTTGCGAATTTTTTGTTTAGCTCCGCCATAACTGGTCTGGCTATATGTGCAGTTGCTCCATCTTGCTGAAACCAAACGCTGTTGAATGGTATACGTCTTCGGAGCAGTTCTGGGTAAAAAAAACTCCTTCAACATCTTTAAATAACGGTCCCCATTGACAGTAACGGTTACACCGTTTTCTTCAAAGAAGTACGGCCCGACAATACACCTTGATGAAACTGCGCACCACACAGTGACTCGTTCTGGGTGCAGTTCCGTCTCATGGAGCATTTCTGGATTAGACTCATTCCATATACGGCAATTTTGCTTGTTTACATTGCCGTTAAGATCAAAATGGGCCTCATCAGACATGAACAAACAATTGATCAATGTGTTGTCTTCTTCGGCCATTGATATCATTTTTTGGCAAAATTCCAGGCGAACAGGCAAATCCTGAGGGTTTAACTTGCTAGTAATTTGGACATTGTACGGAAACAAGTTTAAATCGTCATGAAGTATCCGTTGTAATGACCGTCTACTAATTCCAATTTGCCCCGATAAGTTTCGGGTCGAAACGTTCGGATTGGCCTGTATTGCAGATGCTACTGCTGCGATTGTATCCTGAACCCGAACATTGGCATCTCGATGGTACGGCCTTCGTGCGATGCTTCCAGATTCGGCAAACATGTTTACAAACCTCATAATGGTCCATCTACTCGGGGGATTACCGCCAAACTCCCGCCTAAATTCCCTTTGGACGGAAATGACGGACTGCAAAGCATGGTACCGTTGCACTATCCAAATTCTTTTCTCCGTATCCCAAGCATCCATTTTTATAAATCTAAATAGTAACCTACAAAATAAAAAAAAAATAAGCCGATTACTCACTCAGAAAAAAAGTTATTACGTTTTATTTTTGTAGCACGATTCGTGCGCCACCCTGTAGTTCGTTTTTTAGAATCCATTTTTTTTTTTGTATGTTTTACAGCAAAAGTCAGCCCGTTAGGGCTCGCGTAAACCTAATCCATCATCGGTCGAAGTATGCACGGATGTGGTGGGCATGGACTCGAGCGATCGATCGATCCAAACCAGGATTGTGACTTTACTGCAATTGCAGTAGATCTACTGCATTTTTTTCGTAATATAAATCTACTGCCTTTGAATAAAATCTATCTGCTCTTTTGCAGGACGAACATTTTCTACAGTAAGTTAAGTGAAGGAAAACTTCGAAACAATTTGTACAACTTTGTAAAATGTTATTCTGTGTAAGGAAACTGGCGACGTTGATGATTGTTGGGACCACTTTAATCAGTTTTCGTTCTTCAACGGACAATTAAAAAAAAAACAAAATGAAAATCTAGCTTTTGAAAAAATTTTAAGACTGATATGAATGTAAATGTATTAATTTTTGTTTTGTTTTGTTGTGTTTTTGTTATGTTTTTTTAAAGAGAAATGAATATTTATTTTATTATTTTAAATTATGTATACTATTTTTTTATTTATATTTTGAAAATGTAAAAATCTACTGCGAAAAAGTTGAATCTACTGCTATTGTTTCCAAATCTACTTCGAACTTTTTTTTGAAAAAGTCCCATCGCTGATCCAAACGTATGTTAAGGCAAGAGTGTCCGTACAACACTCCAATCGACATCGTCCGATACCGTCCGGCTATTACCGATCAACCGACAAATCCAAAATTGTTTGGATTTATCGTCCGTTTCCCAGTGACTTTTGCCGTGAAACTTTAAAAAAAATGGAAATTAACTACACAATCAAGACCTTCACCGTACGAGAACGGCTGCAGTATATGCAGACGACTGACGAACGTCGGATACAGTCGCTCCCAATGGCTCCGACCTGAAATCGCGGCCGATGATTGGGTTTCAGTGTACATACGTGAACCGTAAGGCCATGAACCCGATATTATTTGTCTACGCTCTTCACTGATTCAATTACTGACTC
Source organism: Epistrophe grossulariae (assembly GCA_929447395.1). Lineage (NCBI taxonomy): Eukaryota > Metazoa > Arthropoda > Insecta > Diptera > Syrphidae > Epistrophe > Epistrophe grossulariae. Next base: position 31,564,943 of record OV839568.1, on the reverse strand, counting down.
TGGAATGCTGCACTGTAAGAAAGTATTCGGAGTTTGTCACTGAAAAAATTTAAAATTGATGTTTGACAAATGATTCGTAATAAATCAGGGAAATATCCAATGGGAATGAATTTGCCCGTTTTCAAAAACAACATTTTCGTCAAAAATGCAATTACAAGATGTTCTGAAACGCAAACTGCAAAAAATCAAGTGATCAAAAACCCAAAGCGATTTTTTTTTTTAATACACAAGCATTATTTTCGCATTTTTTTCGATAACCTCATTTGCATCGGAACTCTGCGGTAAAAGAAAATCAAGTTGACGACAAAAATATTGAAAAGCCAGAGAGTGTGTTCGTAAACCTCAAATGCGTTTTCAAGATAATTAATTGACGTTTATTAAAAAAGACGATTACATACGATAGCAATATCTGCGTCAAATAATAATGACGTTTATTTGACGATCAAGTTGACGTTGCGTTGATGTGAAATTTTCGAAAACGGCATTTTAAACAAAAGAAAAGGAGATACAACAAAAAAAAACCGTCCATATTGTGAGGAATTTTCGGTTGGGTGTTTTTTTAGGTGATTTTTAGAGGGAATTTATTTTGTATCTTTTTAAGAGGAAGGAATTTAAATTTTTTAGGATATGTATATGAATTCTGATATTTTCTCTTTTCAATTTTGGATTTTTAAAGTACATTTGAGAGGCCATACGAATGCATGGACAAATTTGTTTTTTTTTAATTAAATAACGAAAATAATTGGTACCTAATTTTTTACTTTTCGTGTCATGCAATTACAGTTACAATTTTAATTTTAAATGAATCAATAAATCTGATAATTAAAATCGAAATTACCTGCTTGGTTGGTTGACAAATTATTGGGTTTTGACTTAGTATATTAGATAGAGGTACCAAAAATCAAAATTTATCTGCACATAAGTCTTACGTCGAATTCCTTTCAACAAAAGAATCGAATTTTTTTTTCTAAAGAGAATCGAATTTTTTCTGTCGTTCAAAGGAATACGAAAAGACGAAAACAATCGATTTTTTCGTGATTGTGTGTGTGGCACTTGACAGCAGCAAATTTTGAAGTAAAATGTCCAGAAAATATTGAATTTGGAAATTATTATTATTATTATTTGAAAAATAACGCAGAAATATTTACTATAAAATTCACCGAAAATTTGTTCCAACCAAAAACACAATTTGTTTTCCTTAAAAAAAATTAGTTTTCTTAAAACACCGCAGCATTGAATTTGACATTATTAGAAATTTCACATCTTACAAGTGTGTGTGCAAATCGGTGTAAAATCTTTCTTGAATCTTGCAAATTTAGCAAGATTTGTTTTGACAGAAACAATTCGAGTTGTTCAGAAAAAAAATCGATTCGTTTAGAAAAAAATCGATTCTTTTGTTGAAAGGAATTCGACATTATTGAAACATTCATTAGCTAAACATCAGTCTTATACTTCAAGATAAAAATTAATGCAAATCGTCATCGGACAAGCTGTCTATGCAAAAGTTATTTAATTTTATTTTTCAGAAAGCTCTTGTACAAAACTTCGCGGTCAAACAAGATCTTGTGTACCCATATTAGAATGTCAAACAATTACACAGATACTTGAAACTGCTCCCAGACCTCTCCCGCGTTCTGTATCAAAACTTATCAGACAAGCACATTGTGGAACATTCAACGAAGTTGTAAGTTAAAGGTTGCCCCACACCAACGCGAATCTGTTGTGGCGACGACATAAAACAATAATAAATTCAAAATAGCTTTTAACGGCCTTTAGTCCTACAAAAATTTGGCGTTTCGTCTCGGCGATCTCACTTGGACTCATTAGTGGATTAGTAGTCAATACGCAATTTCTTATTAAGTTCAGTTCATCATACATTGATTTCGTGACGAATATCTAGTGTAAACTGTATCCAACAAAACTAGAATTCCTAATCATTAAATTGGAAGTTTTTGTTTTTTGTCCAGTAGTATATAGAATTTGTATTATCAAAAAAACCTTCTTATGAAAACAATAATAACAACGTGTTATTTTGATTGACAACCACGTGTAGTTATTATTGTTGTCGTCGTCGCCACGATAGATTCGCGCTGGTTTGGGGGAAACTTAAAGCGTATTCAATTATTATTTTTAAAATTATAAAAACAAATTGTATACACATAAAATATTTGTTTTTTTTTTCAAAATAGCATCATGTGTGCTGTGAGGCTAATAGCGTTGACAATGGATCAGCAACAATACAACAAACAACTCCCCAGCCACAAAGAAACACACAAGTCTCCAATTCCGGTGCTAAAATTCGTCGTAGTTCCGAGGTGTCTGAAAGACAAATTCAATCTGGAATGAATATTCTGGATAAATTTAAACGCCAATGTGGCAAAAGTGATGCTGACAGAATTTCAAATGGAGAAGATGCAAATCTCTCCGAATACCCATGGATGGCTTTATTGGTTTATTCTGATGGTGTGGAAAGTAGTCTTGATTGTGGTGGATCTTTGATCACTGATAGATATGTTCTGACAGCTGCTCATTGCGTTCAACTTCCGCCTACAGTTTCGAAATTGTTGTAAGAAGAAAAAACTATAAAAATTTTTAATTAGCTTGACGTTATTATTTGGGATAGATTTAATTCACTTCGTCCGTAATACCATTCGCGTTGCGCAGATTCGAGCATTAATTTTCACAATCGCAATCCTCATGAACAGTTCGCAAAGATATTAAGGCTCTCCCAAAACAACTCGAAACATTCGGAACGACTACGAAACTTTCGGCTGTCAAAATATATTTATAGGGCTATAAATGAAAGTACCCAGGCCAACGTGACGATGTGATTAAGTGAATCTTATGTAAAATATATCGACAGCTGAAAGTTTCGTCGTCGTTCCGAATGTTTCGCGTTGGCTTGCGAGAGCCTTTAAAGGTTCCCCCACGCACCAACGCGAGTTTTCGGTAGCGACTACGAAAACAATAATAACAACGTGTTGTTTTCATTGACAACCAAGAGTTGTTATTGTTGTTTTCGTCGTTGCCACCGGAAATTCGGGTTGATGTGGGGGAACCTTAATTCGTGAAAAAAACAGACCTCGAGATCGTACAGTAAAAACAAGTAAATGCTTCCCCTAAATCTGTCCGTTCGTTGTAAAATTAAAAGAAAAAAAAAAACGTTTCCACCTTCTAAAGTCCCCTTTGACACGAAGAAACAAGTTGCTGGAGATTTTTTTGACGTGTTCTTTTAATTTCTTTAAAAATCTCTTGTACCTTTCATACGAGGGAATAAAATCGTAGAAATTTTCTGATGTTTCCATTTAAATTAACTTGAAAGTAAAAAAAAACTCCTCAATTCGTTGACCAGTGAGACTTCGTTTACTCCTCTTACTTAATGCACTTCTCACATAAAAACTAAAAGTTGCGGAAAACTCAGTTTTTTTGTCATTATTCAGTTTCCTCGTGTGAAGGGGGACTAACCATCATTTTTATTTAACACTTTTTACTTTTTACTTATTCAAAGTTTCTTACAAAAGTAACAAATACTTTTCACGAGAAATCAATATTTACCGGTTTAATTGGCTTTGCCTTTTACCTGATTTTCAATTTAAGGGTGAGTGTTCGCTTGGGAGAGCATGATAAAATGCAAACTATCGACTGCGTTGGCACAGGAAACTCGAGGAAATGTGCCCCACCATTACAAGAAATTGACATAGAAGAAGCAATCGCCCATAAAGACTTTAAACGAGTCGGCTTTTTGCATGATATTGCACTTATTCGATTAATTAGCCCAGCCACTTTCGCCAGTAAGTTCCAAAAGTTCATCAAAAATGATATTATACATAATAATTTAAATTATATTTTTCTGTTTGTTATTTTAAGGTAATGTTAAACCAGTTTGCTTACCAATAACTCAACGATCTATGACAGCTAAATTGGATCGGCTGATAATTTCTGGATGGGGAAAAGTAGAAAATGGTGAACCATCTAATATTTTGCAGAAAGCAGTAGTTCCTTTAAGAGAAAACGATTATTGTGATAAAACCATTAAGATTATAAAATTGAGTGAGGATCATTTGTGCGCTGGTGGGGGAGATAAAAAGATCGATACATGTTTAGGTGATTCTGGAGGGCCAACATTTTATAGTGTACCCTTTCTCAAAGGTATACGGTATGTCCAGTATGGAATTGTTTCGGGAGGTAGTGCAGTTTGTGGTTTACATTTTCCAAGTATATTTGCAAGAGTTCAAAAATACTTGCCTTGGATAGCTGGTAACTTGAGTTTTTAGAACGATGAATTTGAAATAATCAAAAATTGTATTTCGGTTAATTTATATGTAGATGTTAATATTATGTACATATGTATCAATATTTTCATAATTAAAATAATTAAAAATAGTTTATGCTTGTTTGTAATTTCTTATTTAAGACTTGACAACGCACTTTTCAAACCTTAATATTATTAGCTCGATGAGCAGAGCAGCGTTACCTGCAGATTCTGCAACACTCAATAGGTGACAAGGGACTATTTTGTAGGTATAGTTGTGATTTGTGAAACATTTGTGAATCAAGGACACAGATATCTGGAAAGGTACCAGACAGAAGGGAGCGAACAATTCGTCTCTAGAGATTGGGGTATATTATACTGAAATCTCACCAAAAAACTAATTTGGTGGAAAAGCAACCTCATCCAGCTCTGGATGGGGGTATAATAGATCTTAAGGTCCCAGTGCAATTAAAAACCCCCAAACTATTCATTAACTCAAAGGTCAGTGCCAAAAACACTACGGAGCTGAAATTGCATAATTTCAGGGGTGGATGAGAATTGATCAAAAAATAGTCATCAATTTGTCAAAGTCAGAAAAAAAGTATTATAGCTGCCATCCTAACACAAGTATTTTCAAAAGAATTCCGATTTTGTGAAAAGTAATATCGACAGCCAACAAATTCTTGTCCTTTTTTTTACGAAGACCGCGATGCGTTCGTAGTACGAACCTATTACGACAGGCCCTATGATAAGGCCGACAACCTTTCAGATTGTATACTTTTACTTTGTAAGTCCCCCAAATTGATACAAATCTTTACAAAATTGAAAATAAAAACTTTAAAAATTCATTCAAAAAAATTTAATGCATGACTGCAATAACTGAAATAAGTTGTTGACCTTTTATGACGACTTATAGGCCTTTAAAAATTAAAATAGTATACGCAAATCAAATGTCAGCCAGCGAACGTGAATTATATCACAAATGTGTTAACAAATCAAATATCGATAACCTTTTAACTTTAAAAAATTTAATATAATTTAATAAATTGTATTTTATAAGAAATTGTAACCTTAAATAGATACTTAAGTTTAATAACGATTCAAAGTACGATTTTTACACAAACATCTGATAACAATACGGACTTTCTTAATAAAGGGTGCTTTTAAAAAAGGGCGGTAATTTTTTTAAATATTTTTTTACAAGAATCTCAGTAAAAAAAGATTAAATTTAAAAAAACCTCAATTTAACATTATAAACTAATTGAACTACTCAGTGTCAATATTAAGTATCTTTTAGATTCACAACTAAACTCCAGCATTTTTTTGAGAACATTCTGTGGAAAACATTGTCAACGATTAAGTAGAATGTTAAAGCAATAGTATGATGCTTGGTTAAAAATACGATTTTCTAAATTTTAATTAAATTTGAAAAAAAAATAAAAAAAACAAAATAAAATAAAATAATATAATACTAATGTTTAGAGGAGAAGAATCACGATGGGAACAATGGAGAATGGGAATGAGAGGAAGGGAAGGAAGAGGAGACAGTATGACAGGATACGAGAGATCTTTTTTCTTGTAAATTGAAGTACGTTGAAACAAAGATTTTTAAAATGAAGTAGATTTCAATATTTTGGTGATGGTGGGAAGTAGAAAGTAGATTTCAAATTTTTTTGAAAAAAAGAAGTAGATCTACTTCAATTGAAGTAAAGTGGTACCACTGGTAATGACCGAGGGGATCCCGCAATATCTGAAAGCGGGATAGAAGGCAGACAGAACAAAGAGAATAGCGAGAGTCAGGCTAGGGAATGAGGTGAGAGAAAGATGGTACTGGAAACGAGAAGAAGAGAGAATGTGCAGAGTGTGTGATGGTGAGCCAGAGACGTGGGAACATGTGATAGAAAGATGCAGGTCAGGTGGAGATGAAGGGAGACCAATAGGGGAAAAACTAAGGGATATAATGGACGAAAGAGGGAGGGGGCAAGAATGGATAAAGGCACTAGAGGTTGCGAGAAGGAGTAAGGAGGGACGGATGGGAGACTTGTAACCCTTAGGGGATGCAATACAAACAATACAATACAATACAATAATATAATACAAAATAAAATACAATAAAATAAAATAAAATAAAATAAAATAAAATAAAATAAAATAAAATAAAATAAAATAAAATAAAATAAAATAATATAAAACAAAACAAAACAAAACAAAACAAAATAAAATAAATTAAAATAAAATAAAATAGTATGAATAATTAAATGTTGGATACTAGTAAAACTACAAAATTCAAGAATTTACCAGTAAAACTTAAAATTTTCACTAACATTGGTCCGAATTGGTCCGAAGTGTTTCGTTTTCATAATTCAATTCGGAGTTTTAGCATCATAAATTTGGTAAGTGGGCAATCCAAAGTACTATTCTCCAAGAAAGCTGTTGACATTTCCAAGCCGAAAATAACGTTCATAAAGTAATGAACTTCTTGCGGTCATTTTTTCAACAGCTCTAACTTACAATTACATACATATTTGAATTAAAGTTAGTTTATGTTTGGGATTATAACTGTAAGTATGTCTTTTTTTTTCATAAAAACCATATTTTCAAAACAATTATACATATTAAGTTTTCTTGTATAAATTGCTCAAAAACTTTCAGGTTTTTGAAGAAATTTCAAAAATTTTAACTTATAAAAAAGATTATATACATAGGTAGGTAACACTTTTTTTGCTCTTCGTTAGATGTAATCTTTTTTATGTAGAATTTCATAAGCTACAATTTTTCAAATAGAAAGTTTTTGGAGCAATTAAAAAAAACTGAATTTTACCCCACAAAAAACTTTCGTTAAAGCTCTTTACTAAAATTCAGCTTTGTCGAATTTTGTTCTTGTATACTTAAATTTAAATTAATTTATTTTTATTAAAATTAATGTTTCAGATACCTAAGTGCCAAAAATTATAGGAATAATATAAATTTCAGTATTATAAAATTATGGGGTTAGTACAGAATAGTTAGATGATACGTATATCAATATAGATCAAAATGATTAACTGCAAAAAAGAAAGACCAGGAACACCTTGCATTCATATATTTAAGTGTAACGAGGGCTTATCTATTCGCGGTTTGGAAAAATGACAATGCAAATTTTACAATTTGATCAACAGATATTTTCACCATAATCAGCAATTTCATTCAAATTCAAACTCTTGACAGATTAAGTACCTATTTCAAAAAGTTGAAATTTATAACGATGAGATCGAAAAGTTTAACTATTTCAAATTTTATGCTGATAGTTTTGATTTTAGGACTTGCTAATTTACCCAACATTGAAGCTGATTGGTTGCTTGAGCCATTTTTAGTGCAAAATCAGCCAGCATTGATAACTAGAAATAATTATTTTGAAAAGCCATCTATTCAAAAGAGTAATTCGAAAACAGCTGATGAAATCCAAAGTGGAATGGCCATTTTTGAAGCTTCAAAATGCGGAAAAAGTGCAACCGATCTAATAACAGCCAATGATGGTCAAAAAACTCCTAATCTATTAGAATTTCCATGGATGGCATTACTTGTATATTTTGATGGTTTAACTAAAACTCTTGATTGTGATGGTTCGTTGATATCTGATCGATATGTTTTGACTACAGCTGAATGCATTCGTTTGGAAAATAAGACTTTGTAAGGCTTTTAAATTTTCAAATAAGGTTGCGAGTTATTATAATAATTGTTTTTTTTTCAGAGTAAGTGTTCGATTGGGTGAATATAATACAATGGATGATAATGATTGTACTGGCAATGAAATTAAAAGAAAATGTGCTCCACCTGTTCAGGAAATTGATGTTGAAGAAGCTATTTATCACAAAGACTATGATCCAACTTCAATATCTTTTTCTGATGACATTGGACTTGTTCGACTTAAAAACAAGGCGATTTTTCGAAGTAAGTAAGAAGAGGTATTGATTATATTGAACTGTGAACAATTTAATTTTATGCTTTATGCTTTCAGGAAATGTTATGCCAATTTGTCTTCCAATAACAAATCAATCAAAAATGGGAACTATGGAATGGATGTTTATCGCAGGATGGAACAAATCGGAGAAGAATCAAAAAGAGAGCTTACCATTTAAGGCCGTTGTACCAATAATAAATACAAAAACTTGCCAAGGAATTCACATTTTCATTGATTTAAATGAAAAACATATGTGTGTTGGAGAAGATAATAAAATCAATTCTTATTGCAATGGTGATTCTGGAACGGCAATGTTTAATACTGCACCCAATGCCTATGGTGGAAAACCTCGTTTTGTTCAGTACGGTATTGTTTCGTCTTATGGATCATTTTGCAAATCTATGTTGCCTCATCTTTATGTAAAGGTCGAAGCGTATTTAACTTGGATAGCTGGAAATATTCGTTACTAAAGTTGAGCTGAAAATAACATATAATTTTATATTGTTTATTTTTTTTGCAATTTAAGAAACAAAATCAAATAAAACAATATCGTTTAAAAATAAAAAATGAGTATTAACTGGATATAATGCTTGATATTTGAAGCAGTATTTTGTAAATTAAATATACTTACACGAAATATTAAAAATGTTTGTGACGTGAAATAAAGCTATAAATCCAAAAATTTGGCCTATTTCGTTTTCAATGTGGAAACAACGCCTAATTTTCGATTTAGTTTTATTTCACTTTCGACTTGAGCCAAGTGCACCAATACATACAATAAACCTGTATGTTACAAGTCAGCCGTAAAATGTAATAAGATCTAAAAGATACGCTTAGTTAAAAATTTATGAAAGTTTAATATCAAATATTTTAAGTCCTGGGCGTTAGGCAATAACATCCAAGGAAATAACGCCCAAATCGATTTGTTGTTGGTTTTTTCTCGATTTGGGCGTTATTTCCAATTTTTGATTTTTTTTTTGTAAAGGAAGAAACGCCCAAAATAAAAATTTTAAAAGTGTAAATTTCACCCAAAAAAAATCCAGAAAAAGGAAATAACGCCCAAATCTAAGGAAATAACACCCAAATAATAATAAAACTCATTACCAACATTTACAATATGATATGTTTAATCGCCGCCCCCCTTAAAATTTGGGCGATATTTCCAAATCGATTTGGACGTTATTTCCTTGGGCGTTATTGCCTAACGCCCAGTAGGTACTTAAAATATTTGATATTTAACTTTCATAAATTTTTAACTAAGCGTATCTTTTAGATCGTATTACATTTTTAAAAATTATTTTTGTTTTTGAAAAGTTATATTTAGAGGAAAGAAAGATAACTTTAGGTTACAAAATTTTTCAATTTTATTAGTTATAACTTATATAACTATGACGGGAAGGGCTATAACAAAATTGCGACCTATTTTAAGAGATAAAATAAACAAATCAAACAATTAAGGGTTTCTTTTATTTTTGTTAGGCAGGTAAAATGAAAAATTATTCGCAATTACTGCTAGTTCGACTTGTATAAAGTTAACAGGATACATCCGAGAATTCATATTTAAAAGGATAATTAATTGAATAATTAATTGCTAGCAGCCAGAGTTGTAAAGCTTGTTTAGTCTTTTCGGTACTGCAGTTAATTGGATGGTGGCGATATCTGAAAATTCCATTTTGTATGGAAATGAATACTTACCAGTGGCGTGGCGTCCATATAACCCGATTCCTACCGGGTTACCTATTAAATTTTCTACTAAACAACGATGTTTACTAAATAACAAACAACCTTGCCACACAACAATGTTTATTAAATAAAGAGCAACATAGAACCCATGGGCAATACTTAATATGTATCTATTCATTAAATCCTACACAAGTTGCACACTCCAGCAACTCAATTGAACTATTTTCAAGCACACATGGAAACACACACGTCAATAATATTAGTTTTCGTATACTGTCTACACCAGAGAGAAAGAACTAATAGAGAGAGTCAAATTTCCTCGTCTCCGTCCCCTCGAAACCTTTTGTTTATATTTTTTATAACGTGTTGAATTCCTATCGGTGTGTACATGTTTTCACCTCGGGCAGTGCAAAACAAAAACAAAGGTGGTGAGTATGCACATCTTCTTGCATATGTATTTGTCCCCACATTTTTTTTATATGGAGTTAATAATTATACATATGCAAGATGGTGCGCAAGTCGCAACATCGTAGCTTGTAGGCTAAAAGAGAGCCACCGTCGAATTTGACTCTCTCTATTAGTTCCTTCTCTCTGGTCTACACTCTACACTCCACAGTCCACACTCTCTGTGCATTAGTCAAAGCCAAGGCAAGGCAACCCGTTACCCGAAATATGTCGGGTTATAAAATTTCTCGCTGATAGAACAAATTTGTTTCCTTTCTCTTTCTTTACTTATGATTTTCTGAGTTTGGGTCGACTCTGTTCAACGCCCGCTTTCTTATACAAAATAATAACACGCTTTTCTTCGACTTATTTGGTGAATTTTGTGTGTATCTTATCTTCAATCGCTGTGCTGTGGTGGATTGATTGAGGTCAGTTATACAGCTCTCTGTGTTACTTAATGATTCTCTGCGTTTGTCTGTCTCTGCTCAAAGTTGGGTTTCGTAATTCGTATGCAAAAAATAACACGATCTTTTTCGAGTTACTTTTCTTGGTGAATTCTGTGTGTATCTCGTAGCAGCGGCTGTTATAGAACAACAGTGGTCAGTGGCTGTTAAAGAACAACAGTGGCTGTTAAAGAACAATCTTGCAATCTTGCATTATTTGAGCTGCTCAGTTTTGTTGCTGTTTGAAAAATTCAGGTGGCAAGGCTTTATAATTTTATTAAATAAAGGTTATTTAAGTAAAACTGTTCACACGTTTCACAGTTGGTTTCGTTGTTTTATTTTTTGGCATTTTTTGCTGTTTCTTACTGTTGATAGCATGAATGTTATACATTTTTTTAACTTTGTTGCACAATAATTCATAGAAAATTTTATTTTTAATTTTTTATACATAGATATTCGTAGCAGCACCCTATTTTTTCTTCATAGGTAGCATTAATTTAAATTTCCCTATTGTATTGTTTTCTTGAAGTCACTTTCATTATGCTTTAAGATTATTGTAAATTTCAAAATCAATGATTGGAAGTAAATACCTATAAAATGCGGAATTGAATTGTTTCGATTGTTTGTTGTGGAAAGCAGAACTGCAATACATTGTCTAATTTTGGCTACGTTCTTACATTCTTACATATTAATATGTTTAAGAATTTACTTTTGCAGGTATGTATAATTAATCTTTTAATTATTACAACGACTTACCATTTGAAATTGTTCACGCCACGCCACTGATACTTACCTATTAATTCGAAGGAATGACAAACACTACGAAATTGACGATAAGCTAATATTATTGCTAGCGAATATGGGCTCGCCAACTTCTAAACATTTGGTTAGAAAAATTATTGGAAGCTCTTATAAATTTAATTTTAACTTTTTATTAATTAATTTATATATTAATGAAAAATTCCATGTGTAGCCGGGCGAACCAGCTGTGTAGTTAAAAAAAAAACAAATTAAAAAGAAAACAGTTTGTTTTTTTTTTATTTCTGAAAGTTCCCAGAAAAGTGACATATTGGGCTGCATTTTACGTGAAAAAGTGGTGGGTCCTGAAATTCTTTCATCTTTGTGTTATTAATTCTTAGTATTATAAATATAGAAGGATTTTGAACTTTGGGATTTAGTGCTCCAGTTATGGGCTTGTAAAGTTTCAGCAAGCTATGGGTAAGGGTGAAGAAAAATGTTGATAAATTAAATGAAGCGATAGAAAAATTATTTAATTGGAGGAATAAATGGTAAATAAGATGTTCTTTTCATTTATGAAATCAAAACCAGACCAGAAATCAATTTTTTTGTTTGATAGAAAAGCGGAAGTTAACATTTTAAATCAGATTTTAGCAAACTTAGACAGTATTGTTATTCTTTTATAAAGTTTCCAAATGAAGCTCATATTACATTAAAGATACAAGGAATTAAAACTATGGGTTTTAATGCCTTTTTCTTATAACTCCCACTTTATGCTCTCTGTCCCGCTCACGCAATGCTTTGTTCCGTCTTCAGGCAGAACTCAATGTCAACAGTTTTCTTGGACAACAGTATATAGTTAAAGTAAAATACATATATACTTATTATTGAATCACACCCTAAGTATGGGTAGTAATACCAATTTAGAAAGTCAATAACTTCCGCGGATCTTAATGCTTATTATTGCCGCTCTTAAAAGGAAGGAAGTTCCGCAGGTCTTATTTCCTTTTATTTTGGAAAATACAACTCATCGTTCTGTATTTTTATTGGTCTTATATTGCACTGCACTATCGTCTATTGAAAACTCAAATTAATACATGCACTCAAAACTTAGCTATATAATACCTATAAACATTTCGATATGATGGATTTTCTTGAATCAGTGGTGCTTGGTTAATCAAAATTTTAATAATCCGAATAAATAATTTCTATCATCTCTTAAAAAATTAAAATTTAAACCCATTCCCTAAAATGTTTAGAATTAAAACTGTCTCGAAAATGAAATCGAAAAATTATTGAAAAATTCTGAACGAAAAAAAACATATACCTACACAAAACCAAAAATGTCTTAATCATGGCTTAAAAAAAATATGTTAATATTACCTTTCCAAATATTCAAAATTCAAAATCATCAAAAATCATTCTGAATTATAGCCAATTATTCCTGAAACTTCTAGTTTCCCGTTTTTATCTTTTGAACTTTCATATCTCGATTCCTACTTTTTTTTAAATTTTCCATAACTCTTTAATATTTGCAAACTCTATATCGATCACAATAGCGTAAATTGATTTTATTCTTTACATCGAGGTGCCGGAAACCCTGCAAGGGAATAACGGACGACAATAATTGGATAAATTTAAACTTTACAGTACTCTCTCGGTGGCAAAAACTAAATTTCTTCCCAATATTCATAATAAATTTCCATTACAAATTATAACTAAATGTACTGGACTATTTTAACATTTCCACGGTTAGAGTGCAATACAGCTATCTCGTAAGTCGAAAAATTAAATAAAAATATTATTAATGCAGCTAAATCAGAAAAACCAGAGTCACCTTTTATCAATTCCAAGGTTACAATGTTTTGTTGAACATTTTACAGAAAAAGGCAGAATTAAAAACCTGGTATAACAGATTAAATACAAAATTTTGCAGGTTTTTATTTTGGTGCAAAAATGACTTACGAGGTTGTGCAGTTAAACCGTCGATTTGTACTTTTAAAAACTTTTGTCAACACTCTGGGGCAACTTATAATAAGAATTTTAACAGAAATAAAGTTGTTGACCTTTTTTTATATTATCAACAAAAATCTTGCAAACGAATTCTGTTCACTGCGCTTTTATAATTTATTTTTACTTGCATTATGTACCTACACTTCCTAAACAGCTTATCAAAATCATGGAGAACACTTATAACCCATCAGGTTATCATAAATTGTTTCCAAGAAATAGATTTCAAAAGGTTATAAACGTTTATTCTGATTCCTTATATATGGCTTCTTTGCAATCAATGTTATAAAATTTCCAATTAAAGCTCCTTTAAGGTGACAAAAAAAATATGTACTTAAAGTTAGGCTTGTAGTTTAACTTTCTTTTCAACTTTTTCTTTAAATTTTCGATTTGTTATTATAAACTGAAGTCTGTGAAAATGGAGCAAGGAAAAATATCATGGCATAAGAGCACATCTGTATCTAATCGAAGAAAAAATGTTGACTATAACGTGAGCAATTGTGTCAACCAAAGCTTGAAAAATTTTTAGAAGTACATTCCGGTTCAGTCATAAAGTACGTCTTCATCACCTGCAAATGAAGAAGTTGACAGTTTTATTGAAAGGTCGGTCACTCGTGCAAACGAAGTCCAATGCCATCAAATTATTGAATAATTAACAAAGTCACCGCGTGATACTGTTCAATGAATTAACATTCGCATCCCATAAACCGTCGAAAATCACTTTGAATACATTAATCCAAGATCTTTTTTTTTTATTTCCCAATGATTTAGATCAGAGATAACTTTAAGTTTCTTGTTCGATATGTGCAATAGCAAAGTTTTACAAATGAAAAATTTTACCCTGGATAAACTGCACTCCTGGTTCAGAGTTTGTAATTATAATTCGATTTTGATTAAGGCGCCAGTTATAGCTTTCATTGAAACTCATCATTGAAAATTTTAATTGTTAATTTTGAGGCACTTAAAAAGTGAAACTAGTGATTATTTTAATGCAAATAAAAAGCTGATAACTCATTTATTATTTCTAGTCAAAAAAATATTACTTTTTGTCCCAGCCTATCGCAGGAAATGAATTTCTTTATTTCAATGATTGAACTACTTTATCATTGATCATTGAAATCTTAGAAATCGTTTTATGTGAAAGGTAGGGCCAAAATGAAATATTTTTTTGACTAGAAATAATAATTGAGCCATCAGCTTTTTATTGGCATCAAAATAATCACTGATATCGTTTTTTTAGGGCCTCAAAACTGAAAATTAAAATTTTCAATGATGAGTTTCAATGAAAGCTATAACTGGCCCCTAAAATTATGGAAAATAATAAACAAGCAAAAGATTAAAGAAAATTAAAAATTTTTGAAGCTGTAAGAAACAAAGAATTTGAAATTATTCCAGAAGATCAAAAGCTTCACATTTATGTGATGAGTCACAGACATTTTACATTTATGTGGAAGATATTGTTAATTAAATACAAATATTATGATTAATCATCATTTTATTGAATATAACTATTGTTTTGTGAATATGGTCTTAAATATTCACAATCGTTCATGTGAATTCCACAAGCATCTGAAGGTCAATAAATTCTCAATGATGACAACAATATAAAAAGTTGATAATTTAATTGATGTCTGAAATCGATTACAGACATTATATTAGGTGTGTTTCTTTTTTTTTGCAATCCCGGGGGCATTTGATTGAAAAAAAAAACGAAAACGGGAATAAACGACGCCATCACAGAAAAAAACATGGAGTTTTCATACAAACTATCGATAACAAGTATGTAATTCGTGCCCGTAACACAGTTTTTCTGCGCGCTAATGTTAAGCTCCGAAAATTATCTGGGTTTAGCTTACCCCATTGGGATTAGTTGTTGTCGCAATTAACATGCATATTATTTAGCGCCGAATCGTTTTTTTCGTCCAATTCCCCACGGGCTTGCAAAAAAAAACACGCCTATTATATGAAAAGCTCTTTGCTGTTGTTTGATATTGTGATTTTATTTTTATTATTTTAAATGTATTCATGCAACATCGAAAGTTTACAAATTGTGTAAAATGATAAGTTTACACAAAAATTTGCATTAACGTACCCTTTTATTCATTTGGTTAAATTCTTTGTAATTGAATCAGCTGTTCGTTAAACGTCAAATATTAAACGTCCAAAATTGTGTTTGTGCACAAAAATTATTGGATTTTCTATAATAAACTCGTCACAATGACGTTTGCTTAAGTTTATCAAACAAAAATTGGTTAATTTTCCGCAGCAAAATCTTAGATGAATTTTAACTAAGTTGTAGGTATATAATTCATTTCTCATACAAAATTTGACAGTTTATTAACCAAATCGAAAAAATTTCTCAAATGGTTTTAAATCATTGCATGAATATCCTTATTATTTATTGAACTGTACATAAATGTACTTATATGTATGTACCTCTACCTATATACCTTACTTTTTCTTAATTGTTAGAAAATTGAAAATAACATCAAACGGCCTGACAATTTGCTACCACCTGTTCATTTATTACTCTTGGGGGATTTTTATTTTGTTTGTACACGATTTATACATAGATATATTATACCTGGATTTAATTGTGTCAATACGTATATCTGTGTACATTGTATCCAAAACTAGGGGATTTTTATTTTCCAACTGTAAAATCTTACTAAACTTGATTCTAGGTAAAGTTTATCTATGCATTACTCGTTAGTCGTTAATAAATATACCTATACAGTATACATAATGTTAATATATTCTTATAAGCAAGTTCATAGCACTTAGTTATTCACTTTATTAAGATTTGCAAATAATTCAAAAACTGGTTAGTGAATCTTGATTACATTTTTATAATATTATGTTCTCAGCGCAATCAAGGAAAGTTGATGTTATTTTTAGAGTTCCTCGTTTCCTTATCGTTAAATTGTTCCATATTATACTCTCTGATGATATAGGGTATATTGATTTTGATAAAAGATTTGTAACACAGAGAGTAAAATAATCAAAAACTATATTAACTCTTCAATGAAGACTAGTTTGAAAAAGTTTTCTAATGAATAAGGTGCGTGGTGCGATCGATGATTGGCCAGGGCGGGTTAGGTCGTGTGTTAAGGCAAATTGGGCCCATTTTGTATGATGTCTTTTATGTTTAGTAATTAATGATCTTCCCAATAAATAATAAATGTAGGTACCTATGTACATACAAAAGTACAAAAGTACAAATAAAAATATAACCACATTATCATTTTTTTTTATTTGTATCAGTATCTATGAATAGCCTAAGTACTTATGTACTGAAGTTGATTTGAATTTTTATCGAATTGCGGACACACAAAGTTTAATTAAGTCTATATAATTTTTTTAACTTTAAAGATTTCGTTTTTGATGGCAATCTGAAAATATTTTGTTTTTTTATAAAATAAAGCAAAAATAATGAAAAGAAATTTAAACTATGCACATTGCACAGTGCACGCTTCACTTGGTTAGACGCACCGATTTTTTGTAATAATTTTTATTTTTTTCTTTCGCATTGGTATTGATTTTATGAAACCATTGCATTTATTTAATTCTCAATAAAAAAAAACCTCAAATACATGCTTGGCGATAGACAGTTAACGGTTTTTTTTTTCTCCTTTTCTTCTCGGTCTTGTATATTTGATGGGTAAGACATCCCCAAACAATCCCAATTATGTTGAGATCGCGGGGTGAATATGATGGCCACCATTGGCGTAGTTAAGGATGGCAGCCAGTCAGAAGATAAGCCACCACCAAACTATGGGTATAATGGGCACAGTACACATATTAAAGGTAATATCTCTAGCGTTTTCATTTTTGTTCAGTTCTGCGCATTTGTCAAATATCAAAGTATGTGGGCACACCACCGGCCATTTTGAATTCTTTAACACTTTCAACTTTGACAACTTGTGCAATTAGCTTAGATTTGTGTATAATGCGGGCACTTTTGACATATGTAGCTATGTATGTAAGTCAATATTATAAAATATTAATATTCTGCGGTCACGTGTTTCAAGCTTATGAGACATATTGTTTTTTTTTTTTTTTAATATTTTATCGAAAAACGCTTCTTCCTAGACTCCTTTAATGGGGCCTTGTAAGAAAATAAAAATAAAAATTTACATTTATTCCGAAATTTTAACTTAAATTCCAAAAATGTGATTGATTACCGTGGCATGTCCCAAGCTATACCTTTCCTCACCAAATGCATAATAGAACTTAGAAGAAAGGTCAGTAGTGACTTATGCTTACTCAGCTTATTTTTAGAGGTGTAAAAAGTTGAGTTAAATGAATTTTAGTAACTGTTCCCAGAAAAATTCTCATTTCCGTGACCAAAAAAAAATCCTTAAAAAAAATTTAATTTTGAATAACGGGACTTTCGAAACCATTAGCAAAAAGCACACAAAAACATCAGTAGCAAGTTGTATTTCATGTAACATAGACATTTCAAGTTTTCGTTCACCTAATCTGTCGTTATCGTGGTATGCTTTTTATTGTTATAGTATGATAGTAAAATCAGACTTTTTTTCCAACGGATGCCGTTTTTTAGACATTAAATAATAACATGATAATGAATTAATAAAATTACAAAACCTTTTTTAGGATTTTTTAATTAAAAACCATTTAAAAAAGAATTTTTAGCTAATTGGAAAACTTATAATGAAGTTTTGAAGGTTTAAACGAAACAACAACGTTTGAGTGAGGTACCACCAAGATTTTACATTTTTTGATTCAAATGCAATTGTCAAACAATAAAGCATCAATTGGCAAGAATTATATGGTCTTGATCACGTGATCTCGGTAGCGCAATGCAAAGTGCATATGGCTCTGAGAGAGCTTAGTCTAAGTTCGAGTCCCAGCTGCGCAAAAGTTTTTCATTTAAAATTGAATAATATAAATATACCAAGCAACAAAAAGGGCCATTTTGTTCACAATGGGTTAAATCTTAACGATGATTTTCGCAGTTTCTAACTAAATGCGGCTAATTAACCAAAATCGGGTGACTATCGATTTCCATGATTAACAACTTAAATTATTAGGCGTGTTTTTTCCAAGCCCCAAAAAAATTGAATGAAAAAAACCGATTCGGGGCTAAATAATTTACATGTCAAATGCAACAACAACTAATCCCCAATGGGCTTAGCTAAACCCAGATAATTATCGGGGCTTAACTTAAGCACGGAGAAATACTGTATTACCGGCGGGAATTGCATATTTGCTATCGATAGTTTGTATGGAAAATCCATTTTTTTTTTCTGTAATGGCGTCGCTAATCCCCTAAATGGTTTTTTTCAACCAGTTTCCTCCGGGTTGGGAAAAAACACACCTATTGAAAATTTGATTACCTTCCACATGCGACATTTTACCAGTTGCAATAATCCTTGAATAAATATGATAAGCTGTGAAAAAAACTGGCCCTAAAAGGATTCTGATGATCGCCCTAGCAGTCGTAAAATAGTTATAACTTCAGCGTATGAAAATTTGGTGGAACCTCACCCAAGTGTTGTTGTTTCATTCAAACCTTCAATATTAATATCATAGTGCGATAGCTTGGTAGCCTAATTGTAAATACGTGTTATCACACAAAAACCCCTTATAAGTTAATGAAGTTTTTATTAAAACGGATTTAGTTAAACTTCAAAATTTAGTATTTAATAAAGTATGAATAAATTGGCCCTCATAACTACAAAAAATTTTAATATTTTGTTGTAAAGCGCCCAATATGCGGGAAGACTAAGTATATTTAAAAACTCATTGCTATAGGTAATAGGAATCTTCTCGGTTTTAAGGATTAGATTGTAAAAAGGGATTTTGGCTAGGGGATTTTTATTTTGTATGGCTAGGATAAAAATCTGCATTTACATCATATTACGTGTTTTGATACATATACATATGTATATAATAAAAATGTATGTTCATATAAATGTCCACTATGTAGAAGCTTCACAAAACCTTCTACGAAACTTATTTTTGGAAAATTATAGAGTTTTATTAAATTTCCTTTACCTATACGGTTATTTTTTCTTGGTCTAAATAAATAATTTACCAAATCAAAGTGTATCCGTACGAATTTTATTTATTTTAAAATATAAATGGCAATATATTTTTTCTCATAAACCTTTTGTGGTCACCAAACGTACAAAAGACCACACGCAATTGTGTAAATTGCATTAAGGGACAATTCGCTTAATAAGGTTGTGTTTTTTCTTATTTTCATAAAACAAAAAAAAAACAACCTTAGTTAGCGAAGGTTTTTTTAATAAAAATTCTTATACCTAATAAAATAAAAGGGGACCTTGTACAGAATTTTTTTTGAATATATAAATGTGCATATAATCATTATAGTTTTAATCATTATGGTATGTAAGATAGGGTAAATTCGAGCACTATGGTGCACCTAATTTAATTCTGAGATAGTTTTACTACGGATACCATTTTTGTTCAAACAAAAATATTTATTAAATTTCGGAAAAACAAAATATAAATAAACTAAATAAATTTAAGAAAAATTAGGATACAAAAAATGTTTCAAAAAAACCATATTGCCCTACACATAGGGCAATATAGCGAAACTCATAGGGCAATATGGCGAAACTCATAGGGCAATATGGCGGGCAATCATTTGTTTAAGGTTTGACCGTCCACATCCATCGGACGTGTTTTTGAATCCAGTACTGTAGGAGTCATGAGACCACTGCCCACAAAGGACACACTGAATCCATTCGCCTTTCTTCTTTGTTTTTGTATAATCTACACCGCAACCAGGACATACATTTTCTCAACCTTTTCTTGCTCCGATGACGTCGATGAGTTCACTGTTGTTGTTTGAAATATAATTATTGAAAAAAGATCGCACGAAATTAACAGAAACAGATTGTGAACTAATTTTATATGTAGACTTCAGAAGGGCATTATGGAGAGATCGCGCCATAATGCCCCAACAATATATGCCCCATATTACACAAAATACACATCTTCACAAAACTTTAGAAAAAAAATACAAAATTCTCATTTATTTTAAAAACTTTTCCATTACACGTAAAAAGAAAAAACTGTACTCTGTATTACACACTTCACACAAAATACGTGCGCTATAAACTTACCGAGACACACACAACCAAAAATGTAAGAAAACTATAGTAACACCCTGAACCGGTTATTTTTTTTTTTGCTTTCTTTTCCGGACAAAAGAGATTGCATCGATTTTAGAACTTGACCGGGTACGTGTTCGACCTATGACTGAAGTTTTCCATTCTTCTTATTTTTTCTATGATATTGGAAATGTGGTATTTACGAGGTGCGCCATAACACCTGATAAGTAATGATTTTTTCTTCTAAATAAATTATATGTAAAGCTAACTTGTTAAAAAATGTATTAAAACTTAAATGTAAAAAATTTGTAATTAAATTGTAGAAGAATAAATCAATTGAATTCATATCATATCAGACAGAGTTCACTGATTTAATAAATCAATATTCTTAAATGTTTTAATATTTATAAAAAAAAAACTGCGAACTCTCTGCAGAATATGAGATTAAATAATATATATTATTTTGATGGTATTTCCATAATTTCTCCTCTGAAGCACATTTTTACGAGTATTATAGGGTAAGTATCAATTAAATTTCAGTTTTTCTAAAAAAAAAAGAAATGAATATTAAGAAGATAACGACGGAATTCCCATCATCATCATAATCATACCTACTGACAACATGCCGCCAATATTATCATGCATCGATGCGAATTAATAAACAAGTTTTCAAAATAAAACGTGAGCGTTGTTCAAAATTTGTTTACTTAAGTATTCAGTCTCATTCGGAGTCTCAATCTTTGAAGTTCGAATTCGCATCGGCCAGTGTCATTGCCAAAGTTTTTTTTTTTTTTGGTTTAATTACAGATTAAAAAAAAAATGGCATGGAAAAAAAGTTCATATAATTTGTTGGTTGTAATTTTTATGGTCTTAATTGCCGTTGATATGATCAATGGACGTAAGTTTAAAAAATTATTCAAACCAGTGTTAAAATAATTACATACCTATTTATGTATGTGAATTCTGCATAGTGCATTTTGTAAAAATAAATTGAGAGTTTTTTTTTAAACATTCGTGAAGAGAAACTTAGCGAAGTTTAGTTTAAAGAATGTTATTAGATTTAAGAAAAATCAACCAACGATGCTCAACAATTTAATTGCAAATCGATGCGACGAGTACTGTGTATAGGGTAGTGCTTGCGACTATAATGCGTTATATTCGAGAGGTGTAAATCCCAGCTTTAAAACAAAGCTTGACAGCATTCTTTTCTATATATTATGTAATTCCTTTCTCGGACTGTGATAATTATGGCAATGGTAGTCATAACCCTTGAAGTGCGCACCAATAAAGGTTATTTTTTAATTTTGAAAGCCTCCCTAACGCCTTTTAATTTCTTCCATATAAATAAATAAATTCTGGTGCAAATACAAATGTAAACCTGTCCCCAATATATGAAAGAAGTATTATATGGTAAATTCATGATTTTTTTAAAATCAAAATCTGATTTTTAAAACCTTGGTAATAAATACACTTGTTTTTTTTTTAACATTAATATATAGGTAATATTTGGCAGCGCACCTTGATTACATATAATACTTTCCTTATTACTAACAGCTTACAATTTTGTTCTTAATTAATAATTGGGGAAAAATTAAGGTAGTGGAACATCAAAACCTTTTTAAACATATGCGCTCACACGTAATGTGTGACATTGAGATGGAACAAATAACACGTAAGGCTCACGTTTTTAATTTACCCTACAGCGCACCCCGCCGGCATAGATGTATGTTTTCACATCAAAAAACAATTTGACGCTTAACCCACATACAGGGAGTCCCATAATCAATGGTAAAAAACTAAAACTAGTGAAAGGCCAGGGGCCTATTTCACGGAACATACATCACATACATTTGTATGAATGTATGTACCTTAAAGTGGTCGCCAAATTTGGCTCACTGTAAATTTTGAATATTTAGAAAAACTATGCGTCAACTTAGAAAACGCATAATTTAAAAAAAATTAAAAATGTTCGCCCACTCATATGGGGCCTATTTTACGTCACATACATTTCTGTGATGTATATGATGTATGTTCTGTGAAATAGGCCCCAGGTCATGACTACTCAGAATTTAGTAACTTGTCCGTACCGAATCATAGCGGTTTTCGAGTAACGGCAGTTCCTTTGTAATTTCAAAAAACCCCTACTTTGAACTAGGTATTTGGTCACCCTGTCAATAATTGTTTTTTGTTTTTCTTAATTTTACCTAAATATTGTATGATAGTGAGACCAATTCCCTGCATTAAAATATTTTTAATATCCTGCATCATTTTGCTCAAAATTATTAATTAATAGATAATTAATATGACATTTTGATCAAACCTTTTTTACTTCAATTTTTAAAAGAGCATCTGAAAAAAAATCGTATGACTCATTATTAGCTTTTATTTAAAAAAAATTGTCATGTTAATTAAGTTTTTTAAAAGGTATAAAATTTACCAATGCTAGCATCAGATCAAAAGTTATAGCAATTTGAATTCAATCAAACAGGGTTCTAAAACAGAAGAAAATAAATATTTTTCTTAATAAATTCTGTTTAATTAAAATTGTTCAAAATGGTCCCCTCCTGCACTTGTACAAGACATATAGCTAGACACACAAAAAAAGTGATATTCATTGCAATAATTATTCTTTTTATTTTTACTTATCTGCAACAGATAACAGTTGACCCAAAAATGATTTTCTCTGTCAAAATTAATTTATTGAAGTGCAATCACCTTTCAAAGTCTTTAGTTATTTTGCGGTATTATATACAGGGTGATTGATATTTGATATAAGGTGCACCAAAAAGCTAGAGTGAGTAGGTTGGGTAAAGACCAGAAAAAAATCGTATGAGAGGGGTGTCTATTTCCCCCCGTTTAGGCGGGAGGGGCAATTTTCTAAAAAATTGAAAAATTGTTTAAAAACAACGGTTAAACTTACAATGCCATGCTATAGCTTTTTGGAAATTTAGAAATCTCTTCTTTAATTTTCATTTTAAATTAAGTGAATAGTTTTTGAAAAATTTATTTTCAAACTCGAAATTTTGAAGAAAAAAAAATTAAAAAAAAAACTAATTTTTTTTCAAAATTTTATGTAATTAATTATAATTTTTGTTTTCAAAATTCAATTCTCTTATTAATTTTCAATAAAAAACAGAAAACCGGATGTTAAAATGCACTTTTACTCACTCTGACTTTTTGGTGCACCTTATACCAATCACCCTGTATAGCTTTTAATTTTTATTTACATTATTATTAATAAAGTAATTTATTAGATTGCTGTTTTTAAACAAAAAATCATCAATTTGTGTAGACAATTTTTTAATTTGACTCATTTCTTAAACCCAATTTTCTTAGTTTGCTATGACAGTGCATACTTGGAATTCCAACTATAGATCGTAAAAGATGCACTCATATCTTATTCAAATCTATAAGGTGGCTAGGACTGAAGGTGTAAGCTTAAGCTAGGTATAAATACCTATACATATGGAATTATTTCAGTGCTATTATATTATATGTACATATGTACATAATTCATAATATGGACGAAAAAAACGATTCGGGGCTAAATAATTTGTATGTTAATTGCAACGACAACTAATCCCCAACGGGCTTAGCTTAACCCAGATAATTTTCGGGGCTTAACTTAAGCGCACAGAAAAACTGTGTTACCGGCATGAATTACATACATGTTATTGATGGTTTGTACGAAAACTCCATGTTTTCTTCTGTGATGGCGTCGCTAATTTCCGTTTCCGTTTTTTTTTTCAACCAATTGCCCACGGGATTGCAAAAAAAATCACCTAATATAAAATAATTCAGTGAAAAATTATTTAAAAATTATTGATTTTTGAAGTTAAAGCAAAGTAGGCCTGGGAGTCAACACAGAAAAACCGGAGGAGTTGAAAAAATCAATTAAAAAACAAAAAACATAATACAAAACTTAGCACGACAAAATTGAAATAGTCACAACTTATTAAAAACTAGCTAACGGCAAAATATTAAACAATTAACCATTCGCTATAACGAATTTTTAACGCCTTTTATGAGAGAGCTCCATTAAATTTATATATATCTAAACTTAGGAAAGCAGCAAAATTTTATTTAAAAGTTGGTAAAAATATTAGAATTCTATATTGAAAATAAAAAAGGGATTGACCATGTTATTTAGAAAACAAAAATCTAAAATTGAAAAAACCTCTAATGCAAAAATCTAGAATTTTGTATATAATATGTATTAATTCTAGATTACCTACTTACTAACTGCTCTTTAACAAAACTATACGATTGACTAGCAGCCCATGCAACTATTAAAACAGTTTGTGTTGGTTGTGATCGTCTAGTATCAAAGCGTGAGTGGAAATGAAAAATAATTTTAAATTTAAAAATATTTTTTCTGATCATTTTGATTTACAAAATTTTTTATAAATAGAAGTATAAAATTCTATTTATAAAAAATTTTGTAAACATTAAATAAAAAAATGGTAGGTATTTTTCATTACTTAATAAGGCAGAGTTATTAACTAAATTAAAAAAAAACATTATCTAACCCTTTTTTGAAATAATAATAGAATACATAGTTTAAATTTTTTTTAAATCCCAATTATGTGTTTTTGAAAATTTTTATTTTTTTACACTTTGTCGCAGAGAGCTTACAGCAAGCGACCAAAAATTTGCCTAAGCCGTGTTTTTTTGCAAGTCCGGGGGGAATTGGTTGAAAAAAAACGACAGAGGGGATTAGCGACATGACAGTAAAAAACATGGAGTTTTCATACAAACTATCGATAACATGTATGTAATTCATGCCGGTAACACAGTTTTTCTGTGCGCTTAATTTAAACCCCAGGAATTCTCTGGGATTAGTTGTTATTGCATTTAACATGTTAATTGTTTAGCACCGACGTCGTTTTTTTCATCCAATTCCCCCGGGCTTGCAAAAAAACACGGCTATAAAAATTGTGTACACTGCCTCATTATTTAGTGCAGTGTTATTAGTAAGTAAGCAACAAACTACAACAAAACGTATACTAAGAAAAACATTTATTAAAAACAAATTGAATTAACATAAAAAATACAAACTATAAAGCAAAGACAATAAAAATTGAAAAAAAAAATTTATGAACGTGGTTCACTGGTATGCACTGGTCTTTAATTTTACTAAAATTAAAATCGAAAATATTTACATTAAAATTAAGTAATTAGTTCAATTGTGAAGACAATTCATTAAATTCATTAAATTCAAACTCTGATAGTTGTGATAGATAAAATTTAAACAATTTAACAAATCAACACAACACCACTTTTTAGCTGGTAAATAAAAACATTATCACTAACCCTCCTTTGAGACTAAGAATCTGAAGAAGATGTATCCGGTGTTCATATCAGTTGGGAGGTAATAAGGATCGGACCACTGTAACCCTCCTCAAGCGAAACGAATTAATTTACTCTGAACTGCTTCTAACCTATTTTTGTGGATTTCGTAAAAAGGGTATTATACCCGGAATGCTTAACCAAAATGTGGAAGAACTAAGCAATTGTAAAGAGCGAGACTAACGTAAGGATCCTGAAATTCTTTACCCCAGCGATTCACAAATTCTAACATAGAGTTGACCTTATTAACGATTAAATTAATGTGTTCTATGAAATTAAGGTCATTATGTAGAAATACGTTTTTTTTTTTGAGAAAGTCATGGCCTGGCATTAAATTGGTTTTAAGTTTAATATCTTATGACACCATATAACAAAACTATAAACAATGCAATACTTTTAAAAATGATCATATCATCTGCAACGATAAGGATTTCGTTATTACGAAGGGCACATCTTTTGTAGCTAATATAAAAAAGAAGTGGTCCTCAGTGACTCGCCTGAGGAACTCCCGAAGAGGTTTAAGAATGAGCCTCTGAATTTAACCTGGATTAAACACTTTTAATTTTAAAAAGATGATTTCATGAAAGGCCATATAGAATACCGTATAGTTACAGTCAAGCGCTTGTCCTCGTTCTAACGAGGTAGAGCACTGGTACATAAAACAAGTAAGTTCGTTGCCGTCGATCGCTTCTGCATGAAGCCATATTGCTGTTTGCATATGATATTTTTGCACTTAAATTTTTAACTATATGCAGCATTATTAAAACTTATTAAAAACTCTTACCAAGCTTGGTACCAAGTTCAATAAAAATAGATTTAGTCGTTATCGAAATGTTAAGTTTTCAAAAAAAAAATTTTAACTTTTTTCGAATTTTTCAAATTGTACATTAAAAATTTGCTGAAAATCGAAGCGTTTTCAAAAAAATCAAAAATAAAAAAAGGGTTCTATAGGATGTGCTATTAATATAACCATATTTTGTAAAATAGAAAATTCACCAAAAGGTAGCCTTTACCTATTAAAATTAAAAAAAAAATTTTTTGAACAATCTATGGAGCAATTTTTGAGAAATATAAGATTTTTCAAAAATGCTAAAAAATATAAACATGTACATTTGGCAGGTATCGTTATTTTTTATTCTTAAAAAAAAATTTTAAAAAACTGTTTCGAAGAGTGCCCAAAAAACCTAAGGAATGCCAATTTTCAAAAAAATTGACCCATCCGTTAAGAGTGTAGTCGAACAGACAGATGTACAGGTGGACAGAATTTCGATACCCAATTTTTTCAAATTCACTATCATCTTAACGTCAAGTTTAATCAAAATCTCGAGTTCGATTTTACGCATGATTTTTAAGACAGTTCAAAATTCCTTTTTCTATGCTACTTACAATATGATCTTTTGATTTTGTTAACGTTATTTTTGAGGCGGAGGCCTGCGTCGCGTCGTCGACGAAACATTAAAAACGTCTAAACTGAAGTCGGAACACTGATAAGAAGACAGTGGCAGCATTGTTCGATCTTATTTACAAAGTAAAAAACTGTGAGTGTAAAATGTGTAAAAATACGTAATGTAACGTGAATCACAATCACAATCACGATCACAAGATACGTTACGTTTTTTTCACCCTACCGCCAGTATAGATTTTTACACATCAAAACCTGAACTTTTAAAAAGAATAAGCCAGAAATTGTTTTCCCTCTCCCCTCATTTAAGTGCATGGTTCCGAATCTTTACAAGGAAATTGAAAAAAAAAACAGCAACTCATTTTAATAAAAAGTTCTTACGTGATTTTTAGATAATAGCCAGGGTTGTGAGTTTATGAATTAAAAAAACACTAAGCCATAAGCTGTTTTAGATTTTTGAATTGAAAAATATTTAATTCATAAGCTAGTTGGGATTTGTGAATTAAAAAAAAATCAATTCATAAGCTAATTGGAATTTGTGAATTGAAAAAAAAATTTAATTCATAAGCTGTTTTGAAAAAAACACATAATTCACCAGACGATGATGCACGTGCGACTTTGTCATGAGACATATAATTGCATTGAATTGAATTATGAACTACGACTTTTTGCATTTATTTATTTATGGAATCCATAAAATATTTTCGTTTAATAAATTCCAACTTTTAAAAATTCTTTGTATTTATTTAGTAAAATTTAAAATTATTTTTAAAGATCAACCTACGCTAGCATTTAGCAACCTCATGACAAAGTCGCAAGTGCATCATAGTCTGATGAATTATGTATTTTTTTCAAAATAGCTTATGAATTAAATTTTTTTCAATTCACAAATCCCAACTAGCTTATGAATTGAATTTTTTTCAATTCACGAGTCCATTACTGACTTGTGAATTGAACGGGGGCTTAAGTTAAAAAAGAGCTTAAGCCTTTACAACCCTAGTAATAGCTCACGCGCCTGCACTGTTGCTCTTATTTTGTTTAACTATGTGAAGAACATTTTTAGCAAGTGATAAATTT
The DNA here is from genome assembly GCA_929447395.1 of Epistrophe grossulariae. Classification (NCBI taxonomy): domain Eukaryota; kingdom Metazoa; phylum Arthropoda; class Insecta; order Diptera; family Syrphidae; genus Epistrophe; species Epistrophe grossulariae. The sequence continues at coordinate 31,536,499 of OV839568.1, read as the reverse complement.
ATCGAAGATTGAAATAAAAAAAATCTTTCGTGATAATTTTCGAATTTCCTACCGTGCGTTGTATTAAAATGGCGCCATATTCATTCTTATTGTCAACTGTCCAGATTACATTTAATTTTTTAGTTTATCTTTATGGTTTCATAAAAGGACATCCATTTTAATTATTTTTTACAGAAGGCGGCCCTTGTACTACTCAACGAAGAGAACCTGGGATTTGTGTACCAATTTTAACATGTGGAACAATTACGCAGCTTTTGAATGAATCGCCAAGACCATTACCGCCTTCAATATCCAATATCGTACGACAGTCGCATTGTGGGACTTTCAATAATGTTGTAAGTAAAAATGTCATAATTTTAAGTTTTTACTATAACTAACTAAGATCAAACATTTTTATAGCATCATGTATGCTGTGATCTAAAAACGGTTAGTGGTGGAGTAGGAAATCCAGTACCAACTACTTCTGCACCACCTAAAGCCACCAGCTCTAATTCCATCATACGCCCAGGTATTGAGAAATCAGAAGTTGAAGTTCGGGCGGGAATAGCTTTGTTAGAAGGAAAAAAGTGCGGAAAAAGTGACGCCGATCGGGTAGCTAATGGAGAAGATGCTAATCTTTCCGAATACCCATGGATGGCTTTGCTAGTTTATTTTGACGGTGTTGACAGAACACTTGACTGTGGTGGATCATTGATTCATGAACGATATGTTCTCACTGCAGCTCATTGTATCCGTGTGGGAACTAAAAGATTGTACATAGAAAGCTTTTAAATTTGATATTTTGTCTCTCATCTAGTTCAATAAAATTTTTTCTAATAGGGTAAGTGTACGTTTGGGTGAGCATGACACCGAGTCAAACGAAGACTGCACAGGCAATGGCAGATCGAGAAAATGTGCTCCACCAATACAGGAAATCGATGTAGAGGAAGCAATCTATCACAAAGACTATAGCCCCAGCAGATTCTCCGATGATATCGGAATTGTTCGATTGGTCAGGAATGCAGATATTGTTAGTAAGTTATCTGAACTCATGCTTTTCTGAATGTTTTGTATTATGTATATTTTTTTTTTTCAAAAAGGCAATGTTAAACCAATATGCCTACCGATTACACCAGCTTCAAGACGGTTCAATTTAGAACGTATGATAATATCTGGATGGGGTCGAGTAGAAAGTGGTGTCAAGGCTAACGTTCTGCAGAAGGCTGTTGTTCCAATAAAAACCATTGACTATTGTCAACAAATCCATAGACTCATAACAATCACCCCGAAACAAATCTGCGCTGGAGGAGAAAACGAAATCGATACCTGCAAAGGTGATTCAGGTGGACCACTTTTCTATTCTGCACCTTACAAAAGGGCTCTGCGGTACATACAATATGGTATTGTTTCGGCTGGTAGCGTTCTATGTGGTTCTAATTTCCCTGGAATCTATGTCAGAGTAGAGGCGTATTTGCCTTGGATTGCTAGCAATTTGAATTCAGCTTAGTATACATACATATATGTATGTAGTTTTTTCAATATTTTAAACATACAAATATATTATTATTAAGAAGTATTTATAAAGCTGTAATCTAGTTAGTTTTTATTTTTTGAATAAAGATTTTCTGCCTTAAGTTTTTATCATAAGAAAAAATTAAATTATATATTTATTAAAAATTTGGATTATTTTGATTTTGCTACAAAATTTATTTTCGGCGATAAATTAATATAGAAGAAAAGACAAAGATAACGTTCATTCCTTTTCATGTTGCTTGGATCTTATACACAAAAAGTGCACATACACTAAATTACTGTATTCATCATATTTTTTCTAAGATTTCCTTTTCAAAATTGAACCATATTTAAAATAATTAATCAAAGAAAGTACGCATACGCCTAAGTGTACGCTAAAATTCCCGGAATACACGTTCACAAATTAATTAAAAAAAGTACGCATACGCCTAAGTCTACGATAAAATTCCCACATACACTACGGTTAACTTGAATAAAGAAAATACTTTTATTGAACTTCAACGCTAATTATGTCCCTATAATTCGTTACATGACTTTAATAAGTGAGTGGAAAATAGTTTCAGAATCTTTTAAGAGAATACACCAAAAAAATTCATTTTACTGTACAAAGTAACGGGACTCTAACGAAATTTTAAACAGAGTCAGAAATTCGAACAATAAAATCGATTGAATAAAGGCAACGAAAGTACGCATACACTAAATTACTGTATTCAACATATTTTTTCAAGATTTCCTTTTCAAAATTGAAACATTTTTAAAATAATTATTCAAATAAACATGGATGGAAAAAGCGAACGTTCACAAATTATTCAAATAATTGTACGCTAACATTCACAAAGACAATAAATAAGGAAAATGTGTATTTTTTTTTTGTTTTTATTTATTCATTTTTGTTGATAATTATAATAAATAATTATTTAACAAAGCAGTTAGTCATGATTATGACCACTATTCCTGAAATGACCTCAAAGAGGCGGTCTGGAGAGGCGAGAGCGAGTCGTAGGTACAATAATTTTTAGTGAGAATCTAATTAAGGAAAATTTCGATCCAAATTGACTTAATACCCACGATAAGTTATTCCTTATTTTCTTAATGCTTTCCTTTCTCGTATAATTTGAGAGTTGGCCATCCTCAAACATTTTGTAGAACATTAAAGTCAAGTGAATTCAATAATTCCACTTAATAGTCTGCAACAGACGATTTTAGGAAATACTGACTCCAACATTCCTTTGCGGGTGATTGATTATCCTCATTTATAAGTATTTACTTTTAAAACTTAGCTTAAGTGTGTATCGGCAGCTCAAGACATTTGCATAGGACAAAATAAAAGACATTTATTTGAAGTGGAAAAGTTAATAAAAAACCATTATTTGTTTTAGATATTAAACTTTCGAGTCAACCTTCTCGGTTCGTCTTTCTTAGAACTAATAATCTTTCGTTATACATTTTATGTGGAATATATCTTATATAAGAAAATTCATATAAGATATTGTATATGAAATGTATATAAATTCAATACATCGAACGTCAAGCCTTACAGAGAATAAATAAACTCTTGCCGTTCGATACAAATTGCTCTATAATAGCTGATTGCACCCTACCCTCTAGGCTGTGATGTCATATTAGAAACAGTTTTTTTTTTTGTAAATCATGATAAAAGAAGCTAATTTTAAATAATAAGCCATCCGGCCTATCCAAATTATTTTCATGTAAAGACGCCAGTCGTTTTCAATTTCACTCTGTCCCCTTTAAAGTCATATTGTTCTAGTTGAAGTTGCTTACGCACTTCAATAAGAGGAGGTTTTTTGACCAGCTTTAACCTGCTTTAGGTGCTTAGGAGTTGGATTTGCTGGCGTTTAATCCGGCGGTTCTCTTAAATAATATTCAACAAAAAATCCGCTTCGTCCAACGTTTTTTTTATAAATTGCGGCTGGAATAACCATCCGAGTGGTAAACATTTATTAAAGCTTTCTCAGATGTATTTAAAGCATTTCATTTGCCCATTTTTGATAAAAACCGCACAAAATAATTTAATTTACTTCGAATATTACTCAACTACCACATAACACGGATTTTCTTACAAAATATTTACGAATGCCGTTAGTTTCAAAACTGTCCTAATTCTAGTGAACCAATTTTATTACTTGAATTTCCGATTTTGTTTCCAAACTTCTCTCTCGAGAGATTCTGAAACTATTTTTCCGCTCACTTATTAACCCATGTAACGATTTATAGGAACACAATATTATATAATTCTCATGTTAGTTCAATAAAAGTGTTGTCTTTATACAAGTGAACCGTAGTGTATGTTTAAAATAAAATAAAAAAAAATAAATTTAATCAAAGGAATTCCTCATGTGAAGCAAATCTATTACGTGGCTAGTTAGTTGAGTATAATTATGATGGTTTATTAAAACAATTACAATTATTAAAGAGAAAGTATGAATTAACACAGTTGAAAAGTAGTAAACACACAGGCGCTAAATTTAAAACAGCCCGACGTTAAGATATTAGCATGATACTACTTAATAATTTTCTAACTTTAAAGCTCTTTACTAAAATATTCTTAGTTTTAAACATTTTTTAACTAGCTTCTGAATAAATTCCAGCTGAACACGCCTTAAACGGTGAAAGTTCATGCATAAAAATAAGCATACCTAAATTTTTAGTCCTCTTTCACGCAAGGAACCTGAGTATTCAGTAACTTTCCGCCTAATTCCGTAAAACGATAACGATTGAACAATATCGTTTTACAATACCCATCTCTATCACATTTTAAGAGAAAGATAGGGACAGCTATTGTCAAAATGATATCGGTCGATCGTTTTAATGATATGGTCTTAGGCCATATTTTTTTGGTTAGAAAGGCACCAAGTAAGAGGAGTGAACGGTCTATAATTGGTAGAGATTGGAAATTAAAAAAATCTCCAGCAACTTATTTAACCTAGCCTCATACTAAAAATTCTTTATGATCGAACTATAAATCGTCTAAAATTTTGCACCATTTAATTAATTTCTTTATTTATATTATAAAAATAATAATATAAAACATAAATCCCAATTTGTAATCTCTTCCCACCTCATTACCTACACTAAAGGTGGACAAAAAAAAACTGCCAGACTTTTGTATTCGATATCATATTGCATGGAACTATAAACCATCATTCTCATATTTTGGTTATACTTCCACTCCCCAAATTTGTATGTCGACTCTTGTATATTAGAAAGATATTGTATTAGAAAGATCCCCCTGCGAGTGCAAGATTAGGTGTGTTCCTTTGGGCCTTGAAAAGTTCTTTTTAGTACTTCGCAGTAGATGATGAATGGAACGGTTTAATTTTTGCCAAAAGAAAAATCTAACCTCAATGTAGACGAAAGCTTTGTTGTTTGCATTTGAATTTTATTTTAAATTAAAGAAAACAACAACAATAATTAACTATGTAATTTTTCTACTGAAGGCGTCGCTTTCTTGTGTGGATTCATTTCGTTACTACATTATTGAAGTGCTTTGAACTACTTTGACCATAGAGTAGAAGTAGTTGAAAGCAGCCAGAAGTACTTGGCAGTAGATGTTGCAGTCCAAAGGAATACGCCTATTATCAAGCTGAACTTCAATATTATACAAATCAAGAACAAAACCTTCCTTTAAAAAATGCGAAATTATATGCCATTTATTCACTGATTGATACATTTATGTAATAATTTTTGTTTGTTTGTATGACTATTGTGTTCATATTGCCTGTAGTATTTGCAACAAAATTATTGTTATTTAATTTTCTTTTTGCTTACACATTTTACAGAGTTTTGGTTTTAATAATTAAAAACACATTTATATAATAATTACTATAATGCGTCTTATAATTTTATTCTTATAATAAATAATACAACTGTCCCAATAAATTATACCATTTATGGACGTTTCATATTACAAAAAATAAAATAAAATAAAAAATTATTTGAGACAAAAAGCGAATACATTATGATAAATAAACAATTTAAAAGTGAAACCATTAAAATTAAGAATTTTGTTATTTCAATTGCACAACTTTCATTAAATGTTTTTTTTAAATTAAATACATATATTTCATTTGTCCCTCCCATTTATTTTTTTTTTTATTGTGCTGCTGCAAATTAATTGATAATTTTAAATACATTTTTATGATAGACGTATCAATTAGAATATTATAGTTTTATTTTACATGGTTCTAACTACGAATAATAAGATTATACATTTTTTTTTTTACACATTTATATAAAGTTATTCAGTTTTGTTTTTTCATAGATTTTCCAGTAAACATATGAGTAAATGAATTTGTTTGTTTGTTTTTTTTTTTCTGGTAAATATTACAACAATTATCACGTCGTACTTTATTTTTATTGAATTTTCACCTATTGATCAAAATCATTATAAAATCAGTAAATTCATTCAATTAATTTATTATTTCCAACAGAAGAATTTTGCGCATAAGTATTTGGTTTAAAGTAGAATTTAATTTTTTTGTTTAATAAATTAAATAAGGTTCTAATATAACTTTTAAGGTTTCCGCAGTTGTTTACATAAGACATTTTTGATTACTCGGATTAGCCGCGTTATAAATATTTAATATTTAGCGAGTTCAATGCAGTACTCGCCCCGAACGTTTCGCTTCAGATTACATTGAGCGTGGTCACCTCATAGGGTTTCCCTGCATTGAACTCGCTAAATAGTAAATATTTATAACGCGGGTAATCCGAGTAATCAAAAAAGGTTCTAATAATTTGTATAGTCTGCAGTTATATTGTTGAATATTACACACTTAAAGTAATACCTTTGGAGTTGTTGATTTCGGAACTAAGGATTATAAATAAAAATCCCAGGCGAGGAATGCAAACAAGAATTTCGAGAGAAAATATAATTTATTTGAATTAATCAGGAAGTATCCAAACTTAGTATCTATGTACTTGTTTCATAATGTCTAAGTTCAGTTCTGACTATTTAAACGACAAATACATTTTGGGCAGGGTCTCTCATCTAAGTGTGGTATCAATCCACAAATTGATACTTATGAGTGTGTCAGATAACTTAACATAGGCGGTTAAATTCAAGTAAGCTACTGAAAAATTTTTGTCAGTCAATTTAAAACTCGGGTTTATTCAGGACAGAAAAACCCTTAAAAAGTACAAAAGATACAAAGTTGTTTTGTTTTTCTTTATAATCAGTTATCTTTGGATGTAAAAAGAGAGAAGGTTGTCCTTTCCTTTGATAATCCTCGATATCATAATATTCAGCAGACAACAGGCTGCGAGCACAAAAAAAAATGTTCAAAAGTGTTAATACTCCTTCTTATATTGATGAAAACACAGTTGACAACAACTGATTCAACAAGTCAGGGTAAGTATCTCAAACATTTAGGGATACCCAGATAACCTATCCGATAATATCCCGATTACAATTATTATTGATCTGAAGAGGTGGTCTTTTACGCAAAACCACTGAGTAGGTTTTTCCATCTGTCCTGTTCTACTGATCCCTCATTGAAAAAAAAGCATTGTTTGTCTAACTTGTCTATAAATAAGACGAATCTTCTTTCCTTTAACTCTCTGTCGATTCATTTACGACATTTATTTCCAATTGGTTTACTATCACCGCTTAATTCATATTTATAAAAGCTGAGTTTTTAAATTTTAAAATAACAAATTTTCAATATTTATTATCAATTGACAATCGGCAATTGTAATAGGGGTGTACGTTTCACTTAATAATACTTTTTATAATCGTTTGATGACTCACATTCCTGTTCTTCGAATTTGGAACGGGAGCGCGTTAAAACCTCAATAAATTCCGATCCAGAAGTGGGGATTCAATAACTGCGTTGAATTTAATTCGTTCAAAACCTGTAGTATTGTGTCATTAAAACAAACGAAACGTACTGTCTACCATGAAATAATAGCAACTGCATCGAGCAAATCTTAAAGGTTTTCAACCATCGATTTGTTTTAAAATAACTACCTCCCATTGAATGACTGTATATTTGACATCACTATAAACGTCACCAAATGCCTTAGGCAATGCAAGAAGTCAAACTTGGAAACAATACTCTTGTTGAATTCCTATGAAATAATTCCGCCATGATATGTGCTCGCACCGCAAGGAATTTTCTTTATTTTAGGCTTTAGAAGTACTTTAAAGTACAGAGATTCTGGTTTAGCCAGACTACATGAAATGTAAAATATGAAAAATGCTTTACCCGATTTTTCCCTCCCATTCCGATATTCATACATTCAAAAAAGTGATTTGCATTTTTTTTAACTCCTCAATTATTGTGTTTAAACATTTTAAGGGTAGTCATAACCCCTTGATTACATAATCGAAAAATAGAAAAAAAAAAGCGATTTTTATTTTTTGCGATTGTATTGCTCTATACTACTATACTACCTGTGTTATGTATATTTGTTTTAACGCCAAACTTAAGATAATTTTGAATGTTTACAAATTTTACTTCATCATTTTTTAATCAAATGTAAAATCATAAAACTACACCTACATAAACTTTATAAAATATTCAAAGAACATTTTAATGTTAAAATAATAGTTATTGAGCATTTATGTTAATCTTGTTTTTAATTTTAATTAATCTCAAAGGTCACTTACAAGAAGTTCATTCTTATTAGGTTAAGATTTTTGTTTTTTTGGTTTTTTAACAACTGATAGACATTTATTTACAAGCAAGTGTTTAAATTTATGACCAACGCAGATGTACATAATTATATCAGCACAAAAATATTGTTATATTTTGAGCTTTGATAAATGTTTTTCTTTTTAAGATGAGTATTTTGGAGACAAGCGAATAATATTGGGATATAATGTGGATATGTGGTGTTTAAAGTTTAGTACATTCATAGGTTTTGAGCATGTGTTGTGTGTGTGTGTGTGGTTTGGAAATAAAATTTAAAGAAAAAACTAAAAACAGTTGAAACAAAATTTATATTTTTATTATATTTTATTTATTTATTTATGTATGTATGTATTTAGAAAAAAATTATATATATATATAAAAATGTTACAAAAGGAAAAAGTGATGCTAATGGCACGATAACTAAATATGTAAATAAATATATTGCATATTTTAATAATAAATTGAATAAAGAATAAGGTGGCGAATGTTATTCTAGTGTATATAATACAAATACTTCTGTTTTTTTGTATATCATCAATAAAAATTTTTAAATTTAAAATAAAACTAACAAACTTATTATGTACATCGATTTTTTTGTAATTATTGTTTTTTTGGTTTAATGCATATTAAAAAATCATTAAAAAAATAATTCACGCAAATATCAGTCTCGATTAGTTTTGCAAAATATGTATATTTACTGCGTGAAATTTATTTATTAATTTGAATAAGACTGAAAGTTTTTCAAAAAGAAAACAATTGGAAAACATATTGGGAAATAATTTGGAAAAATAAAGCAAAACACAATATTATTAATTCTTTATTGCTTTAAGAAAAAAGCGCGCGAAAAAACTTAAATTCGATATTTATTGTTTTCGCGATTTTTAATGAAAAATTACAAAAACAAAAAATTGATTGTTTGGTGTTCACAGGAGTAATCTTTAGAGTGATTTATATAATAGTTGTTTAGAGTTGTTCGTGTTTTCTTTTATATAATTTTTTTTGTTTTCTTTAAATATTTTTCATGATTAATCGTTGCCTCAAATAGCAAATAAGTGCGTGTGGGTATCTTCTTTGTATTTTTGGTTTCAAATATTCGTTAGGATTTGTTTTTTTTTTTTTTTTTTTTTTGTTTATATACGAGGGTCATTTGATAAAGTTTCCGGCCTTATCAACAAATTGTCATTATAGAACTTATTATTTGCTACCGTCACAGTCGTTAGGATGGCTTTGACAAATAATCCATCCCATACGCATTTTAAGTAAATTTGATCAGTACTTAGCTCATGGAATTCTTCTAAAGTTGTTGTTTGAATACGAATGAAAGAAAAAGCTAAATTATATCATGACTCTTTATCGATATGGCCTGAAATTTTTTAAATGACCCTCGCAGTTCTTATAGACTAAATAGCAATAAGTTAGATTTGTTTGTTTTTTTTTTATTTTATTGGAAAGTTGAAAATAGTTAGATGAAAATTGGATTTTCCTGACCTGTCAGGAGTCTAAACATTGAAGTAGGCATTGTTTTCATTAAAATCTGAAATGAATTATAAATATTAAATTAAATTTTCTGAAGAAAATTAAATATGTGTGTATGTATATAGATAACTTACCTCGCCGACAGATGTTGCTAACAAATTAACAATTTTTTCATGAGGAACAGCCACAACACTTTGATTATTTATTTCAATTATTCTATGACCCACTCGCACACCACCTCGTTCAGCTATTCCACCGCGTAAAAGACTACAAATCTGTAAAGAAACATTATTGTTGTTTGTAAATTTATTTTAGAATTCAAGAATATAGAAAGGAATTTAAAATTTAAATTTTGTATTTTCTAAAATAAACAAAAATTCATTTCTATCTAGTTGAAATGAAAATCGATATCAATTCAATTTCGATGGAAATGGAGAACATGAGGCTGTTACATGTTTAATTTTTTTAATCTCACTAGTTCGGATATCATGTTTAAAATCTTTGTTTGATTGAAGTAAAGGAAAAATTCTTAGGCTTTCAGTAAAAATAAGAAATACAACCAAAGTTTTGCTTACCACTCCATTTTGAACACTAAATCCTAATTGATATTTGGTATTCGGTCGTTTAATCTTAACCTCGACTACCGGCGGACAAGGCACAACCGTAAATTTTACAGCAGTCTGATTCTTCGCATTGCGTATATAACTCTGACAAGTCGATAATGGAAGCCCGACTAAGCTCATGCCATTTATAGCAATTAATTGGTCGCCGATATTTAACTGACCACATCTAGCTGCAGCGCCAGCTGACATTAAATTTGCAATTACAACAGTGGGCAACATTGAACCCCAGCCACTCTCCACAATCACTACGCCTAGTATTTCTCCTTTCGCTTTTGGTACAACGACTTCTTTTTGCAATTCCTTTTTCGCAAAGATCTCCAGTTCATCGCCGAAGATCTCCTGACTATTGAGCACTTCTTGGTAATCCATTTCTTTAACAAAACTATGATCCTCAATTCCATTTGCTTTCAAGAATTCCATGTATGCCACTTGGAATGCCTGACCAATTGATTGTGCTATAAATTGTGCTTCGTCGCTTTCGAACACATGACATATCATTTTCGGTGTTCGATTTGGTTTAGGGCCTTCATCAGTGTCTGCTGGCACAAATCTGCGTCGTGCCATAAGAACTACTAAATCACCAATATCAGCGATGTAGGAGATTGTACGAAGGGCATGATCCATCATGATCTCTTTGAGATCAGTATTTAGAACCATTATTTTCTCGGTTGATATAAATAAATCAACCTCGGTGGATGGTTGACTTTCACCTTCTGGTGCCTATAAAATTAATAAATTGCATTGAATATTGATTGCTTTGATTTTGAATAAACAATGCTTTAGAGGTGTATAGAATTGAGCGTACTTACCAAAGCCTGTTAGTATGCATGCAAACAAAGAGTGGGAGTGTAGTTAGTAAGTTTTTCTTTGATCGGTGATGATGATTATGTGATTTATGAGAATATCAAAAGCAAAATGGTTATAAACCTACCTTAATCCTAGAAACAGCTTCTTCGGCCTGCATCATCCGAGTAGATTTCGTTGGCTGTCCTTCGCACACTAGCTGCGTCGAACCCAAATACCTTGCTCGAAATAAAACCCCTTCGATAAGAACTGCCGGATCAAGTAAAGCTGTAATGGGGATAAAGCAAAATAATTAAATTCATATTACTTACTTGGGGAAATTCTTAAAAAAATAATTTCTATAAAAACGGCGGGGAAGTTTTCATGTTCATGACGGTTTTTATACTATAGCACATTTTGTTTAATTATAAAACTTCACTATAAAACTCTTGTCTTCACATGTTTGCGAATACCAATGATTCTCGACTGTCCAGCTCACACACCCAACTCAAATTAGATTGACCTTGAGGTTAATTAATGTTTAGAATGGATGTTATCATCTCCACCAGAGTCAATGGATTCGGTTGGGAAGTTGTTTATGTCCGAACGTTTATTTTTATTTAATTTAAAATTCCAAAAATTAAGATACCATGAAAACTTCTTGCTGTTTCTTTAGATTTAACAAATAAATTAAAAAAAAAATATTACTTTTAAATGGAAATAAAAAATACAACACAACAACCAAAGGACTTACATTTGTTCGTTTATTTTTTAGTGCAACAATTTAGTTAGAGGACATTTGTTTGACATGTAAGTATTTTTTTTTTTTTTTTCAAAATGTTTGTTATTTTGAATGCAAGGTTACACGAAAGCGTGGAATATAGAAGAAACCATTAAATGTATGTATATTTTTCACTCATTAACAAAGCCAGCTTTTGGGAGGGAAACAAACAACAACTCAGTCGAATTTAAATCAAAAACTTACCTTCTTTATTTCGAGTTTTTGCCTTCTTATCACTGTTTGTTGAGTCTTTCAATGATTTAATTGATCCAGTTGGACTCTTTGAGTATTGTAGTTTTTCGGGCGATGTTATGGTTACTTCACCTGTACCAATAATTTGGCAATGTTCTGGTGAAGTTGGTGTGAGTGCTGTTCCAATACCTTGTCGGATGGTGGCAGAGGAAAATGTTTGCGGCTTAATGCTGGTCGAGTTATTCAACATTGTTATATCTGAAGTAGTCGGAGAATGAGTTGGAGAATTCTTTGACCAAAGTTGCTGCAATGAATAATATTATTATTAGTTGATTTTTTTCATAGATATTATTTTTTATTATATGTGTGAGACAAACTTTATCATCGTAAAATCCTTGATCATCAAGACGTTGTTGTCCTAATAATCGATCAGTTTCCAAATCAGTATCATGTTCCTCCTCTTCGGTGTGACACTGGCCTTTGTGCATAACATCGACGGAAGAATTCTCGTGCGAGTTAGTTCGTGGAACCCATATTGGTGATTCACGTCCGGCGGGAAGTACCTCATCGCAGAATTTAGCTTTTTCGGGAAGAGTTTTCGCACGCTGTAATGCCGATCGAATATCCTTCATAGCTTCTTGAATGTCTTGAGATTCTGCTTCGGTTATTGTCTGGCGATGTGGAACCGGTGCAGGTGGTGGTGGCGGAGTATTTTGTGGCATATCTATAAAACAAAATCAAATTATGGCCTTTTTTAGAAAAATAAAAATGAAATTCTCACTTGTTGCATAGACAGCGTCATAGATATGAGAATCTTTAACATCGCCGCCATTGTTGAGAGCTGCATTACAGCAACCACTATCACTTGTAGCCACATCATTCATTACCTGTTTAACTTCAATATCAGAATCGTCTTGACTATTATTTATGACACTATTATTTTCGACATCATCCAAAGCTGCAACACTTAGATTATTACATTCCAAGAATTTCTTATCGATTACAACAGAAATATTATTTTCCGTATCGGAGGCATGTCCACTTGAAAGTCCATCTTCTAGAACTGGCATGCTTGTGTAAAGTTTTCCAAAATCAGTTTGCAAATTAATATCATTTGAAAGGCTATCCAAATCACCACAATTCGAATCATAGTCAGTCGTTTCTGGTGAAAGAGTAAAATTACGTGAATGTCGACGCAAATTTGCTTCTAATTCTGTATCGGCAAGTTCACCAGAACTACGACTATTCGAATCGATGTAAAGTTCAATGTCATTTTGCTCGTTGTAATTGTCATATTGCTGCAAATGCAGAAGATTACACTATTGAAATACAAAATTTTGAAAAGTTTGTTAATTTTTTTACTTTTCTGGGCGAACGATGAACCATGTAAAGTTCTTCTTTTGGAATTCTAGCTAATCTTTGTCCAATGTAAGCTTGTTCGGCTTTCTTGTCTTCTTCTCGCTCATAGTCTTGATGGGTATCCTACAGTAAAGTAGGTATTATAAAAAAAAAGTTAACAATTTTTAATACCTAATATGTAATTGAGATTATCTAAGTTTTTATTAACTTTTTGAAATTAATAGATGTTGAAGTAGATTCTAAAAGATAGCAGATAACGACATAGGTAATTTTAATTTTGTAAGATTAAAGCCCTAACATTGTATCCGTGTGCGGCGATCTATTAATACTCTCTTAATAGTCAAATAAAAATTCATACAATACATCTTTAAATTGTTATGCATATTCTCTATTGATTTCAAACAATTATTTTTTGTACAAATTAATGAGCAAGACAAATTTGACTATTATTCATTATTAATTTAATTTCATACCTGTATTGTAATAAAAAAATTAAATAACGTAAATAGGGTTATAAATTTAAGAAAAAGGTCTTGTTTGCTGGAAATTCCGTATTCTTATATAATTCATTAATGGCTCTACAGATTGTGTTCAAATTTCGCAAACTGGTTCTTCTACTTTTAAGTGGTATCAAATGATAAATAGAAAACGATCAAATCAATTATTGGTGATTTTGAAAAATAATTATATTATATAAATGTGAGGGATATGCCATCTTTTATGTCGGTATGTAAAAGTTAAATAAATTTGACATTTATCAACAGATTGACTTAAGTAGACATGTTTTTGAAACGTCAATTCATTTCAATTTAACCATTAATGAAATAGTGACGCAGTACATTGAAAATAGTTGTTCAGTTGTGTTAACTCAACGTACATATCGTCGGAAAATTCGTGGCGACATTAACTGGATGACCATTTAAGACTTTTTTTTGTGGGGTTATTTGAAAAGCCAATTAGCCTCAGATAATTAACGGCCCTTTAAGGCAAACATTTGTGCCTAAATCATCGCTATATGGCCCGAGATGCACGAAAAAGTGATGGACATCGAAGCAAAAAGGGAACATTTTGCTTTGGTCAATAGGGGCGGCCACTTAATTAATGTTGTATTCAAAAACTACTTGAATTAAATTGTAAAATACGTTTTGTATTCAATATTCGCATACCGACATAAAAGATGGCGCACCCTGTACACACTCAAATGTGTTGCCCCCATTCTCCTTATAAAATAATGTTATCTGTAATATTATGGTAAATGAAACAAAATAACCTATACTTAAAATCGACCTTTAACACTAAATATTTTGATTCTTGAAATGGAAACATTTTTACCAAAATATATTTTTTTCGCAAGAATTTTTCTTTTAATAATCGGTAATAAAGTGATAATTTAACTTTATTATCGATTTGTATAGAAATAAGTCAAAATATCGATTCAAACACTTTTGTGTGGATGTGAAAGGAAAATATTTGTATAAAACGTGTTTTTTCCGGTAGATTTCAATCTTGAATGCTTGAAAAAGACTTGCTTGAATGTATAAAACCAGAAGATTGCTTTTTTGCAATCGACCTTAAATTGGTTGAAGTATTAACAAATTAAAAAAAATCCAGATTTAAACACGTAAAATTAAAAAAAAAATCAGAATACAGAATTCAGAATAATTTCTCAAATTTTTTTTCAAGATTTTGGTTTGAAATTAAAAACAAAACAAAAATAAAATAATAGTTATCTAATAAACATTTAAAACACAATCACTTTTAATAATTTATTGCTTCTTGAAAATAAGTGCTTAAATATTACCTCTGAAAACAGCTTTGAATACATTTCAAAGATTATGGTGATTTTGACAAAAGTTTGGCAGCTGGATTTTTTATTGGTCTAAGCAATCTCCCCAATTTATAAACACAGACATAAATTGCGATAAAACTTTGTAGGATACAAGTTAAAAACTAAAAAAAAATTTTGTATAATCAACACCTCGACATGAGAAAGCTGATTTATTCGATTGCAGCTCTTTCACAGATTTCAATCCCGAGGAATCTATTTGTTAATTTACATACACAGATCGTACAGATTGTAAATTTGTACTTCAATCATAAAAGAATTAAACATTTTCACGGCTTTTTACGACAATGCTTATTTTGATTTACCATTGTTTAATTATGCACATAATTTGTAGAAGCTCCAGATAACGTTTTATTTAAAAAAAAATCAAGAAATAATAAAGTAGCTGGAAATTATTTTAACATTTTGCAAACATTAATACTGCGTTTTACTTCTCTAGTGTTTTTGGTATATTAAAACACGGTATTCTTTTTTTTTGACTAATGCGAATGATACACTCTCACTACCTCTGTGAGTGGCACTCTTTGTTTAGATTTATAGCGTGGGTTACATTAATAACAAAATTTTTCAGATAAGAAATATTTTTTCTGCGAATAACGGTTCAATTTTTAGGAGATAAAAATTTCAGAATGCATTCGTTTTGTTTTTTTATGAATGTAGATATTTCATACTACTGTGGTCGTACACTTATTGTTTCGCAAAGGCAATGTGGATTCACATTTTCATACAGATACGTATTGGACTTTGATCACATTAATAAAAAATGATTTAACGAGTTAATCCATTGATTTATGTAGAAGTTTAATGTAAATGGAAATGCGATCAAACTTTCAGTATAAATTTATGTATACATTGGCATATACCATTGCAAGCAACATTAAACTTCCTCCAGTGTTGAACATACCTAAAGGGACAAACCTTTTAACTAATTAGTTGTTAAGAAACCCTTTACATCTAACATTTGTGTGTCTTCTGTTAATCAAGTTATAAACAATTACTGTTTTAACTGATCATGTAAATAGAATGCGCTTTAAAAAAAAAGTAAAAATAATTTAATAAGTCGCCCGATAGTGACTCATACACAGACAAGTGATTAATTCAATACCATCTATTCATCTTGTTGTCACGACACATAACAAACTAACGAATAAATTAACTGACAAACAATTTTAAAAATTAAGAAGAACTCTTAGATCATAAATGAAAGAATACAATTTACTCACAGAACTTCCAAGATCGTCACTCTCAGCAAAATCGGCAAACTGCTTTTCGTCGGTATTGGCCCCTTTGAAAAACTCCTCGAGGACCTTCCTTGTCTCCGAGAACTCATACAAATAATCGAATGTTGGCGTCTTAGGGCGCGATTCATCGACAACGCTAGATGAATCATTTCGATTGTCATTCTCAGCATCAACAACGGCATTGCCACCATCGATGTCAATCAAATTCTCCGATCTATGGTTAGTTTCTTTTGCATCTTGTTGCGTAGCTGGTGAAGAATGTTGTGACACACGCTGTGGAAATCCAGGAGGACGTGTTGGCATGCCTCCGGCTGTGGCGCTTGCCATTTTAAAACAACCACCTTGTAGACTGAAGCCCTGCTGTTGGTTGCCAATGCGTCGGGGAGATCCCTCATACTCTGCAATCGGTAGTTGACCAATCATTTTGGTAACCTTAAGGACATCATCTACGTTTCCATCTTTGGCTTGAGACTTAATCCAGTTGGTGTCGATGTCGTCGAAGACGACAATCTCCCCATCACGCACACAATGCCCGCCGGCTTTTCCAACATCCGTGGGGGACCCAGGGCTGGTTAGTCCCTGCGGTACCATGCTATCCACTTGGCTGACGGGGCTTCGCCCCACACGAATCTGATGCTGGCGACCGTGGTGCTGCGAGTATTGCACTTCAGCTAGGTCCGGCGAGTTCAGCACAGTGCTGGCCGGAGTTGTATTCGGACTACGGGTTCTCATCTCCCACACGTAGCGCTCTTGGGGCTTCTCGAATTTCTCAAAATCCGCATCTACAACTGAACTCATCTTCGGGTAAGGTCGTCCTCGAATGATGGAACTGCCCTTTTCACTGCTGTCCGAGTTCATCTTTGTTTAGAATACTTGGATGATTGATTGGTGCGAAGTGGACAGGGGCGCAACACACTCTCAACACAAAACATTCACTTGACTGTTTGGGTGGCAGTCCTTCTGCTTTTCTAGAGCATCCTACAACAGCAATATAATCCTGGGGTGCTGCTTGAGGTTCTGATTCAATCATGCGATAGGGAGAAAGAATAGAGAATTGAAAATAAAGTGTGAATAAAAATTGACACTGAACACTTGTGATTCAAGAGAAAAGGCACCAGCACCACACACGGCCAAGGCAATTGGGTGGTGTTCACGCCCTCCCCGATGGACTATGATGAGCTTCAACAAAACTTATCATTGTGGATTCAAAAATTGAAAGCCAATATTTTCACAAAAACAAATCTCACAAAGGTCTTTGTTCTTTTAGTTTATTTTGAGACTCAGTATTTTTAAAATCACAAAAAAAAAACATTTAGTCCTTTACGGACAATAGAATATGAAAACTTTTCGGAAATGAAAAAAAAAATCAATAATCCAGCCATGATGTCTACAAAAACACAGCCGGAAAAAATTGATTGAAATGAGTTTTCTACCATTTCACCGATGATAACTTTAACTTACTTTTACCATTATTGTTCACAGTTATTTTTGTTTAATGGAAACTGAATAAGATGGAGTTTAATTATGAAAAAGTACACAATTTATGAAAATTTATTGAACAGAGAAAAATTAAATTCAGTCAATCAGCTTCAGTGAGCACAAACTACAAAGTACGAGAAAATTTTATTTTTCTTTGACATTTTTCTTTAAGTTTTCATGTCCTTTATCCTTTGACGTTTGTTAAAAATGAGGTGAATAAAAATAGCACCAGGGGTGGCTCTATCCTATGCGAGAGTTACATGAGCGAGCACTGAGTCTGTGCCCGGAAAATCGACTCATGCTAATTGAAATTTAATCAACTGCAAAATTAAAGGTAGAACTAGAATAGGTGAAAGCCAACGTTCGTGGTCGTACGAAACCGAGCGAAAACAAGAAATTCATATGACGCGCACATAATTGCGTTCTGGAACTTTTCGTTTAGTTTTCGTTAACTTTTGCCGTCGGACGTGAGAGCGCTCACCGACCGCTTTTTCGTACGTGGACTGACAGCTAGCTTCAAAAATCAAAAAAATCACTTCCAACCACTCAAGTGCATTATGGGTGACTTATGAATTTGACGTTTTGGAAAGCAACTTTTCGTTCGCTTTTGACACTAGCTTCCGCCTATTCTAGTTCTACCTTAAGAGTCTAGCTGCCATACTCGTTGATAAAAGCCCTTCCACACTATCCCACTGAGTATTAACACATGTAAAAAAATTGGGAAACAAATCATGTATAATAGTATGGAAACAAAATATGACAGCCCATCTTAGTCAACATGATATTCCAGCCTACACGATTTGACATGTATTAATACATGAGAATTTTAAAAGGCCTTCCACACTATCCCACTGAGTATTAATACAAAGTGGAAAAGAATTCCATGCTACTGCCAAATTTGTGTGTGACGGAATTAGAACCATTTCTAAAAATTCTCATGTATTAACACGTCATGTCAAATCGTGTAGGCTGGGAATATCATATTTTGTTTCCACACTATTATACAGGATTTGTTTCACACTTTTTTGACATGTATTAATACTCAGTGGGATAGTGTGGAAGGGCTTTAAGGAATGGTTCTATTCTATCACACATTTCATCACATTTTTATTGAGGTTAAATTAAACTGTTGTGTGTGGTCAAAAAATGAAAAGTCGTTTCTCTCCCACAAATTTGGCAGTAGTATGGAATTCTTTCTTTTCTTACAACTGACCCTTATGGCCAATTGTACAATAGTGGTTTACAGGGCTATTCTGGCGTTGTGAGGGCTCACAACTCAAGCTTTTGTGAGTTTGATTTCTTGTGAGGTTGTTGTGAGGTTCTCAAAAGGAGATCACAATTTCGATAGTTTTTGTGAGGCTCACAGTTGTGAGGGTGCGAAAACCTCAAAAAATCGATTTCACCTTACCTTGTGAGGTTGTTGTGACTTGTGAGGTATCAGTGAGGTTTGCCAGAATAGGGCTGTAGACTCAGTTCAAGATTTTAACTCACTGATTTCGGCGGATTCTTAAAGGTTCCCCCACACCAACGCGAATTTTCGGTGGCGACGACGTGAGGTTGTTGTGACTTGTGAGGTATCAGTGAGGTTTGCCAGAATAGGGCTGTAGACTCAGTTCAAGATTTTAACTCACTGATTTCGGCGGATTCTTAAACGACGAAAACAACAATAACAACACGTGGTTGTCAATGAAAACAACACGTTGTTATTATTGTTTTCGTCGTCGCCACCGAAAATTCGCGTTGGTGTGGGGGAAGCTTAATACTACGTTTTCAATAGCTGCGTTTTATTTTCCCCCAGATCCAATCCAGATCAGATCATGAAAATAAAACAATCCAGGATCTCAGTGACAACTTGTTATATACCCAACTCTTTTTTTCCTTTGTTTTTTTTATTCGTATACACCCTTTGTCTTTTTTCTTTACACTACTGACGACATTTACAAATTAAGGGTGTGTGTTCAAAATGGATTTGGAAATCCAAATTCAAAACAAAGTTGGTTCTTGTGTTGTTTTTGTAATACATGTATTTTTGTAAGCAAATCCAATCTGGTTCGGATCTTGGGGAAAATAAAACACAGCTATTGGGCCAAATGAGATAATTTTGTTGAAAATTTCTAAATTCGATTCCAAATTATCTCATTTGACATACAAATTCACATTTCGAAATGTGGTAATTTCAACCAAATTTGCACTAAATTTGTTTGGAAATTACGTAAAAACTTTATGAACGTGGAATTCTTGTATATAAAAACTATTGAGCTTTTCCAAAAACTATCTTTGTCTTTTCTCCTTCTTATTTTGACAGTTCAAAATAACAAAAACAATACATGTGAAATCGAACTTGGTGAAATGTAAACAATGCTCTTTTCAGTGCAATGTGGATTTTGAATAGGGGTATTCACGATCCGATGCAAACTGGTCTTGTATCATTGCAAAAGTGCAAAGTTTTTTTTTACAATGGCGTTAGGGTATTTATTTACGCCCATATTAGGTGTGTTTTGTTTACTTTCTTAATGTTCACATTAGGAAATGCTCAACAAAACTCTTTAGCTTTCCAGTTTCATTAAGACATTTTGCATCGGAAAAAAATGCGGTATAAAATTTTGTTTCCAGATTTTAAAACGATGAAATAGTGAACAAAACTTATTAAACTAAATAAAAAACAGAAATAATAGTAAAAATAGTGAATACCTACTTGTAATACTTTATTTTAAAAAATATTAATATGGGGTGCTACATACATACATATAATAAGGAGTTAACAATTTTTTTTTTTCATTTTGTTTTTTTAGTTAAAAACATTCCCCTAGAATAATTTTAAATTGATATTTCATAGCATTTCGCTGTTAAAAAGCAAATTATCTAAATATAAAAACATACTTCAATCACGTGAATTATAAGTTGGGTTATATTTGTCAAAATTATAAATTCTGGTCCATAGTCGCATTACGTTTTGTTGGTGATGGCAAGGCGCTCACATTTGTTGAGCGCCCGTAGTGCAGAGTTATTTTTCAACGTTTTAAATTTTCTTCCCATTACTTTATATGTATTAAATACACAATCAGCCAGTGAAATGAAAAAATTGTAAACTTCTTACTATATCTAAGTATTTACAAGATTTAACACAGCACCGCATGTTAATAAACTATTGCACATATATTTATTTTTATTTCACTTTTGTACATAATTTAATAAGTTTTTTTTTTAATATTTTAATGATTTAAAATCTCAAATCACATTCCTCAAAAAACCAGCTAAAAATTTCCTAATGCGCCCCAGCATTTATCTCTAACTGCAAGCCGATGCTGTGTCAATGCATTTGTTTTTGTATAACTCACACTTTCTTGAAAAAAGCCCCACAGCGGATGCGTTCATTGAAAATGGTTACTTACCAAAACCAATACTCTGTTCGAATCTTGTCATATATGATTTAACAATTGTGGATGATAATTTTTATTAAAATAATTTTATTTGCATCATCGAAAATGTATTTCGTTATGTTTTAATAAAATAATTCGCTGTATAATTCTAAACCTTCATACAAGTTATTTTTTCAAAATATTTCCAAAACTACCATACTCACCGAACTTATATTTTCCTGGAAAACATGCAAAGATACCAACATAACAAGCAAATTCATTGGAAAGTTAATGTTCACATTAGAGTTACTGAAGTTTGAATGTGCTGTTAACTTGTTGTTTTTGCATTTGCATGTTAAAAGTTGGAATGTGAAAAATTTCTTAGGGCCAGTTTCACAGTGCGCACTTAACAAAATAAGTGGCACTTAATTTTCCCATTTTGGCACTTTAGCCGCAGTTTTACTACCTGAGTAAGAGGAACTTAAGTAGCCAACATGGGAGACTTAAGTGTCACTTATTCCGATAAGTTTACACTGTGAAATTGGGAATTAGTTTTCCATATTTGGCACTTAAGTGACACTTACTTCACTGTGAAACTGGCCCTTAATGTTCACATTAGAAAGTCAACAAAACACGCCTATTGTTAAATTGGCGTTATAACCATCGTTTTATACGTTTTTATTGGAAAACAAACAAGCATTGTATTGTAAAAATATTTGGCGTTTGTTTACCTTTTATTAAGTTCAGACCAGGGGTGGAATCGTGTAAGGTGATTTGCGATAAGTGAGAGTCACAATCAAGCAATTCAGTCTGTGTAATGTCGAATTCTTTTCAAAAAAAGAATCGAATTTTTTCCAAAAGAATCGAATTTTTTTCCAAAAGAATCGAATTTTTTCTGTCAAAACGAATTTTTCTAGTGTAGCAAAATTCGTTTTGACAGAAAAAATTCTTTTGGAAAAAAAATCGATTCTTTTTTTGAAAGGAATTCGACATAAGATGATATCACATTTGATAGCTAAAGAGCTATCACATCAAAAATATGATTGTCATTTTCCAACAATTTTGACGTTTCTGCCTGAGTACGACTAGAGTAACCAGCAGCCAACAAAAATTGTATAAATTTTTCAGAGTTCTTTTTTTTACCGTTCATACAGACAAAAATGAATATTCTTGTGACCAAAAAAGAATATGAAGAAAACATAAGAATTATATCGCAAAGACGTCATTTTCATTCATATATTTTTGATAGCTCATTACAAACATTTGAAACATTCACTATGGCAACCACGTTTTTGACAAATGCCATTGGAAAGTATTCAATTGTATTGAATTGAGTTGAATCACCTTACCCAGACGGAAAACTAAATGACAGTCACATTTGACCACGGTTGATGTGACAATCACTTATCACCTTAGCCGATTCCACCCCAGCTGTTTCCTATTTTGTTTTGCCTGTTTGAAACTGACGGCTGGTGGAAAAGCCCAATTATATATATATATATATATCTATATATATATATAGTGGAAACATATTGGAAATTATTTAATTTTACGTATAGAAAACAGAAAGAGAACACAACACCAACAAAATTTATTAACTGCCAAATCAAATTCAAAATTAAATTAATTATCAAACGAAATTAGCAAATTTGCAATGAAAACACGTTTTCTGTAATTTACGAAATTACCTCATTTCGCCTCCAATGAAAACGTTGTAGTAGTTACGCATTTTATACCGATGGACGCTGTTTAGATTGGGAAGATTGAGGGCGGTATCACGGCAGTTCGTAGGCAAGAGAAGTGTGGGGTGAGGAATCTCGTGAGTCAGGAAGAAAACATAAAAACCGGACTCATGAGTCTACTTTGTTGTTGTTTCAATGTGTGAAATGTTGAAATTGTTGTTGTTTCAATGTATTTTGAGGCGCATGAAAGTTTCAAATGTAAACACGATGACACTCACCAGTCCGGACTCAATTTTCCCAATCTAAACAGGGTCATGAACTGTCTTTGATTGGAAAAGAAGACGTTAAAAAATATACAGCAATTTGTTTCCTCGTGTGAAAGGCGACTTGACAACTACATTACTCACCTGAACTCGCAGAAAACTTCGCACATTTGTAAACGCAAAACAATTTGACGTAATTCGTGAAGTGTTGGTGGATGTCTCATGTCTGGCTACTGTCCTGGTGTTTTCTTCGAATCTTGACTGAATCGATTGGAATAGTTTATACTCCTCAGTCCTCTGGAATAAATTATCCATCTGCAGTCTTTAAAATTAAAAAACCAAATCTTAATAGGCTGAAAGTAAAATAAATCATATTCAATACCAGTAGTGTGCCAATAAAGAAGTAAGAACCATCGCGAAAAAAAGTTAACTAAAGGAGTGTTTCAAATCAACCACTTTTCAGAGAAAAAAAAATCCAAATATCGATTTTTTAGATACTGCGGAGAATCTATTGAAAAAAACTTAAATCCAAGAAAAATACGAAGTCATGTCTTATGTGAGTATATTCCGGTTGGTAAAAGGTTTTGTTATAAAAAATACAAATTTTAGCGACTGAAAGCAACCAAATGTCCGACTGACGAGCTATCGCTCACCAATAGAGCCATAGTGAATGTAAATGATTTTCCCGATGAAATCAAGTAAGTAAATCCCTGAAAAAAAGATCCTCAATCCAAAATACTTAACCATTTTCGACTAGATATGCAGATATCTCAACCGGACCAGGTCAACATTTCATATTTGCATTAGAGAAGACTTCCGAAGTTCCTCGAGGACATGTCGGATTTTCGTTGGTACAGCGAAAATGGGCAACCTTGTCAATTAACCAAGATATCGACGTACGCCCTTATCGATTTGATGTTAACTCAGATATTATCTGTACTGTGGTTCTGGAGACGGACTTTCTGCAAAAGAAAACGTGAGTTTTCTATTTCAATGTGCAATTTTGATTTGTATTGATTTGTGTATTTTTACATAATAATCTTTAAAAAAAAATTCAAGGGTATCTCAAGAACCTTATGATTCTGATCTTATGGCAAAGGAATTTCTCTTGCAATTTGCTGGATTGGCTTTGACTGTCGGACAGACTTTGGTGTTTAGTTTTCAGGAAAAGAAATTATTAGGATTGGCTGTTAAGACATTAGAAGGTCTGTGTTTTATTTATGGAATTATATTCATTGGGTAATGATTTTTTTTTTCTTCGTTAAAGCTGTGGATTCGAGTGCACTAAAAGAAAACAATCAAATGGCAACGAATAATGTTCGTTTCGGACGTCTTACCGGCAACACTGTTGTGCAGTTTGAAAAAGCTGAAAATTCTTCATTGAATTTGGTTGGAAAAGCTAAAGGGTAAATTAATAGATATTTATTTTAAAAATTCATTGATAAGTAGCAAAGTACTGTGTATAAAAAGCACGTTTAATTTTATACAACATCTTCACTGACTCCAGACAAACTGATTTAAAAACATCTCTACGTCATATACGATTTAAAAACATATTTTGATAGACACAACTTCATTGTCCCCATACCAACTTTCTTTTTCTGGTAAATTATTATTTGGTAAAATTTGAAATAAAATTTTGTTGTGCAAGTAATTTGTTATTGGGCTTAACAAAGAGTTAATTTTTGTGCCCATATATGGTTCATAGACTAATGATATCATCATAATCATAACAACACTTCCAATAATAATACGATGATATGATATAAGATCACATTACAACAAACTAGCAGATGAAGCCCATATTTTTTATATACATATAGCGTAACGGATACAATTGTTGGAACCCCTAAGGAATTTTCGAATTAAAATGCCCGTAAATTTCGCTTTTATAGAGTTAAAGATATGTCAAACAGGTAGGTATACCAAATTAAAATTTAGAAAGTTTTTTTTTAGAAATATTTTTTAATTTATATTTTATTAATAAAAAAAATGGTGTTAATACGGATAATTAAAAAAAAACTTACCAAAAACTACAATTATTGGCACCCGACCACAATTTACGGCATTCTGCAAAGGTATAATTATTGGCACCCTTGAATTCAAATAAAACAGTATTTTCTTGATAATTCTTCCTTCTCTTCGCCATTTTTTCAAAGTAACGATTCAATGATACAAATAATTGACTGCTAACTTAGAGGTGTGGGTTCGAGCCCCACTCTAGGCAGCATTCTATTATTTATTCCCTCAGTGGGATTTAATGAGATAAATTGACACCTAATTTCTCAGTCCACTGTGCCAATAAAAAATTCTTTCCTATCCTTCTATTCCTTCTAACTTGTGCCGTGCAGTTCAGGTCTTACAGGCATATAGTTAAAATTATTATTATATATTATATTGGCAGTGCCAATAGTTGATATGTCAATAGTTGTATCCGTTACGCTACATATATATATATGTATATATATTTGTAATATATGATGTTGGTATGCCATTTCGTAAAGTGCGAACTTAAGTTCAAAATTGCAGTGAGTCAAATTGTTGACGAAACAACATGTTTAGGAAATACATATATCACACAAAAATCCATTGGAGTCTTGTACTTTTATTTTTTTTTTTACATAAATAATAAAAATAACTATTAAAAGCAATATTATTCCGTTTCTTAATTTGCCTCCATAAATAATTTGATTAAAATTGGTTCATTCTATAAAAAAAGACAAGAACTACAATAAAAAAAAAACGTTTTAGAAGGATGTTTGTTTATTGGATTGTTGCTATGAAAATGCAATGAGAAAGTAGACAGTTTTCATTTTTTGCAAAATAATTTACAGAACGGTGCAATACGTAGAGAAACACGATAAATATTGAAATTAAGAAATAAAAAATAAAATTGTGGTGCGACGAACCAAGGCCTATTGATTTGTCACATCCTCGCAAGAGAAAGTACCCCTGTAAAAAAATAAATTTTGGGGTAAAATAGGCACACTAATTAATATTCTATTATTTTTAAAAAATGACAGCGAATTTCGTCAAGTTCAAGTTCATGACAAAATATTCCACCTTAGTTTAGTGGAGTTAAGTTTATTTTATTTGTTATAAATTTTTTTTCTTGACAGAAAAATTGTTCGTCAGTCTATTATAAATCCCGACTGGGACTTCGGTAAGATGGGAATCGGTGGTCTTGATAAAGAATTCAATGCCATCTTCCGTCGTGCGTTTGCTTCTCGAGTATTCCCCCCAGAACTTGTTGAACAATTAGGCTGCAAGCACGTTAAAGGTATTCTGCTGTATGGTCCTCCTGGTACTGGTAAAACTCTAATGGCTCGTCAAATCGGTAACATGCTTAATGCTCGTGAGCCTAAGATTGTAAATGGTCCACAAATTTTGGATAAGTATGTTGGTGAATCTGAGGCGAATATTCGTCGTTTATTTGCTGATGCCGAAGAAGAGGAGAAGAGAGTGAGTTGTTTATAAAGAAAAATATTTTTCGTCGTCTAAACAAAAATATTTATTTATTTCCTTTCAGCTCGGTCCAAACAGTGGTCTACATATAATAATCTTTGATGAAATCGATGCCATTTGCAAGGCTCGTGGTTCTGTTGCTGGTAACAGTGGCGTTCATGATACCGTAGTCAATCAATTGCTGGCCAAGATTGATGGTGTCGAACAACTTAATAATATTCTAGTCATTGGCATGACAAATCGTCGTGATATGATTGACGAGGCTCTTATGCGACCTGGTCGTTTAGAGGTTCAAATGGAAATCAGTTTACCAAACGAAGATGGTCGAGTACAAATTCTTAATATCCATACAAAACGAATGAGGGAGTTTAAGAAAATTGCTCCTGATGTAGATTCAAAGGTTTCTTGTTATATCAAATAATTGGACTACTAAATTATTACCATTAATATCGATTTATAGGAAATAGCTGCTCTGACTAAAAATTTCAGTGGTGCTGAACTTGAAGGTTTAGTGCGTGCTGCACAATCAACAGCAATGAATCGTCTAATTAAGGCTGCTTCCAAAGTTGAAGTTGATCCTGAAGCTATGGAAAAGTTAATGGTTAATCGTGGAGACTTTTTACATGCATTGGAAAATGATATTAAACCGGTAATTTCGAGAAATTTTAAATGTTTATAACCAAATTAATTTTAAATAATCATTTTTTCATCAGGCATTTGGCACCGCTCAAGAAATTCTCGACAATATGCTATCCCGTGGCATTATTAATTGGGGCACACCAGTGTCGAATCTACTTGAAGATGGTATGCTTTATGTACAACAGGCAAAGGCTACCGAAAGCTCAGGCTTAGTCTCAGTATTGATTGAAGGCTCACCTAATTCGGGAAAAACGGCTCTGGCTGCCAAATTGGCAAAAATGTCTGATTTCCCATTTGTCAAAGTTTGTTCTCCCGAAGATATGGTTGGTTTTACAGAATCAGCTAAATGTCTTCATATTCGTAAGGTGAATTATTTTTGGTTTTTTTTTTTCTTGCTGAATTCTTTAAGTCAAGATAATTTTAGATTTTCGATGATGCTTACCGATCAACACTTAGTTGCATTGTGGTAGATAATGTTGAACGACTCTTGGATTATGGTCCAATTGGACCAAGGTATTCCAATTTAACACTGCAAGCTTTGTTAGTTTTATTGAAGAAACAACCACCCAAGGGTCGGAAACTGCTAATTTTGTGCACCAGCAGCAGACGGTGAGTAATATTATTATTATAAAAAATATAAATTTATGTCTCAAAAAATGGGGTTATTGCGAATTAAACTTCCTTGGGATTATGTATTTTAAAAATGTGGTATAGTGAATCAGGCTGAAATGTATCACTTGGAATTTATTGCCAATGTGAATAAATTTTCTAAAAACAATTTCGATTGCATTTCTTCTCGAACCCAAGAATTTGCAATGCATACAATAACCCTATTTTTTGTGAGAAATCTAAACTTGTTTAGTTAAAATCAAAGATATAGTGCAACAATAATAAGTGGCTCCCAATTATTTTACCTATTTTTAGTTTAGTTGGGCACATCAGCTAAAGTCACTTCTATCGAATTAGATTAGATTGAAAATGTCGATGCAAGTTTGAATTAGAGTTGATAGATTGATTTAATTTGTGTAAATAGTTAAAGAAACAGCTCCCTTATGTTGATTTCCACTGGAGTTGGTCTAGATCTCTCAAAAGGCCAATCTTAACAATTTGTATGTTTCACTTGTACTCACATATTTCATTATAACTGTTTACTTTCATTTATTTCAAATTACATATACATATTAACTATTCAAAATAGCTTTTAATGGTCTTTAGTGCTCAAAAATTGGAGTTTCGTACAATTGACCTGTTAAATTTTTAGTCCAAGTTAGATCGCCGGGACTGCAATTAAAACAAGAGTGCTAAGTCTTTGACTTGGCTGATTCATTTCAGTAATATTATATAAACTTAATATTTAAAAAAAAAAACTTTCCTATAAATACTAACTTTTAATTCTTGTTTTTAAAAATTAGTCAAGTCCTTGAGGATATGGAAATGCTTTCTGCATTCACCTCGATTTTACATGTTCCCAATTTATCACATCCCGATCATGTATCAGCTGTTCTTGAAGATGTTGAATTATTCAACAAAGGTGAACTTCAAGCAATTGGCAAAAAAATGAACGGAAAAAAGTAAGTTTATAATAAATATTTATTAACTTAATTACTCACAAAAGTTTTTATTTAATAACTACACAGAGTATTTATTGGCATCAAGAAGCTACTTGGTCTCGTCGATATGGCACGTCAGACCGAACATCAATATCGTGCAATAAAATTCCTTTCGAAGATGGAAGAAGAAGGTGGTCTCGATATGAAGTAACTACTCGGGAAGGATCTCAATATGTCAGTTGTTGTGCTTAACGATGTTTTCTAAATAAAACCGCATACAACAACAAAAAGCAAACGTAACTCAAGTCAATATATTAAAATTTATTTAAAAAACTACCATATTATTATAATGTACTATACACATAAAAAAGTAATTCAATTTTTAAATAATATAAAATATTTATATAATCAATCACATACACAAACATTTTGTATGGTTTTCTGTAGCTAATAATATAGAAAAAAATATTTTTTTTCTTTTTTTTTAAAGTGCAAATTTTATTGATTGTTACTCTTTCTTTTTAAAAAGGGTGAAACCACTGGCAATGTTAAATCTAAAAGGCTATTATAATAATAACATAGTTGTGATTTGCGAGTAGTACTGGTACAAAAAAAACATTGGAAAGAATCAGTGTATCTTAAGGTCCACCAGCCATGGTTTAGTTCTGTATCGAATACTTTTAGAAAGAACAATTACCTAGAATCAGAAATGGATTAAGGGGATTTTTTTTTACTATTTAAACCTAAGAAGACTTTATCTCTCATTTTACACTTGAACTGTTTTCATTTAACACACATGAAGGTGAAAAGCACAGTTTTTAAAAAGAACTTGATCAATTTTAGTAACAGTGATTAGCCGCTGGTGACCTCTTTTTTTGGTACTACTTTTATAGACTCATAGAGAATATCAGAGTTTGAACTTCAATACAAAATTGGAAAACAAAAATTTTCAATGTGAAGTGTAGACGTTAAGTATTTGCTCAGAAATTGATGTTCTTGATCAGCTGGTTACTGACAAAATATAATTTAGTTAGGTTTCACTACATTTCTCGATGCTTTGGGCAAATTTTGAATTACACCGTCCCTAACGTTAGATTAAAAGAAACATTTTAACATATTCAAGTTGAGGCTTCAGTTTAAAAATAAAATTACATTCCACTCTCAAATGACTATAATAAGATTCAACAACGACATCCCACTTCATTATCACTCTTATCACAGAATTATAATAATCGGATTACGATTACCGGACAGGAGTGAATATGTAGTAAATATAGTATTTTTTGTATTTAAGTTATTGTTATAATCAATTCTTCCAATTAAAGTCCATTATTTTATTTTTTATTTAAATAAAAAAATTATATTTTTTCCGAACAATATTTTTTTATAATTAAAACCAATTCTAATAAAAAAAAGGAAATTTGTCATCTACGTGAAGTAGAAATCCGAAAAAAATTCAAAAGAAAAAAATCATCCTATCCCAGAATCCTTGGTATTTGAACAACGATTTCACACAACACAATTAAAATCAGATACATTTCTGATGAATATTTTAAACTAAATCTTAAATTTTAAGAATAGGAAATTAGTGTTTATGATTTCGAATGCACTGGATTCTGTGATAGGTGTTAACTTACTTAATTCAATTACTAATTGTTAAGATTTTATGTGTTTTGTGTGGTTATTAAAATATTAGTTTAGTGGAGATAAAATCTCTTCTTGCCATTTTGGTATAACAAATATTTGAAGCAAGAAAAATTGTCTTGATTTCTTAATTTTAATTAGATGTGCATTTGAAATGAAAGATGTTTAAATTTAATTAATTGAAAAAATCAAACAATATACCTGTTTAAAATTAATACAAAAAAAATACTATTTAAAATTGTTTGTGCATAATATAAGCTATTGTAAAGCAATGTTGTTATTTATTCTAAAGCAAATTATATTCTATACTAAAATATTAAACTGAAAAATAAAACATAAAAATAAATTACTGTTATCGTAATTGAAAAATATAATACAGATTGTAGAATTATTATTTCTCTTTTAGTTCATAAAATATAGAAGTGTTCTTTTAAAAGTTGATATTTTAGATGATCATTGAAATATTAAAAGTCACTTTATGCGGACGGTTCGACCAAAATTAAAACTTTCAATGATGAGTCTCAATAAAAGTTTCATATAACTAACACTTGAAAGTTATAAAAATTTGGTTTTAATGTTACCTCAAGAAATAATCAGCCCTATCATGAATTCCATCGTAATCGGCAATTTTTCCGAATTCCGTAAAAAACCAAATCCGTTCGTAATGAAAATTTATATGAAATGTTCCACTACGATGGAATCTGTGATAGTTTTATTCTAGATTCCTAGCAAGTTTCCTATTAAGATGGAATTCGTGTTAGAGATGAATATTTCTTCAAAAAATACGTTGCCACCAAAATGTTCCTTTAAAATTAATTTCAAAACTTCTTTTCTTTCTGCGAAATCTTTATTTATTTTAATATGTATCCCTATCGGATTTAAATTAATTCGGAAAAGTATAATCTGGTCTCCGCAACAAAATTAAATAATAAAATTTTGTAAAGGCCAGTGTAATTAAAAATTGGTGGCACAAAGCTTTTGTCGCACCAGGATTAAGTGACTTGCAATTCTAAGCCATTCTTCTGTGTGTATTATGGACAGGAATGGAAGGGACCTATAATTTTCTACCGCATCCGATCGGCTGAGGGGAGAAGCACATTTTTATGACAAGATGTTGAAGGATTTGTCAATTCCTCGCAAGAGGCTGTAATCTGTCGAAAACATTTCTGTTTTTTGTTTTAAATTAAGACCTTCGGCGTAACAGTCCTACGCACTAACCATTACGCCACGGGCTACTACTGAGCCGAAAATAAAATATTCACAAATTAAAACCAAAATCAAATTCATTTTTTCAATATACGATTTTGTTTTTCTCGACGATAAGTGTCTTGTAAGAATCTCGGATTTAACATTTTGTCTGCGGCACTTGGGCAATAACGAAAATAAAATTTTAGGAATTATATTTTTGTATGAAGTTATTTCCTTTATTTTTTTTATTGAACTCTTTAAATTACATTTATTTAATAAAATATTACAAAACTTAAAAAAAATGCATCAGCTTTATTTCCCTTTTATTTTTGAAACTATTTAAAATAGTCACGACCGTTAATTCGATTTAAACCATTTGGGAATATCACTGGCATTTCGACCTGGCGATGAAGATTGTAGAAAATTATCACTTCTTGGTCGTTTAGGTATGGCACCAGTCGATGGTCCAGGAGCGGTAGAGATAATCTTACTGTTGTTACTATCCTTAACTTCTGCACCTCGAACTAAGCTGCAACTGATAAAGTTATTTACGTAAATAATTCTTAAATGCTACAAAAAAATATAATAATAAAATAATTTACCGGCACTTAGAAGCAATATAAAATGCTCCTTCTGGGGATGTTAGCTGCATAAGGTATTGTTTCTTCAAATAAGACAACAGAGATGGCAGTGCATCAATCTCGTTTACACCAAAGTGAAGAACAGCAGTCGGAATACAATTCACTTCGAGAAGAGTCTGGTCCTTAGG
Organism: Epistrophe grossulariae; assembly: GCA_929447395.1. Lineage (NCBI taxonomy): Eukaryota > Metazoa > Arthropoda > Insecta > Diptera > Syrphidae > Epistrophe > Epistrophe grossulariae. Next base: position 31,503,992 of record OV839568.1, on the reverse strand, counting down.
TAAAAGCTTCTTTGGTGGAATAGTAACTAAAAGAAGAGAAAACTTAGAAAATATTAGATTGTCAATTAATGGAAAATAGTTTTACGTACACAAATGGAAATCTAGATCTTCATTTGTAATGAATCCTCGAACAAAACTCATAACATCTTCAATTTTATCAGTTGGTTTAAAGATGCCTTGAAGGACATTTCTATCAGGAAATTGTACTCTTATTATGCATTGTTTATACTGTGCTATTTTTCTTAGTAATGAACTGTTTTCCTCTATCTCACGCATTTTAGCTGTTACAAGAGGAGCATCATCATTTCCCTCTGTAATTTTTTTCAAATCTCGCAAAACTAACTTTAAGTCATTTACTGTTAAATCAAAAAATGAATCCGGGAGATCCTCCATTTGCTTCTGAGTGGAATCCAAGGAGTATATAACTGCATTTCGTTCACCTATCTGAAAAGAAGTCAATTTAAGTAGGTTTATTTGATTATATAAAAACACCGGAAAAATATACAATATTTTACTTTTTTCAAACGGTCCCCTTTTTTAGACCGTGACTTGACCGTACACTCAACTATTAAGAGGTTATTTTAGAAATATATTAAGTGGAGAAACTTATTACACAGAACCTACATATGACTGAGATCTGAAGCAATCGGAAATGGCATAAATGTGAAAAAAGTTCACAAGGATTCATAATAGTGAAATAATTCATATGATTTTGCACTACTGAAAGCCCTTAAACTAACTCATTTGTTCAAAAATACATTGATTGTGACTCTGATTTAAATAGCCCGGACTGTAGATAAATTACAGCGAATAGAAACCTACCACATTGACTTCTGGTTCAACTTCCATTTCATTTTGATTTTCTTCATTTTCTATTTCAGCAGCTTGGTTGGAGTTGATACTTCTTCCAGATCCAGTACCCCAATCATATATTACCTTTGACTGTTCGATTTTATTTTCAGGGTCTGTAATATCCATAGATTTTTCTTTTGACTCTGACTCTACGTCATCGATTGTCTCGTTCTTTTTTAGTGATTGAACTAACTCAGAAGTTATGGAAAATCCACCCTTGCTCGGCTGCTTACTTATAGGTTTAATTTCATCCTTTTTTGATTCTCTTGGTTCCTCCTTCACCTCAGGTGGAACGTATACACCTGCTTGTCTGAAAAACAAGTAAATGTGATAACTAATACAAATTATTTAAGATTAAGAAAAAAATACGTTTTTATTTCATCGGGATTTTTATTAACCAAGCGCATCATAGTCCTGCCCCCGGTTATGCCTAAGGTCTTGAGAGTCGTTTGTTTCAGTTCTTCGCCAAATATCTCTTTTCGCATATAAATAACAACTGGACTCATATCCTCTGTGATGTTTTCTGGACATACTTTGCTCAAAACATCCAACAGACAATTGCTTGGGCTGAATTGTCCCTGACGCCGGCTACCATCCTCTAATTGGACACAAATATCAGCCGTAGAATCAACCCGTTTTTTTGAACATTCGAACATCTCGAGGAGGCAATTGTTTGGTAGTCCAGTAAAACGAAACATTTGCATGAGATCCAGCTCCTTGTTGTGGCTTTTTAAGCCATACTCATCGCTAGGAAAGCTATGTTTTGCACTAGCTTCCTCCAGAATCTTTATGAAATACAAAGATGACATGACAGTATTTCGTTTTTATTTTTTTTTTTTTTATTTTAAAGTAGATATACCTGTAGCAGTGTTGTACTGGGAGTAATTTTAATATTCTGGCGTCTTCCATTTGGAGTGAGCACGGTAACTTTTTTATTTAAATCCATCTAATTAATTTTGATTTCGATTATCCAAATATGAAAATATCCAACTCGAAAAAGTTTTATGATTTTTTTTGTTAATGTTTTGACAGTTGACTTGACTCTAGGAATGGTTGAATGCGATTGAATGAAATTTGGTATTCAAAAAAATGGTACATTCAGGGAATTTTTGTAAACGGCCGGAATACAGTCGATTTAAGGTTCCCCCACACCAACGCGAATATTCGGTGGCGACGACGAAAACAATAATAACAACGTGTTGTTTTCATTGAAAACCACGTGTTGTTATTGTTGTTTTCGTCGTCGAAAACAACGCGAATATTCGGTGGCGACGACGAAAACAATAATAACAACGTGTTGTTTTCATTGAAAACCACGTGTTGTTATTGTTGTTTTCGTCGTCGTCACCGAAAATTCGCGTTGGTGTGGGGGAAGCTTTATACGCGTGTTTATTTTATAGCTCGTTAAGATTTTATTGAAGAAGCGACATGAAACCTTGTAGACATGAAAATGTAAAAGATATTAAGAACGCTTTATAGGTCCCCTATTACACGATAGGGGTATTCCCGATCCGATGCAACTGGTCTTGTATCATTGCAAAAATGCAAAAGTGTAAAATTGCTATACCCTAACCCCATTGTAAAAAAAAAACTTTGCACTTTTGCAACGATGCAAGACCTGTTTGCATCGGATCGGGAATACCCCTGATGATTCTTTGCGTCTGACTCTTTTTTCGAATTTCTCTTTGAAAATCATCCTGTGAGTCGCACGCTATTACACGATGATTCTTTGCGCCTGACTCTTTTTCGAATTTCCCTTTGAAAATCATCAAAATAAAGTTATATAAAAAGAAACGTCAAAAAGAGTTTCGGAAAACTTGGCCCACGACTCACAGGGCAACTGGTCTTCCGTCTCATCTTTTTTCTCTTTCGCACTCGTTATGTTCGAAAAGAGGACGCAAAGAATCATCGTGCAATAGGGGACTAAAAGCCCTTCCACACTATGCCACTGAGTATTAATACATGTCAAAAAAGTGTGAAACAAATCATGTATAATAGTGTGGAAACAAAATATGATATTCCCAACCTACAAGATTTGACATGTGTTAATATACAGAATTTTTAGAAATGGTTCTAATTCTGTCACACATTTCATCACACTTTTTATTGAAGTTAAATTAAACTGTTGTGTGTGGTCAAAAAATGAAAAGAAATTTCTCTCTCACAAATTTGAAGTAGCATGGAATTCTTTTCCACTTTGTATTAACACTCAGTGGGATAGTGTGGAAGGGATTCCAATTACAATTTTGTTTATCTCCTGAACGAACTCGTTTGCAGTTGTAAGTTTGTACCCCACTGTCCAATGACAAGTCAACTCTCAACGCTACTACTACTACGCTCAGCTGGTTTTTGTGTTTTGTAACTCAAGTTCCAGAAACCAGAGATAGAAAAATTTTGTTTTGTTCAAAACATTAAAATTATTTAACAAACTGAAGCTTTTTTCAGCAGTCGTTCAGAAAAATCTTACATCCATTCGGAGGACAATGGCTTGGAGGTCTAGCGGTGCCAACAACGAAGATTTGATTCGTCAACTTCGAGGTATTTTATCCTAAAAGTATATCGAGGGGACTCAATCAATCGATATTTTTATACAGAATTTGGAATCATCGCTTCAGACCCTGTTGCATTAGCTATGGCAGCCACTGACCGAAAGCACTATTGCCCATCAAATCCTTATGTAGACAGGCCACAGAGTATCGGAGGTGGAGTTACAATCAGTGCCCCACATATGGTATAAAATGCATGAAGAAACACTTCCAATTTATTAAACTACATTCATTTAAAGCACGCATTTGCCCTCGAATATCTTAGGGATCAGTTAAAACCAGGTGCTCATGTTCTAGATGTGGGATCTGGTTCTGGATATCTGACTGCGTGTTTTCTGAGGTATATAAATGCAAAAGGCGAACATGCTGAAACAAAAGTAGTTGGCATCGAACATCAAGCACAACTAGTGAACCAAAGCAAAGCCAATCTACGAGCAGACGATTCAACCCTTCTGGACTCAGGAAAACTCATTATAATTCGTAGGTCAATTGACCTTGCTATTCCGCTTTTATTATTTGAAATGCTTAATTTTTGTAGAAGGAGATGGCCGAAAAGGTTGTCCAGAATATGCTCCGTACGATGCGATTCACGTAGGTGCAGCAGCTCCAGAAACACCAACAGCTCTTATTGAACAATTGAAAAAAGGTGGGCGATTAATTGTGCCTGTGGGACCAGAAGGTGGAACTCAATATATGGAACAAGTTAGATCATGACTAATACAAGTGAAATCATCAAACTTATCATGTTTTTCTTTCAGTACGACAAAGATGAAAGTGGAAATGTCCACAATACACGTTTGATGGGTGTCATGTATGTTCCCTTGACCGATTTGAATCGCTCATGATTGCTGTTGGCATTGAAGTTCTTTTTGGTTGCCGGGCTCTCTATGGTGCTCGTATGGCGTGTGGCACACTTAATAAATTGGGTTTAAACTTTTCAGCTTCTAAGTGATTTTTATATTTATTTTATCTTCGTTCAATGGAAACTTCCTAAGTCCATTTTATTTGTTTTTAGATACATATTATTTGTTGTGGATTTTGTACTCACAAGAATTTAATTTTAGTATAGTTTTTTTTTTAATTTAAAAAGTTAACTGGCCTATTTATGAGAGGTACCTATAAATAATAATAATATATAAATATAATACCTATAAAAATAGACTTGGAGAGGATCCATTGAACGACGAGTCTTTCGAACACACTTAAACTTTTAATATGAGAATAATATTGTTTTTAGAGATTTTGCTCATGCCTCATACAAAACGTTTATTGAATTGGATGATCTATTTTTATAAATTTGTTTGATGAAAATTATTAATTTTAAGTAAAAATTTCCTCGTAGTTTGTGTGTAGAAGGTTCAAAAACCTATGGCTATTTCATACACAAACAACACAAAATTATGTATATCTTATTATGTATATCATTTAAGAAAATAAAAATTATGTAGAAATGCTTAATTTAGTATCAGTTATATTTTATTTCCCTGCTAAATAATTAATATTAATAAAATTGCCTAAAAGCTTCAAAAATATATATTGGTATTTACTTATTTTTTATTTTAAATTTAATAAAACCGAATCATGTAAGAAAGTATTATTTAAAATTAAAATAGATTTGGTAGCGCAACAGATTATTAAGAACCTAGTGGGTTGTTTGACAACTCTCAAACATTCATGTGTGCGGGTTATCGGCTGTAATGGAACAATTTTCTACCGAATCCAGTTGGCTAAGTTATGTGGCACTTTTTCTTGACAACGGCGATAATCAGGGTTTGCTCACAAGAAGCAGTACCCGTGAAAAAAACATTGTTTAAGGTTGCTTTTAGAAAGCATTTGGTCGAAGTTATTTTTTCGATTTCCAAAATTTGTATTTATATAGTTTAGTACAATTAATTAAGCAATTTGGACGAACACCAGGTGTGATCGTTTTATTCAGACTTGTGCTGCGCTGGCTATGCAGCAATGAATAAAACACACCTGGTGTTTTATTCATTGTCTGAATAAAACGATCACTCACTCTATACGTTCATTTCAATCAAACACCAGGTGTGTTTTATTCATTGCTGCATAATCAGCGCAGCACAAGTCTGCATAAAACGATCACTCACTCTATACGTTCATTTCAATAATTGAAAGCTCTATCGCCAGCACAGCCATCTTTTTTTTTACTGACTTCTTTTTCGCCAGCAATCAAATTGTTTTTGTTTGGCAAGGGAAATTTTGCTGCGCTGCCTATGCAGCAATAGGTGTGTTTTATTCATTGCTGCATAGGCAGCGCAGCAAAATTTCCCTTGCCAAACAAAAACAATTTGATTGCTGGCGAAAAAGAAGTCAGTAAAAAAAAGATGGCTGTGCTGGCGATAGAGCTTTCAATTATTGAAATGAACGTATAGAGTGAGTGATCGTTTTATTCAGACTTGTGCTGCGCTGGCTATGCAGCAATGAATAAAACACACCTATAGTCTAGTCACTCTAGCCAATAGCCATACTTAACACAAATGTTAAGCTTTTTTTGTGTAAAATAAAAAGGGAAAAAAGATTTGACTTTTTAAAAAGTTTAGGGATTTTTGTATTTAAAAGCTCCAAGTATTGCTGTGACATAGGACAGCCGATTTCGAAATTCAGAATTAATTCTTTTAATAGGCGTTTTTTATTACCAGAATTGATCTACATAATATATGGATCATCAAACAACATAAGCCCTTTTTTTATTATGATCCATATGGATCAGCTTGCAAAAATAAAACAACCTCATAGTGGCGAGAATTCAGCAGCCTGTTTTTGGATCATGAATAGAGAACCCGATAAATAGCAGGTTCATGTGTTGTTGTTGTTATGTATGTTATTTGATGATCCATATAGATCAATTGTAGCCGTGTTTTTTTGCAAGCCCGGGGGGAATTGGATGAAAAAAACGATGTCGGTGCTAAACAATTAACATGTTAAATGCAACAACAACTAATCCCGGAGAATTCTCGGGGTATTACTTAAGCGCACCGAAAAACCGTGTTACCGGCATGAATTGCTTACATGTTATCGATAGTTTGTATGAAAACTCCATGTTTTTTTCTGTCACGGCTTCGCTAATTACCGCTGTCGTTTTTTTTTTCAACCAATTCCCCCCGGGCTTGCAAAAAAACACGCCTTTTGATAATAAAAAACGGCTAATAACAACACATGGTTGTCAACGAAAACAACATCTTGTTATTATTGTTTTCGTCGTCGCCACCGAAAATTCGCGTTGGTGTGGGGGATCCTTAACAGATATGGCAGAATAGGCCTAAAAATTGGTATTTCGCCACCTCCAAAGTTAATTAGAATATTTTGTATAAAATCTCGTCTTGAAGGGACTAACATATCGATAACACTTTTACAAACTTTACCCAACACTATCTGACAGTTTTATTTATTTGTTCTTTTAAGCATTTTTATGCCAGAGTGAAACAAATATATAACCATAAAATTCATTTTCGTACATTGCATTCGTTTTGATTTTCTTCGAGTCTGAGTCTGACATCGCGTACAATTTATTATATAGGTTTTTAATTTTAATTTGTAAGTTTAACCAGTTGTTTAACAATAGAGCATTTAATGTCCAAAATGACTACCGTAAATATAAACTCAAGAAAAAGTCCAAACATCCTAAAAAAACAAGGCACCGACCAGTGGGTTAAGCTGAACGTCGGTGGGACATATTTCCTAACAACCAAAACCACATTATCCCGTGATCCAAATTCGTTCCTGTCGCGTTTAATTCAAGAAGATTGTGATTTAATATCCGATCGGGTATGTGTGAAGTGTATTTATGAACAAATTAAACCGTAAATTTATTTTAATTTATATTTATTTATCTGATATTGCTCCCCATGTCTTGGCTTTTATTCCTTGCCCGGGAGTTCCTATTGCAATCGGTATCATAGTTTTATGTGTGGGTGTGATTAATTGATGATTTTTCATTCAAGTTGGTAAACTTTTTGTGGAAGAATATTCATTAAATTGTTTATTTATCAACATACTTTTAATAACACTAATCCTTTATTGAATTCAAGGTTGTTGTTTTATTGTTTTAAACGCGGATCGAGAGATGATGCACCCAGTGGTTCATTTAAAACACAGTCAGTCAGAGGGAACTATAAATATGCATATTTTTCAAAAATAAAGAATTGCCTTGCAGAACTGTAACTATATTATGTATGTAGATGTACTTTCCACTTTTAACACAAGGTGCCTCAAGTGCTCCAGTTTGAATGTAGGTTATACAAAAATCTATTGTTTTTTTTTTTCAAATTTTGTGAGTGTGTCAATTTGTAAACAAAATAGGACTCGATAAATAGGTACATACATTATATTAAATTAAGATATCAAAATAATCCATAAATTTGTTGATCAATTACTTTCAAATTGATAAGATTTAATTATAATACCTATGTCAATATAATTATTGTGCTCTTCTACAAACTTTAACGAAACAAGATAGTATAAATTGTAAAAAGCTTTGATATATAGGCAGGTAGGTATGTATGTAGAAATCGAAAAAAATAGCCAATTGCAGTATGATCTTTATGAAACAGAGAAAGGCTTGTACTCATAGGTACAAAAACTATAGACTATTTTAAAATATGTATTCATTTAACGAAAATGATTTGGTTACAAAAAAAGTGTAGGAATGCACTTCCCAAAACTTTTAATGTTTCCAGAAGTGAAGGATTTTACATTTCTAACCGAAAATCCGTTCGGATTTGCTAATGAACCTATCTATGTATATTATGCGATTAACATGGTTCATTATTCAAAAGTATTCCCGGAGGAAAAGAAACTTAGAAACATTAACTTCATTGTCATTGCTCGCGTTCCATACAGAATTTAATATTCAGATTTCTGAACTTGGAGTTTCAAACAAAATAATATAATACGTATCTTAATTTATAACTTTAGATATCAAAGAATAATAATAATCATGCCTCTTTACCAACGCAAGCATTCAATGGTTTTCAAGTAAATCACTTTAATTTTTAATAATGATATTGATTTCTTAGACTTTGATTACTGGTTGTAAGTTGTTTGTTTACCCATACCCAGTTTCAATCTACCTCAACCCTGTATGGATTTCATACATCTTAAACAAATTCATTTTTTTCTTTCTTTAAATGCAAACAAAAGGACGAAACAGGAGCATACTTGATTGATAGAGATCCAAAATACTTTGCACCAGTGCTGAATTACTTACGCCATGGCAAACTGGTACTTGACGGTGTCTCAGAAGAGGGTGTCCTCGAAGAGGCTGAATTCTATAACGTAACTCAACTGATAGCTTTATTAAAGGAATGCATTAATCACAGAGATCAGGTACGAACGACATCGACATTTGCTTGTGTATACGATGAAAACAAACATTTTTTTACTGTTTATAAATTCAAATTAAATTGTTTTGATATGGCATTCTATAATTATTTTGCAGAGACCGCATATGGACAAGAAGCGTGTGTATAGAGTTTTGCAATGCCGTGAGCACGAACTGACACAGGTACTTTTTTTTTTTTCATCGTTATTATTTGCTATAATATTTGTGTACAATGTGTGCACATTCCGATTTGCTTGGATGAATGGCATATTGTTCCAGTTTAGTTTTTTTTTTTTTAGTAAAATTAATAACAAAGGAATTATAAATTATTAAAACAAAGAAATTTGTATTTATTCAAACGATGAATTTATTTTCAATTCACGTTCTTTTGTGTTTCAATGCAAAGGAATTAATATTATGACGCGTCATTTATACGAAAACGAAATTGTTTAGTTTGGATAATTTTAACAATCTAATGACTTTTTGGTTGAGAATGAAATATTTAATTAAAATAAAATTGTTTGAACTTGAACGTTTATTTAAATAAGATAGGTACGATTGTACATCAACTCTAGGCGTATCGAACGTTCGATTTACTTTCGCTTGTCCTCTCAATTCTTTTAAACGTCGGTGATATTTCTTTACCTAAAGTACAGTCAAATCTTTCGAGTATAGAATTTAAATTAAATGTCCCTTCATTCTTAAACTGATCGTTAAAAATGTATTTTGAACAAAGAAATAAAAAAAATTTAAAACCGTGTATTGTTTGGTGTTACTTGTTTGGGGAGATTTAGAAGATATTTCCAAATATAAACAAAAATGTTTATAATAATTGTTTTGACTCAATCGCAATCTCAATAAGACATATTTAATAAAAAGCAGGTTACTCTTAAATAAAAAAACATATCGCTGCAGTATCGTCATAACTCAAAAAATGCTGTTTCGAGATAAATGAAATTGAAACATCTGTTTCGTGAAAAAGGTATATAAAAACAGCAGTAGTGCTTACAAAAATACGCTCTTGATTGAAATTGTGTAAAGATATCTATATTTTTTTTTTTGGCAGAAATATATAGAAATAGATTTTACGCGTGATGCTGTAATAAACTCAAAAACATCATATTTTGAATTATGACGATATTGTAGCAAATGAGCGATATGTACTTGCAACTGTGAAAACATTTCAAAATCAAACATTTGTGTTTGAGTATTCATTTATAATCATAATGAAAAAAGTTCTAAGCACAGCTGAATTCATATTATTGCAAACAAAATTATTTTTAACCATTTAACACTTTTGTTTTTAGATGATATCTACTCTCTCCGATGGATGGCGATTTGAGCAATTGATAAATGTTGGCATGCAATATCCCAACTATAGTCCTTTCGAAAACAATGAGTATCTATGTGTTGTTTCGAAGGACTGTCTAACGCCAGCTGGACGTGAATTGGAATTAAATGACAGAGCTAAAGTTCTACAACAAAAAGGCTCTAGAATGTAAGAATACATTTAACATTAATTGAACTATCATTTTCTATTTTGAATTTAATCTTAAGGTTAATTTAAATATAAAATTAACATTAAAAAAACTGAAACAATAATAATGAAAGTATTTTCAAAATTTACTTTCCTATATAAAAAAGATTATTAAAAATATTTCGAAAACGTGATTTAAACAAAAAAAAAACAAAAAAAAAACTAGAATTTCTTTACCCGACTTAAACCGGCATGTATTTATATTTTTATTGTAGATTTTTATTTATTATCGCGATTTATAAGAAAAAAATATTTACATATAGATTTAAAAAATATGAAAGTGGAATTGAAAATCACTCCCACTACCCACCGACCAAAATAAAAATATGGTTTGGAAGTTAAGGTGGGCTATTATATAATTTAAATAATACAAGCAAATAATATTTATATCGGAATAAATAATTCAAATAAGTAAACAAATATATATATATATATTTAAATAGGGAAATTAAAATAAATTAATTAATTAACACAAGCGTTAAACAAAATAATTAGAAATGAGAAAAACTGCGCACAAATCGACGTATTTATTGTGTTTTACAAATCATTCTCATGTAATTTCTTGTAAAAAAATATACAATATCGAACACGCATACCATACAAAAAACTATTACAATTAATAGAATTGCCCTTTGCAATTGTTCACTTTTTTAATTTTTGTGTATGCATTGTAAAAAGTATGTGTTGGATTTTCTGTTCACTTTATTAATTGCAATTATGTATTCCAAAAATATGAGAGTTTCAATTTACATATTATAGGATGCAAAATTTTATTGCAAATTATGAGAGTTTGAAAACACGTAATGGTTGTACGACGATCAGATTCATTAATTTGTTAGTTTTAGATTACATTTAGAGTTCGATTTACTAAGAAAGTTTTAATTTTACGTTGTATCGTAGGCTTCTTGTTCCGGTATCTGAACTATTAAGGCTACACATTATTTCATCTTATCTTAAACGATGCTTGGTAAACTATCTTACCTCATATATGCGAATATTTTCATTTGATTCAAAAAAGCAATTTGCTCAAATCAAATGCTTGGAAACATAATCTGCTGTGCAATATCAAAATCGAGATGATTACTTGGTTCTCATCCTCGTTTATTTCAAGACCAACAAACTTTTTTGTATTTGGCGTGAAGGATTAGTACGTTGGGAGCAGCCGATGAAGCCAATACTGAGAAAAAGTCATTTAAACTAGCCAATAAGTCTATATTGGTATAAGATCATGATGATACGCCCCAATAAGTTTACTGAGTTAGGCTGCATGGGGCATCCATTTCTGCATAACTACCTTAATTTTCTTAGTCTAGGATGTTACTTGACACAATTGAGTTTAGTCAATGCAATTGCATGGAGTCCAATCAGATCGAAAACAATCAACTGAGCCAAAAAAGTAACTGGTTATACTCGATTGTATCGACCAACTTAAAGTTCGGAAATCAATTGGGAGTGAAAATCAAATCTGTTGTAATTAACAATCGTTATACAGAAGTCCATCAATCGATGCTTTTAACGAATAGAAAAGTAAAATCCATTCCTTCAATCTGCCAACTTTTTTAAACAGAAAGAAAAAATATTTGCAACTCAATAAGATATTCCTCTGTTTTTTAGAGTGGCATTAATTAAGGTAGAATATTTTCCAGATTTGTGTTAGAGTTTTTGTTATTGTTTTCTTTGGCCGTTATATTTTACTGATATTCTCCATTCGACGACAATTATTGTATGTATGTATGTTTACTTTTGAAGTGATCAGAATAATATAATAGTCCAAGTCCATCTCTACATTTCAAGTTTGTAAAACTTACATAGATGTTTATTTTTATGAAATTTTTATTTTTTACTGAAAAATACTTGAATATTTTTAATAAATTAACAATATCAATTAAAAAGAAAACTATAACGTGTGAATTAATTACCGAATAGCCCGTTTGGATATTTATGCAAATTTAATAAATTTAAACTTAGAATTTCTCTGAGGAATACAAATATTAAAAAAAAATCCAACTTATTGTATAAAAGAAAAAATTCAAAACGTAAGGTAGAACTATAATTGTTGAAGGGACACGATCACTTTTGTGAGAAAAGCTCCTGAGCCCGCCTTAATTAATTAAGTGAAAGTGACAATTTTTGAGAGATGAAATAGGAATAAAAAAAGAGCTGAATAGTTTCATTGATTTAAGCGCATTATGGGTGACTGCTCTTTTTGACGATTCGCAAAGCTACTTTTCGACACTATTTTAAGTGATCTTACCAATATTATATAATTCTACCTTTAAACTTATTTGTGTGGTTTAATTAAACAGTGATGACTATAACGGCCACACATCTCCGCGATTTCTTAAAAATTGTATCTGTAAAAAGTAATGATACAAACATAAACCGCTCAAATAAAACGATTTTTATCCACCAATACACTTGATACCCAGACTTCTGTTTTATGTTTTGTCTGTTATTAATTTTTTATACAAACTTTGTGATTATGAAAAAATCTTAAAATGCACAAATTGTTAGCCAAAATTCGTGGAAATCAATTTATGAAAATATAAACCCATTTTTTGTTTAATAAAACTGAAAATTCAAAATGTTCAACCAATTTTATGTATTTTATAGTTGTATTTTAAGCAAATGTACCATAAAACATTCATCTCATATGATAGAGAAACCAATACGAACTATCATAATTCATAATAATAAATCTTTCATTTCATTCGACAAAAAAAAATCATTAAATTGTTTATTGTTTTTTAACTGTTTTCTTTGTTTTTTTTTGCAGTCTTGGAATTTGAACATTTACAAAATGTTATTCACAATAATTTTTTTTCGCAACTACACACAAATACATAATATATTAGAGCGTACTAAATTGTCATTAAATCCTTATGGTATACTTTTCTTACAAAAAATAAAACGAGACAAAAATGTTGAAAAAAAACTATAAATTCAAATTAACAAAAAAATGCTTATACATATTTATAGTCAAATTTGATGTTAAGTGCAACTTGTATGGTATCTAAATATAAAAGAATAATAATAATAAAACGTGTTAGCGATACAAATTTGAATTTGTTGGTCAATAATAATATATACATAAGTTACAAGTCACATAAAAAAAAAACTAAATTTGTTTATAAAAATAAAAAACACAATCAAACAGAGGTCGAATCAATTCATGAAAAAATTTAACTAAACATTTTGTTTGAATTTAAATATTTATTTGAAGTAGACAAGTTAAACTCTGCCTATTTATAAGCATAAATATTATAACTATTACTTCTACTCTGATAATGAAGCATTTTTTTTTAAATTAATATTTTAAACAGGTATAGAAATAATATAAATTAATTAACATTTTTCTTAAAAAGTATACAAAAAAAAATTGACACAAAATATAAACCATAAGGAATAGAACACAAATTGTTCAATGCAACTTACAATTTGTAAGAAAGTTCATTATTATGTTAAGTTATAATAATATTATATTTATACAATAACCAAATATTATATTCTGTCACTTCATTAATATGAACAAAAAAAATACATACTCACTTCACATTCATATCATACACTCTTAATCACTCACAATCATTCATCACCACGTTCACAAAAAAACAAACACATTAAAATTCGTAGGAGGATCAAATTCAAATTTTAGTATTAAGATTAATAAGCAAAAAATAAATAAATAAAAAATTCTTGTACACACATTCGATTTCTTAAATGTGAATGAACAACAAAAAACAAAGTACCGAAAATATAACTTAATTCGGGCCAATTTGCTGAAACGAAAATTAAATATTGAAGTTAGATTTAGGCACTTATGTATATACATACCTATGTGACAATTTACGCGGAGGAAAAAGTAGAACATAATAGTTTAAGTTAAACTTAAATATTTAAATTTCGTATAAGCAAAAGAGTTCAACTCTTATAATCTTATATAAACTGAATAAATTTAGTAAAAAAAAAATTCACAACAATAACAATTTTAAACTACATATTTAAACAATCGAACCTGGTGCTCCAAGCTTTCGATCATTCGCCGCTGATTGAAATATGTTGTGGTGCCTGCGTTGTACTTCTTTTAACCATCGCAATCTTACCACTGATTATAAGTGTTAAAAAAAACTATACAACAAAAAAAAATATATACACATACATTTTCCTACGGACCTAACCAAATAAAATAAAACTAAACAAATCTTAAGAAAATAAAAAAAGAGATTCAAAGTTATTAAAAAAAAATATATACGAAAAAAAAAACAAGCTTGAAAACTAGTTTACGAGAGCTTGTAAAACTAAAAAAAACACAATCATGTGAAATTATTAAATGAAATGAAATTTTCTAAAATAATAAAAACAAAATAAATTTGCTTGTTTGTTTTATTTTTGAGTACTATCAAACTCAAATACGCTACCCGTTTGCAAATTTTCAAAACAAAACCACTGATTGTACGTTCTGGAATAATTTTGGCTAATCATATAACTTTTCACGTTTGCAATAACTTAATACACCCACACACACAATACACATATACAGAATGTCCCGAAATCATCGCCTCAGAAGAAAACCATGAGTTCCTGAGGTCATTTCAAGTCAAAAAACTTAAGTTTATTTTCTCGTTTTCGCTTCGAATTCGACTTATAACGGTTTTTATGATTTGTATTCTTTTCTCCTTTGACTAGTTCTAATTTTGCTAAACTACAACCGATTTGAATTTTTTTTATTTATACAAGAACAGTTAGAAATACGTACATATCTACCATACAACTTTTTTCTGTGTGGATAACGGTTTTCCCGCAATTTATTATCAAATACTTTTTTTAAGCATTTTTAGGATGTTTTTGACTTCGATATGATTTTTTTCACAAAAACAAGTTATTAAGTATAATTTTTTTTTATTATTATGAAAGCCCAATATGTTTTCTTAAAAATACTTAACATTTTTTACCTAAAAATACATTTAAAATTATTAAAACAAATAAAATGATGAAAATTCTTTTATGAAATCGCTAAATAATTTGGACTTGTTTTTTTTTCATTATTACCTCAATATTTCCCAATGAAAAATATGATGAATATTCAACAAAAAAAAACACTAAATTTTATTTCATATTTATTCATTTATAACAATCATCTGTAGTTAATTCTTATACCTAATATATACAGGTATTTAATTATAATTTCAAGCAATCAGTGAATTTAACTTACTTATAAGCAATTTATTAATTATTAATATTTAGTATAAAAGAAAAAGAAAGAAAAAAGAGAGAAAAGTAGAAAAGAGAAAAAAAACAGAAAGAAATTACGAAATTAGTGCACACAATTATGACCGATGTTTACCGACTCTTATAAAAACCCCAGCATGAACATACTGTCAATTTTATTTTTCTAAGGGAATTTTTTAAATTCATAGACTTTTAATGCTCAGCTGAATGCATGATAAAAATCTAATGAAAGGATACATTATTTTTCTTCACAAAAATCCTCATATTAATCGCGTCAGGTAATGGAAAGGGCAGTTTTCATCCCTTTTCTTGCTCGGGAAAACGTATGACACGAATTGATTACTTCTCATTAAAGAAATCATAACATTTTGTAACCTATGAAAACGTCGATTGTAATTCAGCACCTATTTCAATAATATTTTGTTAGACAAAGCAAAAAAAGAGAGCGTCGTGAGAGAAAATATTTTTTCTTCTCTCTCAAAGCAGGCGAGTGGATCTAGACAACGAACTGCTGAACTTATGCATTACTTTTCAACGATGTAATCATCGCATAATTTTACCTACTAAAATAGAATCTTTTAATTCCTCATTGAACTCACTTGAATTTTTTGTACCAGGTAAACGAAGGGAGTGCTTCGACATTTGCCCAAGCATAAAGCAGACAATGTGCTTAAAACCATGAAATGGTGAAATTATGCATAACTTTACAGTAACTAAATCAGTGCTTGCTGTTTCTTCTGAGAAGTGGCCTTTGAATTCAATGTTGAATTCAGCTAAATTTTTCAGTGAGGATGAAATTTCCTACTGGGTATACACACAATTATACACAAACATATAAACACATTACATAATACCTTATTCTACTGAAAATGGATTGCTGATTTTCGAAATTTAAATTCTTTTCTGTAGGTTGTCCAGTTTTGTTTCCAGGGTTTCTATAAAGGTTTGGACTTTGTAGTTGCTCTATGTATTTAAAATATCATTATTACGTCTAAGAATTTAACATTACTCGAGACTTACAACTGCTAAGTTGATTATCCATTATATTAATACAGTTTTGAAGATAGCTGCCTTCATTACATGTATAGGGAAAAATATACAGAGCAATCGTCAAAACGAACGATCATTTAATCAAGCGATCAAGCTTTGTCTTATGCGATTGGGAGCAAAAGTTCGTGGAAAGCGTAAGGACAAGCACATCTTTCTTTCTTCATGCTTTGCACGTTGGTTGGTTCATTGGCTATATAAAAATAATAACTAATAGAAAGATATATGTTGGTACTACCCCACTGAAGATGATCTTAAAATACCGTTTCATCATACGGTATATAGACGAATGCTTTCTTTGTTGTCATAAAAACCTATCACGAAAGAAATTTCTCCGGAGTTTTTTCCCATTTTGGGAAATTTGTTATACTCCATCATATTGGTAAAATATTCCATTCAACAAAAAAGCTATGGTGAATAATTTTTCGAGAGAAATTTTTCCTAATGCCAATGCAAAAATTTCCCGAAGTAAGTTCTTGGGGAAAAAATTATTTCGTGGGAGATTCGCGATTGGAAATATTCTTTCCTAGGTATTCTTTCTTTTTCGGGGGAAAAAAAGTTCCCATTAAATTGGAGGTAAGGTTGATTGTAACGAATCGTTATGTACGTAGGTATATTAAAAAGGGAAAAGATTTATAAATTTCTTTGGCCCTGTGCAAGAACAGTACTTACTTTCTGCTCAGTTTTAAATCTTTTATTCAGCCTTAATATGAGTTTCAACCTAAAAATATTTTACCTCCAAATATTTTGTGCGTCCGGAATTTTAAAAGCTATTGTGAGTTTCGCCCGAACAAAATTTCGTTCGCCCTCTAAAAATAAGTGACATTTTTGACTGAAATGAATGATCGAAATAAGGTGAATTTTTCGAAGACGAAATTTTGGGTAAAACTCCACAATAAGCGAAATTTTTCGAGTGGAATGTTGTTGGGGTGAAATTCATAACAAGGCTGATTATAATATATCTAGAACCTTAATTCAGTCATTTAGCCCTATCACAAAATCGCTCAAAGCAAACAAAATTTTATCATAAACCTCGAACGAATTCAAAGAACCAATTACTCATTTAATTATTTTCGTAAAACAATCGAAACTATTTCAACGAATTTCTTATTTAACCGAATAAATTTAACTAATTTTGTCAACACAAAAGCAAGCACTCAGTGGAAAGAAGATCAAGGGGCGTATCTTTCTTTTCTAATAGCAGCTATCCTCCAAACTGTATTCCGAATATACATAAATAAGTTAAAAATTTTCATTTGTTCCTAATCTGTAATCTCCGAAAGTTCTTCACCTATTTCTTTGGAATTTCGACACAACATTCCGTTCAAATGCGCGTTTTTAAGGTTATATTTAGAGAACCACTTAAGGGCTTAATGGCTTAAAATTTCACCCCTCCAGTTATAGGTTGAAATGGGGTAAAGGCACAAAAATTGCAATTTATAGGATAAATTCGAATAAAAGCAAATAAATGTGACGTCAACAATCAAACATCAAACGTGAAACGAGCAAAAGGGTGAAATCCTATAACTTCTAAAATATTTGAGATAATTCTATAGAGTACATTTTGTTTAAATTTGTTTGTTGAAGATATATTTAGCGCATTTTGAAAATAACTTTAAACTTTAAATATAACTTAAAATAAATGGTATCGTTTTGATTCTCAAATGCCTATAAAATTTAAAAAAAAAGGAGAAAAATTACGTAATTGTTGAAATTCATAAAAAAATTTATAACAGCGATAGTTAAGAATATTAGTAAAATAAATAAATAATACTTCTTTCTTCACAAACTTATACATTAATAATAATTCTTAGCAATTTTGTTTTCGTCATATATTAACTTCAGATAAATGAACAAAAAGTCAAAATTAAGTCAGTGCTGAGTTTCTTCAAGAAACTCACAAACACCTGGTTCATCCTTAGGTTTTTGAAAAACTTCTGTATCCATAATTTCCCTATAAAATTTCAAGTCTTCGATTTCTCTCAATTTAACCCGACAATGGTGTTTGAGGAGTTTGTCAATATCATTCTTTTAAGCTTCTAACAGAGGAATTCCTAAGGGCAATGATGTTAGATCTATCATATCAATTCTTTTAGTATTCACCTTTTAGTGCATAATGGATCTTAAACTCCAACTACAGATTTGTAGTTCATCTAGACTCTTTCTTCGATAAGCTCTTGTTTTGACAAACGGTTTAGCTGGCTTAAAATGCCATTAACAGCTTGGTTTTGAGTTTTCTCGGGCAGTCGCTTTCCAATCCATTACTGATAATCACTCTGTCGCGCCGCCCGTTCCAAGTTTTTTGACAGTTCCATATTCATTGAAAATTTCAAGATACTTTTCAAAGGATGATAACTTCCTCATGTCGGATTTTTTTTCTATGCCAGCAATAAGAGCCTCGTTTTGATACTTAACTCATATTAAAAATAGTAATAACTTCTTGATTAGCTCGTTTTGAAACAAAATGTTACTATCTGATAGCTCTCTTTGAAACGCAAATTTTGGTATATCACACTCCATATTGAAGAAAGTGAGTTTAGCACCGTTCTGATTATTAACGCCAAAAATATTAAATAATACATGTATGTACCTATATATTTTGAAAAAAAGGGTAAATAAAAAAAAGTTTGTGAAAAAATTGTTGCAACCATTGAAAAACTTAAAATGTGTGCATATTTTGTGGGCAAAAAAAATTGTTGTTCAAATCACCAAGATGTCAGTTTCTTTCACTTTTACCTTGGAATTGGTGTACAGATAAACCATCATCCTTCCAATCCTAATCTAATTGTGAAGAATGTTTGTATGGATTTTTGTCCTTCCGGCATGTTCGAACGTCTGGACTGATACGTTTATAAGATACTATTTGGTTACGCAGACAGAGGTTGTGGACTCATAAATAACTCATGCCGATTTTGAAATCCGCCATATTTGACTACCAGTGAATCGAGTACTTTTAACATTTATTTTTAGGCACTTGCGTACCAAATTTATGTTTTGTTTTTAAACCGCAACACTTTTGGTGTGAATATAATAGGAAATTATATGTATGAAGAGCGAATAGTGCTTGGATTCACAGATTTTAGAGTTCCGAATATGAAATAAGCTGTCGGATTCAGTTATTGGGGTGATTGATTTTGCTTGCCTAACATTTTTTTTTTTAAATTTCTTACGATACCTGAATTTGTCAACCCGTACCAAGCCGGGGCGGGCCAGGTAGTATGGAATAGATATAATCCTTTTCAGATCAAACATATTAAATAAAAATATTTTGTTTTGATATATTACAAATATTTTATTGAACCAATAAAGACAATGGAAAATTGTTTATTTTTTGTGTATTTCCGTAATGAATTTATATCCTTTTATGAATATTTACAAATTAGTAAAGAGCACACAAAATTAATGATCATTGCAATGTTTTATATTATGTGTTATAAACTAAAAACTACAAATGAGAAACGATTTTAATATTTAACCTTTTGGTGGTTGTATCGGGAAAAAAAACAATATAAACATATCTAAATTAACTAAAAAGTAAACTATCTTTGTTGTTAATTGTCCGAAACACAAACAAAACTAAATCCAATTAAAATTAAGAACTATATATTTTAAATGGTAGGAGCCCCCAATAGGGATATCAACAATTAAAAAATTAATTATTCGTAGTACTTTATTTGTTTTTTTTTTTTAACCTTTTTTTTAATAGTAAAACTTGGTTTAATTTTTAATATTAATAAATAGCCCTACGAAACACATCAACAACACGAAGATTTTTCAGGCTCCGCCACAACCAAATTAAAGTCCAAACTACTGGGTCGGGCGAAACCAGTCTTAATGCCATCCCAGCCGTCTTCGACTTTGTATTCACCTGAACGAATACGTGAATAAACTTCCTGTGTTACCATGCGAAATGCTTCTTCGACATTAACACCGGAGCGTGCTGACGTTTCGACAAAATGCAGTCCGTGTTGTTTTGCAAATGCTTGGGCCTCTTCTTTACTGACTTCGCGATGGCTAACTGCATTAACTAAATCGAGCTTACAACCGACCAAAGCAAAAACTGGCCGATGGGGCTCAATATGTCGTTGTGCTTCCATCATCCATAGCGGGATGTGTTCGAAGCTGGCATGATTTGTTATGTCGTACACAAGGAGTACACCAACCGAATTGCGGTAATAGGATTTCGTAATTGACCGGAAGCGCTCTTGGCCGGCAGTGTCCCAGAGTTGAAGTTTAATTTGTGTCCCGTCCTTCATCTCAATTAATCTGGCAAAGAAATCAACACCAACTGTTGGATCGGAGAGCTGCAACGAAAATGAATACATTATTTAGGCAGGATTTATTATACATAGAAAGCTTTTTAGTGCTAGTGAGTACGCGCTCGTGTGGTCTCAGGGTAAGATAGAAAAGTAATTTAAGATGGGTAACTAGCGCACTTCTTTGTATTTCCTTCCGAAAGTAACATTTTCCAAAAGCCAATATTTTGAGCTCTAATGCCGCATTTATTTGAAGGGGCGTGACTATTTGTAAAGCTGCTTATTGATAGTGCTTATTTCCGTCCTTGTAATGGAGGACTATTAATTTTGAACCAAAAACACCTCATGTTCTAAAATTTTACGCGGTTGATTGTTAAGGCTCCCCTAATCCAAAGTTAATACTTCGGAAACGACTAAATTTGCTCCAGTTCTGACATTTAAAGCGCATTTAATTTGTGTGAATCATTAGTTATATCACGAAACTAGCAAATTCGTAGATTTATGTTTGATTCGCTGTTCATAATGAGGGCCATAAACACTTCCAACCCTTCAGTTATTAGGTGGGTCAAATTTGCCAATTGACCGTATGAAGATACATAAGTACATTGAAAAAATATCACAGCTAGTTTCTCGTAGAATTTGATAGGAGATCATACAAATTATTTTAGTTTTTGTAAAACCATATTCTTAGCGGAAAAAAAAAATCTAATGGACTTATGTACTCGAGTGACAAACGTCGAAATTAGTGACTAAGTTGTTAGTATTCTACAATATTATTTTTATACAAATTTATTTACATGTATGATATTATAAATTATTAATTATGTATAGGTACCCACATCTTTTGAGTCATGAGAAGGTTTCGATACTTCAGATTCATTATCAGTCAATTATGGGAATCTGACAAGTTTTATTATATGAAATTTTAAGTCAATCTGCTAAAAATGCCTCATTGAATCATGCAACTGATTCTGAAAAATAACACTATCCGATTTAAAAAGACCAAGACTATTATTCATTTTTCATTCATTCTCAAAGCTACAACACATGATTTATAAGTTTTATCGACAAAGGGAGTAGCTGAATTGTTATTTGTTTACGAATTGATTTCAGAACTTTGTACATAGTGGTATCTATGTCACCGACAAAAAAATCGACAGTGCAAATTTAATTAAAATATAGAACGTCTTATCAATAACACGGGCGATGAGACGGTCATGAACCTTTTTTTTTATTTTGCTCAGAAATTATATAAAAAGTCCTGTATTTTTTTAGTCTTTTTAGCTTGGAACGAATATTTATTTACACTTGTATGAAAGCATCATAATAAATTACCTCAGCAAATTTTCCATCTGTGAAAAATTTGAGCAAGGAACTCTTCCCGACTGTGCTATCACCAATCAGAATCAAACGAAATTGATAATCGAAAATAGGCTCAACCATGGTTTCCAATTTGCAGTATTTAGCTTTTTCAAAGAAGAAATGAAATTCCTTTTTATTTATAGAAAGGTGCACTTTGGAATTTCAGGAATCTGTTTTCTTCTCCGATTTATTTCTGATGATTACTTTCGTTTTTTTTTTTTTTTTCGTTAATTTGTCGTTCCGAATAATTGTTTTTGTATTTTTTTAATCTCAAGCAACGACGCAAAATGTTGTAATGCAAATAAATTGATTTACATTTTCCACTTGGAATAATAATTCAATAATATTAATGACTGAGAACACTTATTGGTTTGTTTTCAATTAATTAATTGGATTTTAATAGAAATTAAATGTTTTTTTTTCTTTATCTAAATTGATAGTTTAGATTTTGCATCAAAACACTTTTATTTTTCTTTGCAAATAACTTTTGTTTTTCTACTGTGGAGTGTGAAGATGCATCAAAAATGAATACCCGGATTAGGAAAAAAAGTGGTTGGCCTCCCGATAAACGTCAAGAAATGTCAAATTGGTACGTTCCACATTTTACAACTTTTATGCATTACACACAGTGATGAGAGCTGTCATTCACAATAGTAAATTGGTCTGCTTGTGCCCTTTCATACAAGGAGAGTAGTTTCCAGCAATTTTCAGATAAAAGCCTCAACTACATAAGCCAAAAAAGTGAAAAAGTGCAAAAGTGAAAATTTTTAAATTGATTTTGTGATAGTTTTTCTGACTAGAAAACTTATAAAAATGATGCAGAAAGCTTAAATTTTGGTTTAAAAACAAATTTGTGTATTCTTTTTCACAAAACAACGGTGCTAGCGGTAAAAAAAATATTTTTACTTTTGTACTTCAGTACTTTTTGGCTTATGTAGTTAAGCCTTATGAATGAATTTGTGGTTTTTTGTTTTGAGACACTTACGCCCATATTATTCACTCGATAAATCCAGATTAAAACTTTAATCCAGATGTAAAGTATACAAATTCAATGTAAAAACATCCGGATTTGAGTTTAAATCTGGATGTATCGGGTGAATAATATGGGTGTTATATACCAATATAAAGCATAGAGTTAATTATTATTTTTTGTCAAAAAAAATACCTTAGGGCCAGTTGTACAAATATTTAAACCGTGGTTCAGCAATTTTTATCCACCGATTCGGGCGGATTAATTGAGTTTCAACAGTGGTTTACTGTTCAACTGTGTGATAATAACCAATTACATACTTGAACCAGCCTTGAACCTTAGTTAATCCGCCGAAATCGGTGAGTTAAAATCTTGAACCGAGGCTGAACCACTATTGTACAACTGGCCCTTAAAGGCTTAACTACATAAGCCAAAAAAGTGAAAAAGTAAAAAAAGTGAAAATTTCCAAACTCATTTTAGGATAGTGTTTCTGACTGGAAAACTTTTAAAAATGATGCAGAAAGCTTAAATTTTGGTTTAAAAACAAATTTGTGTATTCTTTTTCACAAAACAACGGCGCTAGCGGTAAAAAAAATATTTTTACTTTTGTACTTCAGTACTTTTTGGCTTAAGCCCGCATCACACGACGCTTGTTTTCCTGCTAGAAATGCTTGCTGGCTTTCGTGCTGGCTATTGAGCTGGAAAATGGCGTCACTGCTGGCTCTCTTGATAGAAGCGCTGCTAGATTTCAAAGTTAGAACCGGTGCTATTTTTCTTGCTTGTTTTGCTGCTGGATTTTAGCAGACGTCAAAAGGTACATGTATTTCTTCAAATGTCATTTTTTCTATTTCCTTTTTATTTATTTTCTAATAGTTTTTTCAACTTCAAACAAAATTAAATGTGATTTCATAAATTTATATATTTAGTTCTATCAGATGTATGCATTTTTTGTGAAAATTTGTGTAGAAAAATATTGTGAAAATTTGTGCAAATTCGCAAGAAATTTCAAAAAACTATCAGCGAATCCAGCCCCAAAACAATCATCGAGTGAAGCGGAAGAATTGAAACCAGCAAAACATCCAGCACCACACCATGCAACAAAACCAGCACGAAAGCCAGCAAGCATTTCTAGCAGGAAAACAAGCGTCGTGTGATGCGGGCTTTATGTAGTTAAGCCTTTACCATTGATCATTGAAATCTTAAGGCTTTAGAATTCATTTTTTGTGAAAGGTTGGGCCAAAATGAAATATTTTTTTGACTAGAAATAATAATTGAGTTATCAGCTTTTTACTGGCATCAAAATATTTTGCTTTCAAAGTGTCTCAAAATAAGAAATTAAAATTTTCAATGATGAGTTTCAATGAAAGCTATAAGTGGCCTTATGTAACAAATGGATTTGTACAACTATTTTAACCGTGGTTCAGCAATTTGTATCCACCGATTTCGGCGGATTAATTGAGTTTCAAAAGTGGTTAACTATTCAAGTGTGTGATAATAACCAATTACATACTTGAACCAGCGTTGAACGTTGGTTAATCCGCCGAAATCGGTGAGTTAAAATTTTGAACCGAGGCTGAACCACTATTGTACAACTGTCCATTAGACAACCGAGTCCGTTGTCTAAGTTAGATAGCTCTTAAACATCAACTAAAAATGTTTATCTATAACTTGGACGGCTGTCCAAAGTTAGACCACTGTTTATAAATACGATCGCCATTTTCTTTGTGTGAAAGGGTACATGCAAAAGAAATCTATTTCTCTAGTTGGTGTCAGGCCTAATAGGTACAATTGAATTGAGGAGACAGCGCTGACCGCAAGCTGCAAACCCAAAAGGCATTATCGAAAAAAGGGACATCCCCGGCTGAGGATGACAGACCACTTCCTTGTTTGTAGATAACAAGAGCTTTGCCGTTGCCTGTTGCCAGAAATAGATTCGGTGCAAAATTTATCACTGTCGAATTTAAATCCTTCGCAAGCTAAACTAATTACCAAAAAATCATAGTCACCCAGAAGCATGCCTATCAACAATAGAGAATTAATGAAAGCAATTTCGATTGTCTCGGATAATGCAAACGTTAGAGTTTGTGTTAAACAATCTGGGAAAGGTGCAGTCGTCTGTGGAGGTATGTGTTTATTAGGTGGTATTCTAATGGGACCTGTTGGCTTAGCAATCGGTGGGACAGTTGGAGGACTAACAGCGTACAACATGACGGCAGGTAAAATTCCTAGATTAAGCAAGACTGACGTGGTTTTACGTCATTTGCTTGACTAATTTTTAAAACAAAAATAGATAAATATTCTAAGATGACTGCTGATTTTTTCTAGGCACCTTCCGACCGATTGGTGAAATACTAATGAACGATCTTACAGAGCGGCAACAAGAACAACTCGTCCAACATGTTCAAGCAGCTGTTGCCGATGTCGGTGTCTCAGATTTGGCGCTTTTAATACCTCTGCTGGCCAGAAATGCCGATATACAAACGGCCGTTCTGAGAACAGTCACATCTTTTGTCACAAACGAACTGCGAATGCAAATAATTGATTGACCCATAATAATATGTTATCTGTTAAGTTTTCAGCAACAAAAATTGGTTTCAATAACATTATAATCTTATGTATAATGTATAGTGTAATCATTTTTATTTTAACTTCGAAAAAATTATAAATTTGGTATATCTATAATGTTTGATACACAGTGTATTATTTTATATTTTGGTTGAATAAATTATATTTTTTAAGCTTAGATAATAATAACGACAAGTTTTTTCATTTATTCCCAGTCGGCATTAACTTGTTCCCAGTCTTCAACAAACGGCTGATCGATGGTATCGATCATTACTCCACAAAACAGGCAATCGGAGGCAAGGATATTTTCAATTTCAGTTTTGATCTTTTCCCTAGTTAGACGTTGTTGATTGGATCGCTCGGCTATAGCTATTGAAGTAGTTAAAATATTTTCCAGCTGTTGCTTCAAACTAGACAGACGACGACTTTGCTCTGATGTGAGCATCGGAATGATTTGTTTCTCTAGGCAATCACCATGGAATTTATGTCCACAAGGAAATACAAAGAACGGCTTTAGGAGGAGATAAGTTTCACAAATGGAACACGGCTCTTGAGCACCAATACGAACTGATCGATTGCGTAGTCCTTGCAGATCGCTGCGAACACGTTGTGCCTGTTTGTATGATTCTGACATATCGCCTTGAAGTGCTTGAATTTGTTCGTTATAGTTCTAGTTCGAGGGGTTGAACATTTATTTTGGAATTATATGATTTTTTAAAAGAATAGAAAATTTAAAGGGGTAGTTTACCTTCAAAGCAGTACAGATAGCTTCTTTAAAGTCATCAATTTTTTCGAAATCCGAAAAGAAAGGCAAAAGATCTTCGATTCGCAGTAGGCTACATTCTTTTAGTAGTTCAAGGGCTTTTTTGACATCGTTTGTTCCACGAATATCGTGTTGAGCTGCAAGTATTGGAAACAGAAAAGTTTTCAAAAATTTCATCTAAGTAAAGTATTGTCTAAAATAATAATAATAAAAAAAAAATTTGAACTTCGACAAACTTACCGATTCTCAACCAAAGTTTTCTCCTTATCTCCTCATCGGAAGGCTTCGAAGCAGTCATCTTAGCCTGTTGGATGTCAAATGTCAATGCCAATTCTACAGCAGCATCCCACATCTCCAGCAGGCATTGGAGAAAAACACAAGCAGTCTTTGCCTCGTGCTCTAGGCAAACACGTAGAGCATACTTGACTTCGTAGTGCACCAACGTTATATCAGTTCCTTCATTCTCAAGATACTTGTCTAACTTCTCCGGTTTGTGTTGTGCATACAAACGCAATAGATAGTTATGTAATGCCTGCTTCTGTTCACCCAACGAATATACAGCGTATTCAAGATACTTGATGATTTCTTCAATATGTAACTGACTGTCCAAGCAAATCAACGTTGGTATCAATCTTTCTAAATTCAGTTTCTTGGCCTGTGTCATCAAAGCAGCTACCGTCTCTTGTGGAATTTCTTCCATCAGAATTGGTGCGTATTTGTAAAACATTTCGGGACTTTTCTGGGTCTTGAGCACACCCAGTGCCTGGGAGAACTTTTGCTGATTAATAAACTGATTGATGACTGATTCATAGTCATGATTCACTGCAGCCAGTATTGAAAGATTATGGCTATCATCATGAGATGCCATTAAATCATATATCACGGATCTATTTTTCTGTATGCACTTTTCCACTCGGGGTATTTGTCGAAAACTATCAAACTCCGATTGCCAGTCCTGCTTTTTTTGTTCATCTAGACCAGGCCAAGAGATTTCTGAGAGATACAATTCCACCAACCAAACAACCAACATGGTTATCTGAGTTCGGTCCTCGTCTTGCAGCTTCTCAAGACGATTTCTTACGTAAGTCATCAAAGGACGTTTATCTTCGAGCGAGAGGAACTTCAGACAAATTTGTTCGAAATTAATTTTCGTATTCGAATATATCTCAGCACTGCGTTGGTATTCCTTCTGGTCGAATGAAACTTCTGCTTTTCGGGCCAGAACTATATCCATTTGGGCGGGATTTTCGGCATTCTGTTCAGCCAAATCATACATTCCCTTCTGCAAATACAACTGCCAGAGATTTCGTTTTTCATGTGTGATTCGAAAGTGGAATATCTGTTTTGGAGTTAAGGCATAAATGAATCCATTAAAAGGATCAATCACAATGTCTAACAACTTGCCAAACTCATCTGAGAAATACTCTTCATAAACAGGTTCTTGGTTGAGCAAGCAAATTCCCGTAATATGATCGGGATAGAGAAGCAATGCATGAAACTGTGTGAGCATGATCGTTTTTGGAACCAGCTGCTTTCGTTCTTCCACTGAGAGTGACTTTGTATCTTGAGAGAAAGGAATGTTCTCTTTTCCCAGAATGAAATTTTCCTGAGTAAGATCCTTTGAAAGTTCACCGAATCGGATGCCGTTGCCATTTAACCAAGCATATCGAGTAGGCCATTGAGATTCTACATGGAATCCAAGAACTGAGTACTTTAAGTCGGTTTTAATCTCTTCTGCGAGTTGTACTCGATTGCCACTGACGTAGGCGTTAAAAATGGGCTGAATCGAAAACTTTTCATCGATTGTTTCGTGGAACCCATACAAACAGTCTGGCGTTGCAATAACCACGACATACTTGTTGGAATCCGGAACTCGAAAGAATTCCATACCATTGATAGGATATTTCATGCGACCCAGACCCAGGTCATATACCTGTTGAATAAAATAAGTGAATTAGCCAGCTGGAAAAAGTGGTTATTATGGGTTTTAAAAAAGCAGTGTGAATATGAGCAAACCAAGAAGAAATTATTGTGTTTCAGAAAAGAAAGGGTTAGCATAGCCATTTACCAATCCATCCAGTTCCCTCAGGCCGTACAGGGGAATATATGAAGGCAGCTAATTGATTTAATTTGAGATCAACATGGTTTTTTATGTGATAAAATGATGATTGTGGGCGGATGATACAGAAAATGCATCAATTATGATAATAATATTGCTTACCTGCTTCCTATATGATCTGTCTCCATCTTGATTAAGATCGATTTCAAAAATCAATCCTCTACTAGTTCCAACCAAAATAGGTCCAGTTGATGATTCATCACCTTGATAGATATTGAATCCCACAGCGGTGACCTCGTGATCCTTGAGTTTTTCAATTCTCTTGACTTTGTTTAATTTCCCATTCACATATAGCAGTTCAGAAGATAGTCCAGCCGTCTTGGATATTAGAGAAATCAGCAAGTGCTGTCCGGTGTGGTCAAGGAAAAGCTTTCCAACCGTATATCCGTTTAAGTATTTTTCCAATGGGATTACTGGAAAGGATACAACTGGTGCGTTTTCTTTAAATTCAAACATCTATGTCTATACAAACCTATTGGAGGAGGTAAATTAGGTAGCTGGATCTTCAGAAGAACCTGCTGTGACATCAAGCAGTAGAGCCAGTTGTGGGAGACGGAAAGGTGAGTTATATCCGTGTATGTTGATGGAATGTTGAGACGCATTTTACTCTTCGTAAAAATGGGTTTTTCTTCCTGCATTCGAAAAGTGACATAGCTCGAGGTAGGTTGATCATTGGAACTGCTAAGGAATTTCGTTTTGGACTCATGGTGAATCATTTTAATTAAAATTAAGAACCGAGCGAATGACGATGCTAACTTTTGTATGTAAAATGATAAATGATAATAATACGAAAACTGAAACTCCTTAAATTAATCTGATTTGGCTTTTGGGTATTTTCTTTTTTGTTGCTTCGTATTTTTTTTTCTACAACACTACACATCAACAACTGTCATCTGTCAAATAATCAAATGTCATAAATACTGCCATCTCACGGTTATATTTGATAATCAGGAACGGAAGTTTTGAATGAAACAATTGTTAAGTTTGAAAATAATTTCGAAAGAACAAAGTGATGGATTGAAAACGGATGTTTTAGTTCAAGTTTTTTTTTTCAACGAACACTAGCTTTGACGCTATTTAGATTGGGAAGACGCCAGGCAAGAATTTGAAGGCAAGAGAAGTGTGGGATGAGGACTCTAGGGCGGCACGGAGAAAACATAAAAACCGGGCTCACTAGTCTACTTATTTGTTGTTTCAATGCAATGTTGAAATTGTTGTTGCTTCAATGTATTTTGAGGCGCCTCAAAGTTTCATATGTAAATACGGTAAAACTCACCAATCCGGACCCAATCTTCCCAATTTAAACAGGGTTTTTGTTCAACACTTACGCCCATATTATTCACTCGATACATATACAGATTACAACTTACATCCGGATGTATTTACATTGAATTTGTATAGTTTACATCCAGATTTAAGTCTTAATCTGGATGTATCAAGTGGATAATAGTTGGTAAGGTTTCGGACTGCTTTAGTAATTTTAACAACGCTTGGTTTCAGTCATTTTAATACCGACCCTGTCCACAAATCTAAAATTGTGCTTTTTCTGGCTAAGTAAAACATTTCCCCTTACAGCCATGTTATAGTCCGATAAATTTTATGTGGCTATTTCTTGCCGGTTGATAAATGCCAGGTTTTACTTATGACGGAAGGACGGTTGATATCAATTAGTAATAAAAAAACCAATATTGGATAAGATTTAATTTTGTTTCTATTTTAGTTTAAATAGATTGGGCATATTATTTTCTCATTTTTATCTTTTATTTTTCATAAAATTTATGTCACTCTTTGTGGAGAAGAAAGGAATAGTCAATTTGTTCATCTGTGCTTATACGTTGTGGAACTCTCGTATCGATAAAATTGGTCAAGAATCGTTGGAAAATGGAACAACGTTTGAAAAATTGGATGAATTATGGCAAATTAGTCACAAACCGTTCCGGGTATTTTCTTTTGCTTTAAGTCTTTTCGCTTATATCCGTAAAGACCAAATCGAAAAATGTCGTAACGCCCAAAAATGTTCATATAGCCTAAAAAATCAACAAAAATTGTCAAACAACCAAAACGAATGTCATAACGCTCAAATTGCTTTTCTAATGAAAAAATGTCCAATTCGCAATTCAAGTGGCGTGAAAAACGCGGTTTCGCCAACGCGCGTCACATAAAAACTTACGCTAAATAAAATCAACAGAATACGAGCTTGAAAAAAAGCGCAAAATAATAAAATGCCAAACAATATGCAAAACAACAATGCCAAATAAAAAATCAAACAAAAAACTAAATGACAAAGAAAAGGAACGAAATGAAGGTTTGTCAAAAATATCGTGACTCCCGTGACCCCCCGCTAGCATATTCCACTGTTGTAACGGTTGCTACCAACCTCATTTTGTTTATCCAGGGACTGGACATGTATAGTTTTAACTTTAATGATCTTTGTGGTACATTTTCATTTAATTTAAAATTTACTTTCTCTTGTGAAGTCTGTGAAAAATATTGCTGCTTCTAATGCACTTCCTTTTTTCTCCGCCTAGCAGACATAATCATCCATTTAAATCAAATCAAAAGCACTGTCTGGCAAACAAAGAAAACACACACAAAAAGAATTTCGCAAGAAAACGAAAAGTAAAAAAAAAAAATCCGACTACAAAAATTTATTTCATACTTTATCCTCTCACATTCATAGTTTCACAACCAGACAATCAGGCTCTTTGCCACCCGTGTTCCACCTCCACTCCCCTAAAACAAAAGCCAATATAAAAGTCGGTATATAGTCTCCACATTCACACTTCATCTGGCTGCTATTGATTTTTTGCTACTAGCCCAGCAGGACCAGAGCCGAATTTTATCTTGCCCGTGGTCCGTAATGGCTCAAAGCCCAATTCATCCCTTGGTATTCCGAATTGTGTCAATTTAGCTTCGTAAGTTGCTAGTAAATCATCGTGTGCCTTGCACACACGTGCCAACTCGTAATGCAACTCTTGAATGGTATTGTTTTTTGTTTTTAGCAAACTGTCAATCTTGTGTTTCATATTCTCCGGATTCAAACCAGAAGCAGCAATTGTTTCATTAAGTAAAGCTTCACGTTTTTCGGCATCATTCTCAAGTTTTACTATTTTATGTTCTAGAATCACATTTCGAAGACTGGTCTTTTGCTGTAGTTCAACCACTACTTCTTCGAACTTTGCCTTTAGTTTCTCTCGTTCTTCGACAAGTGTATCGTTGCGCATGATTAAAGCCTCAGTCTCCCATTTCAGCTGTGTCAGTTGTTTTTCAGCTGTGGCATTGCGAGTCTTAAGCCTTGACAGTTGATTGCGATCTCTATCATAGTGTTCGAGCTTGCGTCGCATTTCGATAAGTTCAGAACGAGCTTGACTAAGTGGCTCTACGAGTTTCTTGTTTTCTGATAATGTTTCGGAGTAGAGGCGCTCACTTCGTTCGGATTGTTTTCGAAGTTCTTCCATTTGTTCTTTTAGGCTGCTTATCAGGGAGAGATTGTTGAGTGTAATGTCGTTATAGTAGTTTTTCATATCATTGAAAGCAACATCATGAGCTTCGTTAAGTTTTTGAATCTGTGCATCTTTGCGTTCTTCAACTTCAAACATTTCCATTTGGTATTTGATATCCAGGTCATGACGTAATTGTTGCATCTTTTCTTGATGCAGTCGAACCATATCTCTTGCCTCTGCTTCAAAACGTGATGTAATTTCACTGTTTTCGAAAATAAAAGAACAAAAAAAAAACAAAAAAAGTTATAACGATATCAATTTCTAGTCATATAATTTAAGGGTAGTAATTTATATATATTTTTATAAAGGAGTACCCAAGCGGAGAAAAGGCCATCTGCAGTGATTGCAAGCAAACAGGATGGTGCAAGTATCCTCTTGCTGTAGAATTTTGTTTTTTTTTTGATGATAGTTTTAAGTTTTTAATTGTTCAAAGGGATGTTTTTGTTTATAGTTGTTGTAATAACAGCCATTAATAAACAGAGACGAACGTCGATTTAATAAAGTTGGATAATGTTCTGGTAAGAATATGGTCTATTTAAAGTTTACCTTATTGCAGGATTGTTGCAAAAACTCATTTAAATTAAAAAATAAAGTGGACCAACTTGAGAAATCAAAGTGATCAAAATTATTAAAATTTGAAAAACTTAAATTTCTTTCTCTATAAAGCGTTGGATGAATTAGATGACATTATGGGTGTGTTTCTACATTTTTCCGGATAAAGAATAGAAAAGCCAAAATATCTATCCAGAATATCCAGATTGGAATAAATAAAGAAACTGATTTAAAGGGAAAAAATATCCAACTACAATCAGATGTTTATTTTCATGTCAAACAAAATTATTTTTATAATTTTTGTGTACTATCAAATTTGTCTTGATTACCTTTGAGGCTTTTTATATCTCCAGGAAACCAACGAATTTTTCACTTGGTTGATTTTCTATATATTTTCTACAAATATTGTTCATTTACTACGCACGTTTCCACTACAAAACATGCGACTTTAACAAAGACGAAACGCAAAAGAATTACTTACCGAAATATAAAAGTTGCGATGAGAAAAAAATTACACAAATAAGTAAATCGGGAAATTAATTTTTCGCGCAATCAAAAATAATAATCGCAAATGATTTTCTATTTTTATTTATTTCAATTGATTTTCATTTATGGCAAATGTCACAGAGACAACAGTTGTTGTTTACAATGAAAAAAAAAAAATTAGATGTACATATCCGTCAAACTAGAGAATATTCCATTCACACTTATACCTCATGAGTGGGAACAAAAAGAATGCATTCCAATTATTCTGGAAGGAATGAAGAAACAACGAAAAGTTTAAAGAAGAAAAGAAGATATTTCAAATATTCGGAGAAACACACCCTGTAAAAATTTATTTCTTTGTGAGATATTTAAAAATATCAATTTAGTTGTTAAGAGACATCTCTTCGTAGGTCTTGTTAAAACAGTAAAATTTTAAAAATCATCTCAGTTCGTTTCTCGGTCGGGTCTCATTTTGTTTCCAACTCCGATTAAAATAAAACCAGCGAGTTTTTTATTCTGGGAACAATTATTCAAAAAAAAACAAACAATTTCATTACAGCCCTTTCCTCGGGTTAAAAAACACTTCTCTCTTGGTCGAGAGACCGATTAAGACATTACTATAAAGACAAAATACATAACAATTTACATATTATATATACAAGCAGAGTATAGTTTAAGACGCAGTTATGGCGAAATAGTAAAGAGTAATGACGCATGAATTACACTGTTACCACTCGTAACACATTAATTAATTAGGTCTTACCATATTTCCTCGTTATTCTTCACTTTCAGTTGCTGCAATTGCAAATCAGTAGTTTCATCTTTTTCACGCAGCAAATTCTTCAGCTCACGTTTGTCCTGCAGTAATTCTTGTTCCTGTTTGACGTGTTCCTCTTGAGCCAATTTCAATTGTGTCATTGCCTCTGCTCGTACCTCACCAATTTTTGTATGATTCTCATACTGTAAATGCTTCATTTGCTGTACGACATGTCTGATTTCATTTTCGGCTTTTTCTTGAGCCTTTTGAACTTCTCGATCCTTATTACGTATTTCAGCTCGAGCCTCCTCTAAATGAAGAGAAATACAGTTATAGATATAGAAAAAAACAGAAAGAGATAAACCAATTTAAAATCGAAATCAATGAAATGTTAATCAAATTATTTCGTTTCGAAGATTCAATATTAATACAATTAGTTTTTGTATCTTAAATACAGTTACGCTGCAGTTAGCAGTACAAAATTCACTCAAGACTTTTTGTGACAATTAAATTACCTAATTGCTCTCTGGTTATCTCCCAGAATGTTCGTATTTTATCCCGTTCCAGTTGAAAGAAATTCCTTTCCTCTCGTTCACGTTCCATTTCGGCCTTCAGCCTTAAGGCAAAAGCCTCAAGTTGGTCTCGATTCATGGTGGAAGTGTCCACTCCATCGATAAGGTCTGTTAAAGGAAATCAAAGTTAGTAGGTATATGTATGTATGTATGCATTGTATATGGTAAGTATAGTGGTTGAAGTTAAACACAAGTATTGCAAAGCGAGAGCAATCTATAAACTGCTGCTGCAAGGATAATCAATTGAATTTACGATTTTAATTGAATGAAACTGAGACTCTATGTATATTGTAAAATATCTTAGGCATATAATAGAAGATCAAAATATTGGGTGGCTTTAATGGAGCGTATATTTATTATACGTATATATTATCGTTTAATTGATTTACTGGATTATTCAATTTGGATCTACTTTATATATTATAATTATAATGGAAAAGCTTTGATGTTTTGGCTTTCCGAAACTTCCGAATTTTTATTTTTAAATCCGCTATTAATATGTATGTATACTTACAAAGAAATACTTTTTATTTATTTTTTGAATGTCAATTATTATTGTTCCACCTTAAGAATTTTGAATCTTACAATTTTCTCATCAGATTCCAGGTCAGAGTTTCTTTCCTTGCATTCGCTGAACTATCAGATAGGCTATCCACCTATCCCAAAAATTTTCAAATACGTTGAGTTGTTTTGCATCGGATGTTTTGTCACAAACCTGTCCGGATCGGATATCTTTCGATTGATTACCGCACGTGACCATTGAAAACTGTAACGCCCATATTATTCACTCGATACATCCAGATTAAAATTTAAATCTGGATGTATTTACATTGAATTTGAATGATTTGCATCTAGATTTAAGTTTTAATCTGGATGTATCGAGTGAATAATATGGCGGTAAAGGTATAACTATATAATAAGGTGTGTTTTATTCATTGCTGCATAGCCAGCGCAGCAAAATTTCCCTTGGCAAACAAAAACAATTTGATTGCTGGCGTAAAAGAAGTCAGTAAAAATAAAGATGGCTGCGCTGGCGATAGAGCTTTCAATTATTGAAATGAACGTATAGAGTGAGCTTTCGTTTTATTCAGACTTGTGCTGCCCTGGCTATGCAGCAATGAATAAAACACACCTATAGTTGAAAATCGGAAGGCGATGTAAATGTTCGTACGAAACGAAACGAGTACAAAGAATTCATATGACGTGCCAATAATTGAGGTTTGCTTCATTTCGTCCAGTTTTCGTTAACTTTTTCTTTAAAAAGCGCTCATAAGTGAACTGAGAGTTTTTTGCCAATTGATGTATGTATCAAAGATCTTCATATATTTGTACTTTTCACTTATTGCATCTGACGTTTTAGAAAGTAACTTTCGTTCGGTTCTGTAATTGGCTTGCGAAAGATTCCGACTATTAAAGTTCTACCTTACTTTTTATAATAAACTAAAGTTAACTGACATTTATTGCTTTCAATTCTTTTACAGTAAAATAATACGCACGTGCCTCGTTGTTGGAATTCATGTGGTGCATCGATACATTCATATTTGTTTTCCTGAGCAAATTTATTTATCGTGTCAGCTGATTGTCATATACAATCACAAAATGGAACATACCGTTCCAATATAATTTGAGTTCCGATTTCTACTTATTGCACTGACAGAATTGTAAACGAAAAATGTTTTCGTGTGCATTTCAATAAGAACAATTTTGCGATGGACCCACTGAAAGTGAAATATTTTTTCCTGTTCGCTATAAACGAAGTATTCAATTTCGTGATGTTTCAACTTTTCCTGATGCGTTTTCCTGATCGTTATAACAAATTAAGTGGAGGTAAGAAGCGCGGGGTTTAATATTCCATAAGTAGTTTGTAACAGAACAGTTGTGTTCAGTTAATTTCAACATGTAAGGAGTAGGTGTGTTTTGTTGAATTAGAGGCCCATGTTCTGTAACTCGGCGATAACTTTTCGAGGCGAGAATCGCCGAAAAATGGAACAAAACCCATAGGATTCCTAAAATTAATTACAGAACATGGGTCCAGTTATATTTAGCTTTCATTGAAAACGATCATTGAACATTCTTTCGATTTTGAGACATTGATGACATTTTGGTACCAAAATGAAGCTTATTACTTACATAATTTTTTGTATCAAAAAAATATTTCATTTACTTCACTATTTTCCAATTAAATCAATTTTGTTATTTCAATGAACGAAATGCGGTTTTCGTTGAACAGCTGATTTTCGTTTAAAAAAAGTGGTTAAAATCGTTCCAATGAAATGTGTTCGTTTTTTTTTTTCCATCTGTCATTAGGTGTGTTCCTTTGGCCCTTGCAAAGTACTTTATAGTACTTCCCAGTAGATGATGAATGGAATGTTTTAATTTTTGCCAAAAGAAGAATCTAACCACAATGTAGACGAAAGCTTTGTTGTTTGTATTTTATTTTAAATCATAGAAATCATCAACAACAATAATTTACTATGTAATTTCCTCTACTAGGTGTCGTTTTTTTGCGTGGATTCATTGGTTACTACATTATTGAAGTGCTTTGAACTACTTTGACCATAGAGTAGAAGTAGTTGAAAGCAGGCAGAAGTACTTGGCAGTAGATGTTGTAGCCCAAAGGAAGACGCCTATTATTTCATTTAATTATCAACTCTATCCTCAAAATTAATTGTTGGGACTTGTTGTGTCTTTTCACTGATAGAACTTTTCAATGACAGCCAAGATTCACTGATTGCTATGACCGACTGTCAAAAAAAAAAACTCCATGGCTCCACTGATTTGTGTTTAAATGCTGAGTTTCAATGAAAGCTATAACTGAGCCTTTAGGCGCCAGTTATAGCGATCAGAAAAAACCATCCGAAAAAAAATCGATTGAAGTTATTATTACTTTTCAATTCGATTTGAGAGCCAAATGATATATCAATTGACGAGTAATTCAGCGTAGAAATTTTTACCATATATTTTTATCTTTTAAATGGATTTTACTTGTTTTTCGGATGAAATTTCATTTTTCGTATCAGCTGATTGCTTTTTGGCAGAAAAGGGAACAAATCGTTCCACTGATTTGTGTTCGAATTTTTTTCAGTTCCACTGAAAGAATTCCCTCCGAAAATTTTTTTCTGACATTTCAATCAGAAAAAATCTTGGCGGCTGTATGTTTGTTTTCGGTTTGCTTCACTTTTTCTGACACATTTTTTTCTGATTGCTATAAACAACCATCAGAAAAAAGAATCAATTTCATACTGTTTCAAGTTTTTCGGATGGGATTTTCTGATCGCTATAACTGGCGCCTTAGTTATACTGTGTCGATTCCGCAATATTCCACATTAAGCCATATAATTACAGAAAATAAAATGTGATGGTTAACATGTTGTTTATGGAATTTGTGTGTGAAAATTTCCAAATTAAGGAGCTCAAGAAACACGTCTTGATTGATTTGTTATTCAATTTTTGTTTATAACCAATAACAACGTTTTTTATAACCACTGTTATTTTTTGAAAAATTTCACTTTTTCAAAAATACGTCTAATATATCTACATAATATATTCAGAAACCTGCATCCTCTTACCTTTACTATATGGAGGGCAAGAATCCCTGAACTAACTTGCTATCTGATTTACCGGAAAAAATGGATAAGATTCAAATATTGGGAATTGACACTTAAGGTTCAATTTCACACTCTGAGTATGAATTGTTGTCGTAGTCCAATTTTTTTCTATATTGCATTATTTTTCATGCAAATATATTTCTAGTACAGTTAATACCTACATCCAAAAACCTTAGAGCATAATATTATATGGTGTGCTTGTTCCTATATATACCTTATGCAATGCAGTGCCTGAAGCTGAGATAGGGGGCGCTGTTACCACTTTCAGTTTCATTGAATACTTAAAGTTCAACTGTCAGTTATAATTTTCTTATATTTTCTCTTGAAAGTTTTTTTAATTTTTTTTATTGTCTTTAAAGATATTTGTGACGAAAGTTATAGCCTTCTTCCCACGGATAAAATGCCATTGAATATTACATCTTGATAAAAAACTTGTAAGTGTTCACTTAAAGTGTTTTGAGTTACCGCTATGAAAGCTTCAATTTGGAATAGAAACGAGCACTTCATGTATCCTCTAAGCCAACAACGCAATACAACAATGAACAATATAATTCCTCAATTTTCCAAAAGGTGAAAAACAAAGAATTTTGTTATATTTTTTAAAATTTCCTTGAATATTTCAGATAATATAATAAATTGGAAATGCAAAACTCGTCCAACGCTTTTTTGTTTATTTCAAACTAATTTATTAAATATTTCTGTTTTCGCTAAACGGTAAAGAAGTTTGGTGTTAAAAGCAAAAATATAATTTTAACATTTTGAGCAGACATTTTCGCAGTAGGTATTTGAGTAGTTAAATGATATGTAGCGTTAAAATTTGCTATGGTTATTGTATAAATGTTACTATAACGACGACGTCGGACGGACCGGAAATACGAGGACAACCATTAAAATGTTCATTTTCCAGACATTATTCGAAAGGAGTGCAGCTTTTACGCATCATACGAGTGCACACATAGTAGATACACTTTTTTTTTTATTTCTCCATCGAAAAGAGTCCTTGCATGTTTTGTAGTGAAAAGAAACTTAGGACGATCCGTGGCTGCAATAAGAAGTATCATTTAATTGCCTTCTGTTCAACCAATTGCATCCAGCAGTCCATGGACACACTTTGTCGTTATAATTTTGTTACCATCTGTAATGTTCAGTGTCCGTTCAGTACCCGTTTTGCAACTCTTATCGCTGGTAATACCCCCATTGACCACCCCTGCGGCGCTGTGGTAGTTGAAAAATGTGGTTAAGGTATAGCCGCTATATATGTATGTACATACATGTAGCTGTTGGTCATGAAGCTAACAACTATAATGGGCCATAGCTTTGTCTGCGCCCAGCACTTGCAATGTCCAGAGATAGCTTTTGTGAGTTGAAATATAAAAGAATACCTACTAAACTTCAGACAAGTATATATGGGAAGTTTTGTTTCAACATCTCACAGCTACGCGGTCTCATTTAGTATCTTTTGCTGCTGCCGCGCCGCGCCGGCCGGGCGACCAACGCGAATAATGGTATATTTGTGCCAATTGGAGCGTCAACAGGGTGCGGGAGATTAAAAAAGGTTTAATTGAAGTAATGAAGTTTCGTGCGATGCGTTCTTTTAAGTGAATTTAATGACCGTTTGTTATAAATGTTGATGGCTACATATAGAGGAAGCAAATATGTATTAAAGTTAGCCATAAAAATACAGTTAGCAACAATGTACTTCATTGAAAGAGAAATAGAAGAATGAGAGAGGTAAGTAAGTGGAATGTTTGTTTGCCCACATATAAGGATGTTGATTAAAACTGTTTGATTCATAAAACGTTTAATAAAGAGGTGGCCGAGAATACCATAGTATTACTATATCCGCTTATTTCATTGGTAATTTTTGAAACAGTTTATAACAATGTTTGTTATTTGTGTTTAATATTATAACGGGTGATTTTTTAAGAGGTTTAGAACTTAAAAAAAAAAAAAAAAACACACAAAATTCGAAAAAATGAATGAAATATTTATTTGAATCGATAGTTTGAACCTTGCAATTTAATGTTTAAAGATAATTTCATGCAAATGTTGACCGCGGCTGCGTCTCAGGTAGCCCATCCGCTGAGTCCAATTTTGGCATACTCTTTCACACATATCGGCCGGTATCTCACGAATGAATGCATGGATGTTGGCTTCCAGTGCGTCAATCGAAGCGGGCTTGTCCCTATAGACATTAGCCTTGACATACCCCCACAAAAAATAGTCTAATGGTGTCAAATCGCACGATCTAGGCGGCCAATTGACCGGCCCGAAACGTGAAATTAACTGTTCACCAAACTCGCCTCGCAATTGCGCCATTGTTTCGCGTGCTGTGTGGCATGTGGCACCGTCTTGTTGAAACCACATATCATGCAAGTCAAGAACTTCCATTTCGGGCAAAAAAAAGTTTGTTATCATCGCTCGGTAGCGTTCACCATTGACAGTAACGCTGCGATTCGCATCATCTTTGAAGAAATATGGCCCAATAATGCCGCCGGCCCATAAACCGCACCAAACAGTGGCTTTTTCGGGATGCATTGGTAGCTGTTACAATGCTTCTGGCTGATCTTCACTCCAAATGCGGAAATTGTGCTTATTTACGTACCCATTCAACCAAAAATGAGCCTCATCGCTGAACACAATTTTTCGATAAAAAAGCGGATCCTCGGCCAGCACGAATTTTGATAGTAAAATTCAATAATTTGCAAGCGTTGTTCATTTGTAAGACGATCCATGGTTAAATTGCAAACCAAACTGAAGCTGTTTGACAGTGACACAAGGTACTAAACACACGTCAGCTGTCAAAACCAGTGTTGCCAAAACCAAACCAGCTAAAAAATCACCCTTTATTATTATATTGCATCTTCTGACTTTGATAACTAAACAATTACATTCATCTTTAGTAAAAAGAAGTACATTGAAAGTACATGACAAACGGGTAAAGAGAAAAGAGAGCACTGCACTGCAAATCAGTATTGTGGATTCCATAATCGACATGATTAATATAGTCTGTGGCAGCTGTGAAAATTGTGTTAATTAGAATAAAAAATTCATATACATACAAAATAATACTGAACAAAATAATAAATTTAAATCATCCACTTGGTTTTGAAATACCTACTTATCGAATTTTCAAAAAAATAATTCTGAAAAATACACTCGGGCGTATGTGCAACATAATTCGAACGTTTTACTTGCTTTAAAACGCAGACGGCAGAAAAGCCATTTATGTATTTAAATAAAAAAAATTTAAACAATTAAAACCTACTCTAACGCCCATGTTCTGCATTTCGAAATCGAATTGACATAGCATTTCAATTTCACGTGAATGAAAATCCATGTTCTACACATCGTTCGTTTTCGAAAATTTCGTAATTAATTCGAACTGTAAAAATTCAAGGTGCATCCATTTTTAATTGTTTTTAAAGTGAAATTACACTGAAGATTTAAATAAATTCATTATTATTGGCAATTATAAGGGGAAAAAAGAGGAACTCTAAAGAAAAATTAGCCGAACAATTTTGCGAGAAATAAGACTAATATATAAGACTTGCCTGACGGCGCGGATCACAGTGGGTTGAGAGCGGAAAAAAGGTCTTTTGAGAAAGCCATATGTAGCCTTTTTATTTTTATCTCTAACTACTCTTAGATAATCCGCGCGTATAATTTCAAAGTATTTTTTAATATATATACAGGGTGTCCTGAAATCACCACCTCAAAAGAAAACTATGAGTTCTTGAGGTTATTTCAAGTCGAAAAACTTAAGAGGTAATTTCTCGTTTTCGTTTCGTGTTCGACTTAAAACGGTTTTTATGATTTGTATTCTTTTTTCTTTGACTTGCTCTAACTTTGCCAAACTACAACCGATTTTTGAAATTTTAACTTAATAATGTGTTTCTGTGAAAAAAATGATGTCGAATTAAAAAAAACAACCTAAAAATGCTTAAAAAATGTGCTTGAAAATAATTTGCGTGAAAACCGTTATCCACACAGAAAAAAGTTGTATGGTATGATACAAATTTCTAACTGTTTTTGTTGTACCAAGAAATACAAAAATATCTGCAAATGCACCAATTTCACAACACATACAAAAGTGGATTGAATACAGAAAATGGAATGAAGCAAATTCCAATTCACTATAAGCATTTCGAACGAATTGTGGAATACCCAAATTCAATTTCGTCATGAGTGAATTCAAAATAATTGAAATGTAAATCTTTTTTAAATTCGAAGTTGTCTCTAAAAATGAGTTTTAATTCCCATCCCATTTGTCATTTTCAAAAGCACTTTTTTTTAAATATACAAATATATACGGATATTCCTGATGCACCTATAGTGATGAATAACCGGATATATTAGAAGAACGTCAACAAACTATGAATTTTAGTTAAAAAAATGCATGTATTTGTACCTAATATTGCATAATTTGAATTAAAATTATATCAAAATCGTTCTAATACTTTAAAATTTAGATCAATGACATACATATGTAAGTACTGAAATAGATACTATTGAAAAAGAATACGGCAATACTCAAAACTCAACTGCGAAGGTATCAAAATAATTCTTATTGTTCCTTTTTTGTTATTTTGTTGTGAATTTTTTTACAGCACTTTGACAGAAATTATAGTAGATTCAAGAAAAGTGTGGGATTTTTATTAGTGAAAAGGTTAAATTGTTTATTGGAAGGATTCTGTTTAAGACTTGCAAATTATTTTAACCTTACACAGATAACTTATTAAAGTTGACATTTCATGTTTAAATATTGCGAATTTGCACAAATTTTCACAACTGTATGTAAAATTTCACATAACGATCGAGTACAATTATAAGATAATAATTTGTGTTTGTACTTACTTGGGCCTTTCTTGCCTTTCTTTCCCTTTTTCGGAGGCTACAAATAATAAAAAAAAGAAATTAGTTATATATTTAAATCATATTCAAAATATACATACATATACATAGGTATTTATGTAAATTATACACATGTTTTTATGTTTTAATTATTTGCCTATTAAAACAAATTTTACTATGGTATTTACTTCGAGTTTATAACATTGAGAACTTAATTCGAATTCAACATCGTGTAAACCGGAATCGGGTTAAAATGTGATCCTAATTCCTATTC
This sequence comes from Epistrophe grossulariae, assembly GCA_929447395.1. NCBI lineage: Eukaryota > Metazoa > Arthropoda > Insecta > Diptera > Syrphidae > Epistrophe > Epistrophe grossulariae. The sequence goes on along the minus strand of OV839568.1, from coordinate 31,460,799 downwards.
ATCTTTGCGACATGAATTGCTTCAAATTATCCCATGTAGAGTTAAAAAAATGTGTCTGTGTGGATTTCAATTTGGTTTGTTTTGTGCAATGACTCGAAACGGAATGTTTAAGAAAAAAAAGAAAGACCCTGTTTAGATTGCGACTGCCCCATACGAGTACACTTCTCGATTCCATTTGATTTCAATGGGCAGGTTCAATAAAAATCGCTTAACATCTGAATTTTCAGATTTCTGAATTTATGTCGTTGAACGCAAAAAAAATCTGAAATTTCAGCCGAAAGTCATTGCGTCAAATTCCTGAATTCACCTGCAGGATTTACATTCAAGCGGAATAAAAAAGAACTTTAATTACATTCGTATATTAAACATTGAGCGTGAATAGTTGTGAGGATGAAATTATATGTAACTAAATCAGCAACAGGTTTTATTATTTTCATTAAAAGTCTTTTTATTGATATATGTATGGCCTAAAAAATTTAAGAAACATTTTCCAAACATCAATATAAAAAATTGTTGATTTAAAAATTCACTAAAAAATAAACAAAAAGTTCGTTCATTTAAATAAGTATTGAATTTTCAGAACGAAATTTTTAGCTTTCAACTACATATGTACCAACAAAACGAAAATAATAAAGTTCAGCTTTTATGTGCGGTGATTCAGCTGATTTGCCACTTCCCCCACCACATAACAACTTTCATTTAATTTTCAGATTTTCTGGTCTGAAAATTCAGACTTAAAGTCACTAAAAATCATCTAACTTGTTATGACAGCTGGCCAATCAGAAGCTCTAAAAATTCAGAATTCTGAAAACTCAAATGTAAATCGTAATGCATTGAACGTACCCAATCTTTCAATGCGGTGTGATCTTATACATATAAATACATGAATTAAAATCTTATAATTCGAATTCAATTTGATCTTCGAATTCACAAATGTAAACGGGTCAAGTAAAATACTAAAAAAAATTATAATTTAAAGGTTTAACTGTCTCGTATGGGTCACCATTGTTTGGCAAAATTCATTTGGCATTTCTTTGTTTCGCTTTATAATCGTTTAATTCGCAATCCACATTTGGCAAATTACGTTTTGTTTTTTATTCATTACGTTTTTCAATCATTACGCAATTAACATTTGGCGTTTTTTTATTTCGCTTTTTTTCAAAAATATTTTCAATCATTTCGCAAAAATCATTTAGCAATTTGTTGTTTCGTTTTTTTTTGTTACATTGTTTGATATTTAGCCAATTGTTTTTTTTTCGCGAAATAACGTTTCGCCGTTTCATTATTTCGCAAAATATAGCTTCGCCGTTTTATTATTTCGCCGTTTAGTTGTTTTGATATTTAATATTTAATTGATATGCCCCCCCATACATACTTAAACCTGGATGTACATATTTACACTGAATTTATATGAATTTACATACGGATTTAAGTTTTTACTGCATTAATCGAGTGAATAATATGGAGGTTAACTGTTAAGGTGGCCTTGACTTCAAAAGTTATAAAGGCTTAGTTTTCTTATAATTTCTTTAATCTACTGCTCAGAGAAATGAAAATCTCTTTTGCTTTAAACAACTTCAAGATATGTATATCAAATTAAAAAATTATATAATATTTGTTGGGTCATATTTTAAAGTTAAAGCTTTGTGTAGAAACCAGACATTAAATGACACACTTTGGAAATATTTAATAATTTGAAAAACTCAAACCTTCGTTTTTATATTATTTTAAGAACAAAACTCAAGTAAATATAAAATGATATATGTACATTATTTATAAAGGCCCACAAACTATCATTGCCTTAAAACTTTCATCCTCTCTTACACACTATCCTGATTCGTTTAACTGCACTGAACTTTTTTGGGCTTTTAATTTTTTTTTGTTAAATTAATTGCCCAATAAAAAAAAGTATTCGCATTAAATATTGAACATTTTGTGTTTTCATAATAAATATTTATTCCATCCGTCACTTCCACTCCAACCGCCACCAATTGCGATTTATTACCCACCGAAATGGTGCAGCAGGACAGAAGGGGTAGTCAAAAAAAAAAAATGTGGGAACAGATTTTTAACACCGTTAATATGTCTTTATTCGTACGTAGGTTATTGTTGTTGTTGTTTAACGTGCAAGTAATGGAGTCTGCGTCTCCTTCCACCAAGAACCCTTATATTTATGATGTAAATGTTTATCGGTCAATAACCACTTCTCGCTGCATGCCGGTGCTGGAGAAGGTACCCCATTTTACCGGAGTTTGGTTCCCCAATTTGGAGTGGTTTCCGCATATGAAAATCGACACAACTATACTATATCGATTGTATTAATTGTTGGTTGATAAATAAATAATAAAATATAAAAAGCAGCCATGTTTTAAAAATCGCTGCCACTGCTGGCCGCGCGCCGGGGTACCTCACATTGACCCTAAGTGTCAAAAGTTAGCGACAAATTGCGGGGAAAATTCAAAATAAATAATAATAAGAAAAAAACACCAAATTGCCGGCGAAAAATTGACTTGTCTGTTGTTGATGAAAATACATTAAATTTTGCGGAAATTATTGCACCACGGTTGGATGCGATTTTCACTTTAAACGGTCTATACCGTGTGAACTAGTGTGCCGTCCGTCGTTATGTTGGAAGAGGGACTCTTTTTTTCTTTTTTAACCTTTCAACAACAATACCTACAGCCGCCTGCCGCCCTGGGCGCGGGTGAATGCTTTGCATTTTTGGCTGCCATTGCCACTGGCACAGAAAACACAAACAACAAACGGGTTTAAATAATGTGATGGCGGCTTTCAAAACAATTTCGCAACATCTGTTGGCTTATTGCATATTTTATGACTGCAAATTATTCACAACAGAAAAACCACCCTTTATATATTGTATATAGTTGGGTCCGGGGACCTGAGCTTCAACAGTGCTAGGCTAAATCCTGAAACTCGCTGGTCTTGCATTTCAGAAGATGTGATATTTTTGAAAAATTGCCACCAGATTTGTGCATAGTGTTTGCTGCTAAATACACTTATAAGGCAAGCAAATTCCGCCGTCGCGCCACGCCGATGCCGGTTTGTTCCTTAAGAAACGGAAGAAGGGTATACCGGTACATCGAAAAAGATGCACCAGAAATATGGGGACAATATGGAAGAAGTTTGGTATATACTCCTTTCGAGGATTTTATTTAATATTTTTCTGATTTTGTAAGACTTACCATTATTCAAATTAAAGAAGAAAATTGAAGAATTTAATAATATTTCTTTTAACTAAAACAGAAATAAAAGCAACGATTCAAGACAACGAACTATTTAATTTGATATTTGATTTGAAGTGAAGCACCTATGTTCTGTCAATAGAATTTTGTTTATTTTAATTTTGTTTTCATCGATTTAACAAACTTTTGTTAGAAGGTAACCAATATAGTGACAAATTGGTAGTTGGGCGAAACAATGAGAAATGCTTAAATGTGTGTGTTTGTGTGTGTGTGAAACACACAATTTGTCACTATATTGATCATCTTAAAATGCTGTTAATATCCTGTTTTGTGGCAAGCTAATTCTGCACTTTTTCATAATAGAAAAAAGAGAATCACGGTAGGGTGGGGGAGCGTAATAAAATAAAAAGTGAATGTAGCCATGCTCAACAAATTTTTACGTGAAAACAATAACAAAATAAAACGCACAACTGGGTCGCATGAACTTGCTCTTATGTTTTAAAATCTTACCACCGTATTATTCACTTGATTAACCCAGTTTAAAACTTAAATCCGGATGTAAATTAGTATAAATTCAATGTAAATACATCCTCCTTAAAGCTTAAAACTGGATTAATCGAGTGAGTAATTGTTGTGACACCAACGCGATGTACATACCATCTGATTTCTTAAACAAAATCTTAATTTATGAGACAAAAATTTTGATAAACATTGGAGCGTTTTTTTTTTTTAAATAATTTTTTATATGTAAAATTTTGTAAACATTTTCAAGAAATATTCAAAAAATAATTTGTCAATATGCCATATTATTCAAACTTTTTAGAAGCCCCTGTATAAAAATTTCATGAAAATCCCTTCAACAGATTATTAGATAGTCGAAAACCGAAAAAAATGGTTCAAACATTTTTTTATTATAAACAAAAATCAAAACAACAGTCATGTCATAACATATATGAGGCGCTCAGAGCCAAAACGGCCTAACCCACATTTCCAAAAAAATTTACTTAATGTGCAGATCGAACCACAATTCAATCATTTATATGTATATTATAAAAAAACCGAAGCCCTATGTAGAATAGTTTTGTTGTTATTGCGGAAAAATGTTTGTAATGTATAAAAAAACATCAAAAAGGCTCGACGATAAAATGGCTTAGGCTGCTAAGATGAAATATAATTTTCAAAAAAAAACTTTGGATAAGTTAAGTCAACAGTAAACAATGACTCTTTAAACAATTAATTATTTCAAACAATAATAATAAACAATTTTTATTTAACTTTTAATGTAAATTAAAAAAAAAAATTGTTTCAAATAAGCTTTTCTTTAAACTCATTTATCTCAGTTCGAAAATTTTGGGGTTAGGCCGTTTTGGCGCTGAGCGCCTCATATATCTGTACTTTTCTTTTTCAATAATATTAGTATAATTTAACTACACATAAGTGTGCAGTGTGCACATTCAGCGACACACCACCGCTCCACACCACAACAAACCGCATGAAATAGGTGTGGTTCCGGCTTAATTCTTAACACTCACCCGTTTATTTGTTCGACTTGCCACCGGTAACAGAGTTTTAAAAAAATCTTTGTTATTATTTACCTAATACGCAAAACAAAAATTAGATTTGTTAGTTTTTGGGTATAAAATTTTCTGAGTTGGCTATTCAGTTTAAAAAAAAAACGCTTAATAGCCTAGTTCCTTTACTTTGAAACTCTGTGCATTTCTATGAATTTTTATATCAAAGTCTGTCAAAGTTCATAAAAAAAAAATAAAATGACGCAGAAATTCACACAAATGTACAGAGTTTTAAAGTAAAGGAACACACCAGATGATATTACGGTATTCAAAAGGAGAACGCGCATTGCATTCGCATTTGTCAGAAATCTGACAATTGGGAGAGCTTTTGAAAGTGATAACAGCTGCATTTTCTATTAAACACATAAATATTGACAGTATGTGCTATTAAAATAAAAAAAATTGGACCGATATTTGATATTAAACTGCATAACGAACTGCAAATATGAAGCCATGTGGATTTCTTTAAAACTTGTATAGTTGCTGAGAGAACGACTATAGTTAAGTCCCCTTTCACAGAAGGAAACTTTTTTGACATTCCTCTTCACATACACAGTAGTGTGTGTTCAAACAAGCTACTTTAAAAAGAAACAACAGAAAGTTTCCACGATTTTGTTTCTTCGTGTGAAAGGTACAAGAGATTTTTAAGGAAATTAAATGAAAACGTCAAAAAAATCTCCGGCAACTTGTTTCCTCGTGTGAAAGGGGACTAAAGCGTTTTTGTTTGGTCATCCGTAGGTGTCTAGAAGCCATTGACTTACTATATATGGACTGCCAGGAGCCAACTTCACGATGGTTCAACCGATAACTAAACGCTTCTAGCGCTAACAGAGGACAAGCGGAAAACACGGTGAAACATTTTGACACTTCAGTTTTGTGTTTTTTTTTTTTTTCATTCGTTTTTTCATTCATTTCTGTTTGTTTTTTTTTCATTTTAGAAAACTTTATTTACAAAAATAAATAAAACGTTATTAATAAATTAAATGTATTAATTCCACCGCATAATTTTGAACGCATATCTGTGAAAAAAGTTGTAAAATTCTGTGAAACTCAGCGCTTTGGCTGTTCTCACAAAGCATGAAGACCTAGTCAAGAAGGTTCGACTCCATTGACTTACTATATAATAGGTCAATGTTGGACTCGTTTAGGAATGGCCTGTTTGGGTTTGGATTTCAATTTTTATAATTTTTTATTAAATTTAACAAATTTATTTATTTTTAGCATCCTCGATGCCAGTAACTGATGGTTTAATCTTATTCTCAGAAAAGAAAAAACTACTGTAGAATGCAAAAATCACAAATTACTAGTTGCTAATGTACTATTCATAGATCATGGCAAAGATGAACGGTTGGGATCTAGATATCCAACTAAATCAAATGACTCAATTCCTTCTTGCTCTAACGCTAATACCAAGCCTATAACAAGACAAATAAATGTTGAAAATCTCCAAGAAAATCATATCAAACCAGAAACCACGAAACATTTAAGAGCGGCTGAAAAACCAAATGTCAAAAATCAGATTAACCGAGAAAAAGTCCAAGCACAGCCACCGCCAGTAACTAACGTCGAAGATCAAAGAAAACAAAATAAAGTTCCTCACTATGCAGGCAAATCCAATATCCCACCATCAGTTCGACGAAGTCCTCACAATCATTTACCAAGTTCTACAAGAATTGAAAAGTTTCCCGAAAAATCATCAACAGTTTCGCATGAGAATGATTTCTTCTTGGATGATAGTTCTTTTGAAATTAACTCGGAAATTGCAAATGCTATGGAGCACAAAAACAAAAACTTCAAAGAAAGTCACTTAACAAAAGTTCAGATGAGATCGCCGCATCACAAGAGATGACTTTTCAACCCAAAACACATACCACTCGTCTTTTGAGATCTTATAAGGAAAAACCTGAATCTCCAGCTAGACAAACACCTTTAAGAAGAAAACCTGAAGAAGATATTATGGCTCCTGCGTATCGTCAATTATTTTCACCACCTAAACCACAAACAAATAAATCAAATACCTTGAGAGTTTCTGATTTATCATTGGGAAATTAATGGTGTGTGGTTTTATCACAAATTAAAAACAGTTGAAGTAACTTTATGTTGGTTTTTCTTGAATAAAAACATGAAGGGTTTTCGTGTGGAAGACTACGACGCAAAATGTGAAATGAAAATTAAAATTATACACAAACGTCAAAAAATATAAATTTTAGCAAAAACAGATGGCTCAGTTTTTTATAAGAAATAACAATAGATGTCCATAGTTTCTATGGCAAAAAAAGCTTGCTCAGACAAAGTAGCAACAGATGGCACTGAAAATAGCTACCTCTCTTTGCCGCGTGTCCTATCTTAGCGCTCATGTCACTAGGGAGAGGTGGAACCATTTTCATTTCGGAATTTGTATGTAAGTGAAGCTTGACTAGCAGTCCATATATAATACGTCAATGCTAGAAGCATTCCAAATGCTTCTGAAACCGTCCGTTTGGCACAAAATGACAGTTCTTCTTCTGAAAACAAGAGAAAATTGATTCTGGATTTGAAGAAAGAATCAAAACCAAAAGCACCCACACATGCATGTTCGCCATATTTACTAATAAAAAATGAAAACAATTGAACAAATTGAAACAAATTGAAGATTCATGAATACAGTGAAACACAAACTTCAGAATAAAACAAAAAAATGTGTTGAAAATTGTTCTCTTGGCATTCCAGATCGGAGAGTTCCGAAGACTTCTTCTGGATTACGAAACGAAAACAATTTTATTCTTAAGCCTTTTGAGGAGACATGAAGCGTATCGTCAGGTTGTGTGTGGTTCACGTGTGTTTCAATAAACAACCACACATGAGGCGTAAGCTGCATCACACAAGCTGCAAATCGACCGGGCGTAAACTGTCAGTCCGTACAATTTAAAGTATGGATTTACTTAACATTTTGTTGAAATGTCAATGCCAAACCGCAAATGTCAATACATGCCAAAATTGTTTGAAATGTGGCATGTTCTGGAAAATGAGATCTCAGCAATCTCAGTTACCTGAACAGGATTCCTCAGCAAAATTTTTCAGCTTTGGTGTCAAAACTCTGAGGAAAAAAAATCTTGGTCACTTTTTGTGTGAGAAAAATCTCTGAGATCTCATTTTTCTGAACGCGCAAATTGATTGTAAATTTTCAGTGTTTTATCTATGAAGTGACGCTTCATGTGCAAAAAGCTGGCAGCAGTGGAATCGTTGCTGCATGATGAATCTTGTGCGCATATATTACTAGACTATTCGTGTGCAGAAGGCCTACCTTCCCAGTGAAGTAAATTATAGGACTGAACTTTTTAGTGAGTTTCATAAGAAATTGCAAATTTAAATCTTTTTGTAAATTCCTAAAGTTTTGCTAACTTCACAGTGAGCTCGGTGATGTAACATGAATTATTTTTTAAATTAGGATTTCAAAATTTAGACTGAACATTTTCTATGCGTCCACTGTAATTTGAGCTAGGGCTTAAACGGGTGGAACGATTTGCTTCAATTTTGGTACAGAGAATTTTCATGTTATTTCTTAAAGGACTAATTGATATTTTATTTTATGTCATCTGAAACAGGTAGCTGCCATACACAACTGTCATTATATCAACGTTATTGTAAGATAACTGTATCTTCGACAGTAAATTCGAGTATCGGAAATTTTCGAAATTTGTTGATAAAATGGCCTATTTTTCAGTTGTTTTCACGTTTGTAAGTTTTAATGGCTTGACCTTTTTTACTTTAATTGCTTTGATGGAAAAGTTTCTGATTTTAAGAATTAAGATTCCCCCACACCAACGCGAATTTTCGGCGGTGATGACGAAAACAACAATAACAACACGTGGTTGTCAATAAAAACAACACGTTGTTATTATTGTTTTCGTCGGAGCCACCGAAAATTCGCGTTGGTGTGGGGGAACCTTTAACGCAATAAGTCAAGGTTTTGAAATTTACACAGTATTTTTGTATCTTAAAAACTACCTACAATTTATAAAACACTAAGGGCCAGTTTCACAGTGCGCACTTAACAAAATAAGTGGCACTTAATTTTCCCACTTTGGCACTTTAGCCGCAGTTTTACTACCTGAGTAAGGGGAACTTAAGTAGCCAACATGGGAGACTTAAGTGTCACTTATTTCGATAAGTTTACACTGTGAAATTGGAAATTAGTTTTCCATATTTGGCACTTAAGTGACACTTACTTCACTGTGAAACTGGCCCTAAAAATCAATTCATACATACATACTACATAGATATGTTTAAAGAACTTATTATCAAAAAATAAATAAAATATTTTTTCAAAATTCCCTGAAGAGATTTTTTCCAATGCCAAAATGTGCAAAAAAGAAAGTTAACCACACACTGAGTGGCATTTTCTCTATTCAAACATCCAAACTATGTAATTGTTTTTGTTCATTTTTGGGTTTATATCCCCAAAATAACCACATGACATGAATCCACTACTGAGTGTATAATCATCAATAAGACAAGATAAAAAAAAAACAAAGTTCCTTAAATTCTTCCTCCAGCTCTGGGACATAAATTACTACATACTCTGTCATTAAAAAGAGATACCTACCTAGTACCTACCTACTTCTCCGTTATTATACTTACTTCTATAAGTCACAAGTTTCTTATGAGGAATATCGTGTAGATATGGTTTGGGTTTTTCTGTCTAGCTATAGTTGAATCCACATTCAAGGGCTCTTCTATAAATGGACTGAAGTTGAATAAATAAAACAGACAACTATTCGAATTTTCAATGACGAGTATCTTCCTTTACCAATTAAGAAGATATAAATCAAACAGTTTAAGGGAGAACTAACCCCTTTGGCTGGCCTCAGGACTGGTGGTGGGAATTCCACTTTAAAGCGAGGAATAAAGTCTCTATATGACGAGTTTTTGGTGACATACTCTTGCGAGTATAGTCAAATATATATGTACATACATACACATGTATTCCATGTATGTACATACATACACATGTATGTATGTATGTGCGGTAAAGTTGTCGGTAGTAATTTTAGACAGTATACTGCTTTGCCCAGAATGTGGTAACATGGCATTTGTTAATCAAATTCTTGGATTGTTTTTCGTTGTAAATCGTTTGCAGAAAAGGGTTATTATAAATGCGTATTGTGTTGTGCATGTATTTACATCTGTGATGCTGGAGGCAGACAGAAGACGAAACTAACATTACTATAAAGATGACGAGAAGCTGGGCTCTTGTCCTTACAACTTCATTTTTTTTATTTCGTACATATATTTATTTTAGTGTGAATGCATTTTAGTTCACTTTGTTGTTTTTGTAGATAAAAGTTATCTTTAAAATATAGAACTACAAAAAGTAAAATATAAAAGGAACAAAAGTTCAAGAGTGACGGTGGCGTCATCTAGTGTATATAGTGAAAATTGATGCTTCGATATTCTTAAAGGGTTTTTTAAGAGGAGGAATAAGTCACTCTCTGTTTCTAGGAAGCATGAACAAAAAGATGTTTGTCTTTGAGATTCTGAGTTTAATTAATGTAAATTGAAATATCTTTGTTTGTTTGGTCTATACGTTTGAATTAGCATATTATACCGAATTCAACAAGTATGAAAAATCATGAGATAATATTTCTCTGTATCTATAAAACCGCAGGGCTTTCTCCATTATCCATTTTTTAAGTTAACTACGAATTGTGAATAGTCACCAATTTTGACATGTTTACATTAGCAGTCGCTGATAACTGCGAATTGTCATAAAACATAAACAAGTGAAACGCGTTAAATTGAAACGAATTTTTTATTCGTTGTGTTGGTTTGAATTCGAATTTACGTTTGACAGTTACCATAAGATAAGTTGTTGGTCGCGTAGAAAATATTAAAATAAAAAGTTTTTCAATTGAAACTAATTTTACATAAGTGTTTTCTATTTTAATTTGATGATTGGATCATTTAATTCAATTTGTGCATCAAGTTAAAACAAAAACAATATTGATATTAGGCATGAGTTTAGGAAAATGAGATCTCAGCAATCTCAGTTACCTGAACAGGATTCCCTAGAAAAATTTTTCAGCTTTCCAGTCAAAATTTTGAAGAAACAAAATTTTGGACAGAATGAGATCTCATCTCTTACGCCCATTTATTCTAAAAATAGCTTCGAAAAATTTATTCGCATTCGAGTGTCGCGTCTTTTGTGCATCATATACTAGACACTTAGCTATATGATTACAAGGTCAACGTTAATGGCCAATGTGTTGATTCATGGACGTTACCAAAAATATCATATAATTTTACTGTCAACGTAGACCGATTACATGAAAAGTAGACATTCACACGAGTGACAGCAGTCGATCAATGTTGTCGCAAAATGCGTTGACGTGTTATCTGTGTCAGATGTATTTTTATACTTTGGTGTCAACGCGTTGACATGTTAAACTATAATGATCAGACGACCTGACCACATTTGAAAACTTTGAGTGTTGATGCTATATATATATGTGAGTCAAGCTATAAACTGTCAAATTCAGTTGAAGGATGCCTATACGATGTTTATAGATTAAAAAACCTTTAAAAAATTCGAAAATTTTGGATTAAAATTAAATTTGTTGCTTTGGAAAGAGTATTTTGGGTATCATTTGCATCGAAATATTCAATTTGCGTCAAGTAAAAAGTTCGTTTCCTATCTGTCAAGCTCAGGCGAGTTTCCAGCAACTATCAGTTTTTAGGTGCGAGAAAGGCACGAATTAAGAGAAGTAACCGAAATCTCCCCGGTTAACGATTTGAGGATTCCTCTTCACACACACAGTGTGTTCAACCAAATGCCTACGTTCTGAAATTCTCGCATCCATAAAATTTGTCCAGAAAAGTTGGAATATTTAACAAAACTTATAAAATTTATTTCAATTTTCATCGTTTCTCGACTATTTTTGACGATGCGAGACTTACAGAACGCTGGCACTTAAAACGAAACTACGGAAAATTTCTTCGATATTGTTTCTTCGTGAGAAAGGTAAAAGGTGTTTTTTTTTAGACTAGCAATATTTTTTCGGAGTTGGTCTTTTGACAGCTGCTCACTTTATGCTCAGTTTGGTTTGCCATTTCATAGTGAATAGACTTACTCCTGAACAACGTTTGCAAATCGTGCAAATTTATTACCAAAATAATGGTTCGGTTCGCGCGACGCATCGCGAGCTGCGTTCAATATGCGGTCGACATAATCGCATAGCAGAGTAATTCGAGCAACCATGGATACCACGTTTACTCTAGTGTATAATGAGCATCCTCAGAGATGCCGCACCGAAGACGATATTGCTGCTGTTGAGCAGAGTATCAAAGAAGACCCGAATGAGGCCTCTTGGGCCTCTCGGCTAGAATTTATTCGAGCCAGCCGCAATCATTTTTAAATCATAATGGCAAAACCTTATCTTTATAATAAAGATAAATTCTTGGCCATAACATTAAATTATATGCGTTTTATTTCTTCTTGAAAACCACACGTCTAAAAAAACACCTTTTACAAGTGATTTTTAATGAAATTAAAAGAAAACGTCAAAATAATCTTCAGCAACTTGTTTCCTCGTGTAAAATGGGATACATGTTGATAAAACATGTAAATGTGGACTTCCAAATTCTACACTGACGATTTGGTTCATTGAAATATGCTGAACTCGCGCCTTGGTTGTTGCTTCCTTTTTGAACCCTCCTTCATTGGAAGCCATGAGATTAAAGTTGCAACTGTATATGCAAGTGCAAGTTCTCACATTAAGTCAATAGCTTTTATTAATTACGTTTCCATCAATAAAACTACAACACCTCTTTTCGACATTGAGTGGTGTAAATCAAAACAGAATAATTGTTTTCAATCTAAAGACGCCACTTGATATTTATTCCATTTCGGTAAATGTTTGCTCCAAGGGAATCAGCTATTGTGGGATTAGAATCCTGATAACCCACAATGTATATATTCTCTGTTTGTACTCTGTGGTATCCAAAACAAACTGAAATGCTTACTACTTATACCATTATAGCTGTATATGCATAGGTATGTATGTATATGTTTTTTTTTCTGGTATCAGGATTCTCAGAACCTCTTGTACATTAGCATTCCTAGTGCATAAGTCCAAAGGAATTTCATTCGATATACTGAGAATAGAGCTTTTGTTATTCCAAGGATCTGCCACTTCATTGCCATTTTTCAAAATCCAAAGAATGCACTCGAATGTACATTATTTGGGTTGGCCTGTCAATACTATATGGGCTTTAGCACTATCTTTAAGCTGTCCATGTGTTTGTCTTTAGTCTAGCGCAATTTACAGGGTGGATTTTCACTTCTTCTGAGAAAAATAAAGAGTTAAGGCTCTTTTGCTTAAGAACAACAACTTAAGTATTCGTTTTTATTTCAAGGCTGAACTTGGTGTAACATAAACAGATCTTATATATAGAGAATTCGTTCGAGGAATAAAATGGATGCCTCGTGGAATTAAAATAAATTTAAAATTTTTACATCCACTATGAAATAACCCGAGGAGCCAACGGCAGAAAACGCGGAAACATTATCGTATATTTTCATGTCGAAGGCAAATTCAACCTTTGCCAGAGGAGAAGAGGAAGATTTTCTGGGTTTTCTTTGGGTTGTTTTTTTCTGGCTTAAGGCAGAACGTAACACAGAAGACGAATTGAAATTGAAATAATTTTTGGAATAGCATACTGATGTGTTGTCTTATGATAAAATTTCAAGTCAAAATATTTTCGCATGAAATGTATAATTCTTTGAAGGATTTTGTGCATAGTTATCGTAGAACTGCGGATATTATGATGATAATAAGACTTATTTTTGATATTGTAGGGAGGTATTCGTATCCGGGGTATTAAGATAGAGTTGAAGAAATACTCTTATTTATATCAAAGTAACCACTTTAAAAATAAATTGACCATTTTTTCCCAAAAATGGAACTTTCTGCACGTTTTAGCCCAAATTTTTTTTTAAGTCCAAAGTCCAAAGTTTCAAAGTCTGGCTTCAAGGTATTGCGCTTCAAGGTCCAGCTTAAGAATCGGGCGTCAAGGTCCAGATTCAAGGTCGGGCATCAATGTTGGGCTTCAAACTCCGACTTCAATGTTGGAGTTCAAGGTCCGACTTCTTTAAGGTCAGGCGCGTCATAGCCTTTGATATTTTTGTAAGGATTAGATGAATTAAATAAGAAGTGAGGACCATTTTTAAAGAAGATTCAATTCCCTTTAAGAATCTATTCCTGACAATAACTTTTTCTAGAGTTATAAAATAAATTAGCAACGAAAAAAGATTGTCCCACACGATTTGTATATGGAAATAGAAAGTAGCGATGTAGCGACCACTAAATATTAATCTAAAAGACTGAAATTTAAACCAACTGCTTATTATTTCACTAAACTCTAACTATAAAGCTATAGTGACATTGAAAATCGAAGACATTTGAATTTTTTGAATCAGTGTATTGTACAATGTACATATAAACAGGAAAACTATAAAAGTCTTTTTGTAAGTTAAAAGATTTAAGGAAAGTAGTATTTTTATTCAATAAACATGCAGTACCTACCGAAGAGACTGAAGTTTTTACAACTCTGGTGTGGATCCAACTTAAGCTGTTTCAGTATAGTAAAATTTTTCAAACGACGATTGTCATTTTTTTGAGTGTTTTATTATAATTAGGCCAATCAAACAGAATTGATTTTATTTATATTAATTTTACGACATCCCAAATTAATAATGTAGATATCTTTCTTCTGAAGTACCTCCTTGTACGCTCTTATCTTAATATATCTTAAAATATAAATTTAATCAGATAAGATTATTATGGTGTTTTTAAATATAGCTACCTTGGGATTTTGGTGGGGTGTGGGAGCAATAAAGTTATTTTTGCAAAAAAATAACAAACAAAAATAAAAATTAATATTTTTCATCACACTTATAGGCTTTTTTCTTTTTTAGCTCTGAGTAGAGAGCTCTACTATTTAATTGTAGATTTGTTCGCACCAAGTTCCAAACAATTTCAGACGGTCAGATTTATTCCGAAACATCTTCAAGTCAAAAATTGGGTGGCTTCGTAACAAAAAATACTTAATCTGACGATCTAAAACTGTTTGAAACTATGTAAGAAAAAAGGTTATGAAACACATTTCAGTACTAAATTGTCATATATGATTAAAAATATGTCAAATAATAGGTCTGTTCGCGTACTTGCCCGAAATTGCCAGATTCTACCAGATTAATTTTTTTTATATGAACTTTGACAGTCTTTCGGGCTAAAAATGGTAGAAATGGGTAGGTTTGGCAAGTAAACGAACAAGGTTTTTATGATAATTGTATGAATTGTATTTTTTCGGAGCATATAAAGAAACACAAATTCAAAGCTCTGAGCGTTCTGACTTAAAAAAGAAACACAATTTAGGCAACTTATGCTCTGCACTGAACTAAATAAGAAAAACGAATATTAGTGCTTCCTGTAAAAAATTTGCACGAAATTCGAATTCAGTTTTGAGATGTTAAGAAACAGTCCTAATAAAAACAAGTGACAAAATCAAATTCGAAAAGGAATTATCTGTCAAATGAAATTGGCGAATTTCTGATGAAAAACTTTTTCGATTCAAAATAATTCAACAAGTTCAAACAAAATATCATAGACCCAAGACAAAAAGCACAACTTTTTTGTTCCGTAGCATCTGCACCTGTTCTTTATGGCCTTCCAAAAATCCATAAACCAGAGTTACCACTTCGACCAATAGCAGCATCAACTAATGTCCCGTGCTACAATTTATCTAAATATATTGGTCAGATCCTCAAAACTTTGATATCTGAAGACTATAACATCAAGAACTCTTTTAATCTTAAAAACAAAATCAAAGAAATAGTTTTGGAAGACGAAGATATCCTAGTTTCGTTTGACGTGGTTTCATTATTTACAAATATACCGACATATACGGCTATAAAAATAATAATGAAAAATTGGGAAACTCTAAAAAATCACACCCAAATTCCAAAATCTCAGTTTTTAAAAATATTACAATTTTGCTTGACAGACAACAACTATTTCAAGTATGACAAAAAGACCTATAGTCAAACCTTCGGCATGCCGATGGGTAACCCATTATCTCCCACAATTGCGGATATTGTATTGGATCACTTACTTGATGAAACAATAGACAAATTGAGAAAATCAAACACAAAAATCAAATTTATAGCTAAATATGTTGACGATATGGTTGCAATAATTAAAAAGAAAGATTCTGAAACGATACTAAAAACACTAAATGATTATCACACTAAACTTAAATTCACCATAGAAATAGAAAACAATAACCAACTTCCTTTCCTAGATTTAAAATTGTCGAAGAATAAAAACAAGATTTCCTTTGACTGGTATACCAAACCAATATCTTCAGGAAGAATGATTAACTATAGGTATGTCTTCTCAACCAATGAACTACAAGTTAAACACTGCAACGAACCTCGTCAATAAAGTATTGGATATAAGCGACGACATCTACCACAACAAAAATATAGAAAAAATTAAAATAATCCTACAAATGAACAATTACCCAAACACAATAATTAACGAACTCATAAATAACAAACTCCACCAAATGAAAAATAAAAACAACCAACAAAAAATACTTAAAGAAAAATCTGACAACCCTAGATTCTTCTCTTTAACCTATATCCCACATTTAACTGATAACCATACTCTTAACAAAACAATTCCAATTGACAGAGAAAGAATAACGTTCGCACACAAATCCAATCAAACCCTAAACACAATCTTCACAAAAACAAAACCACCCACACAAAAAACAGAACAACACAATGTAATATACCAAATACCATGCAAAGGTAAATGCAACGAGGAGTGTAACATGATATACATAGGTACAACAAAACGCAAACTTGCAGTGAGATTGTCAGAACATGAAGCTGATATTAGAAAGAAGAGAACAGCTACAGCACTTTCACAACACATGGTAGACAACGATCACAAGGCAGACTTTAATAATGTGACAATACTGGATAAAGAGAACCGCACCACCACCCGCTATACATTGGAAAGTCTTCGAATTCAACAAAAAATGACAAAAACAATGAATCATCAAGAAGACATAGATAATATAAGCTCTGCATACAGTGTAGCCATTATTAATTGATCTGTGATAAAAAGTGATACTAGCTCTAAGTTTTGTTGTCCGATAAGTGTTTTAATTCATTAAAAAAATTTGTTTTTAATTGTTCATTTCAGTATTGTTTTTTGTTTTAAATATTAATTTATTAAATTTCTAATTAAAATGTAAACAATTCAAAGAATAAGTAAGTGCAATAGACCAAACAAAATTTTAAATATTATAAATATATATGTATCATAATGCCATTTTTTCAAATTTGTTTTAAAGCTAAATAAATATAAACCCCTGAGGAAGCTGGAAATTAGCCAAGCGAAACGTTGGGTAAATATGAATTAGTTGTTTTCAATTAATTGCATCCATTTAGAATGATCATAAAAGCCCAAATAACAATAACTTTAAGGATATACTATATGATCAACTGAGTCTTCTACTTGGCTGATGTATTTCTGTAGTATATAGAATTTGTATTATTAAAAAAACCTTCTGACAAAACTTTTTCTGTTATTTGCAAAATTAACTGACTTCGGCTCAAATAGAAAATGTTGTAGGAATAATAAACTCTATGCTAATAAGGCTCTATTAGCATCGCATTGAATATTGCCAATAGGGATGTCAATAGAAAATGTATTGTAATGGCAACAACAACGAACAGTATAGGAATGCAAAATTCAATACGTTTTGACAGCAATACGTTTTGGCAGCTAAAATTGTTGCAATTGGTGTACTGCCTTCCATTTTCCTTTTTTGTTTTTTAATTATTTTTCAGCACACACAAAATTGCAACACAACCACGAAAGCTTTTTTAAAAAATGTAAACAATCAATTTTGTGAAAAGTTTACTTAGAGTTAAAAAAAAACATTTAAAATTAACAAAAAGTCGTACAGTGATAGTGACAGTGATAGCTTATTAAAAAGCTAATACTCTATTCTTTAATTTGTTTTTTAATTGAAGTTGTTAAAGTGTATAGTTTTTGAAAAATAAAATTTTAAAGTTAAAATTTTAAAAAAAAATCGTAGTTTTACTTTTATAAGTGATATGTTTTTACTTAATATTCAATGTTCTTACCAATTTTTAGCAAGATTTTGAAAACAAAGTGCAAAAATCTTTATTAGTTTTTGAGTTATTCGAGAAAAACTTTTTACCAACAAAAATCCAAAAAACTCAAGTTTTAATGTTTTTGATAAAATAAAAATAACTTATATATATTAATCTTATTTGGTTCAAACAACATAGCTTCACCTAATTGATTAATAAATAAAACACAGTATTGATGAAAAATTAAAGAAATAATAATATAACAAACTTTTATTTTAACTTATTTATGTATTTTTAATCGGAATCATAACATACGGACATTTTCTACTTCAAACATTTGAATAGCTTCAAGATGAAAATTTTGTTTGTTTATATTTAATTGTCGACTTAAACTTGAAACCGAAGGATCCGAAGAAATCATAATTCGATTAAAAATGGCAGTCAAAGTATATTTTCTGGAAGATTTTCTGCTATATTACTCTCTGAAAACTTTGAAATCCCATTTACTTTTAAACTGGTACCTAAAATCTTTTAGCTTCAGTTTTCAGTGGCTAGAATTTTCATAACATGAAGTTTTATTTTTAAGAAAGGTCCCAATGGCGATAAATTTGTTTTCGAATTTGTTTTCTTGCTGTTAAAATATAAATCAACCAGTTTTCGTCTGGAACATTGAAATACTTGGTTTTGACCACCTATAAATTGACATATTTTGATAAACACAATGAAAAAATATAGAGAAAAACCTGTTTTTTTACTATGCAGCCACGAATTAAAAAAAAAGCAAACCAAAAAAAAAACGGTTATTGATAAGTAATTAAATAACCATACAAAATTGTAGTTTTAATCATTTTTAACTTAAAAATTCATAAAAAATATTTTCGGCATTATTCAAGCACTTTTCATTTTTGATTTATATTCACCAAATATCTGTTCATCTGGCAACACTCACAGACCTGGTTGAAAAATGCCGAAACAGAAGATATTGCTCTAAGTATCATGTGAGACCTTAGAAAAAAAGCTAATTTTTGTAACCTTGTCATTATATACTTAAACAAGTTTTTCAAATTTTTCTTCTTAAAATAAAAACTACACACATTCATCAATATCAGAAATATTACTTGACATTTTTATAACAAATCTTTATAAGAAAACAAAATTAAACAAAAAAATCCCCAAAAAATCTGTTTTTTTTTATTTGCTTTCTCGCACCAACTTGATCAACTTTGACAGCGTGGTTAAGTTAGCACAAGTGACTTACCAAACAAAGTTCTTCCATGTCTTATCAAAAATAATGTATTTATTGAGGAAAACAACATTTTATTCCCGTTGCTTAAACATTTTGAGATGGACTTTATATCACGGCTCTCTATGGAGCTGCCCCACTATGCGACTGTCCAGGAGTGTTCTAAGGAAATTTTATAAATACGACTGCTAGTGTTTAGTGTGTGTGACAATATTTCCAAATTTTCCCAGTGAAGCTTTTTTCTGCTCTTCCATTCATTAGTGATTTTGAAATGAATTTCCAAAATTTTCAATCTAAATTCTCGGTTCAACTTCTGTTAATAGGTGTGTTCCTTTGGGTTGCAGCATCTACTGCCAAGTACTTCTGGCTGCAGTCAACTACTTCTACTCTGGGATGAAAGTAGTTGAAAGCACTTCAATAATGGGTATAGTAACGAAATGAATCCATGCAAGAAAGTGACACCATCAGTAAAAAGAAATTGCATAGTAAAATAAAATATAAATACAAACAACAAAAATTCGATTTACATTGAGGTTAGATTTTTTGTTTGGCAAAACTAAAGCGTTTTCATCATGATATTCATCATCTACTGGGAAGTACTAAAAAGTACTTTGGAAGGCCCAAAGGTACACATCTATAAATATTGAAATTTTTGTCGATTAGTATAATTATTATATGCCTTAAAATAAAGTTGTGCACAAGGTAGATAACTGCATAAACACTTGTCATCTTGTCAATCAATATAAACTTCATTCACGTATAGACATATTTATATGTAAATACTCTTAATTTTAAAAATCAATATTACTATTTAATAATAAAATTTTCAAGGCAAAAACTAAAAACAAAACATTAGGCTTACTGACTTTTTAACAAACAAACCATTTAATCCCACCAAATACCCATCAGCTCTCCTGTCCTGTCTTCATCAAACAATATCACCAATTCCACCCTCTACAATATACCTACATAGATTTTATGCCAGCCTTTTATGAAAGAAAAATAATAGATATACAACAACAACAAAACAAAACTTTTCTCCGCAAAATTAATAACAAAATTAAATTGCCTTCAATTAAAAAGCATTTGGTGTGTCCATGTCCGCATGATGTCTATACGCGCGTTCGCTGTAAGTTATTTCTGAATTCTGATTCCAGTGCCCATCATCCCCATTTTAAGCGAGTGCTATAGCACTATGAAGCATAACACCATAATGGGCAATTAGGCATCCGCGGGTGCTCAATGAAGCGTTCGTCATTGCTTCGTCCCAGTCACAGCCAGACTCATTGTGGCCACGAATCATGTTCCGCGGTTAAATTTCATCCGACGAACGCAAACGGTACGTACCTATAGATATATTTTAACTGGAAAATGTATCTTACTACTCAAGCAAATGGTTCTGACCAGATTGACGGGTTTATTTTATAAATTCTATGGGAATGGTGAATGGACAGGCAAAAAGTGTGAAAACCAAGAGCAGGGTTGTTATAGTTATAACTTTTTTTTTTGTTTACAAAATCGAGAGTTTTAAGAATTCAAAATTAACTTTACAGCCCTATTCTGGCAAACCTCACTGATACCTCACAAGTCACAACAACCTCACAAGGAAAGGTGAAATCGATTTTGTGAGGTTTTCGTACCCTCACAACTGTGAGCCTCACAAAAACTATCGAAATTGTGATCTCCTTTTGAGAACCTCACAACAACCTCACAAGAAATCAACCTCACAAAGGCTTGTGAGTTGTGAGCTCTCACAACGCCAGAATAGCGCTGTTATTCTTTCAGATGTTGTGGTTTTTATTATTTTTTTTATTTTTAAACTGAAAAGGACAAGAGTATGCATGCATTAGAAAAAATCGAAGTTTTAATCAAACATGAAACAGTGAATTTGAACTTTTAAAACTGTCCTGAAAAGATAGATTTTTAGTAAAGTAGCTAGTATTCAGTTAATATTAATTTTTGTTAACATTGAATTTAAATAAGTCAACATCTTTAATAAGTTCTCTAAAATAAAAAAAAACAAAAACAAAAGTTTACTTTATAACAACACTGACTAAAAAATAACTAAATTAATAATTTGAAATGATTCCTAAAATATTCTTAGCTCAGTATAATATATATACACACTACAGTGTTTTATAAGATACATATTTTACCCAAGTGTTGTTTTAAATCGACAACGACCGACAACGACTGAAATTAAATCAAACTGAAAATGGCAAAAGTATAGAAGTAGATTTTTGAAATTAAGCGAACACAAAAAGTCCATTCAACTTCAGCATTGAGAAAAAGGATTTAATATAGAAAGCCAGAAAGAACAAAGCTGAATGGTGGAAGCTGGTATAGTTTTACATTGTAGGTATATTTTGTATACTTATATATTGGGCATATTTCCGACCGCCAAATTACTTTAATTGAATAAATTTACAACCGACAAGGACGACGATGACGACGACAACAACGACCGTGATGGGCACGATGGGTTTCGGCGCGGCACGGTGTGCGTTGCGGTGATGGTTGGTAAAATAATTTGGAGTATAAATAAATTGGGTTTTATGTTTACGAAAAGTTTAAAAAGGTCAAGAATTATACTTGAAAATGAAGAGTATTTAATGACGAAGGTCAACAAAAAATTCTAAATTATTTTGAAGCTTAAATATTGGTTATATGTAGGTGAACACGAGGTGTTTTGTTCAAAATTGAATACCTATGTACATAAAATTTCAGTTTTTTAATTATACTTGAGACAATTTAGCATAATTCTTTGGAATCAGGCAAACCTGAAATTGTTGTTTGACTTACTTTCGAGCTCGTTCCACTGCGAATCTTCCATTACTGTTCACAAAACTTTATAAACTGTCCAGTTCATTGCCACAATCCTTTTCTTCCATATCAAACACTTTTAGTTGCAGAAAGTCTTTGATCATTTAATTAACTTACTGATTGACACCCTTATTAATAAATTCAAATTAAACATGAATTATTTTTAATCATGTAAATTATGTGTGAAATCATTCATGTTAATCAAATAATTCGTCCAATTAAGTAGAAATTAAGTTAAAAACACTTATTGCCAATGACTACAGATAAAAAGGTAACCAATGCCAAAAACGTGATTAACAAAATAAAATGCAAAAGATCACACTTCACACTGTAGTTTGTGAGAAAGTTTATGCGTGCAGACTAAATAATAGCTGCATTTTATTATCCACATGATCTGATCCGGAACAAATTTTAACAAGTAAATACAAAAACAACATGTAATCCTGGGGTGGAATCGGCTAAGGTGATTGGTGTCATATTTATGACAATCAAATGTGATGAAATTAAATTTTGCGTTTATCTAAAGTGATCACCAAAAATTATTCCAAACTTGGCATTACTTTGAAAGACAAGTACTAAAAATTGTCATAAATCCATTAATTTGTTTTTTTGTCGGAAAAATGTTTTATTTACCCGCCTTTCTTGAGTGTCAATAAAAATTATATTTAATAAAAATGTAAGTACAAATTATTTTAATCGTTTTAAGATTTGAAGAAAATCTTCATTGATAGGAAGCAAGTCAATAAAATGCAAACAAAACTCATAACTCAGTCATGAAAAGAAAAAAACTGGGATCTGGTCGAACATTCCTATTATGTACGTTAATTTCATTTTCTATGGACTTAAAAATAATTGCACAGGTACAAATAAATTAATTTTTCTTGATTGTCAATTTTACATGAAAATGACACCAAAATAGCTGTCACAAGAAAAAGTCGCAAAAGTATGATAATCACATGTGACAATCACCTTACGCAGACCAAATTTGTTTATTTTGACTGTCAATTATAACAAATCATCTTAGCCGATTCCACCCCTGCTTTTTGTCTGGATCTATTTCAAAGACCCAAAAACTAGTACCTACTTTTCTGGATGGGAAGATAATTTTTTTAATAGTTGCATTTTATTATAATAAAACAAACAGGATCACAGTGACATCCAGGGTATATAACCATCTCTTTTTGCACTGTGTTTGTAATTTTTCATGTTTTTGCTGGCTTTTTTTTTGCACTACAGTGTAAACTGTAGTACATTTTAGGTGTGTTCAATGAGGCTGTTCGGAACAGTTTAGAACACTTTAGAACAGAAAAGTACAAGATTTTGCTGTTCAATGAGAAATTTTCTGTTCTAAACTGTTCTGGATTGCTGTTCAATGAGCTAGTTTGGAACAGTTTGGAACACTTTAGAACAGGATTTTCTGCACTTGCTTTTGAGGTAGAACAAGTTAGAACAGATTTGTGAAAACTGTCAAAATCAGATGTTGTGATCTTTTTAATGAAAGTAGTTTGTTTTTTTGATAGATTTTATTTGAATCTCTGCTTAACTCTTTCAAAAGTGTATTTTAATCAATTCTGATTCTATTTTCATGAAGTAATTTTAGTTTTAAGACGTATATTTGTGAATTTGTGACAAGCATATATGCTCCGAAAATTTTTTGTTGCTTTTTTAGTGACAACGTAGGTAGCCATTTTCTGTTCTGACGTTTTTCACGAATCTGTGCTGTTCTGTTCTGTCCTGTTTTGTTCTGTTCTAACTTTTTCCTCACTGAACAAACCTTTTGCAAAGCGTCATCTTTATCTTAAAAAAACTTCAGTATTTTTATATTCAATTATTTACTGGTTTATTTATCTGCACTTAGTTTTGTTATGGTTTACTGAGGGAAATTTTACAGTGGTATGAATTTCCAATAAAACCAACAAATATTATGCAACAAAATTATTAGTTGAACATAAAAATAAATATTACAGGTAAAACGTCAAAACAAATTACGATTCAAAAACGTTTACAAGCTGCGTTTTCTCATTGGAGAGTCGACGACGATGCAATTTAGATGTACAGTGAAAGCTCTTCTTGCGTACAGTTCCAATAAGCGGACAATTCCTTTAAACGGACACATTTTCGGTAACCAACTTATTTTTCGAATTTCTCATACAAATTACTTTTCTATAAACGGAAACTCTTATAAACGGACGCGGACACTTTTTCTTGCTTATTTTAGATAGAAAACCTCCCATATGCGGACACATTGTTTTATATTTAGGGATTATTTTGTATCAACAAATGAAACAGAAAAAAAAACCAGAAGGTTCGTTCTTAGTATAGTTTCTGGTTTGTTTGGAATACGTAAGCAAATCCATAGAAAATCTCCGATAACCGGACGGTAAGATTTAATAACCGGACAGAGCGATGTTATGCTGAAAGCTTATTAGGGGATTTCCCGAGTAACTAAGTATGTATAGGTGCAATTTTGAGAGTGTATGGTTCCCTTTCATCGCGTTCCATAATTGCACATGTCATTTCCTTTTTTTCTGGTCTTAATTTTTGCAGTAATTTCATTTCGTGATACAGCCTAGTACGCTGCTGATGCGAAACGAAAAATCCCATACAAAAATGACACAACGAAATCATAAACGGAAAATTTCGTTCAGCTTTTCGTTTTGCAGTACGCTGTTCGAATAGCGAAATTTATAATTGTAGCAGATTATTTGGAGAAGTCTCCGCTCCTTTTTCGCACTGAATTAATTATACAGACTATTTATTGTGTGCGAAAAAATGCAATTTGAGTTTTATTTGTGTTTGTTTTTGTTTATCATTTTCTTACATCATGGGTTTCTCTGATTTTTTGTGTTTATGTTTGATTTTGTTTTTGGAATTAGTGAAACTCTCCAAGGATATTTTTCGTTGTGTTTTCGCAAGCGTTTCGTTGTATGTTTGGAGATCACAGGAAATTTTCGTTTCGCATCAGCAGCGTACTAGGCTTACCAAGGGAATTTCGCGCTTCGACAAAAAGCTTTTTTTTTTCAGTCACGACATAAAAGATTTTATTTTATTTTTTATTTTATCTTGTATAGATATGGTTTTTAGATTTGATATTGCAAAAAAAAAAAGCCAGAGATTTCAAAAAATAAAGAAGATATTGGAAAATTGCAAGTTGGATTCAATATAAATCAGAAAAAAAACCTTTCTTAGAACAGAGGGTTACAAAATGTGCATGGAATGGTTTTCAGGAGCTAGAAACCTCTCAAATTGAAATACCTTGAGTGATGTAAATTTAATATGAAGCTTAAAAAAAAAATTTCAATTTCTTTCCTTTAACTGGACAAAAATTGGAGGACCATGAGTGTCCGCTTATTACAGTTTTCACTGTATACATAATTTAAATTATTTTATTTATTATTATTTCTATTATTTATTTATTACATAATTGAACAACTGACACTAGTTCTAGCTGTATAGTATACATAGATTGTTAATTCTAAAAATAACTCTATAAATATTTTCAATGATAACAAAATTCGTATACAGTAATATTCTTATGGTGGCTTCACAATATATAAGATCTTAAATTAAAACCAATTAAAACCCCAAAATAAATTCAAGCAAACAGTAATGATACATATGTACCTATTCTAATTCATGAAAGTTTATTCTGCGTGTGATTCCACAATTGTTAATTTATCCACACGCGAAGCTAGTTAGAACAGTTATAATGTTTGAGAAAAGCACATTTTTGTATTTTAATTGCTTTGGTTGTTGTTCAAAGATTAAAGAAGACAATCTAATTTCAAATAATCAGGGTAGGTATATGAGGTTGAAAGAAAAATAAAAAATCTGCCAAAAAAAAAACAAAAAATTATTTAATGGTACACGTTAGATATTTATGAATAAATTATATGATATTATGGGACGTTTTCTGATATCGTTCAGTTTTTTTTTTTTTTTTTAATAAAAACATTTGAACAGTTTCACATTCTTTTTTGTGTATTCATATATATGGAAGTGATAACACGTGCATCTGATCGTATGTGTAAACTTTTTTGATGTGTAAAAATCTATGCCGGAGGTGATAAGCTAAAAACGTGTGCATTATACGCATAGAACGTTATGTAAAATACCTTATGTGTCATAACTACGTGTAGACAGTACGATATGGTTGCATTATTTATATTGGGAACAAACAATAACAAAATCTTGACATTTGGTCGAATATTTATGTTTATATATCTTAACCTTGACCGGTATTCAAGGTTAAGATTTGATACCATCACATTATTTTATTTAAATGTTTCCTTTAGACAGGATTAAAAACATTTTAAATACGACCTAATAAGCGCATGATATTCTTTCAAAATTCTAATTTTAAGCAGAACGTTAACGTTTCTTAGTTTCAAACAATTTTTCATCATGATAGGAACACGTCTAAAACACTGACAGTTTCGTCGAAAAAAAAACTAAACAAACGCAACTTTAATAATAATAATTAATAATTAATGTCCAAATGTCATACATAGGTATTCGACACCACGACAAAACTTTTGCCTGTCAAAATATATTTACAGGACGATAAATGCCCACACCAACGCGATTGCGACGATGCGATTGAACGAATCTCATATGTAAAATATATTGACAGTCGGAAGTTTCATAGTGCGTTGTTACGAATGTTGCGCGTTGGGTTGGAAGAGCCTTAAATTTTTAGGAGTTCAAAGTTTTTTATTAAAATGTTAATGATAGAATGATTAGGGCCTGTTTCATAACAAAAAGTTCTGTTTTGTTAATATAAATATAAATCGTGGGCTAAATGCGTAAAGTGGACTTTTGGTCCAAATTGAAATTTTGATTTTGAAACACATTCTGCGCACAAATTGCTTTAATCATTTTTGTCCAATGTATCGTAGTTGTTGCAGAATCTTGAAGAGAAAATCAGTTTTTGTATGGAGCCTTTTTGTTTTTTGCTCTCCTGTAAAATTTGCGAAAATGGACTTAGCAGTTTAACGTATTTAGCCAACGAAATATTAAATCATTAAATCATTAACAGAAGAAAAAATCACAGTTGCCTTTTAAGGCGTTAAGTCTTTTGACCCAAAACCATAAACGCCCAAATCGAAAAATGTCATAGCGCCCAAAACAACTTTTTTAACATATTCTTGTTCAACGATTTCGGCAATATCACCGAGGGCTTCGGCGTTATGACATTTTGTTTGGGTGTTATGAAATTCCAATTTTAAATCAGCGTTTGGTCATATTGGCCATAGTTAAGAACGCTCAAATAATAAAAATGCCATAGTAAAATCATCCACAAGGTTCGCTGAAAAAATAACGATAGGTGCTATAAATTAAATTTTTTCACGTCGGACGCCCCACTTTGGGCGTTATGGCATTCGTTTTGGGTTTTTTTTTGGCAATTTTTTTTGACTTATCGACTTAGCTTAGGGCGATTCTTGGCTATATAAGAGAAGAAGCGGGCAACAGTAAATAGTTTATAATCAAGTTTACTTTAAGCTAAAAAAAAAATATTTATTTGTTAAAAGTTCCACCTGGATCACATCGAAAAATAAGAGGCCAACTTTGTAATTTGTTTTTGATCCATCGTCGTTAGCCAGAGTAAAAATGAACCGCTTCATCTTTCTAGAATACTCAAAAATTTTCTTGGATGCTGCTGTGTCAACACCAACGTTCCCTTTTTGTTTTTTGAATATAATGGCGTTTTGTATTTCGACGGTTAAATTGGCCGGAACGAAATGAAGACTTAGTGGCAGTCATAGATTTTAATATAGGTATATCTAGATAACCAACATTGCCGTCAAAAGTAAAGCTCGGGCGCTATTTTGGTGGAGGCAAAACGTCAACAATTTAATAGTGTTTTGTGTATGCTGTTTCTTTTTGTGGAGGTTATTTATTCTTAAAACAATAATTTGTATTTTTTTAATCAATTGTTTATTTATTCAAATACATTTTTAAGTGTGCATGATCTCAAAGATATTAAAATGCCTAATTCGTGTAGTGCTTATGGTTGCACAAACAGAAACAATAAGAAAGAAATTTAGGTACATGTCTTTTCACAGGTAAGAACCTACTTTAAAGCGCTTAAACTTCAGTTACAATTTAGTTTATTTTGTAGATTTTCACTTAAGAAACCCGAAGAACTAAAAAAATGTCTGAAAGCTGTATGAAGAAACCAAACGCAGTAACACGTCTTTGCCCGGACCATTTTACTGCGGGCGATTTTCAAGTAAGACCAGGTGCGGACAGACAAATGCTTCGCGAAGCGACGCCGGCGCGGCCTAATTCCCTCTGTTTTTAGTGGATTCCCGCAGTGCCTTCAACAAGTGCAGCAAACAAATCGTGCGATCTTTGATCTTCTTCTAATTCAATCTTGGTATGTAAAGGATGTTGGACAATGATATTGCTATCAAAAGAAAAGTATTTTTGCCATCTTTACTTGAGAAATGACAATAAATTAATTATTAAAGCCAACAATTTAAGCTTCCTTTTTATAGCAAAAAATGTACACGTTATCACAGAATTTTAAAAGATATCAGTGTACAAAATCATGACTAAGAAAAAAAAAAACTCTCAAGAAGTTAAATGTTAATATCTCAAAATGTATTTAACGTAGCTATATAATTTTGTTAATGTTTAAGAGATGGCAAAAATACCTTTCATTTAGTACTAAAATCATTTTCTTACCTCTTTTACATTCCAAGATATAACAAGTTATTTCAAGAAAACGCTGAAACATTTAATTCTATTGTTGACGTTTTTGCCTCCAACAAAATGGTGGCAAAGCTTCACTTTTTCTCTGTACAAAAGGTCCTATGTTGGCCATCTAGATATATATTAAAATCTATGGTGCCAGTCTAATCTTCTTATTCTTTTTGATTACCCTTAATTCGTTTTAAGGCTTCTACCTATATTAAACATAAATAACACTCCCCACCTCGAAGCTTGCTTCTTAAAACATTCGTCTGGTGATTTGCAATTCTTTCTGATCGCCTTAATTGCGTATAAGATATTTAAAAGCTACAGATATTATAATATCCCTTCTCCTGGAGATTATTCTAAGGAAACTTTCATTTTATCTTAAGCTTTTTTCGATTCTAATGAGTACAACATTGCTGATGCTTATAGAAAGTTGTGGTGTTATATTTTCTAAAACGAAAACAATATAAATTATCATCAAACAACTAAGCCTTGCGCTCAAATAAGAAAAGAAAAAAAAAAAACCTAAAATTAAGTAAGTCAACACATCTGTTTTCTAACACGCGAGAAGCAGTTAATAATAATTGCTTTCTATTGTTTTCATTTTTAATAATAAAAAAAAAAAACAATACAAATTGATTCAATTTTCATTATCTATGTTTTATTTGTTTACATTAAATTAAAAATAAATAAGCTACATAATTAATAGATTCTTTGCTGCGTTTAAGTGGTCTTCGGCACCGCCCGCGCCGTTGACGTCAAAAGTCTACTAACATTAGGTGTGTCACTTTCAACCATTAAGTTCTTTGCACATGGGCAAACAGTTTCCGTTTCCTTTACGCAATTATCAATTAAACTTGTCACTTTACCCATACTGACGAGGACATTTCGTTCAATTGTAAACGAACATTGAATTGCATCACGAGAGAGATCAGTAGAAGTGCACAAACTTGCATCTAGATTTTTATCGACAGACCTCATATGTGTTTGGATATTACTTGTATACGAATCGACCTAAAAATATATTTAAAAATTCCATTATTAGATTATATGAAACAATTTAGCCATAAACTGCCGGGGCAGAATCCCCGCAAAACTTACATTACTAAGAATACATTCATCCTTCTTAGCTGGATTACTGTTGTATGTTGTATTACAATTAACTATAGCTCTTGGTAGATTTATATTGGCAGAAGTTTTTGCAGCTGCCACAGTAGTTTTGGCTGTAGCAGTGAGAGAATTTACCCTTGATTGTGCTACCGTTATACAAGATGTAAAAGATGCCAGGGCCGTTTCATAGCTAACCAACATGGTCTTGTATTTCTGAACACAATGCTTTCGGATCAAACTTAAAGCTTCTACTGGGATAAGACTATCCTCGTAACGTTTGATTTCCTTTAGAATTTCTTCTTGTTGATCCTTCATCACTCTAATGCTATCTGCCCCGCGTGCATCGACGCATTCGACTTTCATATCGGCAGCTTTAATGTCATTTTGGTATTTGCGGTTCCAAAGGTCAACGTATTCTTCTGTTGCACTTGCAACGGTTAAGTTAGCCTGTAAAAATATAAAATTTATGTCTTTTTTTTATTTTCTATTTTAAATCAAAACTTGTATATAATTACCGCTGAACATGTACCAGCCACAACTGCCAAAATAACAACCAAATAAACTATGGAATTCATTGTATTGGGAAAGTCGCGAAAACACTGAATGATAATAATTCAGGTCTGTCTTACTTATTTATATATGAGCTCGAAAACTTAAAAGAATTTAACATAAGTTTGATTTATAAAAAAAAAGAGCTTTGGATAACATTACCAATACCTTCAAGTTTAAGAATTTATTGTATTTATATCAAAAAGTTATCGCTTTATCATTCACAGTCTGTGAGGAAACACTTGAAGCTTTGTTGTGCCAAAAACACTTGAAGAAGTTAGCGTCTGTATCAACAAACATTAAAAAATCCCCCTTCGATATTTCCTGTTGATATCTTTATAAAATTCACGAAATTGATCTGATTAACTATATATGTATATTAGTCAAGAAATGGTTAGTCATAATTCCTATTGCAATTTAATATTTCATTCATTAAGAATTTTTTTTTTAATCGTTTGAATATCTTTTAGTCAGAAAGGTGGCGTAAGTATAAATGTTAATTGTTTTGTTACCTTTTGGACAAGTTGCTATGATATGAAAAATGGAACTCCAAACAATAAGTTTACCTATTCTATGAGGGATTTTTATAAGTGAGGTATCAATTGAAAGCTAAGACTGTCCTCTTTACGAAACAAATATGATCACTCCTTTTTTTAAACAAAAAAAAACATCAAACCATAAAATCCATTTTTTAGAACCTACTTTTTACTTTTTTAATTTTTGTTCGTCAAAATGTAGCTATCCATGTATATGAAAATTGTTAATCACATGAACATTTGTGCATAATTTTTTTTAAAGATGGAATTATTTGGTGTAAGATTTACCTAGTTAGAATTCGTTTTTCACGAAACCAATAGTCGCCCTGTAGATTAAGAAAAACTTATGACGTACAAAAAGCAACCACTATATGTAATTAAATTATTCGATGGGTCTTCGGTAATTTGTTTTTCTTCAATGCGTAACTTCCTCTATAATTTCTCTATATTATCTCGGAAATAAAAGATACTATTGTCTAGTGATTCATTTCATTCTTGAGGAAAACAACGGGGGACTTTCGCTTGTTCTGGACTTATGTACTTTTTTTAGTTCTGAACAATTTCATGTAAGATACAGTTAAATATATTTTTTTTAGGGAATCCCTCAGTATTTTGTTTTAGGTTCAAGATGTGTATATGCATATATGAAAAATGGGATTTAGGTTTATCCATAACTTTCGCTTCAAGCTTAGTTAAATCAAGCATGATCGACGTCGCAGTAACTTCCTCTTGTTTTTGAAAACTGTAGGTATGTAGGTAGGTGCTATGTATAGATATTGTACATTAATTTTATAGAGACGATCATTCATTCAAGATCGAGCATTACTCATGCCAGTAATTTTATAAACAAATTAAAATTAATGCAATTAATTGAGCCTCTGTTTAGTAAAAACTATGGCGCAAAATTTTAAACATTTTAAAGCGGCTCTAAATCTACTTTAAAATGGGAGTCGGCTCTTAATAATAACTTTAGAATGAGAGGCGGCTCTTTGTAAATTTTAAACGACATAAAGTATACTTTAGCGTTAAAGAGGTCTTCTAACTTTAAAACCAGCAAAACGCTTCTCTATCTTTTTAAAGTATGCTTTATCTGTGGGAAATTATCACTTTGAGTGTGAGTTACACAAACACAAATGCATCCACACAGGGAAGGCGTGCAGTTAGACAGCTAAATGCACCCAAAGGCATTTTGATCTGTTTTGTTTTGAAATTTTAAATCGTTAAAATAGTAAAAAAGCTTAGTAAATTAAAGAAACAAGTAATATAAAAGTAATTAAAGTGATTACATGCAATACAAAAATGTACAAAAATAGAAAACTACAAGCGGTGCTGCACCTATATTTAAAAACACCTATAACAAGCAGTGTAATTTTTGTTCATTTCACAGGTAAGCTGTATCTCATATTCCACATAAAGTAAGTAAAATTACTCACTACGGGCGCTCAATGGATTTGAGCGCCTTGCCATCACCAACAAAAACTAATGCTACCCTGGACGAGAATTTCAATTTTCACAGATGATAATTTGCAAATAATTTGCTTTTTTAAAGCAAAATGCTATGAAATATCAATTGAAAAGTATTCTCAGATAATGTATTAGCCTAAAAAACATCACTTCACATTACTTTATGTGGAATATGAGACACAATCTGCCCGTGAGAAGAAAAATTTGAAAACTCCATATTATAGGTGTTTTTACACGATTTAACGATTTAACGCAGCACCTCATGTTGTTTTGTTTTTTTTTTTTATAAAATATTGCAATTATTCACTATGTTAACTTTTATTTCACTTTTTTATTTAGTATTTTCACTATTTTAACTCGAAATTTAAATCTCGAAACACTTTCCTATAGCTCGGTAAAATTACAGATTGGGTTCTTTTTGTTTTTTTTTTTTTAATTTTTCGTTCTGTTTGATTTATTCAGCTGCCAAAATTAGGTGTGTTTCACAAAAGTTTGCTGACGTTTTGTTAAACACGTTCTTTAGTTAGAAGAGTTGTTTAAAGTGTTTAGAATTAAGAAAAATTTAAACAAGAATTTTTAAATAAAGGACTATTTTAACTAGAGTCGGGTTTATTGCTTAAACGAGAACTGTTTAAAATTTTGCGCCTATGTTTTTAAATACATATTAAGCTTTCCTTCAAAATCTCTTATACTTCTTCAGTCGTATTTATAATCGCAATTCTAAAGCTTTGTTAAATTTCGCACACTGCCCAACTCCAAAATCTTATTTATAAACATGTCCATTGATTGCCTAATGTTACTTATAAATAGTAACAATTTTTTAAGTAGACAATCTGTATTTTATTTAATTTATAATAATTAATAAATAAAAGAGCAAAACTAAAAAATTAGTGTCCAGACAATAACGTTAAAATTCAATGCCAAAATGGACGTTAAATTCAAATATGTAAGTTTGACAGTTTGCGAATTTGCAATAAATTTCACAAATTTTCAGAATTAGCTGTCAAAAGCCATATGAAAAAAAAACTCAGTTTTGGGCTTAGAAGAAGAAATGGAGGAAGGGGCATATCGAGGAAAAAGTGAAGCATTTTTAAAAATAGTGTAAGTTACACAAACACAAATGCATTCACACAGGGAAGGCGTGCAGTTTGACAGCTAAGTCCTGGGGCACCAAAAAGAATTTTCAACTGTTTTTTTGAGGAATGTGATTTGAGATTTTAAATTGTTAAAATAGCAAAAAAGCTTAGTTAATTAAATAAACAAGTGAAATAAAAGTAAATAAAGTGTATACATGCCATATTTCATTGAAACAGAAAATATAAAACTACATGTAGTTCTGCATTAAATCCTGTAAAAACACCTATAATAAGTAGTATAACTTTTGTTAATTTCACAGGTAAGCTGTGTCTCATATTTCACATAAAGTAAGTAAAATTACCCTGCACTTCGGGCGCTCAATGAATTTGAGCGCCTTGCCAACATCGACAAAAACTTATTCGACCCTGGGCGAGAACTTCAATTTTGACAGATCGGGTTCAGATAATTTATGTCATTGAAGTATATTTTTATTTTCAACCAATTTGGTTTTTTATAACTAAATACCACGAAATATCAATTGAAAAGTATTCTAAGATTATGTATATACTTAAAAAACATCACTTCATGTGGAATTTGAGACACAATCAGCCCGTGAAGAGACAAAAATGTAAACTTCATATTATAGGTGTCTTTACACGATTTAACGCAGCACTGTATGTTGTTTTATATATTTTTTAATAAATTGATGCAAGTATTCACTGTGTTAACTTTTATCTCACTTTTTATTTAGTATTTTCATTATTTTAAAGTTTTAAAATTTCGAAAAACTTTTTTATAGCTCGGCAAAATGACAGATCGGGTTTTTTTTTGCCAGACTTTTAAAAGAATGCAATAATTTTTTAATGCCATCTCTAATGACTTCAATAAGATTCCATTCATTCATTGCACTTTGAGGCTTCAGACTTCAAATTATGTAATCACCTTAAATTTCATTCAAAAAGATTGCAATCATTAGCCTAGTTCCTTTACTTTGAAACTCTGTGTATTTCTGTGAATTTCTACACCAAAGTATGTCAATGTTCATATAAAAAAAATAATAAAATGACGTAGAAATTTACACAAATGCAGAGAGTTTTAAAGTAAAGGAACACACATATTCTTTTCCCCATTCATTTTTCAGCAATAAATTGAGGATGCAATTTATTGCAATTGTATTCTTTGGTGTTCTTTGCATTCTGTTGCATTCCTTAGCATTCTTTTGCATCCTAAGAAAAATCTTAAAGAAGGCAAAAGAATGTAAAGAATGCATGAATTCCCAAAAGATTGCATTCACTTGGTGGTTGTAAAATTGAAAAGAAAATTGAATTCAGTAAATGATTTTTTAAGACTGCATTCACAAAAGACTGCATTTTTTTACAAGCCTGACAGCTGCATTATGGGCACGCAAAAAATAGAACGTACGACACTTTTTTACAGCTGTTCCAGCTCTATCCCGATTCCAGTTGCATCATTCTATTGTGTTCATCATGGCTCAGGCAGAAAAGGAGACTTGGTTTTTATGCATCATTTTCCCTACAAGATGTGACCGCCATCTTGAATTTTATGTAATTAAAAGGTAAACTCTATTATCTCAGTAAATATTTGCCGCGTTTTACTATCCATGAAAATTCATATGGATCATCCCATAAAAATAAAACGATACGGATCCTAATTACAACTGTGTTGTGTGCTCATCTCTGTTTGTCTTATGTTTGTTTAGTTTGTTTAGTTTTCTTGTAGATACTGTCTTTGTTCCTCGCACTGCACTGTTTGTACTCTCAACCGACTGAATTAATTATGACTGATGGTTGAACTTTAAGTGGTCACCGAAAGTGAAGCAGTGCCCCCTATCACGGCTTCAGGCACTACTATGCATTAGGTATAGGAACAAGAACTCCATTTATAATATATGCTCTTCAATGGGTTAGATCTTATCTGAAGGGGAGGACATACCAAGTTCTTTATAGAGGAATCATTTCTGATTTAACTAACGCAAACTCTGGTGTACCTCAGGGTAGTCACCTAGGTCCACTATTCTTAATAGTTTCTATAAATGACATTATTTCAATAATAAAATCCTGTAGGGTGCTTATCTACACAGGTGTACACAGAACAAACTTTTTCTGAATGTGTCAAAATGTGTCCTTTTTTAGGAAATTAAATGCAATATCCTATAATTACAGCATAAAGCAATCTGTACTTAGTAGAGTAAGGCCAACTTGTGATCTGGGTGTACACTTTACATAGAATCTTGATTTTTCATTCCATTTTGAGAATATTGTTAATAAGGCCATTGCAATGTTTGGTTTTATTAAACGTTGCAACGCGTTGGGGCAAAGAATTTTCGGGTTGCCTCGTTACATCTTCCCTAGACATCTCTATTGTTCGTCCCCACTTAGAATTCGCTTGGTATGGTCACCTCACTATTCTATACACATTGATCGCATCGAATCTGTTCAGCTTGAATATGTACGTTTCGCACTAAGTTTATTGAACTGGAATGATCCAAATCAACTGCCTTCTTATAGCAATCGCCTTCTTCTCTTAAACATGACTACTCTGGAAAAACGTCGAATAATAACCGATGTTTTGTTTTTAAACCAACTAATGGTTGGTTCCATTGATTCACATGTTCTTTTGGACCAAATTAATGTATTAGTAAGAAGTCACAGTTCTTGGAACTCTGACATTTTTCATCTCGACTTCCATCGTACCAATTATGGTCTCAATGAGCCATTGACTCGTCTTGTTTCATATAATAAAAACCATACATTTTTCGACTTGAGTTACTCAAAGCTTACACTTAAGAATAAATTGTATAGGCATTCTTAGTATTCGTGTCACTTTTCCCTTTGTATTGCCACAGTGTTGCCACTATTTGTTTATCTCTTTATTTAATTTATTAAATGTGTAATATTTTTGACTTGTAGTTGTTTTTGTAGCTGCAAATTAATTTATGTAGGTATATATAATTTTTTTTTCTGTCATATTTGTTGTCTTTAGTAGTGTGTTAGGCTTTTTATATATTTTACTAACAGCTAACACCACGCTAAATGTTGACTGTCATTTAAGTGAATAATGCTTGCTGTATGGGAAGTGGGAACAGAAAAACACTCCGCAAAGATCACTTAAAAGGAATTCAATACATAATGCATAGTTGTAAAATTAAAATTCAATCAACTTATCATAAAACAAATTTTCATCAGACATACATACATACATACCTATATATACATATACAGTTTGAGCAGCTTATCTTTTTAAAATTAATCGATGTAATTAGGATTAGGTATGTGGTTTAAGTCAATACGAAAAATCACTTTGTTTGATTTATCATACTTCAATCAAATGATAAATTAATAAATTAATAAATAATAAATTAGGTATTTATTGAAACAAAAGTAAGTAGCAATGCTTATCTATGTAAAAAAGATATTGATAATATTTTTGAAGTACAGAAAAGGCAGGAGTTTGTCATTTTTAATCTTATCAATTTCTTCGAATTGATTATAAAATGATTTTAAATTCTATTTAAGTATTATCTACATTTTAACATCATATTTATATAAATTATTATTTTATAATAATATATTTTTGTATGAAGAATGATTATCTTAAAGGGGTTCGACTTTTGAATTTAAATTTGTTTTTTGAAGAACATAAAATTGTTATATCCTTTTTCATTTTTCAGAAAAATTAAATAAAAAAAACCATATGGTGGAGGAGAAAGCACCAAATAATAATCACACGTAAATAAACTTAAAACGTTAAAACATGGGTGCC
Organism: Epistrophe grossulariae; assembly: GCA_929447395.1. Taxonomy (NCBI): domain Eukaryota; kingdom Metazoa; phylum Arthropoda; class Insecta; order Diptera; family Syrphidae; genus Epistrophe; species Epistrophe grossulariae. The sequence continues at coordinate 31,423,564 of OV839568.1, read as the reverse complement.
TCACCATACAGGACAATAGTAAGTCGACTGGGAAGTAAGTATTTAGAGATTGGAGGGAAAAGATAAATTTCAATGTTTGTGATATTTTGATAAAATAAGACTTTTAAGTTTTATCAAGTCTTGTTTTTTTTCTAATAGTAATAAGAAATGGTTAAAATATTGGATATCAAATTTGTTGTATTAGTACCTACTTTTCTGGATTTTTGGTATAGAGATTCTTTACGCAAAAATACATGGGACTCACATTTCTTTGCGTTTGGAAATGATGCAGTGTGGATGTACTGATTGACTGCTAACTCAGAGTTGTTTATTTATTTTCAATTTCACGTTAAAATACCCCTTCACTCTAAATTGTAGAGAATTCTACAGACAAAATTTTGAAAATTTTGGTAAACAAATACTTTCAAAACTTTTTGAAACATTCTCCTCATATGCAAGGTAAAAATTGATCCAAATCAGTTAAAATGTTTTTGAGAAAATCTTAAATTAAAAAAAAGGATCATTTATACCATTTATAAACATTTTTCGGAAATTTTTGTTTATAAAATGGTAGCCGTTTTGTAAAAAAAAATACCGATATTTTTTTTTAAGTTGTGGGCATGTTGTTGAGCAAAATAAGATTTTCATTTTTTTGCTGAAAAAATTTTTTACGGCTGCTACTCTTATGTTTGGTCCTAAAAAAGGAACAAAACTTATAAAGAGAATGCACAAAAACGCTATGTACAATGTACCTACATACATATATAGTTAAGGGAAAATCAACCCACCCGTTTAGACAGACAGACAAACGGACAGAATTGCGAGACCCCCTTTTTTTGACTTCGCTATGATCGTAATGTAAAGTTCGATCAAAATCTAGAGTTCGATTTTTTTTTACGGTGTGGCGGCAGAAGCGAGGCCCTGAACCTGCGGGGCCGCATAAACAGTAGTTACCTTCATGGGTTGGCTACGTTTTGCAAAATAGTATTGTCAAAAAGTACTAATTAGTATTACCTATCCCGCCGCCAATCCCGTGGAAAATTATATAGGCAATCGTTCTGCGGGATATCGTGCTGCGGGACAAAAAAACTACCTTTCAAATCTTATAAATAGGCATTTCCCTAATCGCTTTCTTTTTATATTGCAGGTTGCTGGGATATTTAAGCAAAACACCAACTTTTAGCATTTGACAGAATTTCAATTAAAATTTTTGCATTTGGCTATATTTCACCTTAGTCTTATTTCACGTTACCAAAAATCAATACGAATTGAATTTTTATTTTCATTTCGTGAATTTATAGATTTTATTTTTACATCCATCGAAGGTAAAGGTCATTCGGTATTTATTTGAAACCTATAAAAACAAGTAGGTATGTATACCTACATCAATACACCCTCTCAAAAAAGAAATCACTATCAAATACCTACCTACAATCGAATAAAATACATTTTTCACACACCCCTTAGGCAAGCCTCTTCGATATTAATAAAAATAAATTTTCCGATATTTTAAGTACTTATTTCGAAATATTTTCTACAAAACAGTTTTGAAAAACAATAAGAAGAAAAATAAATACAAAATAAAATAAAATAAAAAAAAAAAAACCCGAGCCCAACCTAAAAGGACGACAATGATTTTTGCAAAATATATAATGCTACTTTGCTTCATCGATTCTTTACGATATGGTTGGTCCTTTTTGGCTCGTTTGGTCCTGCCAACGCATATATTTTCAAATACAAACTATAATACTATACTATACCTACCCTCGAAGCGATAATAATAATGAACACGGTTTGTGCATTAAATTTTGTATAAAACGAATCGAGAAGAAGAAATAGTGAATGAAATAAAAAAAAAATATTTGAAATAAAATAAAAACCGATACCACACAAAGCAAAATAAAAGAACACGCTAAAGAAGTTTCCGTCTATTTCAGTTTCAGGAGCAGCAGAAACAGTATACCTACTCTCTCTAGCTAACTCATTTCCAATATATATAGTATACAGGCTGCAATCTACGACGTTCTTTGTTTTGTGTGAGTTGTTTTTTTTTTTGTCTGTATTTTTAGTTTTTTTTTATTTTCTCTCACCGTACAAAAAACAAAAAGGGTAAAAACTATAACTTTCGCACTGCAAATAAATACCAAATGCCAATAATTCATTGAGTTTTATTGAAAGGACGATGCGATTGCGAAGCAGAATTAATGTGAGAATTGCCAAAGGAGATGTTCCACATGTGTGCTAGCTATCGGGTTCGAGATTATTATTGTGAGCAGTAAATCTTTAATGGATCTTTTATCAAGTAAAAATACATAGGTACAATGAAACCTTGTACATATTTCGATAGTGATTTTAATGTTCTAAAAATCCCGCCTTTTTTTATCAAAAATAATACAAAAAAAATATTATTGATCTACAAATTAATTGTAGGAATGATGTTTTTTTCCAATCCCGAGGGGAATTGGATGAAAAAAACGATGTAAGGTTGCCTCGCATCGCGGTCGGTGCTAAATTTAGGTACATGTTAAATGCAACAACAGAAAAAAGCGCAGAAAAACTGTATTACCGCCTACCGCGTGGCGTGGCGTGAATTACATACTTGTTATCGATAGTTTGTATGAAAACTCCATTTTGTTTCTGTGATGGCATCGCGAATCCTCTTTGTCGTTTTTTTCAACCAATTCCCCATGAGCTTGCAAAAAAACACGCCTTGTGATTACCTCTAGTAAAAAGTTTAGAATTAATTTATTACAAAAACCATGGCAAAGCTTAAGAAATGTGAAATAAAATATACGCTATCTTACTGAATTATGATTTTTGGCTGCTACCAATTGGAAGATACTTTTTATACCTTTTAAATAAATTCAAATTTATTTCAATAAAATCATTAGTATAGCTAAGAAATTGTTAACGGTAAAGCAATTTTAGCAAAAATCTGACAACACGAAGGTACATTTTTCAAATATCTTTTGCTATATTGTGTTGTATTCAAAAATCAAAATACGCCAGAATGGGTGTTAATTGGGTCATAAATTATTCCTCTGAAAAGATATATTATTTAATACATTGAACAAAGTATACATGGGAAACCGAGAGATGAAAGTTTGAATAAAATAAGAATATAAAACAACTTGTCGAAGGCTTTACTGAAGTCGTTATAAATTCAGCCATCCTCAATAGTTTTATTTGTAAAAGTGCTAAATTCGAGAATATTTGTTACATTTGATCTCGTTTACAAATGAAATAAAAATTCTTAAATACATAGAATAGCCTCAAATAGTTTAGGTAAACATGAGAGTTAAGCTAAGTACAGACGATTGTCAGATCTTACAATATTGTCGATCTGTTAGTGAAAAAACTGTTCCAAATGTCTTACAATCGTTTGAACACACAATTTTGTCTGACAATATTGTCAGAAACGTCATTTTCAGACGACAATCTGACAAAAAATTGTCTGGTATCCTACAATCGTCTGAACACACAATTTTTATTATTGTCAGTCGATTGGGACATTGTCAGACTCATTGGTAATTGTCAGATGTTTTCATTGACAACATCTTACAATTGCTGACAATTTCTTCATTGTTCGAAATGTCAATGATCGTTGGTTAAAGAGAGATAAAAAAAATTGCTGACAATCAAATTGGGAAGAAATCTACCAACCGTGTGAGCGGACAATTTTTCATTGTAAGAAATATCTCAATTGTCAGCTAATTGTTAGCTATTGTCAGAACATTGATAGTTCTGACAATATTAGGCGTTTTTCTTTTTTAGCCCCGAGCGTGGCACTAAGCTGTCAAAAAGAAAACTATGTTACTTTTTAACTCGGAGCGCTCCGAGCTCTCAACTTGCATTTCTTTTTTTTCTCAGAGCTCGACTGGGGCTCGCTCGATGAGCTTGGAAAAAAATGACCGAACACATCGAGCACAAAGCTGAGCGCGGCTAACTTCATACAATTTTCATGTGATTTGACAGATATGAGAGTTCAGTGTGCAATTGAGTTTCTTAAATAGATCGGTGCGCTCAGGTCACGCTCTGTTCGGAGTGAGCTCTATTCGCTCAGAGCCCGCTCTGTGCCCCGCTCGGGGCTAAAAAAGAAAAACGCCTATTGTAAGATCTGACACGATCACGACGTTTGCCCTTTTTGTGGATGGGAATGATGAATCAGTTTTTCCAAATATAAGAGAGAGTACATTGCTGTAAAGAAAACTTGGGTACAAAAGCTAAAGGCCCCGAAAGAGTGTTGCGACAGTTTTTTTTTTAAGACTAAAGCAGCAATTCCATCAGGTTAACTGGAAGCGTCATTATTTAATCTCTCAAGATTTCTTTTACGTCCTCAGATGTGATAACAATATTATACATTGAGCTTTGAAAAAAAATTGCTCTCACAAGGGACGAAATCGTCATCACAAAACGAAAGCTTAAAAAATATTTAAACCAAATTGCAGATAACAAGAGGGTCGTTGCTTGTTTCGTACAGGTATTTCATAGTAGATTTTCTCTATTAACAAATATCTAAAGAAGTTTTGGATATTTATTCGTTAATATATGGAGTAATGAACGAATTTTAACTACATATATACAACTATCATAAAGAGAATTATACATATAATGCTTGAAATTCACCAAGCAAAGAAATATAAGACGTGTTGTGAAGTCAAGTCAAAAGAAAGAACTGTATACTTTTTTTTTTAAAATACACTATCAGTAGATACATACAGATTTCTGACAGAGAGAAGTTAAAACCAGAGATTATGAATTATAAAGATTGGAATCTTTCGTACGTTCCATCCCCCAAATTCCATTTGTTGACATGTTTGTTGTTGTTTTTGTAATTTCATCTCGTGTCGATGAATAGATGTGAATGGCAACAACAATTTTTGCAGTGGTGAATTCATATTTTTTCATTAATGCGCGTAAAAACATGGACACTAATGCAAAAATATGAATTCACCACCATCCACCATTTTTTTAAGCTTGTAGGCAAACCAGAATGACAGCCGAGGATTCCAATCTTTATAATCTCTGGTTAAAAGACTACCGAAATGCAGAGGACTGCACTATGGAAATCACCATTTCCAAAGTAGGTATCAAATATTGATGGTATACCACACCACAAGATATGCCAGGTGCTATCAAGATTTCGAGAAGTCCCCTTATTTCCAGCAAGAATTCCGCATCATCTTCCCAACTATACACTTTTGCAGAATTTGCCTTACAAAAACTAGACCTTTTTTAACTGAGATTGCTGAGATCTCCGAGATCTCATTTTCCTGAATATGGAATAGATATAGAATAAGACGACACCTATTTAAGTCAAAACTACAAATCAATAACTTTTATTTGAAATTTAGGATTGCAAGTTTTATTTAACTATTCTTTTTTTATAAATGTAATTTCAAAATTTATTTAAAAAACCAAAACATCAAATTGTTAAATATTTTAATTTAAGGCATTTTTTTTGCCTGAACTGGGTTTTCCTTGCAAATTATTCACACAGTCATTAATTTTTTTAGATGTTAAAGCAAGTGATTGTAAAACAACCTTTTCGACAGCAAACGAGCATTGAACAGCTGATAAGGAAATGGTATTCATGTCAAAAATACTCTTCTCCCGATAGAATTGAGCATTATCCAGATTATACTGAACTAACTCCACAGCTCTTTGAACCTAGACATAACAAAACAAAACAAAACAAAACAAAAATAAAAAAAAGGACATAAATTAATAAATTACACGCTGAGGTCAGACGAGCGAGTATACTTGTTTGACATAGACAATCAACACTGTCAAATTCTTAATTGTAATTTGTATTTCCTCACTTGCTGCTCTACTTGTTTCTCAACTAACTGGCTTAAAAACAAGGCAAGCCGTCTGATGAGTGAGATGGAACATAGCGAATTAACGAGCGAGTTGCTAAAGTCAAGAGTACTCGCCCATGTGGCGAGTTAAAACTTAAGAAACAAATTAAAGAGACATGCCTTTAGGTCTCAGTTACAAGATATTGAATGTACGTATAAATGTGAGCAGATGATTTCAATCAGATCTCAAACTGACCCACCGACTACATTAGACCGACCGGGCCCGATGAAGACCACGACGATGAGCATTGCACTTCCATTGAATGCATATCCAAGTATATCAGCTGCACTGTACCCACTTGTTTATCGAGTTGGGGATATTCACACATCCGTACACACAATTTTCGCAGCTTGCTTTGCTTTATGCTCATTGCCCAATGCCCAATGCCTATAATGCATCAAATCAATTTTCGCTCCTCGAACCTCAAAGATGCCTCAACCACAAATCTCTTGTTTGTTTCGTTTAATTTCTTTTGGTTTCGTGTTAAATGTTGTGCAACATTTATAGAGAGTATCGGATGTACGTACGACCGACCGACGCGACGTGACGTTGCACCCACTGTGCTTGCGTTGCGGTCATGATCAATACACGCGTCATATCCATATCCATATCCAATGCACTGCACAGTGCACATTGCACACACTCGTTTACTTCAACAACACAGAGATAGGTCTTTTTCACAGAAACAGACAAAAAAGAAAGAGTATCGTTGTAAAACGTCTGCCCTGAGGCAAGCACTTTTAAGCGATAAAATATTAATTCGTGACGAGTTCTGGCTAATGTTAGGTTGTTTATGCGCCTTATACACTGCATGCATCTTCTTCTTCCTTTCGTTTATGAGCCCAGTTCCAGTCCCAGTCCATGGCTGGCTTTATATATGAGATGAAACATCTGATTTAGTTAACTGAGGGTGGAGGAGACTGTGTGTTGCATCCTCTGGCATGACAGATGGAAAATAAAACAATCTTTTAGTGAAATGCTATGTACTTACATTATCAATAAAGCAGTTTTCAATTTTTGTTTGATTGTTGGTATTGTATAATTGGCAAGTTTGAACGTTACGTAAAAGTATATTAGTAGCATAGTTCTTAGCAGCGTTTGTAACTGATCTAGAATTAGATGTTAAACTACTTCCAGAATTCTTAGCATTATAGATGCACGCCTTAAATTGTTCCTTAGCACTTTGGTGAGTTATAAACTGCGAATCATATGTTTGAATGCAAAACTTCCGAATCAAGCTCAAAGCTTGCAATGGTATAATAGTCTGATTTACTTGTTGAGTTTCGTTCAAAACTTGTTCCTGTTGCAACTCCATAAGAGTCAATCGATCTAAAAATCCAGCATCAATAGCATCGTTTTTAATTTCAGAAAATTTGACTTTGAGAAGGAGTTTAGCCTGTGCGATTCTGAGGTAGTCTTGGGTACCGTTGGTTATTACAAGATTAGGGTTATAGTTTTGCTATACAAAAAAAAAGAAAGAAAGTATATTAATATTTTAAATAGAACACATTTATTTTTTTTGAGCAAAACTATAATTGTGCTTACCCCCAAAACAGTTGTAAAAACTGCGGCAGCAACGAATACATTTATTATGAAAGCCATGTTAACTACAGGAACTGTTTAAAAGACTGATTGATTTTAGAATTTGCTGACCAAGGTTTATATATAGGTAGTCTTGGGTACCCACCCCATAAATAATTTTAAATTTGAAAAGGCTTTTGAGATAAAATAGTTTTTGACAATCCTAAGTGCTTTTCGAAGAAGGGTCTTAATCTAATCAACAAATAACTTTTGAATGAATAGTAAAATCCAAAAACCCCCTCATGTTGTAGACGAAATGAATAAATGACACATTTGTTTAAATTATAATACTTATAAAACTGATAAAAAATTTACTACAACAAGTCGCAAGTAAGTTGTTTTCGCAATTATTTGAAAGAATTATAGAAAACATTTTACATCTTCATTTGATTTCTATTAAAAAGGGAATGGATATAAATTTACCAAATTTTGGATAGAGAGAGAAAGCCAAAATGCCGAAGATCTTCACAAAAGTACATAGACTGTGGGAAATGTTAAAAGATCCAAAATGAAGACAAATATTTTCATCTTAATAATGGTATTCTTTCAATCTTTCAACATTAAATATTTTTTTGACATTTTACTTCAAAATTGCTGCTGTCAAGTGCCACACACACAATGACAAAAAATCGATTCTTTTCGTAAAAAAATCGATTTTTTGGTTGAAAGGAATGCGACATTAGTTATAAGAAGGTATTTCGTATTTGTTATGGAAAAGAATCACCCGGTGAACATCCAAAATAATATAAAATGGAAAGAAAATATATTCAGATAGTATACTAAATTTGTTAATATACTGCCGGTCATAAGGTTAGAAGCAGGCATTTTTGAAAAGTAAAATCATTATTTCTCCCGTTACATGATGGATTAGAAAAAAACAACTATGGTAAATGAGAGACTATTTTGTTAGCAATAAAATATAAAATTTGGGTATAGGAGAGATTTAGCTAACGGAACTTTTATGACAAATTGTTAATTGAGTCAAGAATATGCGAAAATAAATCAGGTCATTAAATTAGAAGCACATCGAATAAATGAAAATAAAATGCAGTTATTTATATTTTGTTATTTATTTTAGCTTTTATTAGATTTTTAATAATGTGTGCTGCAACCAGCCTTCAAAATAACTTCAAAAATTCTATCTTTTAAGGATTTATAAAGAGATTCCAAGTAGTCCAGTGAAATCTCACTCCAGGCCAATTTGATACCATGAATTAGCGCTTCCTTATCATCGTATTGCTTCCCTCCCTCATATACCTTGCGTGTAAGCCAGCCCCACACATTTTCAATTATGTTAAGGTCCGGGGAATATGGTGACCAAGGCAGCAAGTGGACGTTTTGGTTCGCAATGAAGGATTTTACCTCTTGGGCTGTGTGTATGGGAGCGTTGTCCTGCTGAAAAATCCATGGAATTGGTCCAAAAAGCTCGCTAATTTTGGGGAATACTGATTCCAGCAAGGCTTTGTAGGTTTTCCCAGTCATTTTGGTATCTTGGACTACCAAGTCTATAGCGCCATAAAATGAAATTGAGCCCCAGACCATAACGCCTCCTTCTTTGCTATGGTGACGGTTTAAAAACCGCTCCTCTTTCCTCAGGTCATGGAAATAATAATTATAACCATCTGGCCCATCTAGGTTACATTTTTTTTCGTCGGAAAAAATAACCTTCCGCCAATCATTTGTGGTCATTCCATTTTGCACATCCCAGCTCATGTGATCTTTCGGGTTGCGTCGCAACAATGCTAGTCTCTATCAGTGCCGATTTTAACCCTTTTTATTTTATTTTTTTTTTTTGACACGCATACCAACTTTGTGACGAGTTAAAAGTGGATATAATAGGTCTGTTTGGTATCTTTTTTAAGAAAAAGGTGTAAAAACTGTAACAATTTGTATAAGAAGTAGAAAATACTCTCAGAGGGGAAAACTTTTTAAAAAGCTAACAAACGCACTGCACCACTTTTTGGTGACAAATCATTTTGAATCTTGTAATTTTAAATTGTAAAATTTATTTTTTATATTGAAAAATGTTGAAGGAAAATGTAGCACCGGTTTTGATGGACTTGTCTCAATCTTCATCAAATGAATGTGCATAATCTGAATGAATAATGAATATATTTTGTAAATTCCTAATCGACGACAAGTGAAAGACACTGACAGCTGTGTATTTGACAGCTGTTTTTACACTCCTTGCACAGAGAAATTTGCAAGTGATCCAATGGAGGGGAAATTATTTGTTCCCTCGTTGCAACTTTTTTGAGTTAACAAACAGGAGTTATAGACAAGTTGTGAAAATTTGTGCAATTTTACAAGAAATTTCACGTTACCAAACAGATCTTGAACACAAAGAAAAACTGCTTAAGTCGATTTTTAACATTTTTCAGGAGAGAAATTTAAAGGTTTTATGATAAAATAAAAATTACAAAATGCTCTAGAATATCATTGGAAAATTTGTTTGCATTGACATTAGAGTGAAATTAAAGAAAAATTGTGGCTCCAATTTGTATAAAATAAAGATAAAAACAAATTTAAAAATAGAACCGGAATTCCGATAAGCTGAATCTGTTTGCCTTGACATTAGTGTGAAATTAAAGAAAAATTGTGGTTCCAATTTGTATAAAACAAAGATAAAAAAAAATTTAAAAATAGAATTGGAATTCCGATAAACTGAATCTGTTTGCCTTGACATTAGTGCGAAATTAAAGAAAAATTGTGGCTCCAATTTGTATAAAACAAAGATAAAAATACAAATCTCGATTTCGTCTACACTCGACTTTAATGGTTTTGTGGTGATTATAACGTTTTATTTGGTCTTGCATTGATGCTAAAATGTTCCCATTCAAATTGTGTTTGTTATTTATAAAATCATTATGGTTTATCAAAGTCACACCCGTATATCTCTATCCCACTTTCAAAATAAAAGCTTCATTATAATAATTTTTTTTGTGTTCTAGAAAATGTGATTCATCCAAAGTGACTGTAATAAATTTTGTTTTAAGTTAGGTTAAAAATTCAGATAGCGGATGTATTATGTTACATTATTGTTTAATACCTTTTAAATGTATGCATATTGTACTCGAAATCAATACTTACCGTTTTTATGTATTTCAATTTAAAACTCACTTATATATCAATTAGATGATAGTTTTTGTATGCCAGAATATGCCTCTTGGATTTAAAGTCCTTATAAGATATTGTTTAGCTAAGCAAATTAAAATAAACAAACAACCAAAAAAAACACAAAGGTCTTATACATTAATAAATATATTTCTGTTTATTATTTAGTATACAATATAATTATATTTTCAGCTATATATATATATATGTTGTTATATATATGTTTTATAATAACTATTTTTTAATTTTATAATTTTTATTCTGCTAGTTTTTGTAACATAATTTTAATTTTTATTTAATTTTACTTTGAACAGAAAAAAATGTACCTTTTGTAATTTTAAATATTATTTATATACAACATTTTTTATTTATAAATACAAATCATAAACTTTTAAGTTTTGAATATATATAAAAACAGTATAACTTTCTCATTAAATCAATATTAATCAATCATTCAAATTATTTTTATTCTTGTTATATTTATTTATATTTTGAGCTATAAAGTAAGCACTTTTTTTTTAAACATAAATCTTAACATAAATTTTTATAAATATAACACTAAGCTTACATTATATTAAATATATATATTTTTTTTGTTAAATTTATACAAATTTTTCTTAACATACATATATTTTAAGTATTTATATTTTTTTTTGTCACCAAAATTTTAACTCTAAATGTATGTATAATATTATTTTAATTTATTTGTTTAATTAATTTGATTTTTTCTGGTAATGGCACATAATTTTATTGCATAACATAACTTTTCTCATTTGTTTTCGGTTCTCATCGTAGCTTTTCATTAAAAAATTTTATTTTATTTATTTATTTATGTTTTAATTGTTTTTTTTAATTTACATTTTACAGTTTAAATAAATTTAAATTATATATTTCGTATAGTATTTGTTTGTTTTTTTTTTTTAATAATAGCATAATTTATCAGGGTATCATAGAAGAGATACTTGTTGATTAATTTAAGTTTAAAGCAAAAACCATTTGTTTAAGGATGAATATATGTATAAACATTTCTCCATTAGTTATAATTTATTTATTATTATTTTATACTTATATATATTTAATTTTTGTATTAATTTTTAACTTTGGAAATTTTAAACAAATAATTAATAATGCAACAAAAATTAACGTAAATGTTATAAAAATTAATTTTACTAAATCAAAAATAAATTATACAATTAATTCAATTTAAGACTGAAGTTATTAAAATACATACTATGTTCCACACTATCCCACAGAATGGGAAAGAATTCCATGTTACTGCCAAATTTGTGGGAGAAAAATGCATTATAATTTTTTAACCACACACAACAGTTTAATTTAACCTCAATAAAATGTGTGATATAATTAGAACCATTTCTTAAAATTCTCTTGTATTAATACGTCATGTTAAATCGTGTAGGCTGCAATATCATGCTGTGTAAGATGGGCTGTCATATTTTGTTTCCACATTATTATACATGATTTGTGTCCCACTTTTTTGACATGTGTTAATACTCAGTGGGATAGTGTGGAAGGGCTTTAAACACATCTTTAAGAATTTTTCGATAATATCCCGGGTAGAAAATTATCTAGGAAAAACTATTTTTAAGCGTGGCCCTAGCTAGCCATTATATAGTAAATCCTATGCTGGGCCTAGACAGCCGACAGGTGCAGGTCTGGGTGATCTTGACTAATTTATCTTATTCTGGCTTTATCTTGGCCCTGGCTAGAATTTCCTATTTATTGGCTTTGTCAGATGTAACTTAGACTAGGCCTAGATAGTTTTAACTTGACATACCCTAGATATGAAAACTTTTGTCGGTGTCATTTTGGCCCTAGCTAGTGTCGCCACGTTATTGGCGCTGTCTCATAAAAACAGGAAGGGACCCAAATAGTTTTCGCTTGGTGTAGCCTGGATAAGGAATTGTATCTGGGCGTTATCTTGGCGTTAGGCAGTGTCACCTCTTTATTGGCGTTATCAGGTGTAACTAAGACTGGGCGTAGATAGTTTAGACTTGATGTAGCCTAGACATGAAACTTTTCTTGGCGTTATATTGGTCGTAGATAGTGTCGCCTCTTTATTGGCATTCCCAACGACCAATTTAACTTGTGTAAGGTCCATATAGCAAATACGTCAAGTATCAACTCATAAACATTTTTACATCCCTATTCTGTATCGCAAATCAGCCTGGTGGGTAGCGTGCTGGATCTTTGATTGGAGGAACGCGAGTTCAAATCTCGGAGAAACCAAGTAAGTAAAAGTGAAGTTTTTTTTAAAAATTAAATTAAATTCTATACATTTCAGTTAAAGAGAAAAGCGGTCTCAAACACCCCTAATATGAGAGGGGTGGGGGCTATATGGGTTTCAGTAAAAATCTACCTAGGCCCTAGCTAGTGACTAAAAATCTCTAAATTTTTAGTTATCCAAAGCCTGACTTGGAAGATATGGGAACCGCTAGCAAGGCCCACAGAATACAGAGCATTAACAAATTAGCAAGGGCCAAGCTAGTTACTGCTCGATAGGCCCATGACATAAACAAGGCGAAACTAGCTGGGGCCAAGGCAATACCGATTCGCAAATTCTACCCGGGATATAATAGGTCTGTTCGCGAACTTGCCGAAACTGCCAGATTCTACAAGTTTTTTTTTTATATGAACTTTTAAAGTCTTTTTGGTTACAAATGGTAGAAATGGGTAGGTCTTGTAAGTAAACGAACAAGGCTAATATTTGTATGTAATGGTTTTCAATGGATGGACAGAATTTGACAGTTCATACGGGGGCGGCCATATTGTTTTATGTGTATATAATTTTCAAATTTTTTAAACACTAACTCCTTGCCCACCATAAGTTACATTTAATTTTAATACAATCGGTCTTGCAATGGAAATTCCAAACCAAAGTACAAATTTCATGAAATAACCGATTTAATGAAATTGATCTCAGCATTTTTTCTTACCGAGTATATGTTTCTTTATTCATTCGGAATGTTCAGAAATCAGAATATTCAAAAAAATAATTTTTCATTTTCATATCAACCAGAATATTTTGTATAAATCATTCTGGTTGGTTATTTTTTATTCATTTTAACTAAAACCACCTCCTTCTCCCGATTGCAACTAAGATGAAACTTATTTAGCAATTTATTTTTAACGAAGTTATACAACGTGTTGCAAGTAACTTTCCGGTGGCAGTTCCTACGTATTCCGCGATTTTTAAAGTGGTTTCCCATTAACCGCACCAAGTCAGAAGGTTTAGTCCTTCGCAAGCGGCGTAATTAATTTGTCTCGTCAAGAATTTCGATAGTAGTTCTATTAGCGTGTTCGAAAAACCAATCCCTAACCTTTCGAGCAAAAGGTTTTTATTTCATTTCGAAGAGTAGAATAAATGGAATAATGGACACATGTAGTTGTATTGACGTATTTATTCGCTTTTATTGAAAATTCATATATGTGTTATTTATTTAAAAGCAGCTAAACAACTCGAATAAAGTCCCACACATTAATTTAATGTAAAATACCGTTTCCACTTTAAGCCACCACGTTAAATTTTTTTCGCGCTATAAGATACGTTCAAAAACCTGCTCATATCAATGCGATATATTGTTTGGCGGGCAGTTCGGAAAGATAATGGGATCTCTTAAAAAAAATATAAAATTTTAAAATTATATTTGTTGCTCCGAAAACATGCGTTTTTAAAGCTTTTGGATCGAAGTATTCAATATACAACAAGATATGATATAGTTTGTTGTCCATCTATCAAACTATAAACTATCCAATTCTATTTCAGGATGGCTACGATATCGATGGATTAAAAAAAGCTGCCAGATTTGTTTGTGAAATTGCTGTTTGTTTTCTTGAGTATGTACTTTTTAATTATTAATTTTCTTGATAAACATTTTCAGTCTTATTTATAAACCCATTCCAAACAACCTTATTTATAAAAATGTTCCTTCGATTCTTTAACTTAGACACTGAAATTGATTTCACTATTCAAATTGGCTACGTTCAATGGACAAAGAATTGGAGATGTATTTTGAAATTAATCAAATGTTCATAGAACGTATCCAAATGCTCAAGAAATTGATAGATTACAGGGATGTCAGTGAGTATACGAGAACATATTTAGACAACTGTTGGAATGCGTTTATTTAGACAGTGGTTTGCTGGACACCTGTCCAGAAGTATTTTAAGAAAATCTAATATATACTACTGTTTGTGTTTTCCATCTATTATATTCCTTATCCGAAATAAATAATGAAACACTCTCACCATCAAAGCAGAAATAATCTGACGTCTATACTTCAATTTGATTGACATCTGCATTGTTTGACATGTAGGATTGAGGAATTGAGTTGAAATTCTAGGTGTGTATTATGTTTGTCTCTATATATGCAATTCGTCACTACAATGCAGAACTAGTCTAAGTCCGAAATTTAAAAATGAGTTTTTTTTTTACGTCATAACGAAACTTGTTGTGTTCCGCGCATTTTCTATAAATTCCGAATACTCCTATACGTACAGTAGTTCCTTAAAAATTTTAATATTAGAATACACATAATGTCGAATGTCAGCATTTTACGAACTAAGGTTCTTCTTGAAAATATTATTTGTAAATGTGACTTAGACTAGTTCTGCATTGTAGCGACGAATTATCAATATTTTAGTTTTTTTTTGAATGACTGCAGATAAGATTTCATAAAATAATTTACCCACTAAACGAAAAAATAAAAATACAATGCAATAATTTCTAAAATGAGGTAAAAAAATAAAAATTTCTTATGGAGGCGAGGCAATTGGTAAAGCCAATAAGATGCAAACGTCTGGTGCCATCGAAATCCACATAACTCGTGCCACTTCTTCATAGCCATTGAAAGTTGGATTCAGACATTATGAATTATAAAGATAGGAATCTTTCGTACGTTCCATTACCCAAAACCCATTTATTTACATTGTTGTTTTTGTAATTTTTGGTCTGTTTGGTAACAAAATTTCACAATTTGCTGTCAAAACTCATAGCAAAAAAACTACATTATCTCGTGAATAGATGTGAACTGCAACAACAATTTATGCGGTGGTGAATTCATATTTTTGCGTTAAAACATGGACACTAGTGCAAAAATATGAACTCCCCACCATCCGCCATTTTGTTTAGATTGTATGCAAACCAGAATGACAGTCGAGGTTTCCAATCTTTATAATTCATAATCTCTGGTTGTACCTCTTGAATGAGCGCCACTCGGCGAAGCGGTTGACATTTGAACGCCATCGTAAGTATTTCAATAATAAACAAAAATTCCTTGATTTTATGTCACACACAACTTGTTTTAATCAATTTTGACATCTACCCGTCCCTAAAAAAATGACTGTCCAATTCAGTTGCCTCTTGTTCATCGAAAAGAGCAAAATCAAAACAGTCGAAATGAGTCTTTAACATGGCTCATTGTTAGTATTATTAGATAAATTCTTAGATTTATAAAATTATGTCGCTGTCAAAGTGTCACAAATAAAACAATAATACAAGTCCTTTTATATGTTTTGTCAAGGACATTTTATTCAAGGTCTATTTCTGTTCCATTTCACCTTCACAAACAAAACAAAAAAAAAAAGAACAAAAACACTAATAATTCACATTACGTATTTACATATATACATATCCTTGAATATTATGCTAAAATTATTTTAACCAGGACAATTCAATGTGAAATTTTTGTAACCGCATTCCTTACCCACTTATATTTAAGGAAAATTACATCCAAATACTTCCACTTACATCCACATCCGTTCATATATTGCTATCCTTCTTCCATTATAAAACAATGGGAAATTTAAACAGAATAAATGTGTGTTTAATTGCAAAATTAAGGATAAAGGACATTTTTGGTAATAAGAACAAAAGGGCTGCACATATGTATGTGTGCTATGTATATGAACATATACGAACATCAACAACAAACTATAATATGCGTGCGTATAAATGATGATTTTCAACTTTCATTTGGAGAAAGTAGGTATGCGAATTGCAAAAAGTCCTTACATACATCCTTGAAAGGAATATTATGTGTACATATATAAATGTATGTATGACAGCCAACCGAAAAGCAACTTTCACAAAAAGATATCCCAGGATATTTAACATCTTCTCGGATATAAAGGATTTTGTGTGTCTTTCTCTTTAATTGTTGTAATCACTTGTGCTGGATTCATAATTACCAGAAAGGATAATAAGAGAATGAATGAAAGCTGCTGCTCCTGCTTCTGCTGTGCAAAACAGTATAGTTGATAGTTAGCGGTTGGATATAGGCCCGTTTTCGACTTAAAAAGGTTCTGTAATTTGCATTGTAATGAAATTGCTTATACCGACTATACGACGACTACTACGTGCAAGTATCCTTCGAAGTAATTTTCAACACTTGTGCTATAAGCAACAAAATACATCGACGCGCGGCGTGCCAAAGGTAAGTTAATACCTAAAGGATGTGCCGCCATCTACGAGTAGATGATGGGAGGAAAATTTTCATATTTTTCAAATTACTTTTTGGAGATATAATAATATACAAATATATGTATTATTTGACAGAAGTCCTTAGTAGCATATTTTTCATAAAAAAAGGACGAATACCATTTTTGTTATCGACAAAGAAACATTTCCGGTCAAGCCTTTTAAGGGTTCGGTTTTCTTTATTTTGTTTTGTTTTTGAAAAAAAAATTACGTTGTTGGTAAGATATTCACACAACAGCGGGCAATAATTACAAAAGTTTTGTTTTTTTTTTGTTTTTTTTTCTGTCACTATGATATTTAAAATCCTTTTTCTTTTGTCCTTCTTCCGATTTCCGACCGGTAAGGGGTTGACATTTTTGATTCAATGGCAATTCAAATAGAATGAACAAAAAAAACTGTGAAATAAATATAAAAACTGAAACCATTGGTTGGAATTGGAATGCCATATCGTGGAAGAATAAGGACTAAATGTCAAATCGACTTCTATATTTTATTTTTTTTTTTGTGTTATTATTTTATTTGGTTGGAAGGAAGTTTATGACAGGCTTTTTGTGTTTGAATTGGAAGATGAGATATGATGAAGGTTTCAGTATTTTTCTTTGTGTGTGTGATTTGTATTACCTAAATAGAATTTAAAATTGAATTGAGGAGTAAATATTGTTTGCCATTTGTTTTGTTAATCAATTTTAATTAATTCGGAGCTTCAATAACAATTAATTTCTGAGAAAGTATTTTCAATTTTTTTTTTTTTTCGTTTGTAATTTAAAATAAATAAATGATCATTAATAACAGAAATATATAAATGAAATGGAAATGACACTTGATTTCTTAGCGTAAAAACAAAGTGTGGGTGCGAATGCGATAATTTAAAAGTTGACCTGGTATAAGTTTGCAGACAGTTAATAAAAATTAAATTCACGATTGGGTCGCACGTAAGTGCTTTGAATTTTAAGTCCCGTTACTATAATCTTACCTGACACATAAGCGGTTGTATTTATAAACGTTGTCTAACTTTGGACAGCTGTCAAAAAAAATAAAAACATTTTATTTGATGTTTAAGAGCTATCTTACTTAAATAAAAGACTCGATTGTCTAAATCTTAATAAAATATAACATTTAATTTATTGAAATAAAGCACAATTTCCAACTTTGTATTTTGACACATGTTTAAATAGTAAAAATCCAACTAATATGCCTGAAATAAAATAAAATATTTAAACAAATCCAATAAACAACAAAATTTAAAGAATTGTTTTAAATTCGAAAAAGTATGTTTTTGAAAGCAGTTTTTATATGTAAGAAGAAGGTATATGTAACTGTGTTATGCCGTTATTGTTGTTTCATTGAGTTATTGTCATACGAATATTTTTTGTAACATTATTTTCTTTTAAAATAATATCTAGATCTAAATTATATTTTCAGAAAGACGTTTTATTTATTAAAATGCTCAGTTTATTTTGAGAAAAAACAAGACTGAAAATAAATTTTTGAACAAAAAATTCACAATAGTTCAAAATTCAATGGAAACAAACAACAAGAACAAGAAATTTGTTTTCGAAAAAAAGTTAGGTATACCTTCAGTGGTCGACAGCGGAACTTGTTTTTCTTTTATGTTTTAGCTGAATTAAACCAAGTTAGAAATGTGAACGGTCTACGGTTAGTGGAGATTGGAAATTAAAAGGAAAACATCAAATAAATATCCAGCAACCAACTTATTTCCTCATGTGAAACGGGATTTTATTATTTTGTTTCATCGTTGGTGGCGCCAATGATTGGAAGTAAAACTAGCGCTGCACCATTGATCCCTATAATACAGTAGATAGTGTATTCCCTACAAATATTTCGTAGCTGAAAAGCTAACGAACTATAGAACTATATGAAGTAAAGAACTATAACGAACTAAAATAAAATTTTTTTCATATTTTTCAGAGGTTTTTTAATCCATTGTCATCTTAGCCATCCTTCAGTCGAATTTGACAGATAGGGGAAAAATTATATTTTGAAGCATATAGAGAATATTTCGTCCTAAATGGATAGCCCTACAAGCAAGGGAATTAAATTTTATATTACCAAAATCCAAAAGTTAATTTTTTGAGATGTAGATTGCATTGAACTAGTGAACTAAATGAACTAGAAGAGCGGAGTAGTTCAGTAAATACTTTTGAACTAAACTGAGCGCTCTTTGAAGTGAACTAAAACGGATAAAGGCAGAACTTGAATAGGCAGTAGCTGTTGGAAGCTAGTGCCAAACCAAACGAAAAGTTGCTTTCTAAAACGTCAAATTCATAAGTCACCCATAATGCACTGGAGTGGTTGGAAGTGATTTTTTTTATTTTTGTAGCTAGCTGTCAGTCCTCTTACGAAAGAGCGGTCGATGAGCGCACGCTCGTCCGACAGCAAAATTTAACGAATAAACTAAACGAAAAATTCAACATCGCAATTATGTGCGCGTCATATGAATTTCTTGTTTTCGTTTGGTTTCGTACGACCACGTACGCTTCAGCCTATTGTAAAGGGTGTTTTTTTTAGACGTGTGGTTTTCAAGAAGAAATAAAACGCATATAATTTAATGTTATGGGCAAGAATTTAGCTTTATTATAAAGATAAGGGTTTGCCATTATGTTTTAAAAATGATTTTCTTCGGTGAGCACTGTACAGCGTCTCTGAGGATGCGCATTATCCACTAGAGGAAAAGTGGTACGAAACCGATCCATGGTTGCTCGAATTACTCTGCTGAGCGATTATATTGACCGAATATTGGACGCAGCGCGCGATGCGTCTCGTGAACCAAACCATTATTTTGGTAATAAATTTGCACGATTTGCAAACGTTGTTCAGGAGTAAGTCTATTCATTATGAAATGGCAAACCAAACTGAGCATAAATCAAGTGACAAGACCAACTCTGAAAAAAATATTGTCAGATTGAAAACCAGACGTCTAAAAAAAACACCCTCTAGTTCTACCTTAAGGCTGAAGACAATGTTCAAATCGGACTGCCTCTACCTTGTTTTTTGACGTCTCTGTACTTTTTATCAGTCTTACTTCATGGCGAGAAAGAGATGATTCCCTTCTTGGCCAACTCTTTTTCGCCTTGATGAGGGAGTGAGATAAGTATGCAGGTTGAAGACACATAAAAAAAAAGTCGGAAGAGAGAGTCCAATGTGAACACCGCCGTCTAACAATATAGGTCTGTTTGGAAACATAAAAACATCTTTCGAATTTGAACAAAATTTTTCACAATTTTCTGTAAAAACCATAGGAAAAAGAACTCAGTTTTTTTGAAAAAAAAAGTTACCAAACACGCATGGTTCTTCAAATGGAGTTAGTTTTTGGTATAGATACGCGTGTAAGAGTGTTAGTGATTATTTGGAGGTAGCATCTGATGGCGTAGTAGTATGAAATTATATCTGGGCAATAAGACAGAGTAGCTTAATTTTGTCGACATAAAAAGCGATTTTCGGTTTTTCGATTGTTAGTAGTTTACAGTTTGAGAGATACTTTTCTGTGCAATCGCCATTTTGAAATCATTACCCATTGAAAACTATCTTATAATTTCTTAAAAAAAATTACATTAATTACTATAACACTTACTTACTTAATTTGAAGGAAATTTTATAATTTTATGAATTCAATAAATTCTTTTTACTGCATTCACAAAAGCCAGAAGCCTGCAAAATACATACTAACTGAAATGTAAAACAAATTCCAGGACCTATAACTTAATATTTTTTTTTTTTTTTCGATTTTGATTAATTTTGTATGTTGATTTGACATTGAGACAATACAATCACCATTCACTTGAATTAAAAAAGATTGCATTTATTTTTGTTCCCATTCATTTTACAGCAAACAATTGAATGCAATCTTTTGGGAATTCATGCATTCTTTGCATTGCCATTTCAATGTGGAAACTTGGGAAAACCCAGAGCACTCAGGGTTTATGGAGAGAAATGGCAATGCAAAGAATGCATTAATTCCCAAAGGATTGCATTCGATTAGTTGCTGTAATAAATTGAATGGGAAAACAAATGATTGCAATCCTTTTGTTTCAAAGTGAAATCAATGAATGCAATCTTATAATTGAATTTATGAACTATTGCATTCACAAAAGATTGCATTCTTTTACAAGCCTGGTATTTTGTCTTATTCTTGAATGGATTCTAACTTGTCCGCAAAAATAGCTGAATTTCATTATATACGACAAATTAGATAGCCCCGTTCTCAAACATCGATAAAAATTAAAGTCCTTTTGATTTTGGTAAGACCAAATTTTTGTTTAGTTGCAATCCAACCAAAGTAACTCATACGAGAGTTCATGTGTTCCGGGCCCAACTTTTCTCTCGATGGCTCTGCTCAGGTCACAATAGGTGTGTTTCTTTGGGCCTTGCAAAGTATTTTTTAGTACTTCCCAGTAGATAATGATTAGAAAGTTTTAATTTCATCAAATTTAACCTCAATAAAGATGTAATTTTATTTTTTTGTATCTGTATTTTATTTTAGATTAGAGAAACATGCAACAAGAATAATTTACTATGTAATTTCTTTTTACTGTTGTCTGTTGGTGTCACTTTTTTGTGTGGATTCATTTCGCTATTACTACTTTATTGAAGTGCTTTGAACTATTTTGACCACAGAGTAGAGGTACATAGTTGACTGCAAGCGGTAGTACTTGCAGGCACTACATGCGCTGCAGCCCAGAAGGAACACGCCTAATATGCCGCTGGTATACTAAGACAAAGATGTGATAATTAAAAAAAATTGCATCTACTCGTTTAGTTTATATTTGCTTATGCCTTGAGCCATAAATTCACTTAGGGGAATTATGATCTACTTTACAAGATTTTGTGATTTCGATTTAGGTTTTTGATATTTTCAAAAATCTGCAATATTTAGTTTTTCTCTAAGTTCTTTCGAATCTGACATTTTAATGCATATATTAAATGATTGAAAACCATAATAATTTTACTTAAACAAAAAAAAACTTTCAAAGCAACCAACCAGCTGCCATCTTTATATTACTATGATTTCCTTTCTTTATCTTTTTTTTGAGAGCTTAGAAAACATGTTTAATTCTTGTGAGCTTAGAGAATAAGCTTAAAGAAAGAAAAATTAAAAAAAAACTAAAATAAAAATATTTATATAGAGAAAATATAAGACAACAATAAATGCAAAAATTAATAAAAAAAAACTTAAATATTTTCTATAAATAAAAAAAAAATGAAGTCGAAAAATATTTCCCTGTAATTTGAAAACTTATCTATTTCAAATAAATACAATTTTTTTTTTCTAATTTGCACTTCAAACCAGAGTATGTTAAGGTTCATCTAATATGCCCCCTTTATACCCTGGGAATGTTTTTCTAATTAATATTTTGTATTTTTATTTTTGTTTTGTCTCTCTACATTATTGTTTCTGCCTTAGTATCAAATTTAAAAACAAAAAAAAAACCAGATAAATACGCCCGCCTAAAGACGCAGAGGCTATAGCTATATTTATAATCCATTCACTCTCATTCACAAACTACAACAACAACAACAAACAAAGCAAAATGAAAAGAAAAACACAAAAAATTCACAAAATCACACTGACGCAGCAACACTTATATTAAGGTCAACCTCGCTCGTCGTTGTTGTCGTATAGAACACAACAACAAACAGCACAACAAAGGTGTATGTAATATATAACAGTATATTTTTAAAATAATATTGTGTTCCTAGCCTAAGTACCATTCGGTATTATAAATTCAAAAATCCCGCTATTAAACTAGGAACCATCGTCGCCAGCATTGTAAGCAATGCAGAAAGCCTTAGTTGCGATGAGCTCCTTGATGTCAACTCGTTATTGTCCATAGCACCCCGCACCTCGGGTAGGCCATAAAATGTTGGTTTTCTTGTCGCTGTTCCAATGGAGTTAGCTCCACTAGATCCAGCTCCGCCAGCAAAGTCCATTAGCCCGCCCCCAGCACCGCCATTGTTGCCACCCCCATGATGGTGTCGCGTGCTGTCCCCAGATGAGGGCTTATGTGTTGGCTTACCGTGTAAATATACATTGGGAGGTATATCACCATCTTCGAAATCCTCCGCCGACCCATAGAGATCCTCGTCATCATCGTCGTCTTCGCCGTCTCCGTCTAAATCCAAGCCGCCATCGGCAGTCTGATATGTCACCTTTACCTGTTTCGGTTTAAGGATGTCATTTGTTTCGATGCCGTGTTTGTTGGAAGGATTTTTACGACTTGGTCCAGGGATTTCTGTGAAACAGAACAAAAGAAAAAAAAACAAAACACAAAATGAAAGGATATTATATAATTGAATGTGAGTGTTGTTTGGAAAGGAAGGGATGTGTTCGCATGTATTTTTATAGCCTGTCAATACGTGGCACAAGGATTATTTGCATAAAACAAAGGATAATCCTGATTTTTTTGGATTATATAGGGATGGTGGATACTTACCGTAAAGTCGTATACTGCTGTCAACTTCGCCAAGAGAATTTTTCGCTATGCAACGATAAGAGCCGACATCTTCTTTTTGAAATTTTCGCACAATCATTGTCATTTTGGTTTCGTACATTGATTTGGAATGTTCCTGTACGTGATATTTGGTTGAGGATACAATCATCTCACCTGTAGAGTGGAATGAGAATAATGTTAACGTGTTTATTCCAAGGGGGGGAATTACATTTTTTTTACTGTTAAAATAAATTAATTTTATTAAAAGTTAAATATTTAAGAAATTACTGGGCTCTTTTACAGCTTTTACCAAAAATAAAATTTAATGATGTGGTTCAGTTTTGTTTCAAAAAGGGAACAAATAGGGCTGAATTAAGTAGTGGGCCTCATGGGTAACCCAATTCTTAGGCCCTTAAGTATACTAAAAGCATTTAGACGTTACACTAATATCTAATTTTAATATCTAGGCACCAATGAATGTACATTTTGTTATATGAAAAAGTCTAACAATATGCCAATTTATAACAGTTTTGTTTCTATATATGCGGCCCAAAAGCTTCAAGACCACTAATCGGCATACTTTGAACACCCATTAACATGAAAAGTGTTATTGCACACCAACTTTTAGCGACATTAAACTGTTATAATTGTTATAAATTTGTATTTACCAAGTCTCTTCTTATTGTTATTTACATAATTGGCAACTGTTATATAACCGGTAACTCGATACCAAAATAAACAGTTATTGAACTAAGTATAAGCAACTAAAGATATTAAAATTTATAACAGTTCTTCTTATATAAGAAGTGATTACTCAGTCTCACAGTGCCAGGGTCTTCCGTCGCAAATGTGTGTATATCGGGCAGCATTTTTGTTTAAGCCGCGTGGAACATTTTATACTTTTTATATCGACAAAACTGTTAGAACTGTTATAAATTGGCATTTAAATGTATACGAGATTGTAGAGAAGTTCCAATTTATAACAGTTAATCGTCACTAAAAGTGAGTGTGCATTAACGCGCTTCGCGGGACTTCAAATAACTTTATTCTTGTCAATCTCGGTTGATATTTTGACATGAAATACTCTTCAAACGTCAAATCATTGTTTGACAATCTGTCAAAACACAAACTGTCAAATTCCATTGAAGAATAACAATATTTTATATGGATTCAAACATTATTTTATAATATTTCTGAGATAGCGACAGGAATTGTTTTCTGAAATTGTATCGTAATATATATTTCCACAAATTCTATATAACTCCTAAAAAAACAACCTTTATAGTCTGATATCCAAGTGAGTCTCAATCTATCATCATTAATTGTAAAAAAAAACAATATATTATGAGACGGACAAAATTAATAAGAACAATTAAGAGTCCTACGACCTAAATTCATAAGCTGCAGAGTTCAATAAATCTAATAAAAATATTAAAGAACTAATTACTAGAATTATTGATTTCTTTCAAAATTTGAGAAGTGGGTTGGAATTCGGCGATATAGAATTAGAAGAAAGTTTAAGTAAATTAAATAATTATCGAAAGTGTATTTGTAGAGGTATAGAACAAAAGGTAGGCTGAAGGACTCGGCCAAATGAAAATTTTTTTCAGGAGGATTCTCAGGTGATAAATCAATGGAATCTCCACTTAGACATTCAATAAACCTTTGTGATTCAATGGATGGACGGTGGTGGCGGTGAAAGGGGGACAGACTGTGCGTGGATTTTATCGTTTGCTTGTGCTTATACGAGTAGGTATAGTCAGTTTGCTTGTTTAACGGGATTTCTATTTGTACATTCTTGATGTGTTGCACACGGTATTGTCGGTTGTGTTTCACAACCATTATCCATTACATTAAGTGTAAAATGGTTGCGGGTTGGAAGAATGTACGCAGAAGAATGTTGTTGTTTTGTTATATCCTTTTAAGCTTTAAGCATTTTGATAATAATACACCACATGTTTGCGGAAGGATGTTGCGTATAATGGGGTTCTCGTACTGATATTATTGTTTACTCAATTGGAAGGCAGAAGTATAGGTACATATCTTAGGGAAGTAAGATGTTGATTTTTTTAGAGTAATTCTTTATCTATCGTTAAGGTTTTGTTCCAAAATTGAGTTAATAATTTGTATTCGAAGGTATATTTAATGTAAAAGGTACGTTTGTATATCCACAGATTATTTTGCATGGAATTTTTGTAATTTGTTTGTGTCTTATCTTATTGTATAGTAATGAACTTGATCAATTATGACGAGAAGGAATTTGATCATTTTAATATTTAGAAAACATTGTTCTTTTTTTTGCAAAGGCTTGTAGAGGTCAAAATCTCCCAAATATCTGTAGGTACTGTAAGAATCTTAAATCGAACTAAAGGACCTAACTATCAAAATAATGATTCAACGAAATACTTAACTTCAGTATCGATTACTTAGTTATGTTTGTTGTTACAATTTAATTCCATATTGAATGTCTGACTCAAGCTATCTTCAGAACTTCGTTTGGGAGTAAATATAACTCTCGACAAAATTCATGAATCTGAGAAAGATGGGAGTAATTAAATTCTTAAAATAAATCAAACCCAAGTTACATATAATATTATGAGCCACTTTTTCAGTGGAAAAACTTAAATTTTTGGGACTACAAGCAATTATTTTATTTTCTTATACTAATATGCATAAAAACTGCATACATATATGTTCATTTGTATATGCTATTAAGTTGTGATTTCATAGTTTGTCAAACTGTTAGTGAAATAATTATTTTAAAGAATAATTTAAAGTTCTATTAAGATGTATGTATTCAAAAGAAAGTGGCCTGATTATACAACTTTCATAGAAAGTTTGACAGAGGATGTCAAAAAGCTATCAAAATTAAATTTTAATTCAATTTGATTTTCCATTTCGATTTCGATAGTTTTTTGAGAACTATAAATTAAATTTTTCCACTGAGAAAGTGCTTTATTATCTAAGTTTAATTTATTTTTAGAATTTAATTACTTTCATCTTACTCAAATTTATTTCGTAGCACTAAAACCTGGCCATTTATAATAAAGATAAACTGTTAAATAGTGGAAAGCCCTATCGAAGCCTTGTTTATGACAGTTTGTCATGAACAAGAAAATATCAGCTTCCGCATTAAAATGCGTTTAAATGAGTGTCGCTAAGCGTTTAGATGAAAAACTTTTCACATATCTTCCACCACAATTATCAAACGAAATGTTTGATCGTTAAAAATTTACCGGCAAACCGATTTTATTTTCCAAAAATTGCAATGGTAAGTTCTTAATACTGCTTGCGAACAAATTTTAAAATAATTTTTCTGTTCTATGTAAACCACCACCATGAAAAAGTATTAAATTTGTTGATGTTTCAATTTTTCTTTAATGTTTTCCTTACCTTTTTAACAGGTCTTTAATTATGTTTTATTATTCCTTCGTTACACAAAAACCCCTTTTGCATTTAAATAATTTAAATGTTATTTTATTTAGTTTGAAACTCATGAAAATTTATCATATGATGATTTTGCGAAACAAAAATATATAGTGAAATAAAATCTCACCATTTTAAAGTTGCAAGTGAAGAAACTGCGAATAGGAATTCAATTGAAAAAACAGCCAACAGAAATTCGCGATTTCCCGTTCATAAACATTTATTTTTATATTTTTCGGTCTCTTTTAACTGACTAACTGGTGCACTGGTTAGATACAATTGATTCTACCTGTTTGTTTATTTTATTTTATTTTAATTTATTTTATTTTATTTTATTTTATTTTATTTTATTTTATTTTATTTTAATTTATTTTATTTTATTTTATTTTATTTTATTTTATTTTATTCTATTTATGTATTTTATTTTATTTCATTTTATTTTATTTTATTTTATTTTTTTATATCATTTCAACTCATAATAGGAATGCTACACTCGGGCGTATGAGCACTTTTTTTTTTTTTAATTTTATTGAAATTGTTTGTTCTTTCTTTTGATAACTTGATCGTCGGGGCATGCTTATATCAAAGAGCTCAACTTATCCCGCTGCTCCCTCTTTTTAAATTTGGTTCTAGTTTTGAAATTTAATTCTTTGGTTTGAACAAAGATTAATGGGTTCTTTCTGTACAATAAATTAGCAATGTCAATTTTGTCTAAACATTTTTGAACTGCAATGTACCTATAATACTTCTTTTATCGCCAAAAGATCCGTCTGGAACACGCTTAAGTTATTGGGAAGACGATTTAGCCTGTTTGAAACTCCTCCACCAAACCCGTCATCACTAACTTTCAAGAATTTTGAAAATAATGAAGATAAGACCGAACGAGCCGCGTACCCAGGTGTACGATAAAAATTGAATAAAACAATAGGGATGTTCAAGAAAATGAGATCTCGGAGATCACAACAATCTCACTTACCTGAACAGGATTCCTAAGCAAAATTTATCGGTTTTGCTGTCAAAAACTCGGAGGAAAAAAATCTTGAATTCGCTTGCTCACTTTTTGAGTGAGAAAAATTTCTGAGATTTCATTTTTCTGAACGCGTCAAATATGTAGATTTTTTGTCATCAATTTTTGTTGGATTTTAAAGTTTTTTCTTTTCACTCTCATTGGTATTTTCATTTAAAACAACATCAACATACAGAGAATTCTATTACGAGTAGGATGTTACTATGTTGTTTCCAAAAACATTGTCCAGACTCGGATTTTCCAAACTTTTAACTACCGATAATTTTAAATTTTTCAGTGTGTTAATTAAAATAATTCTAAGTCTCAAAGAGGTGACCGAAAATTTTGGAGAATGAAAGTATGACCAAAATGTAATTAAGTGGGTTAAAAGGTAGAAGTGTCACGATATCAATTTCTAAAGTCTGATCTCAAAATCAAAATCCAACAAAAATTGATGACAAAAAAATATATATTGTTCAAAAATTCACTTACCCAAGAAATAAGCTTGAATAGAAAAAAAAACTATAAAACTTGTTTGTAAAAAAATATTACCCTGATTTTAGGTAATTTTTTTTCTCCAAGGTCTATTGTTAATTTTTTTCCTTTCAAACGATTTTAACTTAAGTTTTAGATTTTCTAGAATTTTCTTTTGTATGCATGACTTTTTTTTATTAAAAAGAAATATCGATTACAAGAAAAATCAATTATCTATCTTTTTTGGTTTAAAAAATAGAATCTAGACCTTTTTCATTGTTTATACATTAATTTATTCTACTGAAATTCCGATTTAAAAAAAATCACGTATTTTAAAATTTTTAAATTAAGTTTTCTTTCAGATAATATTTTTGTTTTAACACTAAAACCAACCATGTAAGCTGGGTCAGATAATAATAAACATAAAAAGGAGGCGTTAATGTGTAAAAAATCAATTTTTTCGTATAATTTTATAAATTAATATTACACTGACATTATATATTTTAACTAAAACTTAACTTATAATGTACTAATTAATGTTTTATTTACTAGTTTACATAAGTAAACATAAAGAAACCACAAAAATATTAAAGGAAATTAATGAAAACAAAGATTTGGAAACCTGAAACTCATTTTACTAAAAATTAAATAACTTCCGCCACACAGCGAATTTAGGCAAACGGTCCCTATATACGATATAAAGGTCGTTCTAATTGGAGCTGGGCCAGTGCTCCATACATTTTTGCCCATTGTCCTTTTGATCGTTGATACACTTGTCGCGTTGTTTAACAGAATTTTGGGCTTTTCACTTGTCCAACAAGTACTTATTTGTCACGTTGTGTTATAGGCCCTGGGCTATGGTCTTGCCATATGTTTATTTAAGCATTAATAAGACTTTAATCATTCTGCGTAATCTTCTCAGGCCCGATAGGAAAAAACCTTCTT
This sequence comes from Epistrophe grossulariae, assembly GCA_929447395.1. Lineage (NCBI taxonomy): Eukaryota > Metazoa > Arthropoda > Insecta > Diptera > Syrphidae > Epistrophe > Epistrophe grossulariae. The sequence continues at coordinate 31,394,232 of OV839568.1, read as the reverse complement.
TCTACAAAGTTCGTCTGAAGTATCCGGTTTTAAAATGTTCTCCTATTTTTTACCGGTAATAATAATCATCCTTTTTACTTTTCAAAAAAAAAAACAACTTTAATTTTCCATTCTTTCTTGCAACCCTGTGGGAATAGTCTTTAAAATCAACTATTATCGCATGATGTAAAAACATACAGCTCTTAATGGCATTTAAATTCACCACTAAAATCTCCTCATAGTGAAACCCACAAAAATCGTCCACAAGAAGATATAACATTAGTTACATAAACTATATAGTATAGGATGAAGTTCTTGTTTATCTACGTATATAGCTTGTTCCAACAACTCGTGTGTCATCTAAGCCAAATGCCAAACAACATGTTCATATTTATTTACGTGTCTTTTTAAGGTTAGACAATCCACCTAACCGACTATAGGTAGGTAGGTAAGGATACTAAGATACTAGATCGAAATCCATTTCTCTCAAATTCTAATCCCCAAGCTTTAGGACTCGATTCTTTGTTTTTATAGAACAGTAGATACTAAATACTCAAAGATTATGCTGTGATCAAGTAGACATTCTGTTTTCTTCAATTGTGACATTACCAAACAAGAGTTTGTTCGTCCTTCCTCCCTCTCCTCCTACTCCTTCCAATGAACGACTGATGACCGACGAACAACGAGAAGGACACTAAAAGACCATATAGCCATATAGCAGCAGATCTCACTAGCCTGTGAGGCCACCCTCTTGTCACTGGTCAAAGGTGTTTAATTCCTAAAGCACACATCGACTATAATACTGGGCACACAAAAACTCCATCCCACTCGATATAGTGGATGAGGATGGCAAACAACAAGGATTCCTTATAGAATTCATCACTCTATATCGGACGTACGTCGTACATATATATATGTATATTGACGCCTCTGAATGATGTACTTACCTATCTACCTAAACAACCTACATCATAGGGCAAAGGACACATCAAATCATATAGCATCATTGGAACAAGACTAAAAACGGAGACTACACTACTTATACGAGTACACATTGGCACACTGCATTCGTTCGTTCGTTGGTTCGTTCGTTTGTCGTGTTAAATGAAAGAGAACATACAATATCTACAAACAACGCACAACACAACACAATGACAAAAATAATGACTCTCTATTATAAACTTACCAGTATCCTTAATCCAGTAGTTAATTGATTTTGGTGAGGCCTCTACGTGACATTCGATCTGAACATCAGTGCCAAGCGGTGCCCCAACTAATTGATTTGGTACTTGGATGACAGGATGAACTGCAAAACCATAAATCAAAAACTCTTTGCTTATATGTATGTACATAGATAGGATGTGTTGCAAAAGTGTGTAAGTGTATAAATGAGTATGTCTATGTATATGTGTATAAATTTAAAAGTTTTCACATTGAAATTTCAAATAGATATAGATAGATGTAGATACTTATAGATGATTCACAGGAAATACCAGTAAGCTATAAAGGATGCAAAAAGATTAAAATTCAATGCAGTTTTCGACGAACGACGACGACAACGCACGATGACGATGGTGACGACGACGATGCCGATACTGATGCTGATACAGACCATAGCCAGCCGGCCGGCTAAAGGTATAGACGACAACAACTATATCAAAGAGGTCACAACCCATACAATCGGGTTTCTATGGTAATTGGAGATGCACCGAAAAGGTAAGGACATTTGACCAGATGTCCAGTCCTACTATATGTATAGACCTAGATATAGGTATAGCTACAGTCCCACCACATCACCAATTTTCGTATACTTTTGCTATGGTTTGTTGCTGCTTCCACTATTTTGTCACATCTATAGGCGAATACACTTGGTCCCTCTTGCGTTCATTTGATGTCATCGTTTATGGTCCATCAGAGAGCTGCGTAGGGTTTACATATGCTTGGTGTGTGTGTGTGTTTGTTGGAACGAACGCTTAGATTTTCAAAATTTCCTTAAAATGAGTGTGCAAGTGGAGAATAAAATGCTGCACGACTTACCTTTTCCATATATGACCTTTTGCATCTGCATCAGCTGCGATGTCTGCATATTATATGAAATGCACTTTGAACAGGGTTGGACTTATTGTGAGCTCAATTTTTAAAAACTTATTTTTTTTTCAGAAATGTTGTAAAACCATTTTAACAATACCAACAGCCATCACAACCAATAACTGGGGAAATTAAAACTATCGAAGATAAAGCTCAAGCATTTAATCAATAATAATGAGGAGGACTACAAAAGAAATGTGCCCTCAGGCGTTGGGTTTGTAGACGAAATAAAAACACATCGGTATATTATAACACCTTTAAAAAATCCTACATTTCAGCGATAATAATCTCCTTAGTGACACCAAAGATAAGCATTATCTTAGCACTTTGGAAAAATTATGGAAATCGTTCATATAGAAGCTATCAAAATATTTACATATGTCAACGGGATATGAAGAATTTCTCCAGATTCTATCACCAAAATTCATTGTTGGATAGTTTTTCGTCATTATAAAAGCCTGGAGCTTGCCGACAAAGTGGCATTTCCACATTTACTGATAAAACTTATTTGCAGATTTCTTCATAAGTCGACTTAACTTGTTCTACCAGCACTGAACCTTCGTCATAATCTCTCCTAAATTTAAAATTTACTGTTTCAAATGAAAAATCAGCTCACGAAAATGGCTTCCTCCAGATTCCATTCACTGCCCAAACTTTTTTCGAAGTTTTCATGAATTCTTTCAAGCATTGTAATCAGAAATTTGGGCAATTTCCGTCCTGGGGTAATTATTTAAAACAATTAATTTCAGCCTGATTCACAATGCGTCGTGAAAACTAGAAAAAACAGTTGTTCTCTCTTCAAAACAAATTTTAAACTGTGAAATAATACATAGTCATATCAATTATGGAATACGTAATACTCGATCTGCAGTCATTCTCATTTCTTTTCACGACAAATGGATAAAGAGAAAAGAGAGCATTGCATTGCGAATCACTGCAGATCTAGTATTGCGGATTCCATAATCGACATGGATGACTCAATTCTCGTCGTCACGACACGTCATAAGTTCAAAAAAATTAAAAAAAGACGTGACCATGACGTTACGATGAGAAATACTTTATTATGTATCATGTCATTGTTTTGAATTCGCCATTAAAAGAGAACAGCTGTGAAGACATAACGTCATTCTGACGCGACGTCTTGTTTTCAAGTCACAATGTGAATCGGGATTCACGGGAAAAAATCGAATGCGGTGGTCAAATAAGCAGAGTGAGCGTTTCCAATCAATTTGAAATTCGACAGTTAAGAGAAAAAGTTTTTCATTTAAACTATTCTAGAACTTTTAAAGCTTAAGAGAGAGAGAGAGACGGAGAAGAATTATTATTAAATGATCGGAAAGAAAAGCAGTAACTGTTAATGGATATGAACAAAAGTGTTTAAATTTATTCCCATTTCATTAGGATTTTCTAAACGGAGGCTCTGAGATTTTATAGTACCTTACATAATATGTGGGATATTTGCATAAAAGGTTAATAATATAAGAAGACAAAAAAACAAAAAGTTTCTGAAATTGGTCACCCAATCAATATTTAAAGATTTGCAAGGTCATAAGAGATTTTTAGCATCTCATTTTCGTGTGCTAATATCTATAACCTTTAAAAAACTTTAATAATTCATTACAAACAAAAATTATGGCTGAACAATTTTTGAAATTATAAATTTTGATATTATTTTGCTGTTGACATTGAGGATTTAGTATCTATAGAAGATGAAAATAAGAAGCCCATTTTATCAGAAATATTAAAATGAAACTAACATTAGTGACGTTAAGTAAGACCCTTAAACTGAAACGCCTATCCCAACGGTATTTTATTTGACAAAAATTGACAGGACATGACAATAAGAAAAATTTCTGACATTTGTTTCACTATAGTTGTCAGTTCATAAAATATTATAGGTCTCTTCATTTACTTCCCAAATCTGTCAATTTGTCCAACTTCTTTAAATTGTATAACCTGTCAGTGAATCTAGTAAAATCAAGCTTAGAAGAGCAATTAAATATGATTTGTTCTCTCGTGAAAAATTCAAAAGGGAATTTTGAATTTTGAATAGCCGTTAAAAGCTATTTTGAATCAATAATTCAATAAAGTCCATTAAAAAATTGCTAAGTCTTCTACTTGCCTGATGTATTTCACTAGTATAGTACCTATATAGAATTTATATTATTAAAAAAACCTTCTTATATAAACTAGCCAGGCCCTGGGCTAAAAACAAAAACTTCCAGTTTAATGATTAAGAATTCTAGTCTTGTTGGATATAGTTCACACTAGGTATTCGTCACGAAATCTCTATAAGAAGAACTGAACTTAGCAAAAATTGCGTATTGACAAAGGCCCTCACTAGTCAACTGATGAGTTCAAGTGAGATCGCCGGGACAAAACGCCAATTTTGGTAGGACTTAAAGGCCGTTAAAAGCTATTTTGAATCAAAAGGGAATTTTATTTTTGATTCGATTGCGAATCTTATTTTTTTTTTGGTTCCTTTAAAATTAAATTCATTTTCACGATCAAATAAAATCTTTTGGGATTTATAAAATATGGTTCGTTCGCGAAATTATCACATGAGTTACGTTGGTAATCTTCCGAGATTACAAAAAAATATATTTTATATTCTTCTCCAACGTGGAGGAACAAAGAAAAGACAAAGCAAAGATTACTTTATGGACCACAAGTGGACCTCTTTATTTGAGATGAGAAATAGAACTGAACTTAATGGTAAGATACAAATATTGATTATAACTATGGTGCCGGATATAATATGTATGTATATATACGAGATGATCATACGATCATCGAATTATGTTGACATCACATTATTTGTAGATGCCTTCCGATGATGCTGATTCTGCAATTTGGTTGTGGCGTCTTTTGATTTGTTTATTTTGGTGGTGGCATTTTATGATTGTTTATGTAGGAGCTATAAACTGCTGACTTAGGTATCTGGATTGATACCAACTGCGGGGTATTCATATTGAGTATTGGATGTGTGGGTACCTTTGTAACTCGTGCGAACTATTGAAGATCCATTCACGAACCGTTAAACGTTTTACCTTTTCCAAATTTTTGACTTTTTTCAAAATTTTTGACTTTTCTCAAAATTTTCCACTTTTTTTAAATTTTTCAAAATTTTTGCCTTTTTTCATTTTTTTACGTTTTTCAAAATTTTTGTTTTTTTTTAAGTTTGGCTTTTTCAAAATTTTTGACTTTTTTCAAAATTTTTGACCTTTTTTCAAATTTTTCTTAATATTTTTACTTTTTTCAAAATGTTCGACTTTTTTCAAAATTTTTGATTTTTTTTTAAATTTTTGGACTATTTTCAAAAATTTTGACTTTTTAAAATTTTTTGACTTTTGTTCAAAATTTTTACTTTATTCAAAATTTTTCACTTCACAACCGAACTGAATGGGTACTCGATGAAGAGTGATTTATTTTAAGGATCTTTTCTGATCCTTATCGCGAGAGAACAATATTCTACCTGAATTTTATTTTTCGAACAAGAGATACAGAAAAATCTAATCTGCTAAAATCACGATCTTTAGAAAAGAAGCAGGAAGGCGTTCAAGAAATGAATTTTGGTGAAGAAAATATGGAGATGGTAGCAGAGAACATCTACCTTGGCCTAAGTATTACTGGGTTGGGTTCGATATCCCGCTTTTTATAATCCCGTTTTTTAAAATCCCGGTTTTAAAATCCCGCTTTTTATAATCCTGTTTTTTTAAATCCCGCTTTTTCAAGATCCCGCTTTCTATAATCCCGTCTCTTATAATCCCGTTTTTTATAATCCCGTTTCTTATTATCCCGCTTTATCAATTAAAACTACTTGTTTTAACTCCCACCAAAATTTCGTTGGGACTTAGTTCATAAATTTGGGAGTTAGTTCATTTGGGACTTATTTCATTATGAAATAAGTCACAACGATTTTAATAAACAGTGAGGTACGTATGGGGGGGCATGCTGCCCCCCTGCAACCCCCCTGCTTGGGCACACTATAGGATTTGGGGTAGGTGCGAGGTTGGGTGTATGCAGTATGTTGGCAGTTAGTTCCTAAAATGATGGGAATGAGTTCATAATTAACCAAGTTTAATACCCAAATTAATTGCGAAAAACGGGATTGGCGGGATTTGGCGGGATTTTAAAAAGCGGGATTTTAATACATTGGGATTATGAATAAGCGGGATTTTAGAAGACGGGATTTTAAAAAAACGGTATTTTAGTAGACGGGATTTTAAAACTTTTTTTTCGGGATTTTCGAAAAACGGGATTTTAAAAAGCGGGATTCCGATACGCTCCCTAAGAGTAATACGGGAGCGTATCGGAATCCCGCTTTTTAAAATCCCGTTTTTCGAAAATCCCGAAAAAAAAGTTTTAAAATCCCGTCTACTAAAATACCGTTTTTTTAAAATCCCGTCTTCTAAAATCCCGCTTATTCATAATCCCAATGTATTAAAATCCCGCTTTTTAAAATCCCGCCAAATCCCGCCAATCCCGTTTTTCGCAATTAATTTGGGTATTAAACTTGGTTAATTATGAACTCATTCCCATCATTTTAGGAACTAACTGCCAACATACTGCATACACCCAACCTCGCACCTACCCCAAATCCTATAGTGTGCCCAAGCAGGGGGGTTGCAGGGGGGCAGCATGCCCCCCCATACGTACCTCACTGTTTATTAAAATCGTTGTGACTTATTTCATAATGAAATAAGTCCCAAATGAACTAACTCCCAAATTTATGAACTAAGTCCCAACGAAATTTTGGTGGGAGTTAAAACAAGTAGTTTTAATTGATAAAGCGGGATAATAAGAAACGGGATTATAAAAAACGGGATTATAAGAGACGGGATTATAGAAAGCGGGATCTTGAAAAAGCGGGATTTTAAAAAACAGGATTATAAAAAGCGGGATTTTAAAACCGGGATTTTAAAAAACGGTATTATAAAAAGCGGGATATCGAACCCAACCCTTACTCTTACTATTAATTTTAAGAATAAACTAGTAAAGGCCAAGGCAGCCATAAATATGACGTGGAACTGCTTGAATAACAACGGATTACCAAATGCAGTGAAATAAAAGGATTTCCCAGGCGACATCAAAACCTTTCTATTCTTCGGAGCGCAGTACTGGGGCTACAAGAAACTGAAAAATGTTGAAGATCTGTTAGTATATTATCTCAAAAAAACTCGCGATGATGACAGCCTCATATATGCTGCATCTTGCAACTGGGCTTTGACTGATGTTGATAAAAACATTGAAGCTACATGCAGACAATATCTGCGGATCAGCAGGAATGGAAGAAAATCGACTTCCAAAAATAATTACATTACATGAATTTTGAATTAAATATTGGAAATCTCGAAGAATGCAGACAGCAGTTTTATGATATTATCATTGTGGCACTTGATGAGGATATGATGCAAATATGTATAGAAAAAGCTAGTAATCTGTGCATAGGAAAACGTATTTAGTGCTGAACTATACTTACTAAGAGAATAAATATTCTTACTTTAACAAAAATATTAACACAGAAGTTATCTCAATTATTTTTCGAGCAAGAGCTGAGCTCCAACAATTGAACATTATGCAGTTGTAATAATATTGCATTTAAAAATTTTTCAAAAAATTTATTTCTTAAAAAAGAACAAGTTAAATTAAGGCTGGACGTACCAGTAAAAAAAATAGTACTATAGACAAAAGCCAAAGCAATCCACATTCGTGTAGTGCGGCTTAAGAAAAAATCTCTGCAAACTTGATAGTTGGTGCGAAATCGGGCTCAATGTTAAACAATGGGTCCACAAAAATAAGTAACTCGCATGTATCTATGTATATGTATTGTGTGTATTACGTAGGTAATACTTGGTCTTAACACCAAGTCGAATTTTTGATATAAGCGTTCTTGGGCATTCTCCAGTCTTGTTTTTAAAAACTAATTATTTTCTCGAAGATAAGATATTTTTCCCACCACATATATTGAAAAATGATTTTTTTTATTTAACGTCGTTATAGGAATTTAAAAATTTGTATTTAAGTTCATTTTAACTAAAATGTGAGCTGTGTTTTATTAGTTTTATTTTTTGAAAATCCGCATATTCACACTTTAAATTTTGTACTTAAATATCTTGGACCTTAACCATTTAATGTGTATTTTTTTCAAAATCTGTCCAATTTTTAAAAACTAATTCCTTATTTTACTATTTCAAAAAAATCTGAATTTTCGTAATTAATTTTTTTTTAACGTTGAGCATGATGTGTGTAATAATTGTTTAGAATATTAAACTCCTGCCACGCCCAAATTTCTTATGGTTAAATATTCTCCATTGTGTATAACTAAATGTGAAAATGTGTAACTAAATTTTCTGTATTCTAAACAATTTATTTTCTGAAAATCCGCCACGCCAAGTTGTCTCATATATTTTCTTCATATGAAACTACCCTAAAAAGTTGAAATTTTGAAATTTGAATCAATATATATCTTATATATGTTTTTTTTTTTTGTAAATTCGCTATTTATAGAAAATAAAATAAAATTTCGACTTTCTTTTTCAATTATTGACATTCTGGCTAATACATAATAAGATTATATTTATTGATATTTAATTTTGGGTATTTTGTAGGTACCCAACTTAATTTTTGTCTACCCGTGCAAAGCCAAGGTGGGCCAGATATTTATTAAATAAATTCTATGGTTTTTTTATGTACAAATCAATCTGGTTCAGGCTGAGTGTGAACTATATAACAGAAAAAATAAAATTGATATTTTATTATACAGATAAACAATTTATTTGGGATTTTCTTGAGAAGAAACTGAATTTTGTTTAAAATGATGATGGAGCGAAGAATATAAGTCCCAAAATTGACTTGGGAGTTGGGACTAATATAATTATATCTCATTGAAATGATACACAATTTTTTTTTTTGCTAATTCTGATTTTCCTCTTTTATTTTGATTATCAATCATTTGTTTTAAGTATGTATGAAAATGCTTGGAACTTGGTCCAATATTATGGTTAAAGTATTCCTTCTAAAAAAAAACTGATTTGTAAAATTTAAATAAAAGATAAATAAAATAAAATAAAATAAATTTTGTATTAAAATGCTATTTATTAATAACTTTAACGAACACAACTTTAAATTTAAAATAAGCGAAGCGTTTAGGAAATAAGTTGCATATTCGGGCTTTTACAGCTGTAAAAGTTATTAATAAATAACATTTTAATAAATAATTTATTTTCTTTTATTTTATTTATCTTTTATTTATCTTTTATTTAAAATACACACTTGGACACGAAAACCAAACAATATGTATTGTAAAATTTATTTAGTATCATAATGCTCCCCTAAGATTCTGCTCTCTTGTTTTTTTAACAATCTTATGGCCCTAAATTAACTAAGCCCACCCAGGTAGGTACCCGAATGAAAAATATCCTTATCGATTTTAAGTCATTAAATCCGTTCAATTTTCAGTAAAAAAAAAAAAACTTTTGCCAGTAAACGCCCTTAAACACATAAACAAAATCCATCCACTTTCATAGTTCTTGTTCCAAGTCCGCCTTTCAAGATTCTAAAACTGCTATTTATAATCAACTTCACAAAAGTTAAAGGCCACACACGAACACAAAATATCTCACAACAATTTGCCCCATACCTAAATACATAGGTTCATATAGGATAGAAGCTAACAAAAACATTCCGAATGTCGAAATCTGATAAGAGTGGTTTCAGCCGGGTCCTTACTCTAAAATTATCGCCACAACCCAAAAGATCTATAAACGGATAGAAACAGGCCTAACACATAGTCATTATGTATCCATTGGTTCTGTCGAATATTTCTTCACACACTTGTCACTTCCTTTTTTAGCAAAAGACTACTCTCGTGTGTATATAGGTATATACCTTCACCGAATGCCATCGGACACTTCGCATCATCACACAGAGACAGAGACAGGACAGGAACTTCTAACTCGTTGTGGACACATTCTGGAGCCACATCCATTGGTGAGGTGAGCGTCTGATGTGGAAGAACGAGAAACGTCTCTCTCCTCACATAGATACCTATAAATGCAGAGTTTTTCGGGGATGAAATATTTTCAATGAACCCATCATCTGACCAGCATTGACCAAGAGTTCCCTTCATTAATGCTACATTGTATGCCGGAGTCTATATAGTGGTCAGCAATACAGGATTCATTGAGGATGCGGACTTGAACTGGCCGGGCATAGAGTATATTTTGGTGGTCAGTATCGGACTGCTGCATCCCAGTGTAGACTCAGTCTATATTCTCTAATAGAAAAGGACTCATTAAATGTTCCAATCCCAGGGTTTTATTATCCTTTTTCCAAAAGCTTGTCTATACACTCATATTATTGTGTGAGTTTCCCTTATAAGAAGGACGAGGTATAGTGAGTTCGTGAGGAGACGGGATACGAGTATATGCAAAGCAGATAGGCACACAACACGCTCGAAAAGGCATATTGTATTCTATAAGAGCGAACAACTTTATCTTTTTGAATATCTTGTTGTTGCGTGCCTCACCCGTTCGAATATTTACTGTCATAGTGCCATGCCTGCCATACCTTTACAACACGCAGAGGAAAATGTTTTTGCTGCAAAAATATTTCGAACATCAGATGAACATTCAGATGGAGTGCTACTTCGTTAAGTAGTGTTGTTAACCGAAATTTGGATTCTATATAATAGTCCAGACAGTAAAGCATTTGACTGGGAAAAAATCGCCGGAAAGCTGGATTTTGGTATATAGCCTCCTCATGGTGTTCTTAAGAATCTGTCAAAAGGGCCCATCGATATGAGCGCCGCTTACAATTGTACGAGGGGTTGAAGGCCCCCCAAAATAGTTTTTCAGGAATAACTCCCAAGTGGTCAGTTTTACAAAAAAAAATGTTGAAGACTAATTTGAAGCTTGGAAAATTTCATACAAAAAACATTAAACATAAATTTGAATTTAAATTTATTCGAAAAATTAAGAGTTTAAAAATCATTTATTCAAAAACTAAGCACTAAAATAACGTAATTTAAAAACATAATTGAAGAATAAATTACTGGCTTTAAAAAAAAGCTATAACATGATGTTGTAAGTGTTGCCGTTGTGTTTTTATATTCATTTTCTATTTTCAATTTATTTTTTTTCATTTGCCCCTCCCACCTAAAGGGATGGACAAATACAGTGGGCCGATATCTTAAAATTCATGTTCATATAATGTACAGACAACAAAAAAAATTGATGAATTTATCACAAAATGTACAAATTTTTAACTATAAAAGTAAGACCCTTAACACTTCCAATTGGTTTATTTCGGAAACGGTAACTTTTATGAAAAAAGTATATTGGTCTTTTTTGTAGGAAATTTCCTAAGCTACAAATTAGTTTATAACATTTTTTTTGTAAAACTTACCATTTGGGAGTTTTTACTGAAAAACCATTTTGGGGGGCCTTCAACCCCCCGTAAAATTGTTAGTAGCACTCATATCGATGTGGACTTTTGACAGTTTCTTAAGAAAACTATGAGGAGGCTATACACCACAAACCCTGCTTTCCGGCGATTATTTCCTAATGGGGCTGTTTTTATGGCTTTATTGCTTGGACTATAAGGTATAAAGATAAAAGGTTTAAAGGCACTTTGCACATTTTTGTAATATTTCTAGAAGGATTAGTGTAAAATTTACATGCCAATGCCATAAAATAATGAAAAAGAAAGCTTAACATTTTGTGCAGATTCTTTCGATTCGATTAAAGTCTTGGTATAGATTCAAATCACATAGCCATCCAAAGAATATTAAATGCTTGATTATATTTTTAATAAAACTATCGACAACTAAACAACTTTTTACTGATGACATTGTTTGAAAAGGTTATAGAAATTAAAAAACAACAACAAAAAATTTGACTTAGAGCCCAAAATTCGTTTTTGAGTGTAAAAGATGACTAAAAACTGATATACCTATCTCGACTAATAAATGTAAAACATCTTAAGTCGAGACTTAAGATGATTTGCCTTTTTTGAATGAACCATGCTTACTAATACAAAGGCGCACAGTTCTGCCGTATTGTTCTACATCACTTTTTTTTTTCTTTTATTAGGGGAAAAATCATCTTATGTACGAAAATGGCATGGTGACATAGGGTAAACTATCTTAAGTCCACATAACATGTTATATTTAATCTAATTAAAAAAAATTTTAAGTAGGTTTAAGATTATTTTATCTGTAAAGTCTGTAATAACTATGAAAAAGTAAAACATATTAAGTTGACTTAAGATATTTTACCACTCCCAAATCAAAAAACAAATCAAATTGAGAAAAAGTACAAAAAAAAATGATAAAATGAGAAAATGAAAATCATCTTAGGTTGACATAAGATGTTTCCAGGAAAAAAATTTTAAATAGGCAAACTATCTTAAGTCATAGTTTGTCCTATAACTCACAAAGTATTAACAATATCTTTTTACAATAAATTACACAAAAAAAAGAAAGTTCATCAAATTTTAACTTTACAAAAATTATTGTTATTATTTTTTCTTCTTCAATGCGATTAAGCATGTCGAATTCCATTTAAATAGTCTCAAGACAGGTTATTCGCTCTTCGGTCATTGTTGAGCGAAATAGGTTTTTAAAAGAAAGTTGAGTTGCTTTAAAACATGAATTCCAAACTTTCTGCAATTTCAATGAATGAATCGTAATTCGTAAATTTCTTATAAATTTTCTGTGAGACTCGAAGTCGCTTTTGCTCTACTTGACCACCGGATATCGGATAAATATTTCAAAGCAATTCCCTTAAAATATTCATAAGTTTTCGAAGAATAGCGTTTCCCCTTTTTTAGCTTTAAAAATATTGTAATGATTTTTCCGCTTTAGTCAAGGGCTTCCCCCCAGAAAAATTTCTTGTTTTGCGTACAGGCAGGTTTCGGCACCGGTAGTGTTATTTGTTTTGTGAGAAATGTGTTGTTTTTTCTTAAAAACTCATTGGACATTTTATTAAAAACCTAAAACTAACATAAAACAATTGAACATGTCTAATTAATAAGGAATATTTTTTAATATTGGGTTTTCATTAAATAAACATTTGTAAATAAAAATAATTTTGATTTTTTGAACATATATCTTGAGAAATGCCAAGGGCGGTTTAAAATAGTTTAAAGGATTTTTTTTGACAGATTTTTATCTGTTTGTACTGTAGTGACATTCAGCACCAGTGTACAGGAGCGGGCTGGGATATTGAAAGGCCTTATGGGACTTTAAAAAAGGGCCACAATATTGTAAAATTAGTAGAAGGAGTGAAAAAAGTGAAAACAATCAACTCTGAAAACAACGATAAAAAAACTTCGAAAATATTCACAGCAATCGAAGTATCATTTTTGTTCTTTTCTATTCTGTTTCTACGGCCCTAAAAATTAAAATTAAACCTAAAGAATATCAAGTATACCAAGAGTAATTTCGGGGAGAAAGTGTTCTTTTAAAAGAAAGTACTGTATGAGGTTTTCATGCACTTTTTGTTCACCCAGGGGCCAAGTTCCGGTTGCCTGGTGGCCCAGTCCGCCCCTGTAAGTGTACCAACAAGGTGAAGCATAGCAGGGAAAAAAAGGAACTTTAAATATTAGTAATTTATGTTCAAGGCTGAGATGTGATTTTTTATTTAAAAGTGGATACAAAACTTTAATTTAAAATTGAGCTTTCTTAATATGTACTTTCTGAAACTTGGTTAGAAAAAGTCAAATTTTCATCTAGACTAACATCTAAATATTTCATTGTTTTTTCCCACTGGACAAGAGCATTACACACTAAAAGATTATTTTGTGGCAGATTACTTTGCTTTCGTTTCTTTGTAAATGAACAAGCTTGAGTTTTTAACGGATTTATTTTAATTTTCCAGCAGTAAAAGTAGAGCTCAATGTTATACAGTGCTCTTTAAAGGTTAAATAAAATTTCTTGACATTTTTTTAAGATAATGTAGATATATGTACCGTCTGCGAAAAATTATCTTGTACAATGTCGGATACATAAAATATGTTATATAGAAGGGGAGAAATGATCGAGCCTTGAGGTACGCCAGCTTCAATTTAATACAATGGAGATTTATTTAGCAAAATTTCAAAAAAAGAACTTTCTTTCGCATACAAATCTATCTATTTTCGGTCCGAGTTGTAAATGCGACGTTGTTAAAAGTGGAAGTTTTTAATTGAGCGGTTATGGAAAGCTGGATTATTAATTTTTGAAATTTCAAAGATTTAAACAAAAAAAATCCAAATTAATTTTATTCGAGATTTTGATTTTTTTTTTAAATTGGTTTTTAACAACATTTACTCGCGCAACCTATTATTATTATTATTATTATTATTATTATTATTATTATTATTTCAAAACGATCTTCTGGGCTAATTATATTCACATCATGGACGCGCTCAGACGAATTATCTTTTAAAATCTTTACTTCTTTTACATTTTTTTTAACTGCACTTATGTTCTGTTAGATTTGAAATTTCTTGCTCATTGACATCCCCTTAGAATACAACCTGGCTTTAAAGTATACATTTTTTGTGCTGTAATGAGCTTAGGATAAGAGAACTACCTACTGATGAGCTAAAGGCTTTCAAAATTGTATTTCTTACACGAAACGAATAACCCTATGGAGCAATTCAATGCAATTAAAATTTGATGTTCATTGTTCACTATTTTGAATCATTTTGTTAAAATTTCACTAAAGTAGAATTATTTTTTTTTTTTAAATTTTGTTTCTTAAATTTTCCCAGTCCAAAATTTTGTGAACAGATTTATTAATTTTATATTCAAGAAAAGTCAAAATAACTAAGTGTAATTTGGGTGTACAAAATTCTGGAGATGCATATGCACATATAAATATTTATCTTAACTGCATAAAACATTTTCCGAAACTCAATTAACTCCAAACCGCACACTTGACTGTCAGCTCTTTTGATGCATTTACCACAAGTTGGCATGCATGCATCCTTCCTCTAGTGCAGCATTCTTAACTCCTTTATCTAGTGATGTTTTGCTGTTGCTTCTACATACATATATATATGCCATCCAAGAATTCATGTTAATGATTTCCGCAAATAAAATTTCCTGTGCAAAACATAAATTAATTCTGTCGTGTATTATATTTTTTTTTGTGTACGTTCTTTAACATCCTGAAGATTCATTTGCATTCTTTCGGTTTCTTTTCGTATATTTTCTTATAACTTCCTCCCGCAGCATAGGATGAAATTTTGATGCTGATGATGATGATGATGATGTGCAAAAAGTGCATGTTTGTCAAGGACCAAGGAGTGTCCTTTGTATAAATGAGATATAAACAACCCATAACGGTTGATAGGATAGGAGCAGCAACAGCAGCAGTGTTTAATTAATCAGAATTAAAATAAGTGCAGGTGAACACGTCTTTTTTTTAGAAATAACTCCAGGTAAAGAGTGTTTGAAGATGATGACTGTTGATGGGGAAGCTTGTTTATTCTATCAGGAGTCATAATGTTTGCTTTGAGGAAATAAAGCGCGTTAATGTGAGTCCATCATTACAAATGGAACCTTTGCGAACCACATGCAGTGCCTGCATTTGAATTTCAATCTTAGGCAACTAATTAGAGATACTCGAAACCCTTTTCTATAGGTATCTACCACTCTCATGTATATCTTTCTATCTGTTGACAAAAAAAAACACCTGAATTTGAATACTTGAACTTACAGTGTATGCTGAGGGAGATTCTTTTTGAAACCGATGGTGGTACTCCATTTGATGCAATGCAGAGATACGAGCCCATTTCACTACGTGAGATTTTTGTCAGTTTTAACACTTCGCCTCGAAATGATGCAACTAAAAAAAAAAAGAACAAGGAAAGAAAAAGGTATAGGTATAAGGTATACACTCATATTATACTATAAAATATGTATGCGGGACCATCATCATGGAAGGTATATAGAGGTCATTATGTTTGTTTTTGGACGAAGAAAGAATGAAAATGAATGGTTTTTCAATTTTTTTATTTTATTTAGTCTCTTAGGAGAGTGATTTTAAATTAGGTTCTATATATTAAGCTTATATGATATACATACACACCTTGGGTTTTTGTACCCATATTATCTTTTAGAACTATTTCGTTGCCATCTTCCCGACGCCATGTCACAATTGGTTCTGGGTAGCCTTGTGCCCTGAAAACAATAAAAAAAAAACATTTTTAAATATTTTTGAACGAATATAAAATTAAATATTGCAATCAAAATGTGGTCTAGAAACAGCCAATCAAATTGATTATGTTTTTGAACTGACATTAAAAACTATACACAATAAGTCGTATTTATTAGATTTCCTAAGAACACTCTTGGCCAGTTGTCTAGCTTGTCACTGTCTATTGTCTAAAAAGTTGGACATATTCTTATTTATTAACGCATTCCAACAGTACCTAAGTCTAAATATGTTCTCATACACTCACTTACATCCCTGTAATCCGGCAATTTCGTGAGTATTTGGATACGTTCAAAGAACATTTCATTTATTTCAAGATTACTTTTCAAATCTTTATTTATTGAACGTAGCCACTTAGAATAGGTTTGGACCACAGTACACAAATCTAAGGTAATATATTGCGCAGTTGAAAGTGTCAAAAAATTAAAAATGGTTGTTCGAGTGCCCACAGGAACTCAACTGGCATCATTACTGATTTACACAATTTGGTTAAAATTCTCCAAGAATTTTGGTGGACAAAATTAACCAAATTTTGTTGGTAAACTTAACCAAACGTCATTGTGACTTTTAGAATTAGGCGTGTCTAGAAATATGATATATTAGGTATCTCTGCAGAGAACTAAAAAAAAATTCAGCTTTTTAATTGGCGATAAAAGTTGTGAATAACAAAAAAATAATGAGGACGTCCACATTTTGTGACTATTACTGATCAACAAACCCATATAATGGGCAATCATGGATATACAAGCATGCAAATAATTGTATTTGTTATGCTTTCCAAATTGTCATCGAAGTAAAAGGAAGTATTTATTTTTTTGATTCTTCTTTCATCAAATTTCAGTTCATTTGAGCTT
Source organism: Epistrophe grossulariae (assembly GCA_929447395.1). NCBI lineage: Eukaryota > Metazoa > Arthropoda > Insecta > Diptera > Syrphidae > Epistrophe > Epistrophe grossulariae. The sequence goes on along the minus strand of OV839568.1, from coordinate 31,377,104 downwards.
GGGACAATTTTTACTATACCGAAAACGAAAGTGAACTAAACTGAAGGAAATGTAGATATCCACCATTATGGGCGTGTCACATGATTTTTCTTGTATTTGTTCATTTTCATTCGATCACTGCCATGAGTTTACACCTATTACAGGTCTATATTTAACCCCGAAATCTTTTTATCATCTTATTCCCTTCAGGCTTAAAAAAAACTGTCATTTGTCGTGTATCTTAAATTTTTTTCCGTTTCGAGACATTCGGCTCCGATTTCAAGTTAGTTTGGGAGAGGTTCTCCAGGTTTAAAAATAACTTAGAAATCTGAACACGCTTATTTGTATACATATTTTGAAATAAAATATTTGAGGTTTAACGAACAGCTGATTCAATTACACAGCATTTAACCATAAATGAATTAAAAGGGCGTTCATGCAAACTTTTGTGTAAATTTATCATTTTAAACAATTTGTAAACTTACGACGTTGCGTGAATACCCTTAATAAATATTTTCAATGGGCTTAAAATTGGGTCGGTTCCAAATAGTGATAACAAGCAGTCTCTTTTTTTTAATGAAAAAGTAAATTTTTTTTTTTTTGAAAAAAAGCGTAGGTCCTTCTCATTGATTTTCTGTATAGTTTAAAAGAAAAACCAAGTAAATTGATTGAAAATTACGTGAGTTACACGTAAAACACGCGAAATATCAATTTAGTTTTATTTACATATTGTATGTAAAATTTCTTATATAAAAACAATAAACTTAATTTTTCTGGCAGTTACCAAGAAAAATTACGCGTTTTTCTTTTTTAGTTCAGAGTAGAGCCTGAACTGTCAAAATATATTTGTGTTTCTTTTTTAACTCTGATCGTTCAGAGCTTCAAATTTGTGTTTCTTTTTTAGTTCTGAGCATGTTCAGAGCACGCCCTGTGAACGGAGTAAAATGCTGAACACAAACGAGATGACATTTGAAAGGCGGGAAATTAAAAAAAAAACATCGTCAAAACAATAAAAATGGCGGAAGAGGCTGCTTGCTCTAGTGGAGAAGGTAAAATAATAATAATAATTAAATATTTTCTAATCATGGCAGTTTAGTGCTCATGTTGTTTCAAAATTAAATAAGAGAGCCCTGAACATAGTTAGCTCAGAACTTACTCTGTTCGCTCAGTGCTCAGCTCTGTCTGACTGAACTAAAAAAGAAAAACGCCTATTGTGGAATGAGCTAATTGGTGTGTTCAGAAAAATGAGATCTCAGAGAATTTTCTAACTTAAAAAGTGAGCAAGCGAATCCAACATTTTTTTTCCTCAGAGTTTTGACAGCAAAGCTGAGAAATTTTGCTGAGGAATCATGTGCAGGTAACTGTGATTGCTGAGATCGCCGAGATCGCATTTTCCTGAACATGCCTAATTTTAATTCTTTTTCATTCTTCAATCTGTCACTTCCTTGACAATTCAATACGGATGGGTTCAGAAGTATTGTGAAAGTTAGACGTTAGTTGATTGTTTACACGGGAAAATTTCTTATAAACGTTTAATTTTTTATGTAGTGAATGAGAGTTTGTATCACAATAAGTTTTTTATATTAGTTTTTTTCTTATAAAAGTTTTTCTTATATAGAAAAATTAAAAACGAATCTTTATGCGAATGTGCAGTAGGTGTTGGAATATTCTTTCTTATAAACGTGTTTTTCTTATATGATACTTTCTTATAAACAAACATTTCACTGTCAAAAGTTATTGATCAGAATTCAGAGACAACCAAGAAGTCTGTAATAAAACTTTATCTTTTTATGAGATAAAGGTAAGTAAATTCGTTTCTAAAAGCTCTCGCGTCTATTAATCTGGCAAAATCGCTTTTTCTTTCATCAAAAATAGTTTGAAGTGTTAATTGTCATCAAAAGTTCTTAAAATGAATCTATTTTGTGTGAACTTCATTAACCTCAGGAAGGAAAACTATTTTAATTTTTTTTATTTGTTTTTTAAAAAACCAACATTTAAGAGATCTTAAAGGCACAACAGAGATATTAATAAAAGAGAAACAGGAAATATACTTTGATTCAACAAAAAAGAGCAGACCCAGAATATATTGTCGATTAGTCATGATTACATGTAAATGTAATGAGTTATTCAACTCATATGAGAACACATATAACATGATATTTTATGAATATTGTTTATGAGTCTTTTACAAAGAATCTTGACTCATAAAGTCATTCACCTAAGTTTTCTTCCACGTTATTCTTTATTCTCAGCATGCACTTAATGCATTGGTAGGTTAGGTACTCTATTGAATTAAAGTCATTCTTATATAAGTATATTTTTTTCTTCTTTTAATTCAGCCAATCTCTTAAGTGCTTATACGTCCTCTAAATAAACGACTGTGCTCTCATAACAAAACAGTTTTGCAATAAAAAAAAAATAACAAAAACAGACATCAAAACACTAATCCGGCGCGAATTGCTATTAAATCCACTATAATAAAATTATGCTTCCTTGCGAAACGGATATACACAATATTCACTCATTCGTTCCATCTTCCATATTGTGAAACGAAATAAGGCAGCCGTTTTTATATCCTGCCAAGGGTTAAGTATCATAGTATAGTAAAAATGGTGCGTATCGCTTTTAGGAAGCTGTGAATTTACTGTAAACGGGGGGTTATATGGTCAGTAACATAAATAAGACCGACACAAAAAAAAAGGAATAACCAGGACAAAGAAAAAGAATGAAAGGGATCAGGGAGGTTGTTGCTTTTGTCGTCGTTAAATCCTTAAATTAGATCCGAAAGCAGGATGTAATTGTTAAGTAATTTGATCGGGCGTTAAACAGGTCTCGGAAGTTATAAAGCAAAAGAGATATGCCAGCCACTTGATTGTGGTCAGGACGGACAAAGTGGTTAATTTTTTTTCTTCTACTTCTTCTTCATCTTCTTCTATATAAGGTTATATATTGGTAGGAATGTCATTAAATTTGGCGTCAATTTAATGAACATTGCAATGCCTGTGGTTTAATATCTTAACTCTTAAATTAATTGATTACTGGTTGGTTGAGTTGAAACTAAAGTGCTTAACTGCTTTTATTGTTTTTGAAATTCAAAGAATGTATAGCTATAAACATTTTAAGCATAAATATTTGTGTACTATGTTTAATGTTCTGAATGAATTTAGTTAATTTTCATGTGAAGTTAAGTGTCCAATTTATTTGAAAACAATTAAATTTGCTAAAGCTACCTAGTTAAGGAGGTTGGTTTTTGTTTTTTGTTTAAAGAGAATTGAATGGAAGTAGTAATTTTGAAATTGTGCTGAAAAAGAACAGTGGTTTGGTTATAAATTCTTGAAATTCAGTCTGCAAAAGATTTATTGTTTTAAAAGTTAGGCATGGTCTTTTTTATTGAGTGGTAGATTTTTCTACAATCCCTATGTAGATACGATAAACCTGGGGCCGAATTACGGCATCCGTGACTGAACGACACGTGAGGGAAATTTCATACAAAATATCGATGATATTCGATATTTCGTATGAAATTTCCCTCATGTGTCGTTCAGTCACTGATGCCATGATTCAGCCCAAGATTACTCTGAAAAAATTCTGTTTGATTAATTTAAAGGCAAGGGATAAGGTTAGAGAGGAAAAGAAGTTTGAAGAATTTCTCTTTCATTTTCTTTAAGTTGCTTCTATGTTGGCCCAGCCTTTAGAAAGTGTATCTATCTATCCTATAGTTGCGTTTTCTCTGGACTTCAGGCGTTCTGGTCTAGGGCACCGTTGATGTGACATAGTCTTGTACAGGAATACTTTTTAAATTATGGTGAGGTTTTTTGAATGAGAAGATAAAGTAGAATAATATAAAAATTGCTTGGATCTGAACAGCTCCTTCGCCAATTCTTCTTCCCGCAATGTCAACGCATAAACTTGAATGAATGAATAGTATATTGGGGTATAATGCACTGCGACCTGAAGATCTATTGTGCCCCCATCTAGAGCTGAAGGATGTTGCTCCTTTTAAAGCTCCTCCTCCAAATTTATTCCTTTGAGAAATCGGAGTATTTGGAGTATCTTAAGAGAGAGTAGTTCGCTCTCTTCGACGCATAAAATTTATAGTTTTGTTTTCAATTTTTAGTCTGTATGAAGGTTTCATATTTTGTTTGCAACTACCGATCACATTTCGATGTCGTCTTGCGTATGACAGTATACTTGGCTGGTGAAAAAAAACTACCAGACACCGTCTCGCAGGTTTCCACGAGACCGCTGCGTCACCGTACGAAGCTTTTGCATCTTTCACTTTTTATGGAGCAGTGCACACATGCGTCATTTTGCCGCAAATTAAATTCGGTAGAAAGATTTCAACATGTAAGAATTTGATATCGAATTATTTATCGATGAGATAAAAAAGTGTCCAGAAATATGGAATATTGCTTCGGAGGCATATCATGACCGACAAAGAAAAAGATTTATAAAATATTCCTTTTGTTAGCCAATGATAAACAAAAGGATGTACCCAATGTCGTTTTAAGAACATAATTTGTATCCACTAGTTACGTGAAAATTACTCGTTTCTTTTTATAAACCTCCAGTGCTGCAATTTGCTGAGTCCTGGGAGAAAAACCAGCTTGTGTGCACTGAACTATTGCGACACCGCATCGACTCCGCTGAGTCACCGCGGCGTCAAAAAAACGCATGTGTGCACCGGGCCTAAGAGACAATGTTTAATAATGCAGAATCAATTCAGAGTATAGACAAAATATGATCATTTGAATGAAAATGTTCCATATTGGTTACTTTATTTTAAACACCGAAGAAAAATTAGATTTATTCTGAAATCCCATAAATTATCAAGCACATGAATATATTTGAAAATCAAGTGCTTTCAAATTCCCCAACCCTTCTACATATCGATTTATTACAGGTATGTGATGTGTCATAAACTTTATTTGTGTATACATACCGACAGGTCAATTTAACAGAACTACCTTCCGGAACAATAACATCTGATGAGGTATCTTCCGCAACAAAATCTGGTGGAATGACCACGTCCAAGTATCCAATCTGAAACAAAAAAAAAAAAACAAAACAAAAAGAACATGATTTTCTGTCTGAGATGAAAATTAAAGACAAAATTACTCATACTCCATGCAACTCACAACTCCACAGTCACCGTCATACACACGTCTCACAAATTTATGCATGAAGCGGCACAGAGAGTAATATGAGTGAAAAATGCAAACAGAACAGAAAAGAAAAACATAAAATAGACTTGACCGAACATAGACTAAGGAAATGACAGAGACACTAACAAAACCACTAGAAGGAAGCTTCATACAAAATGAAGAGCCAGAGCTTAACAAACTCTATCGCAAATTTCCTACAATACATATACAATACATATATTGAAGGTATGAACATCATGAAATGAAAGTGCTTGATAGGGCCAGTAAAGTGTATTTCATGCTTCCTTAACTTTTATTTCACTATATATGTATATAGGTACCGCCATGTCGCAGGATAATGGAATGGAAGTGACCATGAAGTAGGGAAAAAGATGAAGCTTAACTTTCTAGTGGCTCAGGATTTTAATGCTTCTTGTGTGTGGTATGTAGGTGAATGCTGTACGTTGTTGTGCCGCTCGTTTAACGAGCACAGCTGATGTTTATTAAACAGGTAAATGAAGAAAAGACGATATATAAACTGGACGCATATAGGTAGATGGTGAATCGTGTGAAGCTTATGCGTCACAAATTGATATTACACCACACACACCTTATTTTTTATTATAAACCACACATCAGGAGCGTTGGTGGGGGCAACCCTATTAAGTATTTCTTTTGTTCGAAACAGCTTGGGTTGAAGCAATATTTTAAAGTGTTGAAATGTTGCATGAGAGAATACTTAATTATAAAACCAGCGGATTGATGGTTTGTTGAAACTTAAAATAAGCGAATTCTTATATAATTACTAAAGTAAGAATGTGTCTTTAAATAGGTGGAGTTTAAGCTGCGTGTACCTATAGACTTGGCAAGTCCAATTTTATTTATCTCAAATATCTTAAGAATCTGGAATCTGGATCAGAATTAGCTTATAACCTTCACATGACTTAACAGAATGCTGTGCAATTTATTTCACAGCAATCAATTAAGTGCGTATTGAAATCACTCGGGACATGAATCTGGAATCTGGATCAGAATTAGCTTATAACCTTCACGTGACTTAACAGAATGCTGTGCAATTTATTTCACAGCAATCAATTAAGTGCGTATTGAAATCACTCGGGACATGAATCTGGAATTTTGATCAGTATTAGCTTATAACCTTCTCGTGACTCAACAGAGTAGTATACAGTTTATTTCACAGCGACCAATTAAGTACTGATTGAAATCACCCGGGACATCAGCATAAAGGTTTTGTTATTCAACATCTAAAGACTTCGTAAAGGGGGAAGTTTACGCGACAACAAGTCTTCTGTCAAAAAAAAAAAAAACTGCGTGTATAAAGTCGCCAAGTCAGTATATCTTAAATACATATCTAACTAACTAAAGAATCTGGATCAGAATTAGCTTATATAACCTCCTCATAACATAATAGAATGCTATCCAATTTATTTCACAGCGACGAATTAAGTACTAATTGAAATCACTAGGGACTGCAGCACAAAGGTTTTGTTATAAAATTTTATTTTATTTTATTTTATTTTATTTTATTTTTATATTTTAATCCGATTCAACATCTAAAGGCTTCGTAAAGGGGGAAAATTCAGCGACAACAAATCTTCTGTAAAAAAAAAAAACTGCGTGTATAGAGTCGCCAAGTCCAATTTTATTTATCTTTAATATTTTAAGAATCTGGAATCTGGAATCCAGATCAGAGTAAGCTTATAACCTTCTCACGGCTTAACAGAATACCTTGCAATTTATTTTACGGCAATCAATAAAGTGCTTATTGAAATCACTCGGGACATCAGCATAAAGGTTTTGTTATTAAATTGTATTTTATTTTTTTAATTTTAATCCGACTCAACATCTAAAGGCTTCGCCAAGTCCAATTTTATTTATCTTTAATATCTGAAGAATCTGGAATTTTGATCAGTATTAGCTTATAACCTTCTCATGACTCAACTGAGTAGTATACAGTTTATTTCACAGCGACCAATTAAGTACTGATTGAAATCACCTGGGACATCAGCATAAAGGTTTTGTTATTCAACATCTAAAGACTTCGTAAAGGGGGAAGTTTTAGAGGCAACAAATCTTCTGTAAAAAAAACTGCGTGTATAGAGTCGCCAAGTCCAATTTTATTTATCTTTAATATCTTAAGAATCTGGAATCCAGATCAAAGTAAGCTTATAACCTTCTCACGGCTTAACAGAATACCTTGCAATTTATTTTACAGAAACCAATTGAGTACTAATTGAAATCATCCCGGACATCAGCATAAAAGTTTTGTTATTAAATTGTATTTTTTTTTTTAATTTTAATCCGATTAAAGTCGTGAGTTCGTGAAAACTTCTTTAAGAAATTATGTTTTCTTTTTTTGTCTAACCTTAAAGCAGACACAAAAACCTCCAGGCAAATGGAGAAAGTAAAATTCAAACTTAAGCTTTCGAAAAACGAATCACATTCAGCATTCCCATTCAAAGCAAGTCATCACTCAACAGACATGAAATTTCAAACAACACAAAAAGCACAAGACTAATCGTTTTCTTCATGTGCGAAGTTTTAAACAGAAGTCCTGTCAAAAAGGACGAAAACATTTTTAACCTCCCAGTTACAGAGCCACACACGCACTCACACCATTAGAAAATTCAACAATATAGGTATATAAATGCAGACAGATATATTTGAGTCTGACTGACTTATGAGAATGAAAAGACTCCCTATAAGACCTCTCTTCATCTAGAAAATAAAACTGAACTTATACTTCCAGCACTGGACACTGTTGCACAGTTAGCAGGTATAAAAACACTCACCTGGCTCTTCATCGGGTCCGTATTCAGTTGACACATGTAACCGCCACGATCCTCCTCGGAAACAGCTTTAATGTGCAAATTCCAGGTATTCTGGTCCAAGTGAGTTACACCAACGCGTGGATTATGAGTTATGACGTGCTCGTGTATCGCCTGAATGGCTTTTGTGTCTGCCTTCAACCAGCCGACCTGTATAAGATAAAACAGATACAGTAAGTTCTTTTCGTACCTATATATTGTATAAAAGAATGAAATATGCCGAGGAATCCATCCAAACTGATTTATAGGATTAAGTAACAGTTAAAGCAAGAGTGAGAGTGTAAGTGTGAAGGGTGAGACTTAAAGTGTTTAAAGAACTTCAATCTCTTGTTTCTGTCTTGTTTACCCTCAACCTTCTCACTTCTACTTTCGCTGGGAAAGTATGATGATGAAATTGTATAGTAAAACAAAAACTATGAAAAAATAATACACAAAAATGAAAGTTTTGCATTTTGTTTTGATAAAAAAAAAAAAAACACGAAAATGTCCTTACCCGATATCCACCCAAATGTCGGACATTGCACGTAAATGTCGCATCCCTTCCAACAGCAACAGATACATTTGTTATCGCTTCCACGAATTCCGGCTGAAATGCAGATAAATCTATGGAAGGAGCAAAAAAGCAAAAAAAAAATAGCAAAGTGAGAACGGAATTTTTCAACTTTATGCGAAGTGAAATTGTTCTAAGGGGAAGCTCAGGAAGGAGTGAAGGAAGGATTCAGTTATTCAGAAAATATAGTGTACATTTTGAGTTGTTAAGATTTTTTAGTTTTCTCTTTTTTTGTTGTTGTTTATTGTTTTATTCAGAATCGGAAGGATTGAGATGATGGTAGACAGAATTACTTCAACCAAACCACTATATACCTATAGCTTCCGTTTTTCATTTGAAGCTTTCTATTTTGTGTTTTGTATTTAGAGAGATGTTATAATCTCTGGAGATTATTATCAATCTGTTTTTAGACGACTTTTTGCTATCATACGAACTATAGTTCAGAGAGTTTATGATGTTATTGTCCTTTGAGTGTGCTGTTGAATGAAAAATGGAGATCACAAAAATGCTAAATGCAACTTTGATGTTAGGCGATTGCTTGGAAAAATGATAAACATTTATTTGGTGAATTAAGTTCTTAGTTTAATGGCCTTTTTTTTCGGTACCTGGTACCTATCGTTTTTTAAGCACTCCCCCGACACGTTTCTTCCATTTTTCGTAGGACCAAAAATAAAGGTATAGGTACTTGCCGTACAAATTTTTTAAGCAATTAATGGAAATCTTACTTTTCTCAAAAAAAGTGTCCAAAACCTCATTTTTTTAATTCCGTATTTATTTTTATATATCCTCACATGAATGCAAGAATTTTTTAGAAAGTCGCAAAAACGTTCTGGCCTCTTTTTCAGGCATGAAAGTCTGATAAAATAATAACACTATATTTTTTCTGCGCTAATGGTAGTAGTAAAGGGAAAAAATAAAGATCCGAATCGATTCAAGGTAGCAAAAACCTAAACAACTCATAAATTAAAAAAAAAAGAGTTAGCTGCTGCATTCAGGTTACAAATTACGATAGGCTTAAAATTTCTATAAACAAAATTTCAGAAAAATGGTTACTTATAATTTTTATCCCCCATAAAAACATTTTTTTTTATGTTCGATTTTCTCAAAACCTGTTCAACTCGTTTTGATATAATTTTTTATAGATTATTTAAAAAAGTTTTAAAAGTTTTCTTATACCAAAATTTTCAATTTTTTTTGTTTTAATTTTTAAAAATTGTTTTAATATTTTATTTTGAAAATTAGTAAAAAAAAATGAAAGCGACTTGACTGATTTTTACTAAACTTGGCACTCATTAGTTTCTTAACATTATCTTTAAGATTTTAAACAAAGACTATTGTAAATTGTTATAAACAGAAATAACGGTAAATGTATAAAAACGGCCAAGGACAAACTCATTTTTCTCAGAAAGGACTCCAACGATTTTGATTAAAATATTTATGTGAGCTAATTATCAGTATACGATCTATGATATTATTTGAACAAATCTTGTATAAATCCATTATTAACGGTATCTCTCACAGATCCAATTTTTTGGCTTTTGACTATCATGTGTTTAACCTTTCTTTTTTTCTAGTAAGTTTAAATAATAATGCATATCAAAATATAAAAAAAATAAATTTGGATTTAAAAACAAAAATTCAAAATGAAATTTTGAAAATTCAATATTTCAAAAGTTAGTAATCATTTCTTTTTTTAAATTAATTTTTTAACTCCACTAAAAAATTAGTTACCAATTATTTTTCTTAAAAAACTTTTCAAGATTTTGTACATATAAAATTATTTTTTTTTTAAAACTTCTCTAACGATTTTCAAAATTTCGTTCTCATTGAGTTGCGTTTAAGAAATTACCTATACATGGCGTTAGTGGTAAAACAGTTTCAGAGGTTGTTTAATGACTTATTACATAATATCATTATTAAATTTTTGTAACTTCAGATTTTTCAATAAACTGAACTTTAGAAGCGAAATGAACTCTTAAACCAGGTTGTAAAAAAGATGCCGAATTTTTTAGTTAGGTCACTTTCATTCTAAGGGTGCGATATATTGATAATATATTGATTTTTACTTCCCATTGAAAGTTATTGTATTTGGTCCGATTTGTGGAATCGAAAATTTTGACACATAATATCTCGACGTTTTGAGGTCCCAACTATCCGAATCCATCGTTTTTAGAGAGATGATGAAAACAAGCAAAAATTTGTAGAAAATCGTTTTTCGACTCTTGAGAACAAAAAGTGATATTGGCTTCTGGCTAAATTTATTATATGCGCAATGCCTTATTTGATTATTGGTATGATTTAAAAAAATCAACTGACAATTTTCCTTAAAGCCAAAAAAAAAACTTTTTATTTAAAAAAAACAAAAACAAAACTACTGAAAAATTGCTCAAAATGGTTTTTGGCTCGAATATCTCTAAATATCAATGCCATTGACTCCGGAATAATTTTATTTTATACAACATGCTATAGCTTAAAACTAAAATTTAAAAATAAAAAAGTTTAAAAACATATAATACGCACCAACTTTCACTTGGTCTTATATTGAACAACTGATAAGGTCGTTGAAGATTTTGAAATAGGAACTTCATTATTACAAAAAAAACATTGGCTGCCCAGTTTTCAAGGGAACCAATGGAATGTTAACAGTTTGGGGCGCACCCAGCCTCTTTTCTAACAATTTTTCAGTCTATGTATGGACTATACGGTATGTACGGTTTGCACTCACATAATACTTCTTTACACTAAACTTTTGTTTGTATAAAATATAAGCTTACATAGTTCTTCTTTTAAAATCAAATGAATCAGTTTAAAATATTGAGACTTTAAAACCACAGTGTTATCGTACACGATTAAAAATGTTTGTGTACTTTTTAATATTTTTTGGGTTACATATATGACAACACCAAAAATGTATTAAAGTTTAATATATCGCAAATATTATATTTTTACTTTTAATGCAAAAAGTATTACATTTTATAAAAGAACTATATTAGAAAAAGAGAGGAAATAAATTGGGGAAATTTTTCACAAGGAAATTTCTCACAAAGAAATTTCTCACAAGAAAATTTTCTCTCAAAAGGAAATTTCTCTTGAGAATTAGTGCAATACAGAAAATATTATGAATACATACTCGTATAATTCGTAATAACTATAATAATGAAATGTGCAAGAGTACCTATTTATCTTTGTATGTCAATTTATTTCCATTTGGGAATAATTAATCTTATTATTTTTATTATAATAATAACATTCTTTTCTCCATCGTTTTTCACAAATGAGAATAGAAATCTTATTGCGATTGAAATTTTGTCTACTAATTAACATATTGTGCCTCGAAAAACTGAAAAGCGCCTTCAAAATGATGCATATTTAAATTTTTGTATTTTTATTTTTCTTGCTTTTTAATAAAATATTAATAAATTTTAATCTTGGTTGTATTAAAAAGTGACGTAGTCTGTTCAATATGTTCATATTCAATATGGCTGACAAAAAAGAGCATCGAAGCAAAAAAAGGGCGAGGAGGTATTAGAATGTAATCAAAAATGATTAGAAAAATTCTCATATTTGAAATGGCAACTGAGAGAGAAATTTTCCCTCTCTACAAGGGATATGTTCAGTGTTGTCACTTACTATTTAAAAAAAGTGGTAGATAAAGCTAAAAAAAAGTGGAAGATTCAGATTTTCCGTGGTAAAATTAATTTAAATAAGGAGAGAAACAAATTTAGTTTTTAGTTTTCATTTAATATAGAAACAAAAGAAATAATGAAGGTACCTTAAGTAAACTAAATTAACTTAAACTCTTATCATTTTCTTTTGAAGAAAAATTAAATCACAATTATTTGGAATCAGTTTATTTAAGCACAGCCGTAAATATAAAATATATACATTCATATAAAGAAAATATATAATTCTTTAATTGAATATTATGTACCAATTTTTGGTAGATACAGTTTTAAAATAAATTTCATAGTTTTTCAAATTTACCATCAACAAATTTAAATTGTAAATAAAAGCGAATCATTTCTGGAGATGGAATAAATATTTCATCTTTATTTGTTATTTCTTTTGCAAAAATAATACGTATATACGTATAATAATAATTTCGAAAACAATAAACGTTAACAATATTACTATTTTAAAATAAGGCACACAATCTTAGGAGTAAGTGAGTAGGAAGTAGGATCTACTTATTTTTCTTAAGCAGACTAGAACTTTGTTTTTATACAAAATAAACGTAGATATGTACCTAATGCGGAAAAAAGAGAAAACGGTAGGTAGATACGCGTATGCATAATGACAGATGAAAGCATCCACATTGAGTAAAAAAAAGCATTGTGAGATAAAGCCAATAAATTTATTCAGTTAAAACAGCATAAAAAGTGCAGAGAAATTTTTTTTTTTCAAAAATCGAAGCAGATATTTTATTTATTGTTTTATTTTTTTTTCTGGACGGGCAAAAGCCAAAAAGGGGTATAATTTTTTACTTCCGGGGTAGAAGTGGTAGATTATGTAAATGTTGGAGGAAAGAGGTAGATCTACCATAATTGTGGTAAAGTGACAACACTGGATATGTTTTATTCTTTTGGGTTAAGATCGACTCTTTTTTGTATTACAAATGATATTTTTATACAAAAATATTAGAATATAATAAGAATTGATTAGATTTTTTTTTTAATATTTCCCTAGTATTAAAATGTAATATTTGCTGTATTGCATACGGTTGTAATACAAGAACTGTATTAAAAAATACCCCAGATTTTTAACCGTGTACATAAGAGCAAGTTCGTGCGACCCAGTCGTGCATTGTACATATGTATTATGTACTCATAAATCCTTGCAGTAATACAAATTTAAGACAAATTTCATTATCTTCATTTTCTGTTAATGTTTTTTTAATTTTGGAAATTAATTCATAAAATTTCCCCGAATTTCGAAAACATCCCATTAAATGTTTCTCCAAGACAAAAATAGCGAAATTTCATTGGAGATATTCCAAGAGCCTCATAATACTACTAAAGAGAAGAGACAAGAAGAACTGGATCCCGTTAATCGTGATTCTAATTGCATGTATTTCTGTTAAATAATTAATCTATATATCATATCATATCATAACATGTTTCCGATATAAGCCTGTCTGTTATCTCGAATATATCAGCTAAAGAAATTTGTTTAAAACTTGGAAATGCTTTTAACCCTAAAAAATTGTTTTGTCTACTAACACTGGTTACAGATCCACCAACACAAAAAAAAAATATTGTTCTGACCAAAATGGAAGGTGATTAAACATTTCAATGAACCAATATTTAATTAAAATTATAGAAGAATATTAAAGTAAATTTAGTTTACAATTTATATTTAAATTAATTTAATTAAAATTTCTTTACTGTTACCTTTATTTTCAACTGATTAAGCAAACATTTTAAAAATGATTTTGTTGCCATGCTCTATTTTTTTAATAAAATATTTTCAGATATTTTTTTTTCAATTTCCTTGCAATTTTTGATTTGCTATATATCGCACCCTTAGAATGAAAGTGACCTAACTCAAAATTTTTGTAACTTCTTATTTTTCAATAAACTGACCTTAAAAAGCGAAATGAACTCTAAAACCAAACCAGATTGTAAAAAAGATTCCGAATTTTTTTGTTAGGTCACCTTCATTCTAAGGGTGCGATATATGTTCATCTATTATAAACTTTTCTAAGTGCGACTATTTTTTTCTCTTGGCATTTATTCTTGCCAACTTTTAAAATTCTTCAGTGGCAACACTGCTTCTATTAATTTAATTTTTTTTTAAAGAAATTGATTTTGGAAGCGCTTTTAAATTATATAAATAGATTTTTGTTTTGAAATATTTACGACGATGTTAAATTTTGGTGGAGAACTTTATTTTTGTGTGTTAAACATTTCGTCAATATAGATTCATTAATTCAAGCCAGGGATATTGGTTTTGAAAGGGTAAAAGTGAACAAATTTAGTTTTTTGTAAGTGGCTCGAAAAGTGTATTTAAAAAAAAAAATATTGAGATAAATATTATAGCTTACAAAATTTTAAATACAAGTAAAAGCAATAAGTTTTAAGAAAAAAGTATAGAAATGTGCTGATGACATTTGTTGATGTCATTTTTTTTTCTAAAAACCAATATCGCGTAACAAAAAAGTGTTAAATGCTTTTTGTGAAGAATTTCATAAATTGGAAACTGTACATTTAAACACAAAAAACTGATATTCTAACGTTTGATTAAGTTTTTCTCAAAATTTTATTCATGAATCCATTGGGTTTTCCCCAGTACCTATTATAAAATGGTGTTTTCTACGATTTTGTCATTGATTTATATTTTTATTATTGTTACGTTCACAAAAAAAGAATATTAAAAGATTTTACTACCCCTTTTTTTCGAGAAAATCGACCACAAGATCAAAAAATTAGCATCGGCAAGATTAATGGAACTGAATATCTTAAGACTGAGACATGATATCAACCACACCCTAAAATACTTCCAACCAAGTCCGGGAAACCCTGTATATAAAACAAAAAGGTAATTTTGATTTTTTCAACTTTGGGACTATATTTTGGTTTTGAGTTAATTGTTGTTAGCAATATTCCATAATTAAAAAAATGTGGAAAGGCAAACAGTGTTGGTGTTGCATATAAAAATCGGGAACTGTAACAGTTGAAGCAGTTTGTAAATTAAGAACTGGACAGTGAATTATCAAACTTTTGTGCCATTAAAAAATTGAAAATTTTGTAAAATATATACATAAGTTTTATTTTTTTTAACAAAAAAAAGGAAACATAATATACCTACTTCGTTTGTCACTACAGTACAATTTTTTGAGCTCTGAAAATCTACTCTACCCTCTGAAGAATCCACTACATCCGATTTAAGGATGATTGATTAAAGGCAAAGTAAATTTCATTTAGTTTTATTCTCATGACAACATGAAATTAAATTAATTTTATTTTCATATGAAATTGCTCTTAACAAAGGATAGAGATTCCCATAAACTTCTCCTCATAAAATGAAACTTTTCTTTACTTCTTTACAACAAAAACACACTGTATTTTTTTCACATGGCACATATGCCGTAATTTCTTTTAAGTGCATCAAAATTGAGTAAAAAAAAAAATCCACCTACTTGGAACCAAATAAAATTACCATCGATTTAGATCCGGAGTTCACTGATCTTATTCATAACGACTGACATCTGACATCTGACATGAACATTTTTATTATCCATGGCCAAAAGAACAAACTTTTCGTAGTCTTTCAATGCGGAGAAATTGAATCCTTACAGTTCAAAAGCATTGTACATACCTACCTATGTATATTGTATATATGTATGGTACTATCATAGCAAGCAGAATGACGATGTTAGACGATAACTGTATATGGGGTGAATATTTGGATTTTTAAGCGCAAGAGGCAAACAACATCAAACTCAACCCATTGACCGGTCAGAGCCGGAACGACCCAATTGGCAAAAATATGATTAATCACAGTTGTAAAAATGCCATCGCCACCCGCGCCACCGCCACCAGCCGCCGCCATCGCCATTCCATTTTCATAACCCTTTTTCATCCTGGCAGCCATCACCAGTTCGTGGATCCAAGCAGCTTCAAGAGTTCACTTTCAATTGTGCAATGTGCGGATTTGGGGGGCGTTGAGTGTGAGTTGAGTACGTTGGCGCACAATATTAATGACTATACGTGATGACTATACCAGGAGTATACAGGACGAATAAGGAATGGGGAGTAGGATAATCCTTTCGATTTGCATTGCCAGATGTTTGTTGTTTTTTTTTTTTTATTTGAACAAAGAAGCGAGGCAACTATTTTTGAAAGAAGCCTTTACCTGCATTCTTTAATGCTGCATATAAGATAACGATGCAAACGCTGGGAAAAGTTTGTCTTGGCCAAAGGCAAGGTCCTATATAAAAGGTTTGTTTTTGGTCCACTTTGCTGATAATGAAGTTATCAAGATGATGTTCTTTTTGGCGCATAAAAATCCTGTCGAAAACTTAATCCACACGTGAGTCAGTGAACTTATATAGGTATGTATATTATGTCAGTGTTCCACTCTGGGTGGCAATAAAAACCATGTACAACATTGTGCACTATATATTCTCCTCTTTTTTTTGCAGGAGGACAAAGTATCCTGATTTTCTGTGAGTTAAGGATCTGGGATTCTGCTTGCATCGCCTTTACTGCTGCTGCCGCCGCCAATATTATAGATGCTATAAATAAAATGAAAAAAAAAAAAAAACTCACACACGAGAATGTCTCTCTTTCCCTCATCCTCAGTAATGTTTTTTTTTTTTTTTTGTTTCTCAAGGGACTTCTTGTTCAAGTCGTTGAGTTTTAAATCAGAAACCCAAAGACATGGTGGTATTACTTGTGTGAAAAATTTATGGTGAGATAACATTTACAATCACAGATACGAGTGTTGGGGGTAATAGAGTTCTTTAGAGATTCTGATCTGTATCGCGAATGATATGTGATAATGTATCCTTTACCTACCTAACTAACTACTGGAAGGGAAGCAATTTCATCCTTTTTCAGAGGATTCAAAAACGTATTTATGTAGTTATAATGTATTTGAATAAAAATGTGTAGTTTTATTGGGTTCAAATGGTGTTCTTGATATACTTTCTTGAAGAGGTTCATGTATTGATGGTAAAAAAGGACACGACTAAAAATTGAGAAGATCTGACGAATTTTCCAAGAGCTGGAATTCTAGAATCTTAATCCTTATATAATTATTATAGTCTAATACTACGTTTTCATTGGAGCTGAAATGAGGTAATTTCGTAAATTACAGAAAAAATGTTTTCATTCCAAATTGACTAATTTCGTTTGACATATAATTTCATTTTGATTTTTTTTTGGCAGTTAATAACTTTTTTTTGTCGTGTTCTCGTTCTGGTTCTGCCACCGAAAGAAAAATTCTTGGTTGATACAAGCACGTTCCGTCTTCAACTCAAAATGTGGTGGTAATTGTAGAATTGAATCCGATTGTGCTTGAATCAAGCAATGCCTCATACTCAAATCAACAATGCTTGCGGTGTTGATATATTTTTTAAAAAGTATCATACAAATATTTGATATGAGTATGTTTGGACTTGATTTAAATACGATTTTATTGCGAAGCAACATTGCCATTGTTGATTTAATGGTTAGTCGACCACAAACGTGATAGCAATTAAAATAAGCTTGAAATTGTGAAATTGAATACGTTAATGCTTGAATCAAACAAAGTTTCGTGATTAATCAGCAAGTCAATCATTGTTGACAATTTACATTTAATTTGTATCACACAATACGCTTTCTTAACAATAATTGTACTTGATTTAAAAAGAATTTCATATTAAATCAGCAACGTTGTTTCTAATGTCATTATTATTCAATCACAGGCGTTATAGTTAAAAAATAAAAATTCAACCAAGGGAATTGAATACGCTTTCATATAAAACAAACAACATTCCGTGCTTGATCAACGCATTAATAACTGTTAATACATATTTTTGTTTAAAAAGTACCACGATCCAGTTTCGTTGAAGCATGTTTGTGCTTGATTAAAAACGATTTCATACTTAAACAACAACGTTTTTTTAATTTAATTTAATTTAATTTTATTGTCATTTAATCACAGATGTGATACTTATAAAATAAAAACCGACCGAACGATAGCAACAAGAGCAACAACAACATCATCATGTTTGGCTACATATAAATTTTAAAATACGTTTGTGATACTTTGAGCACGTCCGTGCTTATTTATCAATGTTCTTTTTTAACTAAAAACTATTTTGTTTCTTCTATCACTAACATATTTTAAGACATCATACAAAAGTTCAACTTCATCTTCGATCTAGCAAAAATGTTGTTAAAGTAACACAAGCATTGTTACGAGAGCACTAACGTAGTAAAAGAATCACGATCACGATAAAATTGATCAGTAATCATGGTTAACTAATAACGAACATGTTGCTAGTTCAATTTTTTATTCGAAAATAAACATTTTATATTCGATTGACGATTTCATTCCAGTTCAGTGTGAATTGTGATGTGGTGTGGGTAACGTGCGCGGCAAAGTAAGCGAAGTTAAATTTAAAAAAAAATAGTTAAAAAATTATTTACAAATGCAAATTAGAAAGTATGTTTCAATTTGGATGAGATCTGCAATTTCCTATCGAATTCAAAAGGCTAAGGTAAGAAGCTCTTTTTCATGACAAAAGATAATTTTGCAAGATTTTTCAATTCTTCGCAAGAGGCAGTGAAAAACCGAGAATAACAAGTGTTTTTTTTTAATTTCTTTTTAGAATTGAAACCAAGAACTTCGGCGTTACAGTTCTACGCACTAATCATTACACCACGGGCTACTAACCTGTGTTTCAATTTTGAGGGGACCTGCTATTTTCTGTAGAATCCGAAAGGCTAAGGTAAGAATCTTTTTTTCTTGACAATATAGATAATTTTGCAGGATTTGTCAATTCCTCGCAAGATGCAGTGAAAAACCGAGAGTAACAATTCTGTTTTTTTTTCTTGTTGTTAGGCGTAACAGTCCTACGCGCCACTAACCATTACACCACGGGCTACTAATCTGCCAATAACACGCACACAGGAATGATTGAGAGTTGTAAGTCACCCAATTTAATTTAATTTTTAATGCTTCAATCAATATTTTTTTTCAAAAAATGTCATACACCCCGTCATCAACATCACACACATCAGAAATCAACATCAACATGCAACATCGTAGTCATTCGAAATTTTGTGAAAAATGTTATAAAGCTATTAATTAAATTAATATGTACAAAAAAATTTAAGTAAGAAGTTATAATGTAAGTATATTAAATTAAGTTGTTTATTAAAGTAAATATATTTTACTTAAGTATAAAAAAAGTGATTAAAAAATAACTAAAAATCAATAAAAATATAAAACACATAAATTGAGTAAGCGTTTCATTAGGATTTTCATATAAGAATGCAGCAGCGTAAGTATCTTCGAATTGTTATCAACGGAACATGAAGTATTCTTAACTGAAAATGTATGTGGTAAAATAACAACAATAACGTGATGATGTGAAAAGTAACAAGTGTTGATTATCTATAATGATAGTAAATTAAGTAGGGCCTCATATTCAGGCAAGCGCCGGGATTTTAACAACATGATCCTAGCGTCATGAACGTTGTTGCAAAACAATGATCGTGATCAATCAATGAGCTTTTCATGTTCATCCAGGCACCACGATTCGAAAGGATCATTGTTAATGTAACACTTTTTCATATTCCAAACATCATGAACGTTGTTGCCAAACAACGATCGTGATCAATCAATGAGCCTCTCATGTTCATGCAGGCACCACTATTTAAAAGGGAACACGTTCATTGTTAATGTAACACGTTTTTAATATTCCAAAACATCATGAACGTTGTTGCCATACAATGATTGTGTTCATTCAACCAGCCTCCCACGAACACGAACATACTGATCCAAGTATGATTTGTGATAGTTTAAATATGAAATTGACAATGAACATCGTACGGTTTAAACAAACAAATTTATAAAAAATGTATCACGCTGCATTGTTGAAAATAACAACGAACGTGGCTGACGCAAAAACAAACAAGAAACGTACTTGATTCTACCAAGGTTTTTCTTTGGGTGTGTTTCCTATACATCAAATTTTGACATTTTCAATGAGTTTCCACTGTGAATGTATTCCCCTTGGGTGGGTTCATAAAGTGTTTACCTAATTTCCCACCAAATTAAGTGCAAATTTGGTTGAAATTACCTCATTCTGAAATGTGAATTTGTATGGGAAATGAGATAATTTGGAATCGAATTTGGATATTTTCAACGAAGATACCTCATTTGCCCCATTGAAAACGTAGTAGAGCCGGAAGCAAATTTTGGAAGTGGAGGTATAACCATAATTTAAGCACATGTGTGTGTAGGCATACGCAACATCACACCAAATCCAACCATCTGGCAGGTTTTTTTTCAGCCGGGGGTGGGCTTTCGATAACGGTAATTTTTCTGATTTTGGTGTAGAGGGTATTACCACTTCAATTTATATAATTTAAACAATAGAGGTTTGGGCACTGATTTCAAATACTTAGGTCCCAGTCAAATCAACTTTTGGTGTTAAGGTTATAACCACATTAGTTATACACCAACAAATCAAAAAAATTCATCATGATTATAAAAATATAGGTCCCAGACGTTTTGGTTTCAGCCTTCGACGCCAGACGACTCTAGTACAGAAAGCGTTTAAATGACCATTTCCGATGAAGCGTTAACGTCAATCTTTCTTTAGCACTACACCCTTTTTACAGGAACAAACTTAGGCGATTTTCGACCCCCCTCTAACTTCAGTACCACTTTCACAGTTTTCTTTTTACTACGCACAATTCAAAACGTTTTGAAAACTTGACATTATGAACCCCCACATTTTAGTCAGTAATCATTAAATAATAAATTTCTTACATAACTTGGTGTTGTTTCAATATTACTCTTCTTAAAATATTTGATATTAAACCTTCATAAAGTTAGAACTTGGCATACTTTTAGATCTCATTACTTTTCACGGCTGAGTTGTTACATATACAGATTTTTATATAGAAGAACTTGGCTATTTTTTTAACATTTTTGTTTTTGTTGTGATTTTATTTATATGATACATTAGCCTTTTAAATGGACCATACACATAATTTAATAGGGTTAAAGTCTGACGAGAAGGTATTAAGACCGCATTGCTTCGAAGAAATCACCTGGAGAACGTGATCATTACTTATAAAAATTGCTGTGTCAGATGAACTTTTGAACGGTACTGAATCTTGTTGTATCTAATGCATAAAGGTTGGCCCCATAATTTTTTGCTCACAGATAAATAAATTGGGAGGCGCGACAGCTCATTAAGAACCAGGGACTAGTGACTCACAACTCTTAACCATTCCTGTGTTATTGGCAGGAATAGAGGGGACCTACAATTTTCTACCGAATCCGAACGCCTTATGTGAGAAGAACTTTTTTATGACAAGAGATACTCGGTAAATTTCCAAAGAACCCAACTCTAATCTTTAATATACCGACCGACCGACGAAAATAAATTCATACAATATTTTTGACCGACCCGAAAGAAGTTAAAATATTTTGATTTTGGAAGAAAGAATGTACTGCAATCGATAGAAAAATGTGTTTAAACAAAAAATATCTAGAGAACGACTAATCGCAGGTACAAACATTTTTGACGTATATTTCTATTGGAAAATTAAGATATTTTATATTTTACTACTTACGTATAGGTATATTATTTTTTTTATAGAATTGAAAATGTCATCTGTTAAGAAAAATATGCTTTTTTCGCCTAACAACTGCATAACTGTGTAGGCCTACTTCGACTCTTTAACTCTGAAGGTATAAATGTTTTAAAACAAATGTTGAATAAACAAAAAAGGGGTCACCACTGTTTGGCAAAATTCATTTGGCAATTCTTTGTTTCGCTTTAGTCGTTAAATATTTCGTTTCATTCGCAATCCTTAATTGACCATTTTACTTTTGTTTTTTTATTCATTATGTTTTTCAATCATTACGCAATTAACATTTGGCGTTTTTATATTTCGCTTTTTTTAAAAAATATTTTCAATCATTTCGCAAAAATCGTTTAGCAATTTGTTGTTTATTTTTTTTTTTGTTACGTTTTTTGATATTTGGCCAACTGTTTTTTTTTGCGAAATAACGTTTCGGCGTTTCATTATTTCGCAAAATATCGCTTCATCATTTTATTATTTCGCTGGTATGTTCATTTCAGCGTTTAGTTATGTTAGTAGTTATTAATATTAATGTTTTTTTGAGAAGTAAATTTTGTATATGGAAAATCGTTCTTTTTGAGTATTTTTCATATCACTTTTCTTTCGCTCATGGGTATTTTTACATTTTCCTCCTAAAAAGTAAATTTCTAACAACAAATTGACATTTCGTCGCTACAATGTAGAACTAGTCTAAGTCACATTTTCCAAATTTTTAAAAAAGAACCTTAGTGCGTAAAATGCTGACTTTCGATATTATGATTATATTCTATTATTTAAATTCTGAAGGATTTACTGCAAGTTGGAATATTCAGAATATGTAGAAAATGCTTGGAACAGAACAAGTTTCCTTATGACATAAAAAAAACTCATTTTTAAATTTTGGACTTAGACTAGTTCTGCATTGTAGCGACGATTTAATAATTATTTTTTTTAGGTTTATTTAATTTTTGTATTCTCTATTTTGCACTTTGTAGTTTCGCTTTTTTTTCTTTGGAATTCAATTGTTTTGCAATGTTTTAGCATTTAATCACCTGTCTTAAAATTTCGTGCGAAATTTTAAGACATGTAATTAAAAAAAAAAAAAAAAAACAAACAACAAAATGCCAAATAATAAAAGCGAAATAATAAATTGCCAAATAAAAAAAAAGCAAAACAACAAAATGCCAAATAAAAAATTGCGAAAATTCAAAAATCCAATCAAACTAAAAACCAAATGAAAACTGCGAAATGAAAAATTAAAAATGCGAAAGGATAATTTGTCAAATCATTTAAAAACCAAAACTTGAGTTGCAAAACGTAAAATGCTAAACAAACAAAATGCGGAACGAAAACCAGCGAAATGACCCCCCGCGAAACGTATGTTTGCCAGACAATTTTTGCGAAACATACCATACCCAAAAAAAAATTATAATATCTATTAAATTTTTATATACTCAATAAATTTCGTTAACATGAGTGGTTCTGGAGATATTTTTAAAATGCGTTTATTTTTCTATGGTTGCTAAGGCACAATTATACATGTAGATGCGACCCACTTATCAATTCCAGTCATAAAATTTGACTTTTTTTATTGTGGCAACTGGCCTATAAACTAATTGATTTTTTGAATTCGACTAAAAATTGTTATAATAAGCTAAAACCGACTAACGACCGAAAAGCCATCCGAATCTGTCATAGCTATTTTGTATATCCAGATTTCCATCATCTGTCAAAATTCTAGACTGTTTTAATTTTTTTTAAATATAAAAATCGAATACTAAATAATATGCAAATTCAAATGACGTTGTGTAATTTTCAAATTTTAATACTTTTCTGTATAGCCTACTTCCTTTCCTATGAATCTCTGTGCATTTTTGTGAATGTCTACACCAAAGTCTGTGAAAGTTCATATAAAAAAAATGTAATGACGTAGAAATTCACACAAATGCACAGAGTTCTAAAATAAAGGAACACACCTTATATTTCAATCAGGAATGAATGTGTTACAGTTTTCTTTCGTCTTTTTCAATTATTCTTACAAAAAAATACAAAACTAAAAATAAACTTCAATTCCAATAAGTTTTACATCAAATACATATGTAAGTCCACACATTCGGCTTTGATTTAATTACGTTACTTCTTATCTAATTATTGTCCACTTTGTTAGATTATTAACTTAATTAACGACCAAAATAAATCTCGCTTGACCCCTTCAGACAACCAAAATAACTTCTATAACCAAAAATGACAAGGCGCCATTACCACACCACCGCGAACCGTAGCGCAACGCTCTGGCTTGAGTTGTGCCGACTGCCGGTAAGTCTTCTAATTAAATTGTGTACTTTATTTTGGAAATTTATATAGGAGTATGAAAAAGGTGCTAGGTGTAGTTATATGGGAAATTGCAACACAAAATATCCTCATCTATAAGAAAGAACGTGTTTTTTTGGGCGGAAGTAGTAGCTTCATCTCTCGCTCGCCAGAGGGATGTAATGGAAATAAAGTTTCTAAGTTTTATCGCATTTTTTTTTGTTGAAACCAGAAAGAAACTAACATCGTCGTCGTCCTGTCTCCTGTGTTCCAGTAATATAGTATACGATAGTACGTTATAGATTTAGTCTGTGGCCGCCATGTTACTTCATTTAGAACAATAAAACATTTTCACCCGAACTTGGAGTTTTTTTTTTTCTGATGTCTCGTATATTTTTTTGTGGTTCACTACTGAGGCGAATTAATAGCAGGATTGCATCCAGAAAAGTTCTCTCCTCTAGCATCACAACAGGCACACCGTGAAAATCTACAAAAGTCCTTAAGATTTTTTACGTTTGGTCTTTTTGTTAGTTTTTTTGTTTTTTTTTTTTTTGTTCACGTCCTTAATGGAAAGAAAAATATTTGCTGAGTCTCGGCTCGGCAAGGGACCATTACGACTTTTGGTCTTCTCTCTTCTCTGCCAATGGTTTCACTTCCGTTCAACAAAAAAAAAAAAAAAAAAAACAAATAAAAGAGGTAAAAAAAAAGAAAGTGAGGCAAGCAGGCGGTTTTGATAGCCGCAACGGCGACTTTTCGAATTAAGTGCGCTCACCACGAAGAGCAAGCAAAAAAGCAGGATGAAAAAGTGTTAAAAAGGATCAAAAGAAGTTAAGGACTAAATTCTATCAGGTTTAAATAATTAGAAAAGTTCTGTGAACTTTTGCTAATTGTCTTGTGTTTTTTTCTCTTTAATTCTAAAGGAAATTCATTCGACACGGTTGTTTTTTTTTTTTTATTTTTTTTGTTGGTGTTTGTTATTGAGGGAACATTGTTGTTTATGGAATTGTGTGTATTTTTTTGTTCTGTCGCTGTTCATTTTCATTGAATTTTATTTGCAGAGGAAAATAACGAATTAAAAAAAAAGGTATTTGTGTTTTTATTTACCTAATCTGTATCTGATTGAATAAGAATCGAATTCCCCGAAGAATAAAAAAAGAAACACACAATATTGTTTTTGAGTAATTTCCAGACGAATTTTTTTTTTAATTTGTTTTTTTTTTTCTGTCACAGACTTATGATTAAATGATTTTAAGTTTGTAATTCAAATTTGTTTCTTTAGATTTAAAAATTTTTAAATCCAATCCAAGTTCATTTCAAAAATCTTGGGGTATTTTTCGAAACTTACAATAAGTACGGTTAATTTGTGTGGTTGAATGGTTACGCCAACTACCAAAATTGAAAAATTGAAGTGACTCCCAAAAGCCCTTATTTATATAAGGTTATATGCATTCAAAATTTCTGTTTTAGTAACTGGGTTTATCACTGGTCCATATGTAATCAAATATGATGCTGGATTGAGTGCTGCAATCAATGGAAAATGCTATAATTAGTTCAATGATTAGAGACTTTTGCGTTTCGCAATCGAATGGCGACAAAAATAAAGAAGAACTCTAATTTCACATTTCAACAAAGCACGGACTGAAATAAGTTTTCCTTTAATTTGCTTTCATTCCTACTGCTTACGATAGGATACATAGTATGTATATGGCGGGTATGGATTACTAAAAAAATCAAACTCGAAATGTTGATCAAACATTTGTCATTATGCGAGCGAAGCCGGAAAAAGTGGGTCTCGCAATTCTGCCCGTCTGTCTGACCGTTCGTCTGCAACTTAATCGGATGGGTCAATTTTTTCTTTTTCAAACTTGGTATCTAGTGGTTTTCTCCCGACACATTTCTTTTTCTTTTTTTTTTTAAACCAAAAATAACGGTTCTTCCCGTACAATTTTTTTTAGCAATTAATAAAAATCTTTTTCTCTCAAAAACTTTTTCTCACACAACTTAAAAAACTAAACAGTAATTTTTTAATTTTAGGCTACCTTTTTGTAAAAAAATTTGCAGAAAAATGGTTATAAACCATTTTTTGATTTTGCATTTTCTCAACGGTGTTCCAGTAATCGGTCGAACCGATTTTGATAATTTTTTTTGTGGTAGGTAATTATTTTATAACGTTTTAAACATTTTGTTTACTAAAATTTAAAAATTATTATTTTTGAATTTTTAAAAAATGTTTCGATTTGTTTTTTTGAAAACTTAATATGTAATTCAAAGACGACTTGGTCGATTTTTATTAAATTTGTCACCCAGAAGTTTTTTTAATACTATATAGCTGATTTTCAACAAAAATAATTCTTATAACTTAAAATAACAGTACCTACCATATACAAATGTTTGAATAATGCATATCAGAATTTTCAAAAAAATAAATATTGTATTTAAAAAAAAATTACAAATTTATTTTTTTGAAAATTCGATACATATTCTTATTTTTTCAATTTTTTTTAAATCCGCATTAATATTTACAAAATTTTCAAACTAAAATGCTGATCTGCGATTTTTAATTTTTCAACTCTTGTAGGGATTACCGGTTTCTTTTTCTAAAATGCTATTATAAGCATGTCTTTGAACGAAAAATTTGAAAGGCCGGTTAACCGCTCTTGGGTCATTGTTCAGCGAAGATAGGTTTTTAAGTTTAAGCTTCGAAAAGCTATAGCTTCACCTGATGCAATACTTGAAGGAAATCTTAATAGTATCTAAAAGTGTGAAGTGTGTGAAGCTAAATACATAATTTAAAATTGACAAAGCAGAAGTTTGATTAAGTATATTATTTTCACTCAAGAGATATTTAGTTATAATATCCTTTTGAACTTCGTTGTCAACTGTTGCTGTTAATGTTGCTTTAAGTTGTTCAACAGCCTTTTAACTCATACCTTCCTTGAAATGTTGCAAAGAAATCTGATATTTTGGCAGAGCAATTGGTACTGCGCAAATTGTTCATCAAAAGAAGATAGTTGAGCATCGATAACGTAAAAAAAGGAATCAGGTTAAAATTTTAATTTTGGATCGATTGTTTCAAGATCGTCCTACGAATCCTCCTTGAATCAGACACAAAGAAATCCACTTGATTGTTCATTTTCGTAGAAATGTTTTTAGCGTCCTTTTATAATTTTTCAAACAAAGATTCCTAAGAATGGTTTATCTGAACGTACCTACTGTCGCAATTTATCAAAATTCTCCAAACAGGTTAAAAAGTCCTTTGATTTTGATTGAACCATGTTCTAAAGGATATTTATTGGCATAAAAACTCGTTCCAAATATCTGTTGATAGTACAAAATTGAATTTTTGTATGCGTTTACCAAGTTGAGTTGCTTTAAATCGTGAATAGCGAACTTTCTGCAATTTTCATTAAAGAATCATAAATTTTTGATAACTTTTCTGAAAGACACGCAGTCGCTTTTGCTCTGTTTTACCACCGGATATCGGATACATTTTTCAAAGCAATTTGTTTAGAATATTCAGCATGTTTTTGAAGAATGGTCCAGTGCCTCCGGCAACAACGATGAACGAAGAAGTAATTGAAGTAGATGGATGTATTAACCTTTTTCGCTTTGAAATTATTGTATTAATTTTACCGCCCTAGTTAAGTGCCGCCCTAGTTAAGTGCCGCCCTAGGCAATTGCCTGTTTTGCCTTCAGGCAGGTTCGGCACCGAATACATACATAGTAAAATAAACCACATTGTGGTTCGTTAAATAAATTCAAGTTCGTGCGACTTAGTCGTGCATTTAGATTTAATTATTTTCTATTCTATTCTATAAAAAGTAGAAATCGTACCTGGTTTTTAGTGTTTAACTAAAGATTAATAAGAATATTAAATATTAAAAATTATGAAAGGTTAATTTTGAAAAAAAAAATCAGTTTGAATTTAATTTTTTTATTGTGTAGTGAGTTACTGCTCACCCTATAGAAAGTTGACAAAACTAAACGTCTGTTCATTAATTAATTTACAAAACGGACATTTCACAATTAAAGTCCAAAGTTCAGTTAAGATTAAAAAAAAGAAGAAAATTGAACTTAAATTGGTAGTTTTTAAAACGCACACATTTTCACAAAATATCATTTTTTCAAACCATTATACTGTTTGTTCGTCCTCTTTGGAAATTAAATAAAAGTATACGAACACAAGAATGCAAAATAAACAACGGATATCCATAGCTCGTTTATCTGCAGGATCGATTGACCGATTAATAATTCGCTTGAAGTTCGTTTCGATCAATCTTTGTTTTTATAATAAATCTTACATTTGACAGTGTTTTTGCAGATGTTTGTGTACAAATGAATTTATATTTCATTTAAAAGTTAATTCTGCTTCGTATGTACTTGAGTTTTTTTTTGTATTATATTCGTAATTCAATTTTATATTCAGTAAGATTAATTCTGAGTACAAAATTTATAAGTAACTAAAGTAACTAAATCATCAACAAGTTCCATTACTTTCGTTAAAATTATTTGATATATTATTACACAGGGAATGATTTTTGTATTTTTTCAATTATTTTCTTACGATTTATGTAGAAATATTTCCAAAATATGTATGCTGACGAAAAATGTACGGAATAATTTTGTAGGAATAACCAAATTTTTTATTTAAAAAATGGTTAAACACAATACAGGAAGATGTATTTATAATTTTCATTTAGTTTAACTTTCGTTATTATAGTAATTCTTGAGCTGTTTTCCACTTTCCAATTTTCAGATGAAATATTTTGTCTGAAAATAAAAAAAAAAAAACTTAGCTAAATGTCACTAAATTTCATTTAACTTTTTATGAAAAATCAGAATTTCGAAAAATTCTGAAATCTGAAAATTCTGTTTGAATTTACTACTACTATACATACTCTTCGTTGAACGTGGTCGTTAACTTAACGATTATACTTCATTTATATAGAATATCGAAAGATCGAGTTGGATTGCAGTTGGATTTTAAATATAAATTTATCTCATAGACTGCTTTTAAATGATGCAATTTAAAGCCTAGTACGCAGATCGCGCTAAATTTTAGCTGCCACTTTTCTCTCCAAACATCAGCTAAAACCCTAGCTAAATTTTGACATAGGAGAGTTGTGGAGAATATGTGATTGAAATAAGTGGTCTGTTTGATAACGTGAAATTTCTTGCGAATTCGCACAAATTTTCACAAAATTTCAGAATTTGCTGTCAAAACCAATAGAAAAAAAAATCAGTTTTGGGATATTTGTTGAAACAAAAAGTTATCAAACAGGCATAAGGGCATTGTGTAGAATTGACATACGTACTGTTGACAACACCTGTTCTCCGAAAAAAAAATTTAATTTTAAGTTTGTTTGAAAAATTTCAAGTATTATTACATTTTAGAAACAAAATGGATAATGAAGATTTGGTGATTTGTGCAGCAGCACAAGTTGTGGCAATAGGAGCGATGGACGAGACACCATATAGAAGGGTGTTCCTTTACAAGAGTAGCCAGTTTTTTTTGTCTTCCATGCTGAACGTAATTTTATTTTTACAACGCATTCTTTTTTTCGGTTGTGGTAATTCTTGTAAAAATTCTTCGAAATCGGAATCCATTTTGCATGAAGGCAGCAAAAATCTAGTTGTAAAAACAAAGCAAAGTTCACACAAAATTAAAAAATACCAGAACCAGTCAAAATTTAGCTCGAGAATAATGTCCCAGACAATTATTTCGTGCGCTTAATTTTGACAGATTAGTGATGTACAGTAAGAAACAAACATTTGATTTTTTAGCTGGAGCTGCGTACCTCTCAGCTAAAATCCTTTGCTTAATTTTAGCTTGGCTAAATTTTGGAGAGAATTTCGTATGGAAACTAAAATTTAGCGCGATCTGCGTACTAGGCTTAACATTACGCTTTTTAAGCCCATGGGCGGGTCACGTTTGTGGTGGCCGAGGGGAAAAAATTGTAAGATTGATTCCTTGTGAGGTTTGTTGTGATTCGATAACATTTTCGGTATTTTTAGACAATCCTCAAAAGATACCTCATACAAAAAAAACTCACCATAGCAAGGTGAATTTTGATGTTTTGTCAATATTTATTTTCTTGTATGAACAAATTAATTTCTTTCATTTTACGATCGAGTATTTATATAAAATTTATTTTTCCGACAAGAGAGAACAAAAACATTTTAAAATATTTGTATTTTAAATATCAAACTTGTGAGTTGTGACTTGTGAGCTCCTCGGCAACAAAAAAGCGTCAAATATTGGCGGTCTGTATAATTTTTCTAAAAAAACCGATTCCATTTTAAGATATATATTTCTTTGTTTTATTTTCTAAAAAAAATGAAACATTTCAAATAAAGGTCCTATAGTATACATATGTACATATAGGTACCGTTGATATTGATTTTTGTTTAAATAATCTATACTAATTCCTCAGAACATACCTACAATATTTAATTTTATTTTTTTTAAATAAAAATCATAGGAACGTTTTCGTTTAACTAAGATTTAATTTATCGAAATGTTCATAAAAAAAACATTCAAGGCCTTTTTCTTAGAAAAATATACCCATGATATTTTTTAAATATAAGTAGGTGGGTATAGTCCCTGTTAATCTTCAGCCAACTTTTCGATGAAATCCTTCTAACCAATATCAAATAAACTCTTTAAACTTTTTCTATAGGTAATAGTTTTGTCTGTCTCTTTTACCCATAAAAAGTTATTTTTTAGTTTATAGTTCAAAAGTTAAGAAAAAAGATTTCGTATTTTGAACTTAAAAAAGAAGAAAAAACTAAAAATCTTTATTGGCATTTTTAGTGAAAGTATAAAAAAAAGTTGTACATTTTAATGAGAGATAATTTTATTTTCTAAAAGAATTATATCAATAACTTTTATAACTCGAGCCAAACATTAACACATTATTCACCAACATTCTTCTAATTTGAAGAAACTCTAAAAAACTATATGTCAGCGACTGAGTAATTTCGTCTGTATTCATTGGTCGTTTTTACGAATAAGCTTTCTAAGATGTATAGTTGTTTAAAAAAATTTAATAAATAAACAACACAAGGCTAAGAATTTATTGCAAGTTTTTTAAAGAGATAGCAGACATTCAGAACTTAATTTTTTTTTTTTAAGTATCTTTCAAATTTAAAATATTAAAACAAAAATATATAGTACGTGCTCTGCAGTCAGGCATTTCAACTATTGATTTTAGTGTTTTACCTTAAGTCAATTTTCCAGTAATTATTAAAAAATGTTATTTGCAATGAAATTGCAGCTTAAAATATAAACATATATAACAGGTGATTTTTTAGCTGGTTTGGTTTTGGCAACACTGGTTTTGACAGCTGACGTGTGTTTAGTACCTTGTGTCACTGTCAAACAGCTTCAGTTTGGTTTGCAATTTAACCATGGATCGTCTTACAAATGAACAACGCTTGCAAATTATTGAATTTTACTATCAAAATTCGTGCTCGGTTCGAAATGTTCATCGCGCGCTGCTTCCATTTTATGGTCGGCATTCTCGACCTTCTGAGCAGTCTATTCGGAAGATTGTGACCAAATTTCGCACCAAATTTACTTTGTTGGACATTAAACCACCAACACGTTTACGTACTGTGCGTAGTGAAGAAAATATTGCGGCCGTATCAGCTAGTGTGACAGAAGACCGCGAAATGTCGATTCGGCGCCGTTCCCAGCAGTTAGGCCTTTGTTACAGCACTACGTTGGAAAATTTTGCGGAAGGATTTGGGCGTAAAGCCTTTTAAGATACAGCTGGTGCAAGAACTAAAGCCAGCTGACCTACCACAACGCCGAATTTTTGGTGAATGGGCTCTTGGAAAGCTGGCCGAGGATCCGCTTTTTTATCGAAAAATTGTGTTCAGCGATGAGGCTCATTTTTGGTTGAATGGGTACGTAAATAAGCACAATTGCCGCATTTGGAGTGAAGATCAGCCAGAAGCATTGCAACAGCTACCAATGCATCCCGAAAAAGCCACTGTTTGGTGCGGTTTATGGGCCGGCGGCATTATTGGGCCATATTTCTTCAAAGATGATGCGAATCGCAGCGTTACTGTCAATGGTGAACGCTACCGAGCGATGATAACAAACTTTTTTTTGCCCGAAATGGAAGTTCTTGACTTGCATGATATGTGGTTTCAACAAGACGGTGCCACATGCCACACAGCACGCGAAACAATGGCGCAATTGCGAGGCGAGTTTGGTGAACAGTTAATTTCACGTTTCGGGCCGGTCAATTGGCCGCCTAGATCGTGCGATTTGACACCATTAGACTATTTTTTGTGGGGGTATGTCAAGGCTAATGTCTATAGGGACAAGCCCGCTTCGATTGACGCACTGGAAGCCAACATCCATGCATTCATTCGTGAGATACCGGCCGATATGTGTGAAAGAGTATGCCAAAATTGGACTCAGCGAATGGGCTACCTGAGACGCAGCCGCGGTCAACATTTGCATGAAATTATCTTTAAACATTAAATTGCAAGGTTCAAACTATCGATTCAAATAAATATTTCATTCATTTTTTCGAATTTTTTTTGTTTTTTTTTTAAAAAAAGTTCTAAACCTCTTAAAAAATCACCCGTTATATGTATATTTCATTTAAAATGTAGGAAAATTATTAACTATATTTCCCATTGCCATATTATGGAGCAATTTAATTTAAAATATTCACTTAATCGTTTAATGACACATTATATTATTTTAATGACAACACTTACAGTTTACAGATTTTAACATTAGCAAATAATAATATTATTCTTTATGAAATCAGTCACAGATTTATTACAATCGTTAATATTCTAAAGTGTTCCAGTATGATGTTGAAAATTTAATAAATACTTAGGTTTGTTTTTAGGTAGATATATATTTAAGCTTTTTGTTGTCTGTTGTAATTTTGACCATTGAAGTTGCTTTTTCAATAATTTTATAATACCTAGTATCCAATTAGTACCTTTTCGCACAAAAAATATTTCCAAGTAAGAAAAATATCAACTAATTAAATGAACAAAAATATAGATTAATTAAAACGAGTATTTGAATTTATTTGCTTACAAACATGTATACTGTTAGATGTATAGTCTAAAGCCGTAGCCAAAAAAAGAGAGTACCTATTAATTCATTTTTTTCGCATGAGCAGAAATTTATAGCAATTGTCATGTTGTTATAACTTCCCACATCTTCATGTGAGTCATTTTTGATTTTATAAATAATGGAGATTTGATATTGTTGGATGATTCGAAGATGTGAAGAGGTTAAGAATATAAATGTGATTCATTGACTTGATTTTTTTACATTGATATTTTTTCATGACAAGAGGTAGTATATGTACTCGTGAAAAAAATCCGTTTTTATGTGGCATATAGACTGGCAATTGAACCCAAGAACTTCAGCCTGAATTTCTTATAGCTTTTCACAAATAAAAAAAAAATTAAATAAAATTGATTGATATTTGGACAGGGCAACATCTTTCGGGTCAGCTCGTTAGAAATAAATTGATTAAACAGTTTCTGAGACTGTTTTGACACCAATGCGATGCACAATATCTGATTTCTTCTACAAATCTTAATTTATGAAAACAATAAATTAAAAACCTTTGGAGAAAATTTTTTTTAAAATAATGTTTTCTATAATATAAAAAATTTTATAAACATTTTTAAAAAAATTGAGTACTACGTTGATTTTTAGTATTTAATAATATGGAGCTAAGAAATCAATTTAAAAAAAAAACATCTTCTAATTTTTAAAATATTAGTATTAATTTCTATAAATAATTGTAAATTTTCTTTTTCAATCTAAAATTAAAAAATTTGATATGCAATATTATTTGAATTTTTTTAGAAGGCTTTGTATAAAAAATTATTCAAAATTGTTTGGAGAGATAATGAGATAAATGACAATTAAAAAAAGTGGTTCTATTAGAGGTAGTGTTAAAGTTGGGAACGGGTCGTTATTCTGTATGACCAAAATTCTATAAATGGATTGAAAATTCTGTATAAACATAATTCTGCATTTCATTATTCTGTACAAATATTATTCTATATTCAAAAATTTTGTAAATCAAAAATTCTGTATGTATATTAAAATTCTGTAAATTTAAAATTTTGGATTTACAGAATTGTTAACTGTATTGAAAATGACTGGAAAATTACTTTTGGTTTTCAATAAATCAATTGTTTTCACGTCAAACTGAAAATAACCAAAAACCGTTTCCACTAGGTTCGTGTAAACTGTGTTATAATTTAACTATAAATCCAGAAGATAAATAAGAGGAAATACAGGCGAAATCAACTTAAAAATTTTTGAAAATAAAAGAATTACTACTACGTTATTTATATAATTTTGTTTAAAACTTCGTAATGTGACTCTAAAGTAAATTACGTAAAACACATTTTCAAAAATTAGGTTGGAAATTATATTAAAAAAATTAAAATCATTGAACATTGAGTTATCGAACGGAAATAGAAAAAACCAAAAATCCGTATAGGTATACAATCCATATCAAAGTGAATTTTTAAATTTTATCAGCTGTGAAAAAGAATTACAAACTTGAGATGAACACACTTTTTCTGAAAATGGTGAAATAAATTAATTTGGACTCTAATGAAAGCTTAGTAGGTACATAAACAATTTTTTGTATTCCGAACTCCATTATGCTGAATTTCAAAATTCTGTAAATTATAAAAGAAAAATTGTTTTGATAATGAAAAACAGTGCGCACTTTTTTTCATTATCAAAACAATTTTTCTTTTATAATTTACGGAAATTTGAAATACAGAATTTTTAAATACCGAATATTGGAATACAGAATTTCGGAAACCGAATTTTGGTACTTATAGAATAATGACCCCAAGCCGGATAAATTAAATAAACATATTTTCTGTAAAATTATAGATCTTACGAAAATTTGCATTCGGAGAAATTTAAATCAAAATCGTAGGAGTCATTTGCAGAGAAAATAAGATTTTCTTTAATAATTCTTTAAAAGTTTTATACCAGAAGGTATCGTTAATTTCGGCTATAAGAATATTTTAGTTTTTAAATTTGCTAGATAATGTTTAAAAATATGTTGGTGGCTTATTTAATATAAACTTATTGTTAAGTCGTTTTGGAAAAAAAAATTTTAAACTTTTTTAAAAATTCAAAAAATATTTTATGAAAAATTTAAGTAAAAGATTCTATCAAATTTTGTAAACCATTCTCCATACAAAAAATGTATCAAAATCATTTGAATACTTTTCAAGAAAATCAAAAAATGATTTTGGTTTTCTCACTAAAAAGTAACCTATTTATATTAAAATGAATCGATCCTTTTTAAATCTGTCGAGTAATTATTAAGATTTTTCAAAATATTAATAAAAAATTATGTAACAGGTATTGATATTTATATGGTCTTATAAAAACGAAAAAAACGTGTGGAAGGAATTTCCAAAAGGTACCATACCATATTTAAAAAAAAATCAAGCTATCCGCCTAGGCTGTATTCGAACAGAAAGAACAACAGACAGACGGACAGAAATGCAAGACCTTTTTGTTCAGTCAAGCGATGCAATGGAACCCGCTCACACAGTCAGGTAGATAAGTGGTTGAAGAGGAATCAGCACAACTGGGGAAGAGTTGGAGAGAGCTTAGACATATTTCCATAAATCGTACACGATGGCGCGTAAGAGTACGCCCAGCGTTAGAACCTCACTCCAATCGGAGTAAATTTACTCCAATTTTAAGAAAAAAAAATAAATCTACTCCGCCACTCTGCCTGTTTGAGATATACTATTTTTTTTCTATACTGAAAAATTAAAAAAATCGTTACCGAAACTACAATGAGGTTTGGTACTCAATTTTTTAAACAACTTTTGCTCAGACTGTTTTAATCAAAAATTCTATTCTGTTCTGAAGCGAATAGAATTTATTTGATATATTTTGTTGTTAAAAAATATTTATTTTTATTAAAATATATTTTTTTTGTTAAAAGTAAAGTTTTTGAAAACTTAAGTTTTTCTTTCGTTTTCAAATCTACTTCGGAAATTTTCGATTTACTCCACTTTTTTTTACAAATCTGCTCCGAAATTTTAGTATTGAGGTTCTAACCCTGGGTACACCATAGCACGTAATAGGTCCGAGGACCTAAATAAGTAAGTAAGTAAGATAGTGGAGCGGCATAGCGTCCATATAAAAGATAATTGTGCACTTTGTGATAAAAGCATCAAATTTTTTTCATTGTTGGTACATTATATGAATATGATTTTAAGATATTGGGCCACTTCGAAATTCCGCCCCTTTAGGTGGGAGGGGCAAATTTAAAACAAAAATTACATAAGATTGAAAAAAAAACATTAAAAAACAACGGCAACACTTACCATATCATGCTATACCTTTTTTTAAAGCCAAGAACCCATTCTTCAATTCTATTTTCAAATTAAGTTATTTTAGGGCTTAGTTTTTGAAAAAATTATTTTCAAACTCAAAATTTTGAAAAAAAATAAAAAAAAAAAATAAAAAAAAAAAAATAAAAAAAAAGGTTATTATGATTTTTTTGCAAAATTTTACGTTATTAAGTACTAATTTGCTTTATCATTTTCGATACTCTTATTAACTTTTAGTCGAGTGCTAAAAACCAGATAGTCTTAAGTCATTTAGTTTTTTAGAAAATTGAAAACTACCATAACTACTTTTTTCTTAAAACCGTCATTTTTGAACATAAACAATGGATTTTGACTTTCTTGTTTAAATTATAAAATTGGTCCAATCGATAAAACTATTAAAGGTCATGTATTTATATATAAATTTTTAAAATGTTACTTAATAAGTTTGGTAGATGAAAAAAACAAATTTTCACAACCACGCCCCCTCCACCAGTTCAGTATCATAATAAAATCACAGAAAACCATCACTTTTTCAGTCTTTTGCCTTGAACATCATTCTGGTATATAAATTTTAAGTTATTTTGCGACTTGTAGAAAACAAAAGAAGCTACAAATATGATCCTCATGGTATTTTTGTATATAACCGACGCCATTAAGCTCCAACAAAAACTTAAATTTCCGTTAGTTGTAAAATTCTCAGTTTCTTCGCACAGTACAGCGCAATAACCCCTTAAGTCTTCTGAATAAATTTAAAATTTGATCACATACAAATTACTGGTACCACTTGTTTCTTGCGACGAATACCTTTATTGAGGGGGGGATTGAGTGTTTTTTTTCAAACGTTTCATTTTCAATTAAACCGATTTCTTTTAGATCCGCTACAAATTTTGCGAACGATTTTTAACTTATTGAGACAAGAAATAAAGTACATATGGGGCTGATGTTATCGGTCCACCGAAGGCCGCAGAAGCCGGCAGAGGTAGGTAGGTTGAAATGGCGGTCACGAGCCACCTAGCTTATTGAACCAATTAGAGCTAGAGTGCGTCGTTTTGATACCATAACTCATAGGACCTATGGATGGAAATGGTATGGATTGTTTGAGTCTCGCAGCAACATGCCACATTGATCAGATTGTCGGTTGGCTCAGAGACTTACAAGGTTTGTACTCTTAGAACGATCATCTAGTCCTAGGAAAGATGTACAGTGGCTACAGTGATAATTGTGGGGTATATCTAGCTTCGCTGCATGCTCTCCGATTGGCCAGTATCCTGTTCATGTTGCAACGACCTGGCTATGTCTCGCCTGGGTCTGCAAATTAAGTCGTTTGTCCGGGATTTACTATAGGTGGGCCAAATCTTCCTATAATTGATGGAATTTGACAAATTTCCCCTCCTGCAATTGGATTTGGTAAGAAAAATAGAGAATGTATTGCCCTTCATGACTCCAAGTGTAATATTAACTGTTTCCACAAGTGAGTCATGAAGGGCTGAACCTTGCCTGGCCAGTTCGTCAGCCCGCTCGTTTCCCTCTCCTTGAGATTCATATTTAGGCTGGCGAGGTCATCAAGGCATTGCTGCACCAATTTGGAAGATGATGCAGCTGAGCTAATGGCTTTAACCGCTGTCAGGATAGTGGTATTTCGGTATTGGTTGGGGTCTTGTTTGAGTACCTTACATGCTTCCCCAATTGCCAGTAATTCAGCTTGAAAAACACTAGCAAATTTGGGTAGCCGAAAAGATCTAGAGATATTTAGAGATGCGGAAAATATTCCTGAACCAACCCCACACTCCATCTTTGAACCATCAGTAAAAATAGTTGTGTCGAAGTCTTTCGTCACGATTTCGTTTTGCCAGTCCTATCTGGATGGGAAAACAACTTTAAAATCCTTACTGAGACACAGAATAGGAGCGCAGTAATCAGTAGTAGTTGACAAAATATCTGTGGGAATAAGATTATTAATACAGCCGGCAGAGGTATTGGCCTTGTTAATTATTTGACCAAAATGGGAGCGAAGGTTAAGCTCACTGTCACAAATAATTCCAAGGTCTCGAATGGATTAAATTATGGGAATGGCCACGTTGCGAAAGCAATATTTACTAGGGGTTGAGGGAAACCGTTTACGGGAGAAGGTTATAGATTGAAAGTAATGTTGAGTTCTAAGAAATTCTTTTCGCACCAAGTTTGGAATAAATTGAATTGACCTTAATGATTTTAATATCAACTACATAACTACGATATGAGCCAGTAGTTATATTGACTGTCAATATCGTTTATTGTTAGAATAAAGATAAGAGGGTCCAAGTGGCTTTGAAGAACGCATGAAGTGGCGTAAATGGGGATATGGGGGTCAGAGATTGAGAACCTGAACAAAACCGGAATGATCATTATAAATCCTTCTTTCATTCCGTAAACTATTTTCCAAAGTAAGATCAACGAATGGTTTGAAAATATATGTAAATTCACAAACGCATCGTTGCAGAGATGTTGCACAATCACTTGGGTCAAGCTGCCATCAAACCAGCATCAGTTTTAATGTAAAGTGTTCACTATTGCAAACTTGCATCAAATAATGCGCAAACTTAAAGCAAAACCAGAATCAAGGAAATGCGATGCTTAGTTGCTGATGTATTGCATCAGCATCAGCTGCGTTGCGCAATAGCATCGCAACACTATTGTTGATTAAAAAATTTACTGTCCGTAATCAATTGAGACAAATTGTATAAATTACACCCAAATTATGTCATTTTTATATTATAAAACAACTAAAGTCTTCTTAATTAAGTGAATACAAAAAATTTAAATCTTAATATAATATGTTTATTACTAAAAAGTATAAAACAATCTCCCCATACACTTTAAACGAAAAACGATGGGGTGCAATAGATCTTAGTAATAATTCTCATTTGATTGTATTTGTCGCAAAATATTTTTTGCTTAAATAAAAACCAGAATGAAGTTATAGGCAAGAGACCGAAAAAAGTGTGGGTTTTTCAGAATTGTGAAGGCGGGCGTATGGGGCGTGGTTGTCGTAATTTGTTTTTTCATCAAACAACCATATTAAATAACATATTAAAAGTTCATAACTACCTAACTTATTGTAGGTCTATTGATTAAAATAATTTTATAATTCAAAATCCATTGTTTATGTTCAAAAATTACGGTTTTCAGAAAAAAGTAGTTATGGTAATTTTCAATTTTCTAAAAAACTAAATGACTTAAGACTATCTGATTTTTAACACTCGACTAAAAGTTAATAAGAGTATCGAAAATGATAAAGCAAATTAGTACTCAATAACGTAAAATTTTGCAAAAAAATCATAATAAACTTTTTTTTTTTTATTTTTTTTTCAAAATTTTGAGTTTGAAAATATTTTTTTCAAAAACTAAGCCCTAAAATAACTTAATTTGAAAACAGAATTGAAGAATGGGTTCTTGGCTTTAAAAAAGGTATAGCATGATATTGTAAGTGTTGCCGTTGTTTTTTAATGTTTTTTTTTCAATCTTATGTAATTTTTGTTTTAAATTTGCCCCTCCCACCTAAAGGGGCGGAATTTTGAAGTGGCCCAATATCTTAAAATCATATTCATATAATGTACCAACAATGAAAAAAATTTTATGCTTTTATCACAAAGTGCACAATTATTTAACTAAGCCGCCCCACTAAGAGGCGTTTTGTATATATTGATATAAATAGAATTTCTATTACGAATTATCGCCTACAGTGATTAAATTTAAATGGAACATTGAATTGAACAATTTGTCACTTATAACGAAAATAAAAAATAAAGAAATGAGCTTTTAAAGATAAAAATTATGATTTCCTTTTTAAAAAATTCATTTATATTTTTTATACGAATTTCACATTTTATTTTTGACTGGAAAAGTCATGTGGGATTTTATATATCAGTCATAGACTAGATGTGTAAGGACGGTTTTAATATTTCTTTTTACTCGAACGGTGCCAAACAAATTTTTCCGTCTCTGCTGGCCCTTTAAAATGAGTGCTTAATCAAATATAGAAATGTTTCTGTTATAAAAATAAACCTTCATACCTTTCAGACAGGCAGCATAAAAATAAAAATAAAAAAAAAAAGTTCGGTTCAATCAGTATCCCGACATAGAAGCTGATGGTTAAAAAAAAACAATGTAATTAATAAAAGTACAATTTTTAATTAAATTTTTTAATATGTAAAAAAACAATCACAAAATCGTGTTTATATCTAATCGTGTTAATACCAATTTGACAGTAAATATAAATTAACTTAACTTAAATAAAATTAATTTTGTATTTTATTTATGTATAAAAATCCACTAGAAAATAATAATATTTTTTTTTGGAATAGCCAAAGATTTTACTAATAAGTTATGCAGTTCCAGCTTATAAGCATTGTGAAACAGGTTTTTAATATTATGAGGATGGATGGATAAATCCAGACTTAATGTTTTTATCACACCATCCGTTAATCGCTTTGTATAAGTCCACAGTAAATTGAGCAAGAGCTTTTAAAAGTGGATCGATTTTCTTTAAATTATCGAAATCTCAAAAAAGGCAGTTAACATTTAGAAAAAAATTCGTATTTGTAAAAATTAATTCTATTTTAATTGAATTGATTTTCAGGTGTTATGACAACAAATTCACAAAATGAAAATATAGGTTTTGAAGTTATTTGATAAAATGATCTTATTTTTGGATTAATCCGTATATTTCTTTAAAATTTTCGCCAATGATCCAGATTTTTCTAAGTGAACGGAGTTTGGTCACAGGATTGTTCACACATTATTATTGTGAATTCGTTAGCTGCATTGCGTTTTGTTATGAGATTAAGGGCCAGTTTGTTCACAGCAGGTTAAATCTGAACAATGACTTTCACAGCTTCTAACAAAATTTTGCTAATCAACCAAAATCGGCTGATAACCGATTTCCATGATTAACAACTTGAATTATGGATTCCCTAAAAAAATTAATTAATTTGATTTCCATGCACATTCGATGATAAGTTTCAATAATCCTTCATTAAAGATGATCAGCTGTGAACAAACTGGCCCTAAGGTTTAGGAAACCTTATAAGTTATAGGAGATAGAAAATGTTTGTTTTTCCGTACTATTTTGCCTTTCTTGTTCTGAACCAAAATCCATCGTTTTAAGAGAGATGTCTGTATGTGTATGTAAGTTCGAACGTTTATGGTACATTTTTCACCGTATATCTCAAGAACGAATAGGGATATTGACTTCAAATAAATTTTATTTCATAAATAATAACGTCAATAACGAAAGGGGTTTCATAGAAATTCAACTAGCGGTTTTCTTACTTAAGAAATTTAAAAAAAAATTTGTAAAATGTCATTCGTCTCAAATAATATCTCCAGAACAAAAAATGCCTTCGACTTAATTTTATTCTACACATAATGGAGTAATGAAGAATTGAAAAGAATTAAAAAAAAAATCACCGGACAGTTTTTTTTTTAATCAAAAATCATGCAAAAATGTGTTGAAAATCGTTATTTGGCTCAAATATTTTGAGAACATGAAATGACATTCACTTCAGGCTAATTTTATTCCATAAACAATGCCATATTTGATTATTGGTATATGATTTTAAGAAAATTCAATTAACAGATTTTTGTAAGGAAAATACTAAAAAAATTTATTCTACACACAATGACGATAAAGTTATTAGATGAATGTTTCTAATAACTTTATCGTCATTGTGTGTAGAATACATTTTTTTAGTATTTATATTCAATATTTTTATATTGACACTTTTATTTTAAAGCAACAAAATTTCGAAATAAAACTACTAGAATTGGTAAAATATATTTTTCGGCTCGAATATCTCGAAAATGCTATCAATGCTATTTTATTTTATACACAATACTGTAACTAAGTATGGATAGGGTTTGTAAAAATATTTAATTGACAGTTTTTTTTTCAAATAAAATAAAAATCTATCAACAATACTACTAAAAATTTTGAAAAATATAATACGCTCCAATTTGGTTTTCACTTGATCGCATATTAAACACCTGAAAAGATTTTTGAAGATTTTGAATAAGGAATTTCCTTATTATAAAAAAAAAAAACATAGGATGTCAAGTTTTCAAGGGAACCAATGGGAAGTTACCAGTGTGGATCGCACCCAGCCTCATTTTGTGTATATCTTTTACTTACTAGTTTAATCTAGTTTAATTTATACTATAAATGTGATTTTATACACACGGCTTAAGGTGGAAAAATAAGCAAAAGCTACTTAGCTACATGATTCTAGTGTTGATTATTTAGGGCCAGTTGTAAAATAGTGGTTCAGCCTCGGTTCAAGATTTTAACTCACCGATTTCGGCGGATTAACAAACGTTCAACGCTGGTTCAAGTATGTAATTGGTTATTATCACACACTTGAACAGTAAACCACTGTTGAAACTCAATTAATCCGCCGAAATCGGTGGATAAAAATTGCTGAACCACCGTTTAAATATTTGTACAACTGGCCCTTAAAGAAAAATTGTTTTTGGGGTCCCCGGAAATTAATTAAAATTAGTTTAGGAAAAAAAAAACACCAGAAATGTTTGTTTGCTCAAAATTGAAAAAAAGTAATAAGACAGAAATATTGAAAATTGTCCAACCAGACATGAATCCATATTTCCAAAATTCTTGTTGAAGTGCGTTGAAGTTGAAGGGTATACCTAATATTTTTTAAGGCCCAAGAAAATGCGTCGTCAAAATGAGCGGTTGTGTGAGATTTAACAACATTTCGTTTTGATGTGTCCGACGCGTTTTCTTGTGCAACTGTATATGTAATTGGATATAGGATTGAAACTTTGTTTTCGGCTTCTTTTTTCCCAAACAATTTTTGTCAGATCATTTTTCTAAAAAAAAGAAAAAAAAAAACACAAGAAAACTTTTTTACAAAATTATCAGAAATTCTGGAAAGATTGGAAAAAAAGTTTGGTTTTTTTTTTTAGGAAAAAGGACCACAATTTTGTACAAACAAATCTGTGACATTTTTACAAAAAAAAAAAATATGGCGTAATTTCCGATAGCTCTATTATGTATATTAAAAGACATTGTTTACTAGCTGCCTTTAGTTTACTTAAAAATCCTAGTTTTGGCTTATTTTATTTTTATTATAACTTTATTGATATATAAATAAATTAAAATATCAATAAACAAAATTTAAGCTCTTAAGTTTTGGCTTAACATTTTTTTTTATTCACTAGACCAAAATTTTCTATTTAAAAATCATGGAAGTCGTTCTATTCTGTTGCTTAAAATAATTTAATGAATTTGTAGTTATATATTAATGAACAGTTATAAAATTGAAATTGGCTAAAAAACTTTGTGGTTAATAGTTTTGTATAGTTTAAGTTTTTTTAATTTTGAATTTTATCAATTTTTTTTAATTTCATTAAATTCAATTTATCTAATAAAACTTAAAATTTCCAAGTTATTTAGAAAATTTTGATTTTTCTTATCAAACTTGTTTGAAGGATTCTGAATGTATTTGAAAGTGGAATATATGGAAAGTTTTTTTTTGTTTAAATTTGATAACGTTATACTTTTTATTTAGAAAAGCTTTAAGTATTTATAATAAAATTCTTAACAATATGACAAATTATTTTTTTTTTATTTGAAAATTTGAAGACCTGCAGAAACATAAACAAAAACAGAAGCGAATAGGTCAGCTTATACTGATTGTGATCCGAAGAAGTACAAAAAAACTTTGAGCAAACAAAAGAATTCAAAAGGACCTATTATACCAGGTATTACTACAAAAAAACTGAGTAAATCGGGTCGGGAACAGAATAAAAACTTAGTTTATTACAGAATCAGTGAGTCGGTTAGAACAATTCTGACAAACTTGTGTCAGAACAATTTAAATGTAGTTTTCATTTGTATATCCGATTGAAAATAATTAAATAATTATCGGTATTTCAAAAAATTTATGGGAAGGGAAGGTTTGTTTTTTTTGCTGTAGATGTATTAAAAATCGTTATAATATCCTTTAGAATGCGCTGGTTCTC
Organism: Epistrophe grossulariae; assembly: GCA_929447395.1. NCBI lineage: Eukaryota > Metazoa > Arthropoda > Insecta > Diptera > Syrphidae > Epistrophe > Epistrophe grossulariae. The sequence goes on along the minus strand of OV839568.1, from coordinate 31,332,577 downwards.
TTTTTTTTTTTTTTTTTTTTTTTACCTTTAACGATCGCAAACAGCATAAGCAAAACGATCAGGATCTTTTCATTAAAATTTATCAGCCACATGATGAATCGAAATAAATTCAGTTTTGAGATAATTCTCATACTATTTTCAATTTTATTTCTATTATTTATTTTATTTTTTATTTTTTTATTTAACTATAAGAACTATTTCTCAATTTTTTAAAATTCACTTAGCTGTATAAATAAACTCACTTTCCACTACACAAATTGGACAAACTAAATATTTGTATTTTTTTTTTTTATTTTTTATTTGTATAGAATAAACCACAATGGGAAAACACTATTTTTTTTGTTGTTGTTTTATGATTAATAACAACACACAAAAATAATTCCAATTATTATATACAGATAATAATATAGAACGGTGTCAGCAGACCGCATTAAAACCAATAAAAATAATGAGTTATCATTCGACCGGAGGCAAAATGTCGCGACGACAACGTCCAAATGTCATCATCGATGATAATAAACTGAAAAAGTTTGCAGGACCAAAAAGAGTCCACTGGAACATTTAGCTCGAAGGACTATAGTTAATGCGATGAATACAAAACTCAAAACTCCTAGTTTTACCCAGAAAAACACACAGCGCCACCAACGTAAACGACAAAATACCGACTGACGACGATGATGATGCTGAGTAAATATTCTGGATTCAGGATTTCATGGGATACTGGGATGATGATGATGATGATGCCGATGATGATGACGATGATGCTTCTCTTCGGTGGTATCAGTTTATGCCCCGAAGTTGAAGCAATTGCATTTAGCTCAAGAAATGTTCTTGAAATTAAATTTTAACAGGACGCAGCATCCAGAGATTGAGCGAGAGAGACAGAGAGAACAAATTGAGAGAGATTGGATGAACGAAAATGAATGAACGATTCATCGCCCTAAGGACGACATAACAAAGTGAATATTTCATAATTTGTGGATTCTATTGGAGGAGAGAACACGTGCTTTATGCGGCGCACATGGTGGATTTTATTGCAAAAGAATAGGGCAAATATTTAAGTAATATAGTTTTGCCAACTAAGAAAAAAAAAACAAGGAAAATAAAAAAAACAAATTCGAAGCCTGCGCAGGACATTTTGGAGGAGGAGTATATGAAAACATTGAAGCGGATTGAATTTCGAAGAAATGTGAAAGGTCGGTTATGTGATAAGAATTGGAACTTTATGCTGAGTTATTTAGTATTCAATGGGTTGCTGAAGCTAAAGGATATAAAAATAGATATACACAGAGTTGTTGTCTTGAAAGTATGATATGATGTACGAGTATTACATTGTAATGTCATATTGAAGGCTGATTTAGTGGGAAATTCTGAACAAACATAAATATAATATATAGGACAAGTGGAAGTATACAATTTTTGGATTAATCAAAGGACCTGAATAGGATGAGAATAATGATGATTAAGTGGAATATTATCGAATTTTGAGAAGTTAAATTTACTTGAAGTTTTAATTTGGAAAGCTTAATTTAAATGGTTTTAAATTCTTGAATTCCTTAACAAAACACAAATTTAGAAATGGATTCAATTCTGTATACTTCCAAATTCTGTCTATGAGAAATATTTTTTAACTAAATCAAAGAGTAATGAATTTAAAAGTTCTGAAAAACGGTTTCTCTAGTATTCTGGCTTTCAAGAATTATTTTTGGGTTCATTAGTAGGTAATGCTCATTTTATATTGCAATATAAAATTATTTTAAAATATCAGTTTTGCAAACTAAATCTTAGAGCTCTTGGTATAAGGACTTCACTGATTAACATTGTTGCAAAAAAAAATTGAGACAAAGCCACGGACGACCCCCTGTCATAATAGTGAAATACAAAAATAATAATTTTCTTATTACATATTTGGGCATTTCTTCAATTCTTTTTCTATGAAGAACTATTACGCCAACACTTTTGCAAAACTGATACCAACGTATCTGCCTATCAATATTTTGTATCACGCCACCACCGGTATTCTGGATTCGATTCCAGACTATTTCATCAAAATTTTTGTTTTTTTTAAGGGTTACTGCCTTTTGCAAGCAATTAGTGACAAATGATCCAAGACTATTGCATATCAAGATAAATTGCCTTTAATCTTAGCTGTTCACATTATTTTTTGGAACGCTTAAACGCAAGTGTTTTTCTGTCTTTTATTATTTTGAAAAAAAAATTTGAATTTATTTGATTTTATCTATTCTTATGGGTAATTTTAGACCATTGTACCGTTTTTATATAGAGCGTTCAGTTTTCTATACAAATAAATTGACGATAAGGGAGCTCTGAACATTAAAACTTTGAGCTCATATTTTAGGAGATTTTGTTTTGAACATATTAAGCAACATATTTTTCATAAATTCAAGAATGATTTATAATATTATACTAAATACAGTAAAACCAGAATAAGAGATTTCTTGGAAGAAGTTTCAAATTATCGATTAAATTGTTTCTATCAGTTAATTTTTGCTACCAACTTAGCTTCTTAATTTAAATTGAAAATAAATTATAATGTTTTACAAAAAACAACTTTTTCCTTTTTTATATTTTATTACTTCGGCCACAACTTGAAATTAAATTTTTATTATTTTTGACCAATCAACTTTTGCCAAGAATAAAAGGTAACAATAAAAGGTGATTTCATTGCGTATATAACTTTGGTTTACCTTTTAAAATCATTATATATTTTGAGATATGAATCAATTCGTCTTTACCAAGTATAAAGAAACAGGCCTTCATATATTTCCTTCCATAATACCTATGGGTATTTTTTGGCTAACTTCATTGTAGGTACTAAATTGCCACGAGTACGATAACTTTGGCGGCAAAAATTGATAACGTTTTTTTGAAGATGAATCAAAAACAAACAATTTTTATTATGGGAAAGGGGATCTATCTCTCCCCCTTTAGGAGGTAGTGGCAATTTTAGAAAAAAAATCACTTAAAAAAGAACAAAAATTATGAAGTTGAAGATCGCTGCATCCGAAGTTTTTTTTTCTTTAGACTTGCAGCTCTCGATAAGAATCAATGGTATTGAAAAAATTTAAACACCAAAATGTTGAGGGCAAGTTATTCCAGGGGCGATGTCCGTTACTTTTTTTGAATTGAACTTCTTTATATTTTTTTTAACTGAGTTTCTAAACTTTTTAAGTTATATTTTTTTTTAAACGTGCAGCTAGGCCATAATAAATATTTTATAAAAAAAAAAGCACTACGTAGAGCACGTTTCTCTAGGGGCGATGTTCCTTATTTTTTTTTATTTTTTTTACTAAGCTTTTTTGAGCATGAAACTTAAAAGGAAATACAGGAAAGTTTAGACCCTTATAACTTCGGATCAACGAATGGTAGATACAAAATAATTACATGCACAAATTAGATTTTCCAAATTCTAGAGGCGATGTTTTTTAGTTATTTTTTATTTCATGTTCTTAAGTCTTATATTGCCTAACAACAAATTATAACAAAATGGTAATAATACAAAAAATACATGCACAAAAATAACTTTTTTTTCCTATGTTTAGATGGTGCTCATTTATAACATTTTTGTACCCTTTATCTATTATTACATTATATTAACGTTCTGTGAAGTCGATTTACATTTCAAGCTACAGTTGAGCCTTATAGAACAAAAAAAAAAAAATTTCATATAAAGGAAAAAAAGATATTTTACCATTTTGTTATAATTTGTTGTTAGGCAAGAACATAAGACTTAGGAACATAAAATAAAAAAAAAAATAAAAAAACATCGCCTCTAGAGTTTGGAAAATCTAATTTGTGCATGTAATTTTTTTGTATCTATACACGTTGATCCGAAGTTATAAGGGTCTAAACTTGCCTGTATTTCCTTTTAAGTTTCATGCTCAAAAAAGCTCAATAAAAAAAAATAAAAAAAAAAATAAGGAACATCGCCCCTAGAGAAACGTATGCTCTACATAGTGCAATTTTTTTTTTTTATAAAACATTTATTATGGCCTAGCTGCACGTCTAAAAAAAATATAACTTAAAAAGTTTAAAAACTCAGTTAAAAAAAATATAAAGAGGTTCAATTCAAAAAAAGTAACGGATATCGCCCCTGGAAAAACTTGCTCTCAGCATTTTGGTGTTTAAATTTTTTCAATAGCATTGATACTTATCGAGAGCTGCAAGTCTAAAGAAAAAAAAAACTTCGGATGCAGCGATCTTCAACTTCATCAAAAATTATTAAAAAACAACGGCAACACTTACAGTGAAAAGCCAGAAATCTATTGTTTAAACCTTAATTTAAATTAAATTATTTAAATTATTTATGTCATATTTAAATTAATTATGTCAATAGTTTTAAAAAAATTCACATGCAAACTCCAAATTTTGATAAAAAAAAATGAAAAATGGGTTAGAACAATTTTTTCAAAATTTTAAAATGAAGTGCTAAATTGGCTTTTTGTGCCAATTTCAATTCCGAATCGAACAAAGAAAATCGAATGGTTTTATGTCTTCTAATTCTTGAAAAAATTGAAAATTACTAAAACTAAAAGTAAAAGAGTAAAAATTTTGAACAAAATAGGTGAAACTTTTAACGAAAAAGTAATAATAAAAAAAATATAAGATTTAAAACCACAGTTTATGATCGTACATAAGAGCAAGTTCGTGCGACACAGTCGTGCGTTTTATTTTTTTTTGAAAATTCTTTGTTTTTTTTCTGAAGCTAATAATACAGTCAACATACTTTTTAATATTTAACTGTGGAAGAATTATTTTTTCGACCTCCTTTAGGGTTCTTTATATGAATAACATTAATGTTTTTGATTTTATCGAATATGTATTTGCTGTACAAAATTGTATATGTATATGATATTTTTGTCATATTTTGCTTATTTAAAGAGTAAAATAACCGACAAATTAATTCGATAGATCTAAAAGAAAAAATGTCAATTTTATTCCTAAGGACCAGTTAATTTTCACCTTTACCAATAATAAAATCAAACACGTCTATTACTAACTGCCGCTCTATTACTAGATCCAGGGGCGGACTGGGCCACCGGGCAACCGGGATTTTGCCCGGTGGGGCCCTGGGGGAGAAATATATACAAAAGCTCTTGCATTACTTTCTCTATTTTTAAAAGGAAACTTTTTGATAAAGTTGGATTTCATTGGGGCCTTACAGTAATTATGTGGCCCCAAAAGAATCTCAGGAGGCCCACACAGTCCTGTTAATGGCCTCCACAATGAGTATAAAGCAGTTGATTACTCACAACTCTATTGATGGCCCGTGAAATAAATATTGAGCCCCCATCTTACTCTTAGACACTCTAAACGAAACTATATAGTTGGTGGTTCGTAATAAATATTGAGCTTTGTGGCCCCATTGGTAATCTAAGGAGGATCCTAAATTGCTCTATAAGTTAACTATATTCTGTAGGTTTTTGAACTAATTTAAGTTATTTTAAAGGAAGGCTTTCTAACAAAATTAAATATGAGGAGCTTCCAAAAGACGAGCAAAGAACACAAATTAATTGGATGTTAAAAGAACTCAAACGGCAGTAAAAAGAACAACTACGATATTTCGATTGTTATGAGTATTTTCGAAGTTTCTGTAAAAAAAGAAAACATTACTTATAAAATTTTCATTATTGCAGCAATGTTTTCAAAAATCAAGTTACATTTCTCTTTACTGCATACGAAGCTGAAAATGACTTTTTATGTTTAAGACTTAAGTCATTTTTTGCTAACACAGATACGGAAGTTGAAAAAGTGTAGAGCCCAATTCCCAAAATGTAAGCCAAATTTTGAATGATTTTTAGTTTAGTTAGGTAGAAAAATAGTAGGTGTAACGGTTAGTTAGATTCCCAGCCTATTCCACTTTAAAAAACAGAAGTTTTCTTGCGAGAAATTGACAAATCCTCGAAAGTATGAAAAACTGCTTCTCGTCTTAGCTTGGATTCGGCAGAAAATTGCAGGTCCCCTCCATTCCATTATTTTGTGGCCCTTTTTCTTAAAATCCCGGGAGGCCCTTTGACTCCCAATCCGCCCCTGACTAGATCTACTACATTCGTTGTCAAATAGACATCAGAGATTTGCTGAAATGTCAATTGAGTTGTTTTGTTTTCAAAAGTTTTAATTTAAGTATAAAAATTGAAAAGTAAAATAAACATGGAAGTAGATATTATTCTTGGATTATTCCTGGAAATTATAAATGATGTGGCACAAGCTCGCCGACAAAAAAAAATTATAAAAAAAAACAGTTTGCGGCTTTTTCTCTTAAATGTTGGTTTTGGTTTCGGTGGAGGTGCTAATGGTGGTAGTGGCGTGCGTTGATATAGTAGTCTGTTTTCTCTGGAACATAAAAAATGTTCTGTGTTAATAAAAAGTAAAATTATCTAATATCTTACTTTTCATTCGAAAAAAGTGCATCACAATTAAATTTTAATGTCCACTGAAATTTGAAAGTCGATAACAGAAGGTTCTTTAGGAGGTGTTCCATCACCAGTTTCCTTTTGAGATCTATATTGAAGTGACTTGTATTTTTTTTTGCCAATGTTTTAAGACTGATCCCGTATTTGTTTTTCTGTGAAATCATAGCCGATAGCTTTGAGAGTCCCTGAGATATTTCGCCAAATTTCAAATTTCGCTTTTAATGATTTCCCATCATTCAGTTTACTGTCAATGATTCAGAATGTGGTTTTACCCATTCCACAAACAACACCATCTTCATAGTTGGTGTCCAGTTCAAGAAACAATTTCTTTTGATGTTGAAGCTATATCTCAATACTTTTTCTAGGATTGAAATTCATGAATAATCGGATATTAATATAGATTTATTTTAATTTGTTGATATTCTTAAACTTACACACTTATCAAAAAACACAGAAATAAAACAATCCGCAAACAGGCGATGAAAACAATGACGAAATGCCAATTACTACTACCAACTTAAATTTGACAATCGTAGTAAGGGGGTTAAAGATGAATTTCGTTAATTTAAAATTTAAGTTGACGTTTGACTATAACTCGACCATTAAATCGATTATTAGTATAATGGCCACTTGCACCAAAATCCACTAAAACCAGTTTTTGTTAAAATTCTTATAAAATTTATCGGCTTGATAAATGTATTGGGTTGCAACAATGTATTTCTCTGATTTTTTAGCTAAAATGCTGTTTGCGAACCATCCCTGGATTTTGTCAACTAATTTTTGAACTGAACGAAAAAGTTTCTTGCGTAAAAAAAAAAAATTTTCACCACTAGGTTGAATAGGAAATAATTAAATTGAAAAATAGTGGATTTTACCTGTTCATTTTTGTTTTCTATTTATTTTTAATATCCAACGACCTATTTGATGTTGAATATTTTTTTTTAATTTTAACTTTCAAATGTCCTATCAAAAGTGAAATATTTTTTTTGAAGATATTTTCGTTAGAACTCGCTTTTAAAATTTAACTGGAGGAAAATGGAATTTTAGTTTATTGGCTTGTTTATCGGCCTTTTAAAACTAAAATTGGTTGGTGCAACCGATAAATGCCATTTTGAAATTTAACGAAGCAGTAAATATTTAAAAGCCAAACGTGACAATTGGCCATAGGATTTGTTAATTAGAGATCACTTTTTTATTTAAGTGAACTTTAAATATGGTTATTGGTAAGGCCCAATGACTTTTAAATTTAAGTCTGTTCATGTGCGCAATTGTTGGCAACGCGGGTTCAACAATGACAAGTAGATACATTTACATATAAGGCACTCAGTGCCAAAACGGCCTAACCTCAAAATTTTCGAACTGGAGATAAATGAGTTTAAAGAGAAGCTTATTTTAAAAATCTTTTTTTTTTTTTAATTTTCATTAAAAGTAAAATAAAGATTGTTTTTTAATCTTGTTTTGAATTAATTAATTGCCTTAAATTCATATGTACTATTGGTTTAACAAACGTAGAGTTTTTTTGAAAATTATATTTCGCCTGGGCAGGTGACGCCATTTTATCTTCGAACCCTTTTGATGTTTTTTTTAAGAGTAAAAACATTTTCCGCAATAAAAACAACACCATCCTTCATTGGGCTTCGTTTTTTTTATAATATAATTGATTGGATTGTGGTTTGATCTGCGCATTTAGTTCATTTTTTTTTCGAAAATGTTGGTTAGGTCGTTTTGGCTCCGAGCGCCTCATATATGCAAACAAAATATTACGTACAAGATTAAATGCTTTTAAAAGCAAAATTCTCTTAACTTTTCCTTAGCTTGAATATTTAGCTGAAACTTAAGGTGTTTCAACGCAAATCAAGTGGTGTTTAATCATATTTAAAACCAACAAAAAACATACAAATCAACAATTCTATTGGTGTAAAACTGTAAAAAGAATAGAATATACACTTTTTTTTTAAACTGATGGACCAGCAAACTTTCAAAGAATGAACACAAAATTCAATTCATTGCACGTCCCTTTACAAAATCCTTTTAATACAAGCCAAAGCATAGCACAAGCACCATCACTTATACACAACAACAACAACAACGAGAAAAATTTCAAAGGAAAACAACATGTTCCGATTTCAACTCTGGCACATTCATTCTCTTTAGCTCTCTATATACTACTTCCCAAGCTATACCTTATCAATTATCAACCCTCTTGTTGGACCTGTTCATTAAATTCCGAGCTTAGCTGAATTATCGTCGAAACGAGGAATCGAATCGAAGGCAAGGGCTCCAGAGACGAAGAGAAAGACTTCTAGTATATATGTACGCAGAACAGCAGTTGGCTTAAATGTCCGCTTTTTTTCAAAGTTTTGGGGTCAGTGAGTGCAGAAGAAGGGCAAGCATACTCGCCCTCACCACGAACATATAACTGAGCTGTGTCTAGTGGCATGTTTACAGGCTTATCACACATGTGCTACCCAGTATGCTACTATTGCTATACTACTTCCAAAGCTACTACAACTGACTGTTATACATTACAACACAGTCCCTACCCTACTCCCCCGACCCCCATAGTCATTTAATTACACATAAAGATGCAAGCAAGGATGGGGGAAAGTAGAAGGTAGGTTAGGTATGCCATATCCATATACCCAGGCTGAATCGCTTTGCACGATGAGCTTGTTTTGGAGTACATTAAAGTGGCGTAGCAGGTGTCTCGATTCGACGTGAGGCATTGATTAAAGCGTCTAATTGAAATATCAAATTTCATTTTAGCCATGCAGTGAGGCTATATATATAGGAGAGGGCGCTCTGTTGTTGGAATTCACGCACATCCTTAAAGGCGTCGTATGGGCGGCGCGGCGCGGGCGGCGACATAGGACAAAGTTTTTGGTTAATTCAATGAGTGCGAGGGAACGTCACATGGTAGATCAAGGATAATCAGACAAGCAACACTCTTTGTCGTTTGAAAATCATGTTTAAAGTTTTCCTGTGCCTGTGCCTCAGTGTGCCGATGCCGATGTGATGTTTTGTGTTAAGTTTTTGGTTCTATAATATTGTTTGAGGAGGTGTTTTGTGTAAGAGGTATATATAGGTAGAAGGAGAAAGAGACTTGTGTGGTTATGTTTTTGCAAAACGAAACTTTACGCATCCGATTAGATTTTGTTACCATCAGAAATTCGATTAAAGCGAAAACCAGTTGAGTAAGTTGTCACAAGAAAATAGAATATATGTATAGGTATAGGGAAGGCAGTTGTAGCTATGTCTAAAGTTGGCAATGCGACGCAACATAGGTGCCACAAGGCACATTTACAAGTAACATCTTTTAACTAAATATAGGAATAGGTTTACAAAAAGGACACAACTTTTCGTGTTTCAAAACACATTTTCAAAACATTTTTTTTTAAGTGTCGAAAGTTTTTGTTTAAATTAAAGTGGCAATTAGTTTAAGAACAAATTTGATTTTGAAAAATCTTAAATAGCTTTTAAAAGGAGAAAGGTTTCATTAAATCGTTTTTCTTTCACTAACAGAAGAGATTGTAAGTTTTCGGTTTTAACTTCGGTAACATGTAGAAATAGGTCCACTTAGGATCATACACACTTCTGACCACCAGTTATGAGATATCAAAGCTTAAATCTATCAGTAAGTTAATTTTCTCCAATATCAAACCATCAGGTAAGCTTGGTAAGATCTTAAAGGAAGTATCTGAAAAAAAGAATTTCTCAAGCAACACAATTTGCTGAGAAATGGGAGAACACTTAAAAAAAATTAAAACGTTTAAAAGTTGTATCTGTTTCTTAAGGAAAATTAAATCTGCAAAGTAATTCTAAAAATCGTTCCTTGAACATTTCAAAAAACTTCTTTTATCCTATATCTATTTTAAGTACTGAACTGACCGATTTTCCCCTTAGAGAGCGTATAGCATGCAAGACTCACAGAACTCATTTCGAATGCAATGTGAATCCGCATTGAAAAGTTAGCTCCTTTCAAATGAATGTATTAATTCCTCACAAGCTCTTTTTTTATTTAACAGGAATAGGTAGGTATTTACATTCATCTATTCAATATAGCATCCTTTGAAACAATGAATTAATCAACCCCTGGAGGCAGATTCAGACTTCGTGCTCAATATTTTTTTTTTACTTTTTTTTTGTCAGGAGTACCTTTACGACCTCTACACCTACTTCGTATATATAAATAAATATAGGTACGACTCGTTAAAGCCAGGCCAGAGAAGTAGGAATTTTCAAGGAGTTTTCAACTGGAGTTTTTGGGAAGCAACAGGAAATGTTACCACCCGGGCGTATCTGCTTTTAAGTTTAAACACTCCGTTGCACAAGTAGGTATACTATATACAGTATACACAACTCTCTCTAGGGCCATAGAGCTTAAGAGGCATGCAACAATCGAGTGTTAATTGGAGTTTGTTTTTTTTTTCCTGCTGATTTTTGTTCCTGGTGTTTTTGAACATTATAAGGACAAGTATATATATAGAAGAGTAGGTTATAAGGGGAAGGGGACAACACAGAAATTAAGCAAAGTGCATTCATTTGATTAATTCTATTCATTGCTTTAGGGACTGAAATAAAAGTTGTTAAGGCACTTGATGGTTTATATATAGAAAAGATGTTGAAAGTGATTTTTTTTTTGTCAACATGATTTGGAATTTAAAAGAAAGTCGAATTTATTTTTATCACAGATGTTAATAGAACGACAACATGCTGATTTGTACATTAAGATTAAATGTAAACTTCTTTGCTTTAAAAATTGAACAAATGAAAGAACTTCTTAGAAATTTGTTCAGTAAAATGTAAGATAGAACTCAAAAAACAATAGATTCATTTTTTTTCTTTTCAAGTTTCTAAACTTGATCTACTTTCTTATTAAAGAAGGTTTGATTTACCCTTTAAAAAATTATAAAGGCCTAGAAAATTAAGCTGTTAGGTCTTTTTGCCCAAAATCATAAAGCCCAAATCGAAAAAGTCCAAAAATGCGGTCATAAAACCAAAGAAGTTAAAAAAAATTGCCAAAAAGCCCAAAATGAATGTCATAACGCCCAATTTATTTTTGAAATCAAAGAACGCCAAATCGTGAATTGTCATTTCACCCAGATGATTTTTTAATTTGGACATTATGACATAGGCGTTGGGCTTTCTGACTTTTGTTTTAGTTTTTATGACGATTTTAATTTCTATCATTCTTAATTCAATCGTGCGTGGCGGGTCGAGAGTGGCGTGTTGGCGGAACCTAATTTTTCTCGCCACCCAGTGCGCGCGAGAATATCGCGGGTTGCAGAGAAAAATATAATAGATACAATACAGGTTTTAATTGATAATTTTGCAATGAATTAAAATTTTTCATTTTCGTTGAAAATTTCTTTAAGTGTCGTAATTTTTTTATTCAACAAATTTTTTGAACGATTTGACATTTGTGACGCTGTCTTGACGTTGGGAGTTTTTGGACAATCATGACATTTTTACTTTCGATGTATGAGTTTGGGCGATATAATTTCAAGCTCGAAACGTCGCAGTGCCCAAAATAAACAAAAATTTTGTCGCAATGACGTTAAATGAAAAAGTTTAAACACATGACATCTTTTGTTCGTTATGACAATTAATAATTTCGACGTTATTATTATTTTAAAATTGTATTGGGGCACTATGACATTTATTTTCATTCCCAAAAATTTTTTAAAAAATGCCACAAAGCCATTTTTTTAAAATTTTTTGGGCGCATATGTCCAATTTTGAGAGTAAGCATTCATTTTTTTAAGACCAAAAATAACGGTAATTGCTATACATTTTTTATAGCAATTAATGAAAATCTTATTTTTTCTCAAAAACGTGCTCACACCTTTTGTTTTAATTCAGCAATTTGTTTTACTTATACTTTTACTTTTTTAAAAAAAAATATTTTTCAGAAATATGGTACCTACCTTCCTTTACGATTTTCTCAAAACTGGTTCAACTGATTTTGATCATTTTTTATGGAAAATATTTTAAAAAGTTTCAAAAGTTTTGTAGGTATTCCAAAATTTTCAAAAAAATACTTTTAAAGATTTTTAAAAAATGTTTCAGATTTAGTTTTTTGAAAAGTCGAAAACGACTCAGTTTATTTTTATTAAACTTGGCACCAAGCAGTTTTTTAACATTTTCTAGCAGATTTTAAACAAAAATTATTCTAATGACCAAAAATAACGATAAAATCTCAAAACCGACTTCTACGATTTTCATAAATTTTTTATTGTGATCCAATATCAATATGATACGATTTTTTTAATAAAGAGCTTCTAATAAGTATAAATCAAGTTTTGTATTCTAAATTATTTTTTGAAAATTCGATATTTCGAAAATGGGTTGATGATTTTCTTTTTTAATTTGATTTTTTAACTTTGCATTAATAATTTTTTTTTTTGAAAATGAGTACAAAATGTTAAATATAAAAAAATATCTTTTTTAAAAAACCGTTCCAATGATAAAAAAATCTTATTAATTCTTATTTATTTAAGAAAACAGATGGTGTTCATCGCGTTGGTTTCAAAACCATTTCAGAGATTGTTTAATTATCAATTTAATTATTTCTATAAGTACATTGATTTTTTTAACAATTGTCAGTCGCAACTGTTAGTTCTTAAAATAAAGTGTCCCAGGGTATTTCTGGTATTAAAAAGTACATTTAATCTAAGCCTTTCGGATTCATCAGAAAGTTCCATGTCCCCTTTATTTCTGACGCCTGACAACACGCCTAAAATAATGGTTGAGAGTTGTACAACACAAACTACGCCCAAGTTATCAACGAGCTGATGCGCCACGAACTTTTTGTACTTGAAGCATTTTTATTCAAACATAGAAAATGTTTGTATAAAAGTCTTAAAGCTTTTCTATGTAATTCTGCCTTCATTCGTTCCTTAAATAAAAGTTTAAAATAAAATGAAACTATCAATTTATCAGCTCAAAATGAATAAACTTTTAATTTAAAAAGTGTAAAAACATTTTTTTTATTTGTAAAAACATATTTATTTATTCAAAAAAAAAAACAAAATTCTTAAAAGTAAACTTTGGATTACCATTTACTTACCTCAAACATCATACTCACATACATATATACTCGTATACACAGCAAGTCCATCTTTCTGTAAAACACAAACACAACATTACACAATGCAATCCCAATATGTACTCCTTATACAGTATACACACTCACAAAATAAAGTTTTCAAAACTCTCAGAACACTAACTTGGCCGATGATGGATGCAAAAGCAAAAGAAACAAGCTTCAACAGACAAATTCATTTCCATACCTACCCTATACACACTTTGCCTTTATACTCCCACACACATTGCATACCGAGTACTTTCACAGACGGACTCACAAGCAAACAACGGATGTTTGTTTAAGGTAAAAACATATCGTGTACTCTTGTGCAATAGATCCTTAACACAACCCTCTGCCCCATATCTTACCCTCAAGGATTTTCTTCCTTCTACAACACCCGCACCGCTGCCGACGCCATCCACTGCCACTGCCATTGCTACCGCCTAGCCGTATGCTTTTGTGAAAGGAAAGAAAAGTTTAAATTCGTCACCTGTTTGGCCAATTAAGAGTTTTCCAAATGCAAAATAAGGAGCACAGGATATGTGTACAGTGTACTGTATGTCGTACCTTACCTACCTACATATATGTTAAGAGGAAAGGTGTGTGCCATACTGCAGATGCGGAATGCCAGGCCTGGGTGGCAAATTTGAACATGGTAAAGTTTATATTGTCATGTACGTGGAGAACTTACGCCGCCGAGTACGTGTGGTAGCTGTGAATTTGTACCTAGTGGGTGGCTGGCTGGTTGGTTGTTGTGGGGTGTGTATAGAATTTTTCTCAGGGTTATGTTACTACTGTGTTCATGTGTGGTTTGTTTTGAGGTGTCATTTTCACCTGTCACATATAACAGTGGCAATGTATAGTTCGCCAGCAATACATATATAAATTTCACACTTTCTCGCTCGCTCAGCAGAAACAGAATCAGCTCTGTATATAGGAAACTTATCAAATTGATGACAATCCATTTGCATGCGAAGTGAACAAACGACAACGACAATGATGACGATGACGACGACGACGATCGGAGGACAACAGCTCGCAAAGATTTAGTTTTAATTTGATGCCGAATTAATACCAAAGACGTGGTGGTTTTATATCATCTTATAGTCGTTGATATGATTTCCAATTCAAATTTGAAAACTATAGGAAGATGAAAAGTTAAGTCTGCGAATCAATGGTAAGAAAAAATTGAGAAAGTGTGAGAGCTAAAGTAGTTTTATATTGATTTGCATAAAGGCTCGAATATTGGAAGGAAATATATTATGTAGAGTAAATTAAATTTTCATTCAATGAATACCGGGAAAAAGATTTCCTAAATTTCCTAAATTCTTATTTAAAAAAATGACGCAAGATTTTAAATAACATGTGATCTATTTCACCATTTTACAATTTACAATTACAAAATAGTACTGATCTTGCATTCAAATGCAAGTAATTGCATACATTATAAATTAGTTATTTTACAAATTTGTTGAATTTTATAAGAAAATTTTACAGGTGAAAGTTGATCTGTAAAGTTTTCTACAATTTTGTATTCATTTAAACTTGTCAGAAGCGCTTTTGAGCGTCAACATAAAAAAAGAAAAACGCAATTACTTTGATTTAATACAGGATTATTATGTAGATTGTAAAATGGTGAAAAAGACCACTGGTGTAAGGGTACTTGCATGATACTACTTAACAATTCTTTACCTTTAAAACTCTTTAATGTTCATAGATTTAGACATTTTTTAACTATGGTATTTTACCAAACCTGTATTCTTAATAAAATCCAAAAAGCCTAAAACAAGTTCATGCAAAAAAGTAAGCAAACATATCATTTTTACATTTGTAAAAGTGATATTTGAAGTCAGTATAGTACTAAAAAAGATAATTAATTAATAACGAAGGTGAAGAAATTTAGAAAACTACTTCTGTTTTAGTGGGGCGAGGTCACTTGAACTTATTAATTGATAATTACTTAATTTTGATAAAAAGGTAAAAATATAGTTGGTTGCTAACTCGTTTAAAATTTGGAAGGATTATCAGTTGTTGATTATTGCAGACCTTCTCTCATATACACTGTATTGGAGATGATTGGAAATTTTTCCGTTGGTGGTTGGCTGTATACAACATTTTCGGATCATATAACACTAGTTTTGGATATACAAGCAATTGAAGTCTGACCAGGACACCCTGTCACAACTCTGTCCCAAAACTTAAATGGTCAAACAAAAGATGCGTTGAATATTTCCAGGAAATTGGTAAAATAACTGCTGAAAGAATCATACCAAATAAATAATAACATTGAGTCACGATGTCTTGCCTAAAGAGAATGTATTTATGCAGCTTACGGTAATCCCGATACTTCCAATATAGCGAGAAAAAAAACCGTGGTTTGATATGGATTGCCACATAAGTAGGAAAATTTATTTTATCCCGATGAAAGCAGAAAGAAAACAATTATAAACTCTTATGTAAAACAAAACAACGATTGCACTATCAATTCGTATTTCAACTCCACTTTCTAGTAACAATGTAGCAAAGGACTGGTGGAAATTTGTCAAAGATAATTCGAAAAGTAGTGAAATTCAAATCGCGGTGGCTATTGAGTTCGGCGCAGGGTCATAAGTCTACAGTTCATAAGTCCAAAATGGACTTTTGACCCACTGGGGTGGGTTATAATCTCGAACCTACCCCAAATCCTATGGTGTGCCCAAGCAGGTGGGTTGCAGGGGAGGCAGCATGCGTACATACTTTACTGTTAATATGGAGGTGAAGTAATTTCCCTCGAAGTTCCTATTGAAACCTTAAAACCGAATAAACTTAATATGTATTTTTGAAATCACTAAAGTGAGTCAAAAGTCCACAATCAAGGTGGGTCAAAAATCCACAGTTGATTTGTGGACTTATAACCCACCCAAGTGGGTCAAAAGTCCATTGTGGACTTATGACCTGTGGGCTCAATTTCTCAATTCAGATGTTTTACATTATACAGTGTGCTTATTCAAGAAACACCTTTAGATTTATCGCGCAACTTGATAACCCGTCGGACTGCAATATCTTCTGCACAGGTTAACAAAGCTCCGGGTATAGATGTTGCATCCTATAAATTTTATAAAAAACACAAGTAATAGTTTTACCTGCTAAAAACCTGCTAATGTAGTACATTATGTGAGTACATATTTATATGAACAATATAGCACGGCCGTTTTGCGCATATGCATTATGCATATACATGAAACTTGCAGTTTAACCTGAAAAATTGTTCCAAAATCAATATACTTAGTAAGAAATAAAGTGATTAAACAACCTCTGAAATTGTTTTGACACCACTTGGTACTCAATTTTTAAGCATTTCCCGGGTAGAAAATTATCTAGGAAAAACTATTTATAAGCGTGGCCCTAACTAGATTGGCCATTATATAGTTAATCCTATGCTGGGCCTAGACAGGCGCAAGTCTGGGCGATCTTGACAAATTTATGCTTATTCTGGCTTTATCTTGGCCCTGGCTAGAATTGCCTATTTATTGGCTTTGTCAGATGTAACTTAGACTGGGCCTAGATAGTTTAGACTTGTGTAAGGTCCATATGGCAAATACGTGAAGTATCAACTCATAAACAGTTTTACATCCCTATTCTGTATCGCAAATCAGCCTGGTGGGTAGCGTGCTGGATCTTCAATTGGAAGAACGCGAGTTCAAATCTCGGAGAAACCAATTAAGTAAAAGTGAAGTTTTTTTTAAAATTAAATTAAATTCTATACATTTCAGATAAAGAGAAAAGCGGTCCCAAATCCCTCTAATATGAGGAGGGGGGGGGCTATATGGGTATCAGTAAAAATCTAAAAATGTCTCAATTTTTAGCTATATACAAAGCCAGACTTGGAAGATCTATCTATAGGGCCCATATGGGAACCACTAGCAAGGCCCACGGAATACAGAGCATTAACAAATTAGCGAGGGTCAAGCTAGTTACTGCTCGATAGGCCCACGACATAAACTAGGCAAAACTAGCTGGGGGCTAGGTAATTCCGAGTCGCAAATTCTACCCGGGTTATTAATGCGGAGTTAAAAAATTAATTTTGAAGAAAAATCATTTACCCATTTTCCAAATATTGAACAAAAAAAAAAATTCAAAATTATTTTAGTATTTAGTTCCTATTTTGAAAATTTTGATATGCAGTATTATTTCAACTAATTAGAGGCTCTTGTGTAAAAAGTTTCATTGAAAGTGTTTCAACAAATAATGAGATAGCCTTTAATTCTTATATAAAATCTGCTCTTAAAATCTGCTGAGGTTCCAAGCTTAAGAAAAATCGATCAAGTCGCTTTTGAATCATTAATTTCTCAAACAAAATTTTTAATTTTAAAATCCAAAAAAAATATTTTTTTTGGAATTTTGGTATGCAAAACCTTTAAAACATTCTCCATAAAAAATTTATCAAAATCTGTTCAACCGTTTTTGAGAAAATCGAAAGTAAAAAGAAAAGGTTCTATGGGAGCACCTGTTATAACCATTTTCCACTTAAAAAAAAAAACTGAATTTTTTTTGCGAATGCCCAACTTCCAATAGGTATTATTAGTACCTATAGATCGCAAGTAGTCGGGCGTTGAGTATGATTTGAGTTGGTTGAGATTACTTTTTATTAAGCTACTCTTTTTTTAGACACAACTGCCTGGCTTGAACTTTTAATTGGTTCCGAATGGTCGTTTGAGTTGATTCAACACTGACGTTGGTAGTTTTACCTTTTGAAAAATGTTTGTGTCCTCCCTTGAGTACTTTAAAGGCCCATCGTAAGCCTCAAACTTTATCATTGGGTATAGAAATATGTAGGTACTAATAATGTCTTTAAAGATGAAGAACTTCAAGAGGGCGTGATTGGATGCTGCCGTAAAAGGATCATAAGTTCGGATTGTAATTGAAATATACCTGGATGAAAATATTTATGTGTTAACTTGAGAGTTTTTCCATAAACCAATTCGACTGATGAAGTCTTGTGGCCTTATAACCTAATCAGTTAATTGTTAAAGGAACTCCAACTGAGGTATCCATTCTCGGCACGTAGCTGGGACAACCTGTTTGCGTACTAATATCGAACAGCGGTATGGCTTCAGGCCAGTATGTGTGGCGATCAATTAAAGTAAGAAAGTAACGAACATTTTTCAGAATTTGATATGGGACCTACAATCTACATATAATATAAAAGTAAATGGTATCGAAACGATCTGAGGTTTCTGAAAAAAGAGCCATATATGTCTGCCCAACTTTGAGCGTTGGCATATTATTGAAGTCAATTTCTTGTCCAAGTTCGAACAAATTTCAGTGAAGTCTATATAATTTCAGGGATTGAATTGTCAATTCTTTATCTATGCCTTCTAGAAAACTCATCTGCAACGACGCGACGCGACGTTAAGATCCCCCGGCTAGTAGGTATTGAATATCATTCGTGTATTGAGCAACTAGATCCAAATGCGTATACTGCTTTTTCGGAACTCTGACGCAAGTCTTAGGTTAAGCCCCGGTGCATACATCGTCTGTTTAACGCGCGATGCCGCACCGCCTTTGCGTCGTACAGTACTCACAAATAAATTTAATAGTGCACACACACGTGCGATGACGCTGCAGCACCGCCCATCATTTTTAAAACCGTGCGTTAACAGAACGCATGTCTGCACCGGGCCTAATTGTTTATGGTCACTGTATGAGTGCGAAAACTCTACCTTCCAACAAATGTTTAAACTGCTTAATCGCATCATACCGAGCGCTCCGACTTATTTAACTTAATCGAAAAAAAAACTCAGAGGTTGCAAGTCATAATGAATTTCTGATGTCAAGAAAAAAGAAAAGGAGCCCAATGAATAATAAAATCTTTTTTGTTTCAAATAACAAACATTAAAATTTGCATTGAGATCTAACTGATCACGTGGCTTCGTTGCAGGCAATGCATATGTCATCAGCTTCTAAAGAGATCACAGAACATAATAGACCATGCAGAATTATACTGCTAAAATATTCTGTTAGTCGGGTTGGTCCCCGCCAAACAACTATAAATCTAGCCTGGTATGTGGTAGCATATAACATAAGTTTTTGTTTTTTCATTTAAACCTTAAACAAAAAATTATTTAACTGAAACATGGTGATTCTATGTGATGAAATTATCAGGCTAAGAATGAAGTAGATTTTGGATAACTTCCGGGCCTTACGTTTGCTGCGATAGTATAAACTCTGCTATAAGACTTTAATTGAACTTTTGACTTCTAGATCGAAGTTTTTGAAGAGCATTATTATTTATCGTAGTCTTTTATAAATGTCTTCACGTTAGGAGTGGGAATTTATTTTATTTCTGTACTTGATTTCAAAGCTTTGACTATCAGTGAGAAGTTCAAAACTTTCAATAAAAGGTTCTCTAGCGTGTTTGGTAGGTAACATCAATCATTTTGATGAAGGCATTGTAAGTCGATTCCGCTGCAACAAAGCAGTGACTTTTAAATTCCAATTTTCAAATATTCGCATAAAAAGTATTTCATATATAATAAGATAAGCAAATACTTCTGCACATCAAGTTGGTTTTTAAAAATTCGTCAATCCTTTTTTTGCATCAAAATATTTTTCTACAAAAAGTGTAGGCACATAATATAATACTCAAGATCAGCTACTTAAGTTAAGGAGATATAAAATATGATCAAAAAAACTACACACTTCTTGAAAGAAAGAAAACTTGAAGAATTGCCTAATATCACTATGGAAGAAAATATGTTTAAAAGCTAAGTATTCTTTCATCTTAATTTATTTTCCCATAAATCAAGACTTAAATCTTGTCCACATAAAAAAAAAAAAAAAAAAAAACAGTACAGCTCTATATATAGCTCATCATCATCATCTGTATACGTGCTTAAACTCAATACTCAACTGTTGCTAATGAATGTATGCCTCACGTATAGCAAAGCCTCTCGTTTCGCTGAAGTGTCTAGAGATATACCAATATAAATATTATAATAACAGAACGGCAAGTAATTTCCGACCAATTCTATGAGCTCTCTTCATCCACGTAGGGAACATAATTGTAACGACTTCCACATTTGCCGATTTAGACAGAAAAAAAATAAAAATAAAAACACAAATTCGCCCAACCTTCCCTTGTAGGTATAGGTACTTTATTCTACATGCACAAGAGTAACTTCTAAAGTCGTCACACACATGTTACCCTTTGTTGAATTTAAGGAGAGGGTATAGATATACTTAAACACCACCCATATAAGAGACAATTTAAAACACTTGCGACGACGACACCAATACTTCCATATATACTTCGTCATCATGCGATGCGAGTGCCTGGGAAAACGCCTAAAAACTTTATTGCCTGCAATTCAATTAGTGCGATGTTGATGTAAGAGTCATTAAATTTGCATACTCCATCTGGCAGCAGTAGTAGGTATGTAGGTAGGTACCATCATTGGGGGTATATATAGGCAGGGGGATTGATATCATTGCCTCAAAAAATTACTTTAAGTGTCCTTCGTGTGCAGCAATCACGACAGATGCTCTTTTTTAAAACTCACACAATTTCCTAAAGTTGTCTCTGGGGTTTTTGTGAAAAGTTTACATCATACTCATAAATAGTGTGTGTTGCGGGATGGGGTATATAGGCCCCAACACCACCCTTCTCCCATATGAGCTTACGTGATCCTTTAGTTTATGGATGCAGCTTCGTGGTACAAAATCAAAGCTGATGTACATTTTATATGTAAAGTTGAAAAATCACAACCAGTTTACGTGCGTTTGTGGGGAGATTTTTCAAAAAAAAAAAAAAAACCTTTAAAAATCATTTTCTCCGGTGCTCCTTTTACTGCCTTACACGATAATGTTACTTCACACAAACATTACTATTCTAATGTAATGTAAGGAATTCCACTTTGTTGCTTTTCAGATGATGTTCTCCTGATGATTCTCGTCCTGGCTTTTCTCACTCTATATGTTTTTTTGTCACTTTTCTTTTTTCTTCTTCTATTGTGTTGCATCATGGAAAAAAATTGAGAGCAATTTTTTACTCCTAAATTCGTATGCTTTTCTCTGGATGGCGTTGTTTTTTTTTGTTTTTTCTTTGGGGTTATACTAAGAATGGAGGTGGAAAATATGAAAACTTTCGACAGGAAGTGCTGATAAGGCTATTCACTAGTGTCATTCATCTTCATCCGTTTCCCTAAAGCAGATTTTTTGTAGTGAAAATATTGCCACTATAATCACCAGTACAACACATAGCTTGACTGTTGAAGTGGCAGCGGTGGTGGTGAAGTGCAGCTGGAAGAAGACAAAGTAAAAACGGTCTTTGGGGATACCTTGTGTATATTGTCGGATTTATTTTTTTTTCTCCTCTTCTGTGTGTGGTATTCAGATGAAAGGAAGAATGTTTTGAAAAATGAATATTTAAATTTCAAACAAAATCAGTGCAAAATGTTTTTGTTTAAAAAAATGATCACTTTAAAAACTACAAAAATTTTTAGAATGTTTTTTGGTTAACACCCTATACATAGGCGAAATAATTAAAGGAATAACATTTTTTTCGATTTTTTAGTGCTTTTTTAAAGAGCTGTACTTCTGGGAAAAGAAGTCGTATTTAGATGCAAAACAACATTCTAAAGCTTTATTTTTTATGTATTGAGAGATTTTAGCAGGTGCTTTTCTTAAGATACCGTTACTCCACTGCCACAAGAACCAGCATGATATAAAAATTTCAAATTTTTTTTGAAGAATTTAATTTTTTTTTGTTGAATTAAATGCATTGGTCAGGATATAACTTGTTTATTAAGCTTTAATTTCTTTTATTATGTCATTCTTCATTTTTAACAACGGTAACCAATACCCCAGTAACAAATGATTCTAATGAAAATTTAAGTGCATATTTTAAAACTTGAGTAAATTTCTTACAAATTTTCATTCAATTTTTGTTTTAATTTTTTTAAATTGTTGCACTGTGTTAAATTAGATTTTCCTCAAAGGTCCTATTTCTATTATAAAAGTTGTCCACACATGGGTAACTACATAAAATATTCTGAAAAAAAAATTTTGGCAGTCCAACTTTAAGTATTTAGATATAAATTATGTGCAGTAAAAAATTAAATTTCAAAAAAATTAGATCCCTTTTTTTGAACTTTCAAATTAAAAAAAATAATATTTAAATTTTTGTATAATAACAAAATATCTTTTTTTGAAATACTTGAGAAGTTCGGTACAAAGTAAAATGCACGACTGTTTGAGTGTTTTTCATATTGCCGACTTTTCTTTCGTACATTGTATTTTCACATTTTACTCAAAGAAAGTCAATTTTTAACTACAAATGGACATTTAATTATTTTTGTAGGTTTATTCATTGTTTGTATTTTTATATGCTCAATTTTGTTTGTTTAAGTTTAACGACAAAATGCGAAATAAAAAATTGCGGAAATTTAAAATTTGAAAACTGAATGAAAAATGCGAAAGGATAATAATGTAGAATGCGAAATAACAAAGTGCTTAACAAACAAATGCGGAACGAAATCGGCGAAATGAAACTCCACGAAACGTTAGTTTTCCAGACAAATTTTGCGAAACATGCCATAACCAAAATTTTGAAAACATTTAAAAAAAAATTGGTGCTCAATATTTTAGTGTTTGTGAATGCGGAGTTAAAAAATAAATTTTGAAAAAAAAAATCATTTACCCATTTTCGAAATATCGAATTTTTAAAAAATAATTTTGATGTTTTTTTTAAATCTAAAATTAGTTTTTTTTTGGAAATTTTGATATTCAATTTTGTTTAAACTTATTAGGAGCTCCGGTGTAAAAAATAGTATTAAAATCAATTAAACTTGTTATGAGATACTCGAAAACCAAACGAATGATTCTATGAGAGATACCGTACATAAACGGTAGATACAAAATTGTTTCCAAAAATATGGTAGATCATACTGATATTAGCTCCCAACAAAATTTTAATCGAAATTGGTTGAGTAGTTTTTGAGAAAAAATGAGATTTTCTTTTTTTTAAACACTTGTATGGAAGGTCCGTTATTTTTGGTTATAAGAATTATTTTTATTTAAAATCTGCTAGAAAATATTAAAAAACTACTGGGTGCTAAGTTTAATAAAAATCGATCTTCGTTTTCGATTAATTAAGATTTCAAAAAAAATTTTAAAACTTTTTAAAAATCCAAAACAAATTTTCTGAAAATTTTGATATACAATGTATATCAATGTATATTTTTAAAATTTTTTTAAACATTCTCCATAAAAATTTAGATAAAAATCATTTGAATCGTTTTTGAGAAAATCGAAAATAAAATAATGATGGGAGATATCATTTTTAACCATTTTTAAGAATTTTTTTTTTAGAAGAATATTACAAATTCTATATACTATACTACTGAAATACATCAGCCAAGTAGAAGACTTATCACTATTTTAGTGGACTTTGTTGAATTATTGATTCAAAATAGCTTTTAAATTGGCGTTTCGTCCCGGCGATCTCACTTGGACTCATCAGTTGACTAGTGAGGGCCTTTGTCAATACGCAATTTTTGCTAAGTTCAGTTCATCTTAAATAGATTTCGTGACGAATACCTAGTGTGAACTATATCCAACAAGACTAGAATTCCTAATCATTAAATTGGAAATTTTTATTTTTTATAAAACGGTAGCCGTTTTGAAAAAAAATTTTGAATTATTTTTACAAAAAGTTGTGACACGTTTTAGAGAAAAATCAGATTTTCATTTTTTTGCTAAAACAAATTATACGGCAACAACACACAAACATATATATGCCAGTAAGACCTGGGGTCTTATAAATTAGGCAATGTAAGAAGGAATAGAAGGATAGGATAGATTTTTGTTGGCACAGTGGATTGAGAAATTAGGTTTTGATTATCTCATTAAATCCCAGGGGTGGCGTTCAGTTGAGGGAATATAGAAAAGAATGCTACCTAGACTGGGGATCGAACCCACACATCCAGGTTAGCAGTCAAAGACTACTTCCACTGCGCCGGGGCCACCGGCATCTACTGTTATTTTTGGTCCTAAAACAAAATGAAAAACACGTGTCGGGGAAATGCACCAATAACGATTTGTACCAAGTTTAAAGTTATGGATTCGTAAAAAAAATCGAACTCAAGAGATTTTGACCAAATTTGATATAAGGATAATAGCGAAGTTGAAAAAAGTTGATCTCGCAATTCTGTCTGTAAGTTCATTGTTCGGCTGCAGTCTAAACGAGAGGGTCACTTTTCTTTAAACTCGTTTTTTTTTCTTCATTTAGTTTTCAGGACCAAAATTCTTTAATTTATACGAATACCTGACGTACAATTTGTTATTTTTTGTTGCAAAATGTTCAAAATCGTGCCCAGAATTAAAAAAAAATCAGTAATTTTGTTACAAAAACGCTTCCTTGTTGTAAAAAAAAGTAGGAACAATTTTACCTCCCATAGAACGGTTTTTTTTTTGATTTTTTCATTTTGATAATTTTTTATGGAGATTATTTTAAAAATTTTTGTAATCAAAACTTTTTATGATTTCAAAAAAAAATGTTTAAATTTTTTAATCAAAAATATCTGTACCTATCATTTTTTAAAAACGAATCCTACGGTATTGATTAAAATATCAGAACGATGACGATCTACCATGTTATTGAAAAAAAACGTATATTCATAGAACCATTTTTTTGGTTTTCGAATACTTCATTATCTTTTGAACTAATTTTAATGATTTTTTTACTCAAGGGCTTCTTATAAGTTGAAATATTGTATCATATCAAAATTTCCAAAGTAATTCAAATTAATTTTGAACACCATATAGGGCCATTATTTGTAGGTACATAATGAAGGTCATGAACAATATTTCTTCATAAAATGTTAGTCAAACTATTTAAGCAAAATTAATAAAAAGGATGGTAAAAAATAAAAATCAATTTTGGACAGGGTGACCCAAAAATTAAATCAAAATAGAAGTTTTTCTAAATTAAAAAAATATGTGATAACTCCAAAACTGTTAAGATTTATTATTACTTAATTACTGGTAATGAAATTCTTAATTGAAAACAAATTTTTAAAAAATACATTTTGACGCATTCTGTAAAATACAATATTAGTTTTTCTACATCATAGTTATAGTGTTTTTTTTTTGAAAATATTATTTAAAGAGTTTAAGCAAGAAATTAACTTTGGGGCAGGTTCTTGGTCATTGAAATACGTTTTCGGTTTAACAAGACTTAATTTGAAGTCAACACCAAGTCCCAGATCCCTTGTGTTTTTTTATTAAACTCTTTGACTTTATTTATACCTAAACAAAAAAAGCTATAAAAAAAGTATTTCGAAAATTAAATTTAAAAACTAAATATTCAGAAATTAAATGAAAATACGAACAATCCCTGCACCAAAACTCAGCTTTTAACATTTGAGAAAAATTCCGATTTTCAAAGATTTTCAAGCAAAATTAATGAAAAAGTACTGGTAGCGACCTCTAAATTCGATTTTTAATTTGTTGGTCTTATTTTTTTGGTTTCAATCTAAGCTTCATTATTTCGCCTGGTCCCGGTTGAATTTCAAGAAAGGTTTTTTTCGAATCACCCTAATGTATATATGCAAATTCATTTTTAGAAATATAAAATAGAAAATAGAAAATAGAACCTTTTTCATCAATTTTTTTTGTCTTCTTGACCCATTTCCCGCTCTCATCTTCTCTCTAGCATCTTATGCAAATACCCCTCTTAAATAAAGGTAGGTTACTTCCGAACATAATAATTATCATATCATAAGTGATAAGTCATAAATGATTATCAGTTATCACAATAACAAAACTTCTTATTGTGTACATCCCTAATAAATACAATAAACACATTTTATGATAACAAATATCTAGATTTCATTCAAATTAATTAAATCCGATTTGTATATAAAAACACATAGGTATACACATACCAACATACACATATCCGGAATATATACGTCTATACATTTCCTTCTTTTTGCAATAAAAACCATTTAATTAATCCCCTGATCCAAAACTGAATATATGATGAAAATCACAAAATCTCTCACAAATTGAATGCCATAAATTAAAAACGGGATAATTTAATTATTTAAAATAAGATCCTTTACTGTGCCATGCCATGCCATGGCATATCACTCAACTATATTGTTGATTGAATCATCAGAGATCCTCTTCATACGTACATATACCCTGATGCGCTGCGACATTGATTCCCACTTTGCTTATTCCTTCACAAAATAACGAAATGACGAGGGAACTTCCTGTTTTGTAGTATAAGTTTAGTTGTGCGCTAAAGTTTTCTGAATTTTGATCCCTTGCTGTGCCACTCTCTGAGTTCTGTATTTATATAGAGGAAGAAAGGAAAGGAAGATGAGCAGTTGAAGTTTTCCACACTTTTCACCACCACATCCGGCTAATTCACTCCAGTTGGCATAGGTATCCTGTTTCCTATATACTTCTTAGTTCCTATACCCCAGCCCCTCAACTATAAAATCTTTGAAGGGAGTTTAAAAATCCCTATGGCATCAGAGTAAAAGTATAGGTATAGAACATTTAATATTTAACCAAGTATAGATTTCAGATATCATCAATTGGGCTGTTAAAATGGTGATGAGATTGTGGAATTGTCGATGTAGCGGAAGTATAAAGAAGGGTTGATGAAGCAAAAGTGGCTGTTCCGAGATAAATGGGGTTAGATATGGTTGTTCTGTCTGCGGTTCTCTATATAGTGGCTGTAAAGATGACTAAAGGATTCAACTTTGATTGGGGTCGGGGAAGAAAGGGGGGAGGGATATTAATTGATTGTTTGGTCTTCATGGATTTGCTTTTATTCCATTGTACTCGTATACTACCTCCGAACATCATTTCGCTAGATGTCTGACATATAAATCTTGATAATTCGATGAAGAATAGGATAATCGAGTGGATTAAGTTGTCGGAGCTTGTTTTGAAACAAAACTGCTGTCAGACATCAAGGATTCAATGTGAGGAAATGATTTGAATTTATAATTTGAATTTCACCCTGAACTTGTCGTCGAAAACATTTTATATTGTTGAACGTGCAGTGAGCTGGTGTCAACACCTCTTGAAATATAATTCATGGCCCATAATGTTTTTCTTTCTTTTTGTTTTTTTTTATTGATGGTAAATCCAAGTCATAAATTCCCTTTCACTTAGTGCGGGCTAGTATGATGTAACATCACCCCAAAACAGATGTTAACGATTATTCAATGAATGTTTGTACAATCTGCACAATTTGATTTTGGCACACAAAAAAGATGAACTACTACTCACCCCTGTCGAGTGTCGAACCGCAATTGAAGCACCAAGAAAGGGGGTGAAAATATTTACTCGCAGCACGTGAATGAAGAAGATGTTCCTGTGGCCATGGACTGTGTTGTGTGCAATGGGTGTCTGGTGGGAACACCTCCGCATATATACAACTCAATAAAATGTGCTTTACTACCCGGAAGAAAACAAAACAAAAGAACAAAACAACTCAGACCCCCATTTATTGTTTTTTTTTTTTTTAGTTCAACCTTATAGCCCTTAAGTGCGTCGACCAGATGTTGCCTCCAATTGATTTACAATATTTTAGCATTTGTTACCAATTTGTTTGTCCCTCCATCCTTTGTATATGCCTGTTTTTTCTCGCTTGAAGACAAGCATTTTTTGTATACAGTGGGATGAGGGGTTTTCTCAAAGAAATACTCTTACGATGGAACAATTTTCCCTCTGGAAACGATCAATTCTCAAGGACTTGAAACGGGTGGTTATATAGGTTCACTATACAGAAGAAGTACATCAGATGAAGTTTTAAATCAAGAAAAAAATTAATTTATGTTTTTGTGCAAAATTTAATCCTAAAGTAGTTAGTATAAATAAAATATTAATATTTCAAAATGAAAACAAAAATATTATAATCCCTTATTGATAACGAAAGAATGCAGTAAATCAGATTCCGCATAAGTATCTTTTCCTTATAAAAATGTAGGTTGTTGTTTTTTTTTTTTTTGTTTACTTGAAAGGTCAAAATGAATACAACAACGACGATGATGATGAAGAGGAAATGTGGGACAAATAATATTTAGTTTAGTTTGGTCCTGGCAAAAGACATTCCTGTGATAATGTCAATCATTTGGAATTAGGTTTGTAATTGAAAAAGTGAGATGAAATGTGATTATGTGTTCGTTTCTTCTTTTTTTTTTTTGAGTTGTTCGTTCCTATTTTTTTTTTTTTTGATAGATGAGAGAATTTATTGTTATGGGACGGAAGGTCACTTAATAAAAAAAAAATGTATATACAAAAATATAATAATTTCCGTTCCATATATTTGGATCGACTTTTGACAAATTAATATTAGATATAGGATTTATTGAAATATTTTTTAAATATGGGCATATGGCCAATAAAATATGGCACAATTTCTCGAACTGTGAAAAATTGTTTTTTAGTCCAGTCAAATGGTAAAATTATTGAGGTTTGCTTTCAATCAGGAATATATTGAAATTTTAACTACATATGTGTATAGTGGTTATCGCCAAAATACTCCGGATGTTTTGGAAATTTGCCGCCCCTAAAATGTTTTGAATTGATAAAAAAATATATAAAAACAAAATCAAATAACAAAAAATATAAAAAATTGCCTCCCCCTAGCAAACTATTCCTCCCGGATTTTTGAATGAAAAGAAAATGAAAATGGAATGAAAAGAACTTATAAAAACAGAGCACACTGCTTTGATTAATATTTTGAAAAATTGCCGCCCCAAGCAAAGTGCCGCCCGGGCCTGTGCCTTCTTTGCCCTTGCCACGCTACGCCACTGTTATTTAACAACGACAAAAATAATAAAGGGTGTTTTTTTAGACTTGCATAGTTTTCAAGAAGAAATAAAACGCATATAATTTAATGTTATGGCCAAGAATTTAGCTTTAATATATAAAGATAAGGGTTTGCCATTATGTTTTAAAAATGATTTCGGGTAAAAGGCCGAGAGGCCCAAGAGGTCCCAGCTCCAATTGTTGCACGCGATGGCGGATGGACTCATTCGGGTCTTCGCCGATACTCTGCTCCACAGCAGCAATAGCGTCTTCGGTGCGCACTGTACGGCGGCTCTGAGGATGCACATTATCCAATAGAGTAAACGTGGTGCGAAATCGATTCATGGTTGCTCGAATTACTTTGCTGGGCGAACCGAACCATTATTTTGGTAATAAATTTGCACGACTTGCAAACGTTGTTCAGGAGAAAGTCTATTCAGTATGAAATGGCAAACCAAACTGAATATAAATCAAGTGACAGCTGTCAAAAAGACTCCGAAAAAAGTATTGCCAGATTGAAAACCACACGCGAGATAGGTAAGCCGAATGACTTTAAGTCGAGTTGGCAGAAGTGCCGAACATCTTGAAGGACTTAAAGCTGAAGAAAAAATCATCGTTTAATAATGCACTACCGAAAATAATACAAAATCACATTGGAAACTAGGTCTCATTTTTATTCCATTTTAGGACCGGTGCCGATTTTTTTTGCAGCAAGACAATGCGCCGATTCACACAGCTTTTATTAAACTTTGCAAAAAAAAAAAAAATAGCAATCATCCTAACAACCCTGCTCTTATTAAAAATGATTGGGGTTGTCAAACACGTATAAGGTTTATGGATGGTGAGATGAAGTACGCAAGAAAATATTAGTTCATCGAAAGAGTTATTGAGAAATCTAAAGTGAATAAGGTGCCAGGAGATGACCGTATTTCTTTTGAGCACTACAAAACACGCAACTGATGAATTTTTATTGCTGCTTACAAACGAATTTAATCGACTTTTCGAAAACGCTTTAGCTCCCGAAAATTTCAGAAAATCAATAATTTTTCCGCTTTTCAAAAAAAGGAAACTATGATGAAGCATCAAACTATAGAGGTATCTCTTTCTTAAACACAAATGGTAAGTTGTTCGCTGGACTTATTGAGAATAGAATGTCCGAATGGGTGAGGGGAAGAAGTATACTCTCTGAATTTCAGGCCGGTTTCAGGAAGAATTATTCAACAACGGATCACATATTTTCACTGTACAACATTGCCGATTCTTATATCAGGAGAAAGAGGAACCTATATGTGTTCTTTGTTGACTTTCGAGCAGCATTCGACTCTATCGTCCGTGAAGCGCTTTTCTATAAGCTATATACCATTGGGTTATCGAGTAAAACAATAAACATTCTAAGAGCCTTGTACACAATGAATACAGCATACGTATGGGATGGAGCGTCTATCTCGGCAGAGTTTCACACAGAAATGGGTCTCAAGCAAGGGTGTATCCTGAGTGCTTTGCTCTTTATATTGTTTGTAAACGACATATAACAGATGTGGTCACTGGTCAGAGGTGGAATAGTGTTTGAAGGAACTACCATACCCTCACTTATGTATGGTGACGACATAGTTTTCTTTGCAGAGACCGTTGATGGATTGAAAATGATGATGAACAGGCTGAAGGACTATTGTGATCGCTAGAATCTCAACATAAATCTTTCGAAATCCAAGGTATAATGGTATTCAGAGCGGGTGGCGGCAGGAATGCAAGAAACGAGAAGTGGACGTTCAATAACGAGGCAGTCGAAATTGTTCGAGAGTATAAATATCTAGGAGTTCTATTTACTTCGAATCTAAATATGAAAAAGCATCTAGAACGGAAACTAACGGATTCAAAGCGTGCAATTTCAACTGTGCGGGAATGCTGCTTCAAAAGTGACTACATTGAGCATAGTGCAAAGCTCAAACTTTTTCGCTCTACAGCGACATCGATTTTGTTGTGTTGAGCTCAGGTTTGGGGTTACTGTTCTTTCGAAGCAATCGAAAAGTTTCTCCAATACTTCATTAAAAGAATCTTCCGGCTTCCGAGGAATACCCCAAACTACATGCTGTATTTGGAAACAGGACTGCCTCCCATGATATTGGAAACTCTTAACATGCACTTTAACTATATTGTTAAAGTTTTTCAAATGAGTGATGAAAGAATACCCAAAATCGTTCTGAAGTTCTCAATTATGGCGACAAAACATATGGCAATGGAATGGGAAAGTTTGGCTGCTACATGCAGTATGAATCTAGTGGTTACTCAAAATGAACAGCCTACCCTGCTGAGGAAAAAGTTTGATATTCTCTTAGAAAATTATATGGTCATATTTTGTACGACAGAAAAGCATCTGAGGCTCGTTCGTCACTTTTTAGATGTTATTATAACCATTTAAACTACTTCCTTGGTAATGATACATATAAGTTCTTAACTCCATGCCATTAAACAAAATCAGCACTATTTTCAAAGCCAGAGGAGAGTTACTAAAACTTAATTTTGTGCCTCATCGACCTGATTTGCCTTTACTTTGTAGTCTTTGCAATCTGAACATCCGTGAAGATATTCATCATTTTATTGCGATTTGTCCAATCATGAAAGAGTTTAGGGTGAGATATTTTGGCAAACTTAAAGACTTAATGAAGTCGAGCTTATTGATATACTAAACGGAAATGTTGGATGGAATGCCCTATGTATTTATAATGTAGCTGCTCTTCGTTATAGGAGTTGTAAATGAAGATTTTTAAGATACAAATCAAGATACAAATACTTGTTAATGAAAACTGCTTTTTTTTTGCAATAATATTGTATATAAAGTTAAACTCAAAAATGTCAGTCTGTGGTCTATTTCACCACTTAACAATTTACAACTACAAATTTGTAATAATCCTGTATTAAATAAAAGTATTTGTATTTTTACTTTTTTATTCTGACGCTCAAAAACGATTCAGACAAATTTAAAAAAATACAAAATTGGAGAAAACTTTACAGATCAACTTTCGCCTGTAAAATTTTCTTACAAAATTCAACATATTTGTAAAATAACTAATTTATAATGTATTCAATTACTTATATTTTAATGCAATATCAGTACTAGTTTGTAATTGTAAATTATAAAATGGTGAAATAGACCACTGGCAGACGGCCATAGGCCAAACCATATAAACTTAAGTAAGATTTTTTTTTTCATATTATATGAGTATGTACAAATTGTTATTATATATCTATAATGAAATAAAGATTCAACTAAAACTAAAAACTAACTATAAGTTCATCGCAGTTATCCTGGGCTAATATTTCGATAGCATTTATAAGGAATCATTTGCAATCGTTTTAGGAATAACATACAAGATTTTGTACGATTTTTGACGTAATTCAAAACAAGAAGGGCTCTAAAAAGTACTAAAATATTGTATTAACTTAAGTACTTGTGTACTTGTAGCCCTAAAAGATTGCATATATGTATGTATATAATAAATATTTTTGCCGTTTAGAAAAATTTTATTTTTTAACGTACCGACTGATATTCGATTATATGTACTTTGGTCATGAGCCAAAATTTTATGAAGAGTACGTGTATAAGTTGCATTCGGGATACTTTTCATTCAATAAATTTGTTGTATCCATTTAATTCCAAGATTAGGGGCTGCCGAAAATAGGCCTAAAAACCGTAAAATCCTTATCACAATGAAAGGTATAAATTTTTTTTACCAGTAAAGTTGATTTTAATCCTTAAACAAAAAATTATTTTTAACCTCTATACAAATAACCCAAACAAAAATATCAATAAAAATCAATTTTTCGTTTATATACTATAAAAATAACCTTTCTTGAACTGGATGTATACTAATCGTACCAATTGCCCAAACTTAAGTATATTTTCGATTTCTTGATTGTAAAGGGTCATTCATTTTTCGGTTTCGAGAGTAAAGCTAAATAAAACACACACAGCGATATATTTTTGATGAAAATTTTATTTCATTATAAAGTTTGGACTTTGCCATTAAGTGTGGAAAACAATATCATTCAAATGGCCGCCTCGGGAAGATTCGCAGCATACGATTCTTTTGTAATTTTTAACCACTTTTTCGCACATTGGGACGGTATATCGACTATAAATTGAGTAATGTTGGTTTTTAATGCGTTCTGGGATTATTCGCGTAAACACGGTTTTTTGCGTAGCCCCGCAGAAAAAAATCTAACGGTGTCAAATCGCATGATCTTGGTGGTCAATTGACGTCGCCAAAACGTGAAATTACACGACCAGGAAACTTCTCACGCAATAAAGCCGTAATTGGTCGTGTTGTGTGGCTTGATGCCCCGTCTTGTTGGAACCACATATCGTCCAATTCATGATCTTCAATCACCGGCCAAAAAAAATCGGATCGTTCAACCATATCGCTCCGAATTGACTGTAAACGATAAATTCGGATCATCAGCAACACTTGCATTTGCAGTAGCAATATTTTCGACCGAGCGTGCATTAAGATGATGCACAGGCCTTACGACATCAGTGACGTTTCCACTCTCTTTAAATTTCTTCACAATTTTACCGATTACTTGCGTAGTCGGTCGATTGTGACCACTATAACCATCGCGTAATGCGCAAAAAGTGGCTACAATTGAATCACCACTTTGGTAGTTTTAATAATTTTAATGAGTTGTTCGATTGTTAAGCGATCCATTATAGTAAATGACAAATATTTAACTAATATTATGACACTTCAAATGACAGCTGGCATTTGACAGCGCTACTAACTTGAAACCACGAATTGACTGACCTGTTATGTATATCAAGACCGATTTTCAAATTAAGTTTGAACAGTGTTTCAAAACTATGTAAAGGAATACCTATCCTCAACTTGATCAATTCTTTCTCTATACCAACATTTTTATTACTATCTGGATTTGTGATACCAAAACGCCACTCCAGCTAGCTGAGGTTTCAGGTTTTCAAATTACCTACTAAGAACCACAAAGCAAGTATGTCCTATAAATATTCTTGAAAATCTTCTCAAAATATTCTAATCAGTGCATCTTAGTGAAGTTGAGTTAAAAAAAAAAAAAAAAAAAAAAAGATTCCTCAAATTGAAACTTTTATTGAAAAACTGTTTGCTCTAATTTCAATTCAAGTTGTTTAACTTCAAAACAAAATGTCATCGATTTTGTTTTTTTTGTTGGAAGGAAGAACAAAAAGTTGTGGTTGGTGGAATATAAAAATATCTTTATACAAATAAATTCCTAAGTTTATTTTTTTTTTTTAGTTGTATCTCTTGGCTCCTCCTATGTATATATATGGAATGAGCTGAGCATAAACTGGCGCAATCGCATACTTTTTCCATTGTTATATATATTCTTAGGTTCCACCATGTGACACTTTCTATGCTCCTCATCATCACAAGAATAGGACATCTTCATTTTCAGAGATAATATTCTCAGTTCTCATAAATCATATGCTTATATTCATTCGATATAGGGATAGGTTTAAGCAATAGATGGATATAATTTCTCATTTGAGATAAAGTTTTCATACAAATATGAATTTGGGATGAATAAAATTTTACAGAAATATCATATGTTGATATATTAAATTTCATAAAGCCTCAATTTTCTATCTGTGATTTCTTATTTAGGTAGTCATTCCTTATAAATCTGCTGAATCGATATAATGGCAAACAAATTTGGAATTCAATGCCAACTCCTGATTTTCATTTATGTGTTAATGAATGATTATAAGAAAACACATAGGATTTTTTTTTTGAGGCTTTCATTTACTTGAGCTTGGAAATTGGAGTTGGCCTGAAGATGGTTATGCGTTATATGAGAGAAAACCTCTTCGACCTATTGGTTCAATAATCACGTACAAAATTGATCACATACGCACTTACTTATATATACCCTCAACAATATTGTGGGAGAGAATGTGTATAGGCTTGTATAAAAGCTAATTAATCGAATCCCATTAGCACTTGGAACAGCTGCACGTGGCGATTCAAGTTAACAATACACATCCTTGTATATATACAACAACAACAAACCAATAATAACATCAAAACATATAATGAAGATAAAGACAAATCTAAAATTGAATGTTTGTTAATGTTCGTTACATGACCTCATTATTTAATCCCCGAAAGGAGCATAATATATGTATGTTTTAATGTAGGAAGCAAGGCCTTACGCTTATGATGCCAATCAATAAAGTTTTGTTTTATAATCTGTAAATGAGTCTTGGGATATCTTCTCTGATGGACCCTTAAGAAATTTTGATGATGGTTTAAAATAAATGTGAAAAAAGCCGAACAAAGATTATATTATGTACCATTAAATAACTGTTAATGGGACATTATACCCTAAAAGATTATTATTATTATTCAAGGTTTTTTAGAAGACCTATAAGTTTTTATAGAATCTAAGAACGGAAGTTAATTATTATGCGAACACAATTATGCTAGGAACACATTACAAAATTGATGGTTTTTATTTTAAGAATCTAAAGATTATGTAAGATATAGAAGCTTAATCCCACATACACTTTTGATTGGGGTAAAAAAAAGTGTGTTTCAAAGGTGGCTTTGAAGAAAACTGATATTCTCAGGGTCTTTGTCAACCCGCAATTCATCGGCGCTGGGACATAAGGCCCAGGGACATAAAGCTTAAATTTTATTCCAAATTTAATTTGGGCCTTAAATCCCACTCAAGTGGGACGTAAGCCCCAAATAAAAATGTTGGGGGTTATGTCCCACTAAATAAAAATTATACCAAATGATAAAAAGAAACTTTGCATACACCCAACCTCACACCTACCCCAAATCCTTTAGTGTGCCAAGCAAGGGGGTTGCAGGGTGCAGCATGCCCCCCCATATATACCTCACTATTTATCTGCCGTAATTCTGGGTGCTGGCACTGCGCTAATTTTCTTTCAAATAAAACATCAACAAAATATTATTATCTTCTATATAATATTTGGGGCTTGGGTTCCACTTGGGTGGGACATAAGGCTTAAATTAAATTTGGGCTTTATGTCCCAAAAACTAAATTTGGGCTTTATGTCGCTGCACCCAATTCTTCGGCCAATATAAGATGTGAACTATAATAAAATTTACAAGAATTATAATAAAGCTTTATTAAAATATTCAAATGTTTTTGTTTATTAAGAAATTATTATGTTGGAGTTGTTGAAAGCTGAGAAATATTCACATTGTTTTTCCTGAAAGTTTTTGTTTGTTTATTAGAACAACGCTTTAATAATAATCATTGTAAAATTTCCTCAGATTTGCTGACAACGCTGCTCTATCTCTACCTCAGCTTTATACCATAAACACACCCATCTAGTCATTCTACATTAAACAAGGAAAAAATTCTTGAAATTACAAAACCATTACATGAAGTTTTTTTCATTGGGTCATAAGCTCGTTTAATTGTTCAGTCCACGAAATGTCAGTTAATGTACTATGACTTAAAGAATTTCGTTACTTTACTAATAGTAAAACTATTTTATTGGGAGTCAGGCAGAATCTCGAAATCTATAATCCAAAAAAAAAATCCAAAATCCCGAATATCATTTTTCCAAAAACCCAAAATCCAAAAATCTCGAAATCCTAAAATACAGGAAACCCAAATCCCGAAATTAGAACTGAACAAAAATTCTTCAAATTTTTAGTTAAAGAAGTTTTCGAAATCGTCTTTCTCTGTGTAACTTTTATTAAAAAAAAAAAAAAAAAAAAATTCTAAGTTTTTTGTTTTCTATCGAAATCCAAACTATGAATCATTAAATGGAATGAAAATTTTTACGGAAGTATGTGTTTTAATGATTTTGGGCTTTCGGGATTTTGGTATTTTGGATACTGAGTTTTCTGAATTATAAGTAGGTTTTGAGTATTTTTTTTTTTTTTTTTAAGATTCTGAACCCAACCCTAGTTTTTTACATAAAATATTCCTAAAACATATTTAAGCAAAAAATTGGTATGCCAAATTTAATTATTGGAATGGATTTTCGTGATTTTTGGTTTTCTGGATATGTAGTAGGTTTTCTGAATTGTGGGTTTTAGGTTTTTTAGTTCTTTTTTTAGGATTTTGCGTTTTCGGGTTTCTGACCACAACCCTAATTTCTTACATATAAATTTTTGTTTAACATTTTTAAGAAAAAAAAAATTAAGTATTAAGGTTATAACAAGTTGAAAATTGTTTGCATTAAAATTTTGTTATTTTGATGAATAGTTTTTGCAAAAATATTCTTTGTGCAAAAAAAATCGCATTTTGTTTAATACAAAAAAACATCGCATGTTTAGAATAAAATTTGAAATTTTTTAATGCAAAAAATTTGCGAATTAATTTTGCATATTTTTTAATGGAAAATATTTTCAACTTAAGGATTAAAATTTTTTTTAATGCAAAAAATTTTCAACTTCCATTAAATTTTTTTTTTAATGCAAATTATTTTTACATCGCATTAAAATATTATTTTAAATAAGAAATGCAACCAAGAAATGTATTTTTACAACCCTGTTGAATCAACCCATATTCAAAATTCATGTTGAATTTTCAAAAAGGAAATACAGTCAAACTTCGATAACTCGATTTTTTTATAAATCGAACAAAATTATTTGGCAGCAGCTTTTAGAGTTCAAATCTCATACATTTTTCCCTCATAACTCGAACTTTTATAACTCGATTTTCTTTATAACTCGAACAAAAAATATGGCATATGCATCAACTAAGTCGAACATTTTAGGGGAATTCCCATTTAGTGAGAAAAAATGCATTTTTGAAATTCGAATTTTTGAAGGGAATTTTCATTTGAAAACGAGATACCTACGTACACACATGATATTAGTAGGATTACGAAATTTTGAAGTTTTAAGTAGGTACCTACTACCTACAGAAAATTTTTATTTAATGCGGTGAACATTTCAATATTTTTGCATTATTTTTTAATTTATCTACATAGTTATTGCTTGGTTGTTTTTTGTAAAAGATTCTATGTACAATTTCCAACTTCAATTGATATAGAAAGTGAAGACAAGACTTCAGTAGAGGAATTCATTCAACAGATTTCGAAGCATGTTGTAGCACATTTGACAGTTTGAATTTATATTTGCAAACGTGTGACAATACAACAGATGAAATTTACGCAGCTTTAAATAAATAAGAATCCTTTTTTCTTGAAAAAAAAAAAAAAACAATAAAAAAAAACTACTCTCAGACCCAAATAACTAAATACATGCAATAGTTTTGTGTATGGTGTAACAACTTATGTACATTAATATAAAACGTATAAGACTTAATAAAGCAAAAAAGTGTGGTGCATTATGCATGTGTATGTTTTTCAAATATTGAATTGTTTTAATTTTGATAAATAATTTGGATAACTCGAAGTCTTGATAAGTCGAACTTTTATTTTGGATAATAGTAGTTCGAGTTATCGAAGTTTGACTGTAAATAAATTTTAAATCAAAAAATATTTGTTTTTTAAATTTTGAGGATTCAAAATTATTTGAACTGTGGTTGTTGGTACGAAATGACAGTATCTAAATTTTTATTTTATTCCCTAGATAAAAATAGATCATCTCTAGAACGGGCAGCTGCCATATAATGATTATGAGTTATTAATTTTTTTGTTTGATACATATGTATAA
Organism: Epistrophe grossulariae; assembly: GCA_929447395.1. Lineage (NCBI taxonomy): Eukaryota > Metazoa > Arthropoda > Insecta > Diptera > Syrphidae > Epistrophe > Epistrophe grossulariae. Next base: position 31,293,581 of record OV839568.1, on the reverse strand, counting down.
GATATGTATAGCAATTTTAATTAACTGCATACACTTCGGTGCCTGTAGTAATTAAGAAAAAACTCAATTTCACATTTTAGTAAAAAAAAATCAAATCATAGAACGGAAATAGGGTATTGGTTTTATAATATATTAATATAATAATAGGTTTTTATTAAGAAAATTGCCTTATTTTTGGGATATTCACGCACAAATTTTTAATGGCTGAACTGAAATCTTAAGAAGTTCAAACAATTTCTATTTAAAAATTGTATGTCTAAGCAGAATATTTTTTTTATTGTCCAAAACTTACATTTAAAACAAAAATATAAACCCATTTCATATTTTTATTCATATTTTAATGAAGTAAAAATTAAAGACAAATCCTAAATAGTTACGTCATATCTATGATTGAGGTTGGCTTTTCTGAACTTGTCTCAATTTAATTTTTTAAACTATCGATTTTCATAGATAGTCTAATGTTCTACAAAAATACTCTTGAGTTTAATTCTTGAGTTCAGATATCTGTTTTCCAGTTGTACTAAAAATATATTGAAAAGTGACCAGTGCGACCGCCTTCTCTGAAAAATCCTGGGGTGAATTTAATGTAGAAGATGGTTTTTCACTAGCCTATTAATAATGATTTCGATATTAGTATTTCAAAACAACTGACATAAAAAAATCTATTCTTAAAGCCTCTTTTTTGAAAACTATGTTCTGTTTAGTTGCAGAATTTTATTCTATTAACGTTCAATGACCGAACCCCTTTGGCGCCGATTGCGCGTACAACACTTTTTGCTTAATTTTTATTTTAAAGCGAAATCACATTAGGCAAAATTAAAATGTTCTTCCCATTGTTTCAACTCATATTCAAACATCCCGTTTACATCTTTTCATTCCTGCGTCCTGGTCCTTGTTCTACCCTGCGGGACATTTGTTATTTATCGGTTTCAACTATATGGCGACATCTTTTTGTCCCGGCATTTTATGTATGTATACACTGTACAGATTTTTCCTTTATCCTGTGTGCATACTGACAAAAAAAAAATATTAAATTTCATAAAATCGTTAAATTTCAGCAAAAACCTGACCCCAACGAGTAAAACATTGACCTCTCTTTCCTTTAAATTCAGTACAAGACAAAGATATAGTCAAAACCAAATAATAAAACCCGAGGAGAACAAAAAAAAAGCATAAGAGAACAAATCACAAAACGAATACAGCAAAAGATGCTGATTAAGGATTAAATGTGCCACCATGACGACTGCAAACCACCATTTTTGATCTGATGGTGTATTTATAAACAAAGGATTAGAGTTCTATGATGCATATCAAGGACCATCCCAACCATATCCCATGTTCCTCTCTCGCTATTCTACTCAATGTTCAAGCTTCGAGCAATATCAAACACACTCAATCATATTTTTATAGTACACAAATCGTTCAGACAGCGAATACCGGAATATACGCGAATACAAGTATATACATCCCCAGTTAAGTCGCTGGAAATCGCGCATCTATTAAAAAATATGTATTTGCCGATTCAGTAATTAGTTTGAATACATTTCAGTTTTTTTTTGTTGTTGTTGTTGCTGTAGTTTTTGTTGTTATTGTTATGGCTTTGGAATTCATTCATCTGGCTCCCAAATGGGAACAAAAGGATGTGCACAGGAAAAATAAATAAAAAAAAAAAAGAATTATTAATAAAAAAAAAAAAATCCAAAGACAATCGACAGGATTTGAGTTCAAATAACCATGGTTCGTTATTCGAATATGATATAATGGGTTTCAAAATAGAACGTTTATTGCAATATATATTGAAATATTGGAATATTATGTTGAAGTTGCGAGAATGGGGATTCCAATTGCAATGAAGTTCGTGAAATTGATTGTTAACTCCTGGCTTTGGTATTGAATATTGTTGCTGATTTTTTTAAGAATCGGGTAAACAGATATTGATATAGCATTTTAACGGCTGTTGTGGGAGCTTTTTGATTTTTATTCTTGTTTATGTTCACTACGAGAAATTATACGAAACAATAAAGTTTGTATAGAAAAAATCAAATTTCCAGTATTCAGTATATAATTTATAATGACATATTATTTTCATTTAAAACGTTGAAATATTTTAAAATTTAGGAAAATGATTGCATATAAACATTAACATACAAAATTCTAAGAAAAAACCGTTGAAACTCAATTGAAAATACTTTTCGCTCCATCAGTGTTTTTGTTTTTAGATTTAAATACTTCTTCTTTGTTGCGAACAGACAATACAATACATTAATTCACTTGCTAAGCAGAGTTAGCGTCAAACTATTTTTTAAAATATAATTTTAGCCGTATTCTTTACTGTAAGTAAATTATTTCAAAAGAGTATAATTAAAATCACTTTTCTCAAAAAATTCAAAAATATTTCCTTAAAATTTTCAAACAATCGGATTTTTATAAAAACTAAATTGGAAATAATATGGGTTTTCGAAAAAAATACAGAAACATTAAAATCTAAGAAATAATACTTGGTTAAGTTTCAGAAGTTAGCCGGAAATATGTTATTGAAATACTCCTCCAATACCAATAGATAAAAAAAAAAATAAAATGTAAGTCGCACGGGGTAGCACAAACTACCTCTTAAGTGCGATATCACTGTGGTTGAAAAGTCTGAATATTGTTATCCTATTCATCTGTTTCAAAAAAATAATTTAAAAGAGTTATCTGAAAAAAACATAGTTTGGTTTAAGGTAGTATTATGTGAGTACAAACAAATCAACAATATAACACCCTGGTGCATATGCATGCACGGAAAAGTATAAACATAAAATTTTTTTTAAATCAACTTAATTTAATATAATTGGAAAAACCAACTTCTGAAAAAACCCACAGCGTGTACCCCATCTGATTTATTTAACAAATCAAAATTTATGTACAATAAAACAGTTTTTTTTATAAAAATGTTCATATACATATGTATAAGATTTTGTAGTAAAAATTTTTAAGAAAAAATATAAACGGCAATTTTAAGTATTTATTACTATGGGTTAAAAAATTAAATTTCGAAAAGATCATCATCTCATTTTTGAAATACCAATTTCTTTTTCAATTAATTATTTTTTTAACCGAAATCTTATTTTTTGAAAGTTTTGATTTTAAATATTAAGGGTATTCACGCAACGTCGTAAGTTTACAAATTTTGTAAAATGATAAGTTTACACAAACATGGCGTGAACTCCCTTTTAATTCATTTGGTTAAATTCAGTGTAATTGAATCAGCTGTTCTTTAAACGTCAAATATGAAACTTCAAAATATGTATACAAATAAGCGTGTTCAGATTTCGAAGTTATTTTTAAATGTAGAACCTCTCCCAATCTAACTTGTCTCAGAACGGAAAAAAATGTAAGGTACACGAAAAAAAACAGGTTTTTTGCTAAGCCTGGCGAGAATTATATGTGAAAACGATTTCGGGATTAAATATAGAACTGTAATAGTCGCCATGCACTGATGGAACGAAAATGAGCGAATACAAGAAAAATCATATGGCATGCCCATAATGGTGCAGGATATCTACTTTTTCTTCAGTTTAGTTCACTTTCGGTTTCGGCAGTAAAAGTTGTCCTGAGGTCAACTCAACTGAAATTTGATGAAAGAAGAAAAAAAGTGTGAGTGCCGGGACTCACGGTTAAGATGTGTAAACATCAACATTCGTCCGAATGCCTCATAGACCGAGAGCCTACATCAAATTTAGGGTGTGGATGATAGCAAACATTTTTTTTTTGGTACTTTTATATAGATCTTAACTTTTCATAAGCAAATTTGAAAATCGGTAATGATGCATGGAAAATGAAAGCGCAGTCCATGTACTATATGGTCTAAGCAACTAACCACATTTCAACCCAAACTGAACTCGACTTTTTGATTTCGTATATAAACACTCAGCGTTTAGTTACTGAGCGTACATAGCGTTGAACGCACTCCATTTTCGTGAAGCTCAGAACAGAGATTATGGATAATTCATAAGTCTGCTATTAAACGATGAATCTAGTTGCATGCGCCTTCTTCGAATTCTTCTTTGTGATTTCGTCCGCTGTTTCAAGCGCTATTACACGTTGAAACCAAAGTCAGGAATCTAATTTGACAGTTCTCTTTATTTTTCATTTTCGTGTTGGGCTGTGCTCAAGCAATAAAAAAACTTTTTCTGTTTTTATTTTTGTTTTCATAATTAGATATATTGAAGAAAGAAAGGTTTGTGTGCCTTTAAATGAATATCAGTCAAGAAAAGCAATAATTTGTTTTATATGTTGTTTTTAAAGATGAATTCTCATTTCTGGAAAGCCTATAAGGCTATCAATAACAGTGCGTTGCATCGAAATTTACTCTTTAAGCAACAAAACCATATGAAGCAGAATAGTAAAAAACGGACAGGAGAAAAGAGAAACGTCAAATAGTTGCACCAAAAATTTTACTCACGCGACATCGGTCACTTTTTTTCCGTACCATCTTTTCGATTTTTTTTTCTCTTTTGCACTTACGTAGTTCGAAAAGTCGCATGCGTCTAGATGCATCGTGTAATAGCAGACTAATCTCTGGCTCAGAATCAAAATCACGACCACGGCTACAAGATAAGAATCACGACTTCGAGATGAGTGGGCGTAAATTTTAATTTTTTTTTTTAAATTATGGGTTTTCTAAGTTGACGCAAAGTTTTTCAAAAAATTCAAAATTTACACTGAGCCATCTTTGGCGTCTACTTTAAGGTACATACATTCATACAATGTATGTGATGTATGTTCTGTGAAATAGGCCGCTGGTCTCAAAACAGTCATGTAATTGAAAAAAAGTAATGCAAAGAATACAAAATACGGATAAAGGTAGATGCAAACAAACGCGAAAGCGGTGGCGATCACGATAAAATTGTGGATGCCATACACATAAATCAAAGAAAAGGCACACATCTACACGATTGAAGTGTGCTTTGATTTTTATATGAGGCATCCACATTTTTATCGTGATCGCCACCGCCATCGCGTTGGTTTGCGCGTAGCCTAATGCTAAAGAAGCGTTAAAAAGAGTCTCGTAAAACTTGGCCCACGACTCACAAGGCAACTGGTCTTCCATCTTATCTTTTTTCTCTTTCGCACTCATTATGTTTGAATAGAGTCAGACGCAAAGAATCATCATGTAATAGGGGCTTAATATATCCTCTAAGCAGCCAACCAAATTTCAACCCGAACTGAACTCGACCTTTCGATTTCAATACTCAACGTTTAGTTACTGAACGCACATATTGTTGAACGCACTCAATTTTCGTAAAGCTCAGAATCACGATCACGACCACGATCACGATTACAACGTTACGTTACGTTTTCTTTTCACCCTACCGCCAGTATAGATGTTTACACATCAAAAAAAATGAATGGTTCCTTTCACTTTGATGACAATTCGGAAAGTATATAACAAATACATAGTTGAGGCATTTACTTTGGTTTATCCATATGGCCCATTATGTGGATTTTTGTAAATTAACAATGCTGATCTATAATAGTCATCCCGTTCTTATTATTTTGTTTTATATAAATTAGGTTTTTATTCACAACTTTTATCGCCAACTAATATTAATGCGATAGTTACAGAACAAGGGCAGAGTTTTTTCTTTAAGTTCTCTGAGATACCTGATATATCATATTTATAAATACGCCTAATTCTTAAAGTCACAATGACGTTTGGTTAAGTTTACCAACAAAATTTGGTTAATTTTATCCAGCAAAATCCTTGGAGAATTTCAACCAAATTGTGTAAATCATTTCTCATACAAAATTTGACAGTTCATTAACCAAATGGTAAACTTAACCAAATGGTAAATTTATCAAGTGTTTTTATAATTGTGTGAATACCCTTATTATATAAACTTATAAGAAATATTTGCATAGGAAATTAAACTTAATTCAGTCACTCTAAAAAGGGGTAGTTTTGAAAATGAAATATTATTGTTTAGTGTTAAATTTGTTCCTTTATGTTGGGTAGAGCTTACTTATATTATAGGTATTTATCAAAATCGCATAAGTCATTTTCGAGAAAAATAAAATTTTACTATAAGTAAAATTATCAAAATCGCAGGAGTCGTTCTCGAGAAAAATAAAATTTTTTAAAAAACAGTATGTTAGATACCAACAGTTTTGATTATAAGAACAATTTAAGTTTAAAAACTGTTAGATAATTTTACAAACCGATTGGTGCTAAATTTAATGAAAATCGACCGAGTCGTTTTTTAAATATTGAGTTTTAAATACCTTGCTTTTTTTTTTTTCAAAAATCCAATCAATATTTTTAAATTTTTGTCCCTATATTGGTGTTTCTCTGCCAACTATGATATTTTAAATAAAAATATTGCTAAAATTAAAAATCATTGAAAATTATTTTTTTTATTTTCTTTGTATTTAAATAGACATAATATTAAATCTGTAAGAGCATTTTACTACAACTTTTAAGGAACAAAAAATATCGCAAAAAGTACATACTAAATCTCGAAGACATGGTTCTGACACTGATTTTTTTATTTTTCAATTTTTATACGTTCTAACTCTTTTTGACAATATTTTTGAAGAGTTTCTAAATTAACGTTTTGAAGTTTTCAACTTTGAAAAGCAATGTTTTTTTGAAATTGTATGTTGTTTCGTTTTTGAAATCTGTTTTTTGAGGTTGGAGTCTTTTTTTTTATGCTAGGTTATAACTTAACATTTAATGCAAGGATTTGTTTTTATATATTTTGTCAGAAATATTGGTACCATTCTTAGTAAAAAAATAACAAGATTTTTAGCGATGTTGCTTGAAGTCATTTGATTTAAGTACATTATAAATAAACCTCATATCTCAAAGCTTCTGAGAAAAATTAAATCCGTAATAATTTTAACTTATATGATTTTAAAAGAAACAAAATATTCTAAAAATAACCCCAACAAATTTCATAACACGCTTGGATAACACTACCACGGCACTGACAGGTAATTTTGTGACGCACGATTTTAGAATAAAAACACATTACTCTTACAGGAAAAATTACGTTAGTAAAATAAATTGACTTTTGTTAACAATAAATTAATAGTGCCTCTTTCAAAAGGTACCACACAAATGCCATAAAACTAAAAACAAAATGGCGGTTCAGCGAGAAATATTTTGAATTAAAAAATAAAATGAAATGCGGGGACGACATTCAATTATTATTATTTAATTCGAGAACAAATATTTTGAATTGATATTCTCAAAATTTAATCAAGCAACTCAAACTTTTTTGAGAACAACATTTTTATTCAACAATGTATATAAGAAAAAATATAGTAGATTTAATTGGAAAAAAAAGGATGGGACAGGCCACGGTACTGATATTTTGCGTATACTTTTTCAAGTCAAGGGGAAAGGGTAGCAAATTTTTAAACAATCTGTAATGTAAATTGTAGTACAAACTTATTTCAACAATTCAAACCAGAAATTTATAAGAAAATTTTATATTTAGTTACAAATAAAGCCCTGGGCACAAAGAATCACAGTTGGATGAGAATCACCCATATACCTTCAATATCTAAAATTAATTTTTTTTTGAGAAAATCGAAAATAATAAAATTTTACTACTTACAAAGAGGATCTTAACATCTTAAGAGCACAACGGATAAAAGTCAAATTAAAAATAAAAACTTATTTTTGTTATTTTTGATTTTCTTTAGGATTCAAGCATCTGATTTTTTGGGTTTGACTTAGCATTGAATATTAAAAGCAAACATTCTTCTTAATAACCTAAAATTTTGAAGAAAATTGGTTTGAATTTTTTGTTTTTATTTTAAAAATAAAAAATGAAATTTAAGAAATATAAAAAAATAAATTGGCGCAACAGATCGTGACTTACAACTCTCAACCATTTTTACGTGCGTATTATGGAGGGACCTTCAATTTTCTGCTGACTTCTTACACAAAAATAAATAATAAAGCACCAAAGAGAACTTACAATTTAAAAAATTAAAAGTAAAAAAAAAAACAAATTATTAAAATAGCTACAGAAATTATTTTGACACCAGCGTATAATGTACACTTTCTGATTTCTTTAACAAATCTTTATTTATGAGAAAAAAAAAAATCGTTGGAGCCGTTTTTTTTTTTTAAATAATGTGTACATATAAAATTTAAAAGAAAAATCAAATTGGTAGGCAACTATTTAGTATTTATTTATTATGTGGAGTTCAAAAAATAATTTTGAAAAAAAAATCATTTCCGTTTTCGAATTATAGATTTAAAAAAAAATAAATTTTGAATTATATTTTTAAATCCAAAATTTGATTTTTGAAAATTTTGATATGCAATATATTATTCAAACTTACAAGAAGCTCTTTTATAAAAAAAAATAATTTATATAGGTTCAACAGGTAATGAGATAGTCGAACACCAAAGAAAAAAAGTTCTATACCGTAAATAATGGGTTAATAAAAAAGGTTGTACCAATAGTTGGTCGTACTAAAATTAGCTCACATACAAATTTTAATCAAAATCGTAGAAGTCACTTTTGAGAAAAATGAAAATGAAAAGGGAAAATCCCTTCAGGTTTTTTAAACACTTACTTATGTTTATAGTAGGCAACGTTATTTTTTGTTATAGGTATTTAAAATCTCCAGACAATACAAACAAAAGTTTAATAAAAATTGACATAATCGTTTTTAAATTACATATTAAGTTCTCAAAACAATGATTTGAAACACTTTCTAAGAATAAAAAAAAAAATTTGAATATTTTGAGAAAAAAAATAGAAAAAATAGAAAAAATGCGAAAAATGTCCCTTTTATTGAAAAACTTCAAATATCTCATAATTCTGTGGAGAAGAAGTTTAAGAACGGCCAAATCTCCAAGCTTTCAGTTTTTTTTATTACCAAATTCTAAAAATATTTTTTGTTTTGTAAAAATATCTATGTATCTATATATCTTAGATGGATCTAAATCAGTTCTAAATAATTTTTGCAAAAAATATTCATTAAATAGTTTAATTTAAAAAGGATATTTATTGGAATGAACTTTTTGGCAATGTTAATTTTTTCGTTGATTTTTAATAAATTTGTATCAATTTTAAGTAATTTTTTTCTAGAAAATTGCTCCTCCCATCTAAACGGGGGGAAAAGGAACTACCCTTCTTCCATAAAATTTTTTTCTTGTCTTGTTTAAACCTATTATGCCCTAGATTTCTGTGAGATACTACGGGAATCACCCTGTACTTAATTTAATTATTTAATTAATTAACAGCTTACAGCACCAATAGAAGCTAAATAAAAATCTGAAAAATTAGGAAATAATTTTTTCTTCATTTGGAGCTGATTTAAAACCCATCCAAGATGAACTTTTTTTAAACGCCTACTCTAACGACCACCCTAATGTATATTTACAATTCTCACAATAATCGAAAATATCGATTCTCTCATTTTCCTTCAAATGACTTCAACCAACTTGATTTAGCTAGTTCAAAATCAAATATCTTACAAATTTTTTTTAAATGTTACTCATACGCCCGAGTACCCCTTACCAATATTTTATAAAATAATGGAATTTTTGTTAAACGAATAATTTTGTGAATAAAATTATGTTGCTTTATAAGTTTTTGAAATATTAGCTGCATTTTAGTATCCACATATGATCTGGTTTGGATCAGATCCTCATAATAAAAGAAACAGGATCACAGTGACAGCCAGTGGAATATAACCATCTATTTTTTAATTGTGTTTGTATATTTTTCATGTGTTTTGCTGGTTTTTTTCTCTGCTTTACAGTTTACACTACCTTACTATATAATAATTATAAATAAGTGATAGTTTTTAGATCATTGTAATAGATCCAGATAAAAAGCAGGACTACAAGTTTTTTTTGTGTATTTACGTGATCTGATCCGGATCAGATCATGTGGATAATAAAATGCAGCTAATATTCTCTCTCTATGTAAACTGTGTGGACTTTAAATGATCTTCTACCTTAAAGCACATCAAATTAGTATAATAATTTATATTTTTCAAAGCATTACTCAGTTTTTATATTAACTTTCTTACAACTGTAGTAGTTTGATTATCAAAATCTTATGTGAAGCTTTTATTATTCCATTCAAACATTTATCATACGCCCAAACACCTACATATATCGCATCGCACAACATCCATTCAAATGGAAAATCTCTTTAAAAAAATATAAAACAAAAAAAACATTTTATTTTTTGCTTCAATTATATTTCAGTATTTTATGTTCATATCAATAAAATGTGCCGCATGAATTTATGAGTTACAAATCGACATCTGTTCTATGCTCGTTGTCGTTTTGCGAGTGTAGCAAAAATAGGATACGATTTCGATCTTTTTTTTTTTATTTTTTCCTTCTGTACGTCGTCGTGTCGGTCGTCTATGGTTGTTGTCGAGATACCTCTTCCATCCTTTAACTGTATACATAAAAATACAACAAGAACTAACTGTAAAAACCAAAATAGCGGAGAAAAATAGAAATAAAAACGAAATAAAAATTTGTGTTCGTAAAAGAAAACTGCCTAAGGATATGAAAAAAAGACAAAAAAAAATAAAGAAAAGTCCTTACACTCACTGATGCTCATGCTGATGAACACTGAACGAGTATATTTTGCTAAAAGTTTTCCCCTTTCTTATAGATCCTCGTATTTGTTTCGTTGTAATTTTTGTTTCATGGCCGTCGTTATGTGTATACCACCGTCATCGTCGTCGTCAACGTCATCGTCTTATAAAGAAAACCATAATGTGTCTTGGTAAGGATTTTTTCGATTTTTTTTTGTTTTGTTTTGTTTGAAAGGCATGCTGCCTGGGTAAGTGAGTGTGAGCTAGTGGGGTTCGGTTCTACTGCCAATAACAAAGTAATTACAGGAGAATTAAGTCCTTAGCAGAAATTTCAACATGTTCAAGCGTTGTAGGATGTTTTTTTTTTTTTTTTTTTTTTTTATATTTCACTCCGGCATATAATTCGAATTTGAAGACTTCAATTAGAAGAGTAATTTACAGAAGGATACTCCTTCGTGCTGAATATTGATATTTCCCACGATTATTTTGCACAGAAAATTCAACATAATTGTGTCTGTGTGTGTGTGTTTTTTTTTTATTGGTTTGGGGGAGGTGAACTTTCACTTTTAATAAGGGGATTTGTATATGAGAATCCTGTCAGTGGAAAGAAAAACCCATTTAAAGTAAGGACGAGACGGTCAATTAGATCACGTGCATCATGGCGCTTATATTTAAGCTGGGTTTATTTGGAATTTTAATTTGATATTTGAATTTTTTTGACAAAGAAAAAAACAACGTTAATATGAGAATATTAAAGTTAACGTAGCTAAATAAATATTAAAATTTGTAAAAATTTAAAAATGCTATTTTATTCGAAGCTTTAACCACCTCGATGCTTTTTTTTTGGGTTGAATCTTGGATTACCGCCAGCTTTTGAATAAAAACAATATGGTTTATTATCAATTTTATTTTTAAATTTTACCATGAAAGTAATTAATTTATTTCAAACAAAATTTGTCCTCGCTCTATTACACCAAAAGATATTTAATCATGAATAAACTTCAACTTTTAGATTGCACATACTTTAATCCTCACAATTCACATATATACCATCATGAGCTGAATTTAATATCAATTGTGTCATCTGAAGTGCTCCAATACCAAACAAAAAATCACATCACATCGCATTCAACTTGCATTTCCTTCCAAATCCGCCAAATGACAGCAATCTTCGAAGCTTATAAATCGAAGTACTTCATACTCGTACTACCTACCATATATAATATTTTATCCATTCTGGTACAGATATATATCGGGAATTAGGATGAACATCGACGAAGCACACAAAAAATCGATTCCCATTGAAATATTCAATTATTACTCTTTTACTCCACACAAATTAAAGAAATTCCCGAAATGAACGATAAAAATCGGGAGGCCGCCACCACTTAACAATATAGATGTATAGGTATGTATATTTTCATCTATCGCTGCTCCTGCAGCAGTATACTGTCGAAATCATCCGCAATATCAGTTCGATTTGGTATGGACTCCGACCCAGAAAATCGTTTATGATGGATTCGGATTGTATGGAAACTCTCAACTGAAGAGTTTTTTCCTAAATCACCATCGTTCTGCCTCTTTGCCTTCCTGCCTATACTGCAATATACGAATATTAAAAGAAGAAAAAAAAAAAAAAGGATTTCACAAAAACTGGAAGTACTTTGTATCTGTGATTCCTGGATTTCGGGATGAGGATGCATCATCGATGGCTTCCCGATTTTAAAATAATGGAGTCAGCAGTTAAAGAGAAGAGTGCTGATGAAATGTCTCCCCCATGTTCCCAAACACAGTTGTAAAAAACCCTGAGCTTGGCTAATAATATGAGCTGTGAGGACATTCAATTCATGGTTATCGATATACAAGAACCGCATCACACTGCACCCACTCCCACCAAATCACTGTCACCCATTTCTACATTATTGCACTCGAAATGGCTTTTCTCTTTTATTTCCTGGGAATTGCATAGGGATATCTATTATTGTTTTTATTTATTTATTTTTTTTTTTTGATGAATAATATTCAACCGCACACAACAGAATTCAGATATTTTCTGCTGTGGGCGTTTTTAAAGGGGCGTTTTTATGTTTCGGGGGGTATTGCATTGCTGAGGGTTTATATATTGCAATATTATGTGTATGGATTCTCTGAAAATGAACAGTGAGCGTATTTTTTGTATTCCCTTGATTATTGGTGGTAAATCTATTTAATTATACATGAACTATGCCAATATCGACTTAAAACAATAAAAAAAAGAAAACAGATAAAACAATATGCGGAGTGCTGCAGTAATAAGAGATTTAGAGGCTAAATGACGATAGTTCAAGGTTGGATTCGGGGTATAAAATTTACAAGATTAACCAGCGCCCTTTCGAATTTTTGGTTTAAATAAGAACCATACGAATATAATTAGGTGTGTTTCTTTACTTTGAAAAGCTGTGCTTTTGTGTGAATTTCAACACAAAAGACTGTCAAAGTTAATAAAAAAAATAAAATATGTAGAAATTCACACAGATGCACATACAAGTTTTGAGTATAAAATCTGAGTATAAAATCTGATTTTGCGCGAAATTCGGATTTGTGGGTAGGATTTTTGTTCTTTTTTTTTGTTGGTTTTGTTTTCGTTTTTCTCCGTTTGTGCTACTTTCCATGAAAAAGATTAAACATTTTTTTTGTAGCAATTTATATTACCTACAAATTCCTATACAACGTTTATGTATAGAATAACTAACTTAGAAGTTATAAATGAAAAACCAGTAAAACTTTGGGCTTTATTATCCTTATTTTCGAAGATATGTGATATAAGAAGCCAAATGGTATATTGTTAATTTATTCCTGGCTATATATAACTTTACTGCAAATAATTGAAATCTACCAAAAAGGTTATTTTATTAGAATACCAGCTGACCCGCCCCAGCTTCGCACGGGCAGCATACCCAATATTATCGTAAAAAATTTGAAAAAGAAAATATAAATAAATAATATTACAGTGTTCTTTGTTAAGCAGGCAATGGCAATCACCCCAATGATTAAAGGTTCCCCAACACCAATGCGAATATTCGGTGGCGACGACGATAACAATAACAACAACGTGTTGTTTTCATTGACAACCACGTGTTGTTATTGTTGTTTTCGTCGTCGCCACCGAAAATTCGCGTTGGTTTGGGGGAACCTTAAATCTGCCATAGCTTGTTTCATATTCTGAACTCTAGAATCTGTGAATCCAAGCACTACTCGCTATGCAAACATTTATTTTACTTTTATATTCGCACCAAAAGTATTGCGGTTCGAAAACAAAACATTAATTTGGTACGCAAGTGCAAATGTGCAAAGTCCTCGATTCCCCGGGAGTCAAAAATGTTATTATAATTTTAATAGCTGTTACCCATCCGCTTCGCTGAGCTTCTTGAGCCCGTAACTTACGTCTGCGTTGAAAAATAGTAGCTACGTTTTATTATAACATATGATTTACCCCGTGAAAATAAAGCCATATGGATTCTAATGAAAACAGTGTTGTATGCCCATCTCTTCTTTGCTTGGGTTTCATGTAGATACTGTCTTTTTTCTTTACTTTCTATTTCGGACTACCTTACCATTTACAAAACAGAAAAGCCATCTATACCTATAAAATTAAAAACTAATTTCTGGATCCATAAATTAAACCTCTTTGGAAACCGAGATACAATGTTGTTTTTGTATTACGTGTTAAAAGATAACCCAGACGCGAGTATTATAAAACGCGGCTAGTATCTTATAACATAATCAGTTCAGACTTTCGAACATGCGGAATGACAAAAAACCACACAGGCATACTTCGCAATTAGAATTTCAAGTTGAAATTGAAAGAGAAGCATACAACTTACTGATTTGAACAGTTCTTCTTTAAAATCGGAGGTTATTCTTTTCGATTCATTGCAACCACGATCCAGCCCATGGCAATGGTGTTAGCTATATGTAAGGTACCATCTTCTTTCAGCACAGAGTTGTTAAGGGTTCACTCATGAATTTTGCTTTTCGCTTGACGTATAGTTAAAAATTTTGACAGCAAAACTTAAAAAATTTCTGAGTAATTATAGGTAATATGTCTGAAACTGAGATTGCTGAGATCTGGAATAGCGGGTGTTGCTTTCATGCACACTATATCCCACTGTTTTTTTCATGTTCATATGTACACACCCGCTCGTACTCGAATGCAACATTGTGTCAAAATTTCAAAGCAATCGGTGAAGAACTTTCGGAGATTAGCGGTAAGGAACAAACGTACATTAACATTTTTATTTATATAGATATTCAGATGCACAGTACACATATTAAAGGTAATATATTGCGCAGGTTGTCAAAGTTGGAAATGTCAAAAAATTAAAAATGGCTGTTCGAGTGCCCACAGGAACTCAACACGCATCATTAGAAACAACAACAAAATATTGAAATTAGACAAGGAAAGGGGCACTGAATCCACCATTTTACCACCATAATACCTCGATTTTTACAGATGCGCAGAACTGAACAAAAATGAAAACGCTAATGATATTACCTTTAATATGTGTACTGTGATTCAGATGGAATATTTTTATTTTATTTGATTTTGTATAGCCGGTGGTATAGATTGGGTCAAGACTCAAGACAAGAAAAAAAATCATATATTTATAATATAGGTATTTCCCCCCAATCAAGTGGGAAGGGCAATTAAAAAATTAAACTTAACTACAAAATAATTTTTCAATAAAAAATGGCAACACCGACAATGTCATGCTGTAGTTTTTTCTAATGCCAAAATTCTATTCTTTTATTTGTTTTTTAATTTAAGGTGTATTAGTCTTTAATTTTTTTAAATTATTTTTCAAACTTAAAATTAAAAAAGAAAATTAAAAAAACATTGTTCAAACTGATTTTTTTTCAAAATTCTTCCTTATTAGCTATGTATTATTTTTGTTTCTAATATTCCATTCTTTTATAAATTTTAAGTCAAGCACTTAAAACTGGATTCTTAAATATCTTTGAAAATAAGAGTAATCTAGCCCAAATGTTTACTCGTTTGTCGTTTATAAAAAGTGTTTATTCTTGTTTTCATGAAAAGTAGTACAAACGGAGAAAAACGGAGAACATACCATTTTTAAGATAACGGGAACCCTACAATTCCAAAATTCCGTCCAAACTCAGATTTATACTTAAAATCAACCCCTTTTCAATACCACATTCAAACTTGGAACGCAATTTATAATTTTTCTCAGATGATATGAAAATGACACCCCATTGCCTGTACTAAGAGTCATAAGCAGTTCTTCTTATTCAACTTAACAGATATCCATATAGTAATGTGGTTTCACACCAATCATCACTGTTGTTACTCACAATTCATAATCGTTGGCTTTTTAATTGCAAAACAACCAAACATCACCCTACAAATTGACTTATTTCTTTTTTTTCTAATCTTGTGAAAATGAAATCAATTTCACGCAAAATTTTCATTTTCCAATGTACGACCACTTGGAAAAAAACTAAGGTGGTGTGGTAAATTATGACATTTGTCAATTCAATTTGTTTTGCTCAAAATATAAATTCTTAAAACAACAAAAATTATTTCATATACTAAACGACTATCTTTTCTAGCCTTTTATTCTCATCAAAGAGGAAAAATGAAGCAAACACGGAATTTAAACACTCTTTAAGGAACCTTTTCAATTAGATTCTGAAAACAGTCGTATACAAGTTAATAATTTTTTTCATTCAAATTGAGTATTAGAAATTCCAAACTGAGTATCAAAAATGCATGTGAATTTCGGGTTCATATTGAATTTTCACGTGTTTTTTGTGTATAAGATCAAAATATTCTTCTTGAGTTTATTTTTCAAAATTATGTATGATGATTATCAATCAATCAATATATTTAATTCGTTCAAAGTGAGTATTAAAAATTACAAACTGAATATAGCAAATAGACTTAAAGAGTAAATTAAGATTTCAAATCACAAAGAAAAGGGGTGGAGTACTAGGCTTTAGTAGTAATGCACAATATCGCATCTAAAAATTAAAAAAATGTTAAAAAAATAACTTAATTTTTATAAATGTTTTAACCGAAATAAATTAAATGTAAATAAAATTTAATGGAGCTACCTATATTTAAAAGAAAAAAAATTAAAAAAGTCAAAGTTCTAAAAAAATAATTTTTATTTAGTTTAAAATAAAGTATTCTAAAAATTTTTAAATGCAATATTGTTTGCACGTTCAACAAGCATCATATCGAAAAATTATAAAGTTTTAAATCGGTGCAGTCATTACCAATACTTGAAAATATTTTAAAAGTTTAGAAGCACTTAAGAAGCGAAATAAGTGATTATTTTCATGCCAGTGTAAAGCTGATTCGTTGATTTTACATTCTTGTAAAAAAAAAATGTCTTTTCCTTATTTCAATGATTGATCTGCCCAATACAGTTGATCATTGAAATCTTAGGACCAAAATGAAATATTTTTTTTATAGAAATAATAACTGAGTCACAGCCTTTATTTTTGCATAAGCATACAAATAAATACTGATTTTGCTTTCTAAAAGTGTCAAAATTAACAATTAAAATACAAAATTAAATTAAAATTCAATGAAAGCTATAACTGGCATCTTACTCATGTTTAGTTTGAAGGAATTAAAGTTGTAAGTCTTAAGTTTCACTTGAGTCATGGGTTCGTTTGTGCCAAAATATGCAATTACGGAAGAAGGCAATGAGGAAGAAAGGAACAGATCTTGATTGATGGGTTTGAATTTAGAGAGATCTTATGGAGAAAATCTTATGAACAAAAACAATGTCGACAGTATCACGGCGTAAATGGAGATACAGTAAAACCCATCTAAGAGAAACGGCAACATTTCACAGTTTTCTTTCATTTAAGCGGGTTTTTCACTTAAATTAACCCCGCTTAAGTGAAAAAAAAATTCTCTTAAGCGGAGTCCGGATAAGTGAAAACGAAATTCCAATCAAGCGGATCTAAAAACTCTAAAAACGAATGTGACATATCAGAAATTCAAATATCATTTTCGTGGGGAAAATTTGGTGGAGGTGAAAAATAGAAAAGAAGTGAAAGCGTTCTGAAAATTTTTTGTTCTGTTCGATTTAATTTTTTGTTTCACTTTATAGAGTATTTTTTAACGCAAAATTAAAAATTTGACTGAAAATTTGTTTCAGGTATTCGGGTTTTTCACCTAAGGATGTTTCGCTTAAGCGGAGTGTTTTGAAGGTAATTGGTCCACAAATACTCTGGATGAAAAAAGTGTTTCAGATAACCGGGTTTTTCTCTTAAGCCGGTTTCTCTTAAGTTGGTTTTACTATATTGAAGTTTCTTAGGCCCGTTTGCTGATACTACACATAATGATTTAAGTTAAACTTAATTTCTTAGGGGGCACTTTTTCCATTTTTCATCGTCATTGTTAATCATAAAGTGATACTTAAGAAATTAAGTTCAACTTAAATCGTTATGTGTAGTATCAGCAAACCTCTTTTAATGTTTAACTCAAGAATGTTAGTTTTCTTTGCACCAAGTACAAAAGCTATTGAAGGCTGTTTGTAGAATAAGTGCCCCGCCAGTAACTGAGATTTTTTTTAGAAATCCTCATGTTGTCAGCGTAAATTTTCAAATCATATATTGGGATAAAATCAGTTCAAAATAGCTTCACTGAGGTACTCCAGGTAATACATTCATAGATTTGGAGACCACTCTCGCTCTTAAAAGTACTCAATACTGACGGTCAACTAGATAAATATGGTATTGTTGGAAATTTTTCCAGACGCCTTTCTTAAATTTATTGCAATGGCATAAACTTCTAAACAGACAGCGTTTTCTTTAATTCTTAATATATTTTTACTACAACTTGGGCCTTAACGTAATATTTAGTCAGCTATTACTAAAAATCTACACCTGAACAAAATATTGGCGTTGAAGCATTTCTAAGGGAATTTCCATTGAGTGCCAGTTACACTATTATAACACTGGTGAATCCTTCATCATCGTCATTGTTAATCCTATGTTTTGTTTGCAATGCAAAATAATTACACACTGAACGACGATTAACACGAAGTGCAAGGGATTTTATAGATTTTATATAGATTTGTTGCTCACCATGGGAACAGTGCACTTACAATTGCTTATTTTTTTTTGTTAAATTAAAAATAAAACGAACGAAAAAATGATATAGTTTTTATTGAAATACAGGACTTATATTTTATTTGTGTGTTGAAATGTACATATATTTCAATTCTATTAACGAAAAACTAAAATCAATATAAATACCAAAAACCTTTAAGATAAAATTAAAAATTTTATCAATTTTATTTCTGCACATAAATAAGTATAGGTACGCTATCCATCAGTTCTTAAATTTCTCAAAATATCCTTTTATATCCTTATTTTTTGTATTTTATACATCACCATTATGTTCACTTTCATTTCAGTCAACGACGAGCAATTCTTTCAAAATCGTTTGTTTCTAAACAATCTGTTGCCTCTGTTCGCGTGTGAAATGCCAAAAGGATATGTTTCCGTTTTGTCATAATACACACATATTATATACCAGCTCTATAGCACACCCATCACGTGGTGTTAAACAAAGAGACTCATCCATCTATGACGTGTCGTGTCGCGTCTAACAGAAAATATAGTAACAATCGGTATGTTTGGCTTGGAAACTCCATATTTCCGATTTTATACACGTTCGTAATAGCAAATATTATACTTTTTGCACCCAAACACTATAGAACTCGCACTCACATGCTGGGATGTATTATTATCAGCATCACTATATAGCGGAAGTACGAAGACAAATATTTGATTTTGTCCTTGAAATCGCAGAATTTCTGTCACGGATTCAATAAACACTTCAGCAGATAAATCTTCACTCGTTTATTATACTAGAGATCACAATTCACAAGGAATATAGTGATTCTTCAAGGATATGAAATATTTATTTGGATTCAATCACGTGCAAACTTTGTGATGTGTAAAAATAAAATAATTATTATAGGTCAATCCTCATGATGGATTTATACTTACGTTTGATAAATTTGATAACTTTTAATTTTAAGGAAAAAGAAAATTCATTGAAACTCAAAGGATTTTTAAAAAAATGAGAAGAAACAAATTCCTTATCGAAGTTGATAACCAAAGAAAGGACAAACCTTATAACTTTTGCAAAGGATTCGCCCCTTACTTATATAGTTGAAACTGATATTGTTTGAGCGGTTGAATGAGCGTAATTAGAAGATTTGAATAAAATTACTTTAAGTTTCGTCCTCGAAAGGTGCACAGAGATAAACAAGAAAACCATCAACACTCCCTATATACCTATTCTTGCGACGACGATGATAGTTTTGTCGTTGTTATTCCTTTAAAGTTTTGCCATACTTTTAAGGTATACGAGTTAGTAAAACGGTAACCGTGTCAGTGCAATTTCTTTGGTGAATTTTAGTATGAAGTGAAGATTATTTGAGGTAATCCCTGCGTGGTTGGGTGGCATACGTTTATACATAGAATAGATCCATTGTGTTGCGTCGTTGTGTTTATCATGCGGTAGTTTAAGTTTACCTTCAAAGAGATTTAGTTTTGTTTTTTAATCCTAACAATGGTGGTGATATCACGTTATTTTGTAGAAAGTTTTTCGCATGACGTTAAAGGGTATAATTACTACTCTTCTTATAAGAAGCAGACAAGGAGATATTCTGAATAGAAAGGGTTAAGTGTAGGTATTTAAAAATATTTTTTTTTTTAATTAACAAACTTTTGACGATATATTTAAAAAATTAATTTAATGTTTACACGGTTAAAAATTCTGGGGTATTTTTTAATACAGCTCTTGTATTACAGCCGTATGCAATACAGCAAATATTACATTTTAATACTAGGGAAATATTAAAAAAAAATACTAATCAATTCTTATTACATTCTAATATTTTTGTATTAAAATATCATTTGTAATACAAAAAAGAGTCGATTTTAACTTAAAAGAATAAAACATATCCCTTGCAGAGAGGGAAAATTTCTCTCTCAGTTGCCATTTCAAATATGAGAATTTTTCTAATAATTTTTGATTACATTCTAATACCTCCTCGCCCTTTTTTTGCTTCGATGCTCTTTTTTGTCAGCCATATTGAATATGAACATTTTGAACAGACTGCGTCTCTTTTTAATACACCCAAGATTAAAATTTATTAATATTGTATTAAAAAGCAAGAATAATAAAAATAAAAAAATTTAAATATGCATTATTTTGAAGGCGCTTTGCAGTTTTTCGAGGCACAATATGTTAATTAGTAGCAGCGTTGTTCTTGGAACAAAAAATCCTGGGGCCATTCTTGGGGCCATTTCAAATTTCTTGGGGCCAATTAGGGATGTTGGAGTAAAATGGCACATTTCGAAATGATTTCTTTGATATTTTTTATTATTTTATTTATTTTTTCAGTAAACAAAGAATAATTTCTAAGAAAAAAGAATAAATTAAATTTAAACGAAAGTAAAATTTACAATATCTCCTAATTTGTTTTAATCAATTCTGTAGAGGCTAAATAAAAATTGCCAGGTTTTCATTTAAAAAAAAAAATCATTCAACTCTCATAAATGAGTAAATAACTCCTTTGTTTAGTTTGTTGCGGTTTTAATAATTTTATGGTAGAAGAAATCATTCTTCATAATGCACTGCATTGTACAGATAGTCATTTAAAATATTGTTCGCTAATTTTTCCAGAGTTGGTCCAGAATTAAAAAATGAATCTATTTCTTCTATTAAATTCAAATAAATTTTTAGAAACATCTCCTTTAATAGATTTGATGGGTAGCTTTGAAACCATTCTTATAAAATCACAAATAATTTTAATCAAATAATTGGAGAGCAGAGCACGGCTTCATTCTTAATTCCTTTGAATTGAGTATAGATAATATTAATAAGCTCAAAAATATTTGCGTTTCTCACAGATTTATGAAAGCTTACATTATTAAAGCTTGTCAAAACAATACATCATCATTTTCTACTAATTCTCTTAGGGCCAGTTGTACAAATATTTAAACCGTGGTTCAGCAATTTGTATCCACCGATTTCGGGGGATCAATTGAGTTTTAACAGTGGTTTACCGTTCAAGTCTGTGATAATAACCAATTACATACTTGAACCAGCGTTGAACCTTAGTTAATCCCCTGAAATCGGTGAGTTAAAATCTTGAACCGAGGCTGAACCACTATTGTACAACTGGCCATTAGAATAATATTTTTTTTTTTATATTATTAGACAAAATTTGAAATAAACGCGAGCTTGTTGAAAACTTGATATTTTTTTAAATTTGTGAAATCAAGTATTTTTTCTATTGTTTTATTTATGAATTTTTTGAAACTGGGGCCATTTCACGTTGGCCTGGGGCATGGGGCCAAAATACAAAACTTGGGGCCAAATGGCCCAATTGGGCACTTTAGCACAACGCTGATTAGTAGACAAAATTTCAATCGCAATAAGATTTCTATTCTCATTTCTGAGAAACGATGGAGAAAAGAATGTTATTTTTCTAATAAAAATAATAAGAATAATTATTCCCAAATGGAAATAAATTAACATACAAAGATAAATAGGTACTCTTGCAAACATACACATTCATTATTATAGCTATTACGAGTTACGAGTATGTATTCATAATATTTTCTGTGTTGCATTAATTCTCAAAAGAAATATCCTTTTGAGAGAAAATTTTCTTGTGAGAAATTTCTTTGTGAGAAATTTCCGCAATTTATTTCCTCTCTTTTTCTAATACAGTTCTATTAAAAATGTAATAATTTTTGTATTAAAAGTAAAAATATAATATTTGCGATGTATTAAACTTTAATACATTTTTGGTGTTGTCATATATACAACCCTGAAAATATTAAAATTAATGCCAGAATTTTTAACTGTGTAGTTGTGATTGAAAGTATCTCAAATATTAATTTTATTTTAATTAAAACATTCGATCAGTTCACAAAGAACATACAAAATGCAGGATTGTATAGAAGGAAATCAGAGAATTGCCTTCATGAAAGATAGATGGCATAAAGGTCTAGAATTAAGAGAAAATATATAAAAGGTTCTTCGATGTTATAGTTGTTTTTTTTAAGCGCAATAGGGTGGAATTCGATCCCAGGCCTCCGTTTCCCGCTTAAAAATCAAAGTGGTACTAATAAACATTCCGGTGATATAGGGAGGATGAATAAATTATTCTTATAATCTGCTTGGCTAGAGCCTAACCGAGTCAATTTTCTTTAATCTAAATATGTATTATAGTTTTTTCAACATTCCCTTGATTTATTTTATTTTTTTTACGAAAAATAAAGTTACCCGGTATTACATTACGAATTTCTTTTAAATTGGTACCTATCGTTTCTTAGACACTTCCGAAACGTTTTTTTAATTATTTTTAAACCAAAAACAAAATCTCTGAACCCGTTCATTAATTTTAATGAACAAGTTCATTAATTTTAATGAACAGGTTCATTAATTTTAATGAAAATTAAAATTATGTTCATTAAAATATTCATTATGTTCATTAAAATTAATGAACGCGTTCATTAAAATTAATGAACGCGTTTATTAAAATTAATGAATCCGTTCATTAATTTTAATGAAAAATAAAATTATGTTCATTAAAATGTTCATTATGTTCATTAACATTAATGAACCTGTTCAATAAAACTAATGAACCCGTTCATTAAAATTAATGCACCCGTTCATTAAAATTAATGCAACCGTTCATTAAAATTAATGAAACCGTTCATTAAAATTAATGAACCCGTTCATTAAAAATAATGAACCCGTTCATTAAAAGTGGTGTGTTGTGTCAGAATCAATCTTTTTCCGATTGCGCCATACCACGCTGTGTTGGAGACATATTTTTATATGATTAAGATAAAACAGTGATCGGGGAAGAGAATAAGTAAATAGCGAAAGCAAAAAATGACAGTTTACAATAGAAAACACCGATAATTGTGCACAGTTGGCTCCACAACACACCACACGAGATAGGTGTGGTTCCGGCTTAAGTTGTCGACACTATATTCCTACTGTGTAAAATTTAACTGCACTGCCTGAGAATTACCATTGAAGAATGGCTTATACTACCCTGCAATTTAATTTACTTTTTAATAATTAATAATAATAATAATGGTTTCAACACAACACCAACATTGGGTAATTGTTTCTTTTTCAGCTTAATGAGCTATTTTGCCTCTTTTATTATATCCATTAAAAAATAAACTACATATATTAAAAAAAATGGCTTTAAATCAAACGTAAACTTAAAATTTTTTGTATGTGAGTTATATAAACAGAGTTAGAGTCGAATACTTTTATATTTCAAAAATATTCATCATATCTAATACAAAAAACACATAATAATATAGTCTGAAGTTATGTAACTGTAAAAGAATAAACTACATATTATTATCATCCTTCGTTTTGCAAGAAATACACTAAACTTTTTCTCAAGTTCAATTAAAACATTCTCTTTTTGTTTTCAATTTTAGTTTACAAATTGTTGCATGTTATATAAGAAAATGAGAAATAAAAAACAAAAAATATATTCATTACAAATTTGGTAAAATGTATTTATTTTATGTATTGGATCTCCTTTGCCAAAGGACACAACTTTGTCTGTCGCTTTAAAAAGAATTTTCTTTTTCAAGGAAATCCACAACAAAAACTACTTTCGAATTAAATTTTGTGTAAATCTCTTGTAATTACAACAGACAGTTTTTCCCTTTTAGCTAATTATTAGTTATTTGTCATTTTAACAACAAAATTCCGCATTTAGATTTTTTTTGTTGTTGTTGTGTATGACAGAATATTACTAAAATTCTTCTGAATAGAACTATTTTTGTTTTTGTATTCCACACAGCCATTGAGGGCGAGTGATAATGAATAAATGAATGTATACAAAAACTAAAGAAACTAATTGAACAAAAATTAAAGTTCTCTCTTGAGAGTTAGTTGAGTGACGTGAAAATTGTTCTTTCCATTGTTTTGGAAGTATTGGTCATTCTCGTATTAGCTAAACATTTACATGTCATATTTATTATATATTCTACCTAATAAAGCTATAAAAACCGCCCAATTAGGAAATAATCACTGGATTTTAGTATATAGCCTCCTCATGGCGTTCTTAAGAAACTGTCAAAAGTCCCATCGATATGAGCATCGCTTACAATTTTACGGGTGGCTGAGGCCCCTCCCCCCTAAAAGGATTTTCCAGGAATAACTCAAAAATGGTAAGTTGTACAGAAAAAATGTTAAGGACTAATTAGTAGCTTAGAAGATTTCCTACAAAACAGACACAATTTTTTTTTATAAAAATAACCGTTTTTGAAATAAACCAATCGGAAGAGTTAAGGAATTAACTTCTCTATATAGCGGGGTGGCTTAGTTCAAAAATTGTGCATTTTGAGATAAAAACATAAATTTTTGTATTGTTAGTACATTAAATGAACATGATTTTATGATATTGGTCTACTCTATTTATCTAGTTAGGTGGGAGGCCCAAATTAAAAAAAAAATATTGAAAATAAGTATAAAAACACAACGGCAACACTTGCAATATCTTGTAATAGCTTTTTTAAAGCCAGTAATTCATTCTTTAATTATGTTTGAAGTTATTTTAGTGCTTTATTTTTGAATAAATAATTTTTAAACTCAAAATTTACTTAGAAAATAAAAATTGAAAATTTTAATTTTTTAACTAAGCCGCCCCATACATATTATATAGAAAAGTGAAACCCTTAACTGTTTCGATTGGTTTATTTCGAAAATGGTTTTTTTTTATGAAAAAAAAATTAGTTCTTGACATTTTTCCTGTACAACTTACCATAATAGCCGCGTTTTATTATCTACGGATCTGGATAGGGATCTTCTTTTAACACATAATACAACAACAACTTTGGATCCTGCTCTGTATCTGGATCTATTCTAAAGATCCGAAAACAAGTTTTTACTCTGGCACATAGACGGCTCTTCAGTCGGTAGGGAGTTAGAACTGTAGTGTAAAGAAAGAAGACAGTTATCTACATGGAAAATAAACAAACATAAGAAAAAAGAGATGAGCGTATAACACTGTTGTCATTATGGATCCGCATCGTTTTATTTTCATGGGATGATACTGATCCAGATCCGTAGATAATAAAACACGGCTAATGAGAGTTATTCCTGAAAAACCCATTTAAGGGAGACCCTAAACCCCCCCTAAAATTGTTAGCGGTGCTCATATCGATGGAGACTTTTAATAGTTTCTTTAGAACCTCATAAGGAGGCTATATACCGGAATTCAGCTTTCCGGAAATGTTTTCCGAGTCAAATTCTTTATTGACTGGACTAATTGTCTTAAATAGTTGTCTAATTAGATGTTAGACAGTGTCTCTCTACCTATATATAGTTCCTAAAACTTCTAAATAGTTGGACATTTGCATTTCACAAATAAATAATAAGTCACTTAAGTCAGGGTTCACATAATCGATTCTAGAAACTAAGTTAGACAATGCACAAATTGTATCGATAATTAACTTTTTGAAGTTCAACGATTGTCTTTAAGTTAGACAAGCTTTATTAATACAACTTAGAATGCCTTTAATTTTAGACTATCTGGGGAGCTCGGCTGATGAAATACTTTTTTTTGTTAAATATCTGTTTTATAAAAATTTAAAATTAAATTTTATTTGGTTCTTTAAAACAACACCAAATACTTCTGCTAATTTAGATATAGTTTTGGTTTGAGTAAATCTCTTTTAAACCACTTGAAACAAAATCGAAAAATTCAATCTGAAATGAAGTATTTTGATTAATTAGCTACTTCTAATGGATGATTCACTTGATGTTACATTCACTCTCGTCTATGAGCTATAAAATCTGAATTCATTCAACACTTCTGAAACGAGGCATCACACACTGTTCTCGTCATCAGTACCATCATCATTAGCACATGTGTGATGTGATGCTCCAAATTGGTTCCCCTTCCGTACGTACATTATACTCTACTCATATATGTATCTACATCATGGACTTTTCGATGGTAACGAATTAATCTTAATTTTGAAATAATATGGGATGACGATGAAGTGATGAAGAGGCGAATGCTTTGATGTGCTGATGTTCTAGGTATTTACCTACTCCTCTGACTCCTTGGTATTATCATCATCATCATCATCCAACCGTCCATCCATTCACCTCTTTCGAATCATTTTTCATTTCTGCAGCACCAAAAATGGCCAAAAAAAATATCCCATATTTAAGTGGACGAAAAAAAAATTTAAAAAAAAAAAAATCAAAAAAGGCGATCACATCTACCTCAGCAGATATCATTTTTGATAGATTTTTTTTCTCAATTTTATTGAATTGGCTTAATTCTATATTATAGATATCTTATACGATAGAGGGAGAAGTTTATTTTGTTTGCGTTGTTTTTTTGGTGAAACTTATTTTATTCTCAAACACAATTTTGCAGTGTTTTTTATTTTGTTTTTCGTTTTTGTATGGATGTCAAAGCATACGATTTAGAAACTACAATTTGGGAACGGAATGTAGTCAACCGTATCAACTGTGAGGCATCGAACCGCCCGATGGTCAGTGCATTGAATTTTCCTTATGAATAATGTATTGGTGTAATAAAATTCTGTGAATTATATTTGATCGAAACATACGTACATTGATCGTACTTTAAGTTGAGTTGCACACCAAAAGTATCTTCTTCGCAAACCTCTTTAATTTTGTTTGCTAAAAATCTGTGAATCATTTTTACCTCGCGCGAATTTAGAGGGGCCAAATACACAAAGAAAAAAAAAAAAACAGAAAAAGATCGCGATCGTGACCAGTATGATGTCATGTTATGGTAGCGCAACGCCTGGTTGTTTGGAAGTTCGTGGTGTAGAAAAAGTGGTTGATGCTATATTTGGATATTGCCCAGCTATACCTTTGCATTTAAATTAATGGGAATACCTATGGAGGTACATCTATATAGGAGGCATGGTAAGGCAAAGCAGCTTACTGTACGATCGGTCGGTAAATTAAAATGTTTTTACCGCAAAGAATTCTATTGTTCGTTGCAAAAGAAATAGAATCATAAAATGCTAATGAATGGGAATGACGATCGTTGTTTGGGAATTAATACGTACATATTTGGTGTATTCAGGTATTTATTATTAATATACATATATGTAAGTATAGATATAGATATCATATAGAGTCAAAAATGTAGCACTTTACAATCATTGATTTTCACTGATAAACTCTATTAATTCTTTTTTATAGAAATAAATATATTTTAGGCATTCTTTATTCCATTTTGAAGATTATTAAACATTAATAGGTTTTTATTTCAGAAAGTTAATTTCAATTTTTTCGGAATAACCGAAGAAGCTGTACACGATTTCTTCATTGTATCGTCGAATGCAAGAAGAACAGTTGGGCCAACATTCAGGGTATAGCAGAGCATGAATTTGAAGTAGTGCAATCCATCAAATATCTTAAAGGTCAATAGTAGCAGTGCCGATAAAAACATAGGAGAAAATACACGGGCAGTTGCCCAAATCCAACAGAGCCTACTACAGTCTGTCAAATCTTTTTAAATCCAGAAACCTTACCATAACTTATAAGCTGCTGCAGTATAGGACCATGGTCCTTCCAGTACTCCGAGACTTGGGTGCTTATTAAAAGGCACTCCGACTTCTTAGCCGCGTTTGAGGCCCGGTATATGAGGAAGGACAATTCCAGAGACGCTGCAATCATGAACTGTACGCAACAGTGATGGAAATCGACTTTTTTCAATTGTACTGAACGCTGAAACAAAATAGTACTGAAAGAGAACAAATAGTACTGGGCTCTTTTAAATTCATAAAAACTAGCAAACACACAAATTCAAAAATAAAATTTATTTATTAACAAGAACCATTCACTTGTTATAAATATTAAGGTAACATAGTATAGGAACTTCATTACTATAGCTAAAGAAATAACGAACGGATCCCGTATCACAGTAATCTGAGCCAGTTGTAGCTTTCATTGAATATCGTCATTGTGTATTTAGATTTTTAGTTTTGAGGTTTTTAAAATTCTAAATCATTATTAAACTATCAGGTTTATTTTGCCATTAAAATAATCACTGATTTTGCTTTCTAAAGATCTGAAAATTAAAAATGGAAATTTTAAATGGTCAGTTACAATGATAGGTATAACTGGTGCCTTAGATCAGTAAGTAATACAAAGTTAGTTATGTAATTAACATTAAATAAGTTGTACTTAAAAAGTTATTCTTTTTGAAGAGGATTATTTGTCACGTTATAATTCACAAGATCTTTATTAATTACAAAACTGTGACAACATTCCTTTTTGTTTTTTTGGTTTTTATCAGTTCAGAACACGTTGGAACTTGTAACCGATTTTTTAATTTAGTTTTTATTATATTTTACCATACAAAATTCTTCCAACGTTTGGTGGAAAATGAGGAACACATAGGTACCCTGAATACTTCGATGAATATTTTGAAACATAAACTCATTGCATTCATTTTTTAAAAGCCCAATTTTCACCCAAAATGCCTATACAGATACATTTCTCAGTTTCTTAATATATTCGCAGTCATCTAGAGCTTTATATTCGTTGTTTATAGCTTCAATGTTTTTGTGTTCATTAGAAAAAAATTTAAAACATATTGAAAGTTAGAGTTAACTTGACCATCCAATACTGCACTTTGTGAGAAATTTTGAAGTGCGTTTAAGAAAAAGTCATCGAAATTCAATCTTCTTCTAATTTCTTGCAGAAATGTTTTAAGTAAAACATTTAGCATGATTTTTGAAGCTCTGTATATCTTTTTCACTGAACTTTTTCGAAGTGTATGAGATTGCACATTCGGTGTTGCAATATATCTCCATAACTGGTAGGTGATTTTCTAAAAGTTTATTTGAGTTTATTGGATTTTCATCAAAAGATTCCCTTACCTTTAAATTTCTACGTAATTGTTTTAAAATAACTTTCATTCTTGGAAGCAAAATATGTACTCTTAGATCTTCGGATTGCATTTCCAAATTAACATCATTAATTATTTTTAAGAAATACACGATAAAATAGTGAAATATAACTTAACATTTAAGACCTTAAGACAAAGAAAAACAAAGAATGCAGAAAAGTCATCGAATTGACGTTCAGATGTTCACTATTTAAAATCAAATGAGCGCATTCAGCCCAAGTGGGGAAGGTTTTGATATTGGGTAATTGGGCTTTGGGTATAATATCAGTTATATATCAGTTTTCTACAAACAATTCAAAATTGTACTGAAAATTGCAAAGATGTACTTACGTACTGAGAAAATCAAATTGTACTGAATTCAGTACAATAGTAAGGCTTTTTCCAACAGTGGTACGCAATCTACCTAGAAGCAGACAAAAATTAAACTCCAGTGGGCGGGTCATCTAGCTCGGATGAGCGAAAAGGAACCGGCTCGGAAAGTCCTTTGTATAGTACTATTAGCTATATTAATGTTGGGATGAAGGATTCACTTTCAAAGAGTGATGAACACCCAGACTTTTATTAAATAAGGAGTTTTAAGTTAGTTTTATTTTTTGTGTCAAACAAATTAAAAACAAATAAATTATTGTTAATATGAAAAACAAAATAAAAGCATTGTTTTCTAAAATAATATAAAAGAAAATATAATAACAAATATAAATCTATTATTGGTTCTCTTTGGCCTCTATTTTTAACATCAGAAGTGGGATACAAAGTTTAAAAAAAAAAAAAAAAAAAAAACTTAACTTCACGTGCTGGAACATTAAGTTGGCCTGAAGACTTAACAACTGTATAAAGAAGGACTGAAGGAAGAAAATGCCTCGCAGCAGAGATACTGCAAACAAGAATGCATCTGGTAATACAGGGGGATCATCTGAAATACTGAAAGAACTGATTAAGGCTTTGCAATCGAAATCAGATGAAAATGTGGATCTTCCATTTTATAGAAGTGAAGTCAATGAGTCCTCTAAATGGGTGAGTGAAGTTGATAAAGTTAAAAATGAAGTGGGTTGGTCCGACATACAAACTTTGGGAAAGGTCGGCAGATATTTGTCGAGTGATGCGAAGTTGTGGTATGATCATTGGAATCCCGACGTCAGGAATTGGGAAACCTTTCGTATAGATTTTGAAGAAGCATTTCCACCAAAAAGAAACTTAGGGCAACTTCTAGAAAAGGCGTCACATTTTAAAAGTTCTAGTGTAAACACTTATACAACTTACGTTCATGAGAAAATTGCAATGCTTAGGAATGTACGTGCTAATTGGAGTGAAAGTGATATATTAGAACTAGTTATTCACGGTATAGCTGAATTTGATGTCCGAAATACAGCAATAAAATCTAATTGCAAAACTATTCGCGAGCTATTAGTACTTTTATCTTCATTTCAAAAACCCTCAAGTAGTAAAGATTTCTACAAGGTAAATATTGATCGTTCAGTATTAAAACGAAAATTAATTGATGGGAAAGATGACGTTTCAAATAATAAGAAATGTTTTCATTGTGGAAAACTGGGTCATGTCAAATCCAACTGCTACGCTAAGCATACGCGATTTGAATCAGATAAAAGCACTTTGGCTAAACCTGTTGTGTCATCAAAGCCAGATAAGGGAATTATTTGCTCGTTCTGTGCAAAACAGGGTCATGAAATTTCTAATTGTTTTACAAAAGCAGCTATAGAGAAAAGGCGTAACATAAATTTCTGTAGTTCAGGAAAACCTTTTGGTGCTACTGAAATTACAATTGAAGGTTATCGGTTTTGGGCGCTGATTGATACGGGAGCAGATTTATCCCTTATGTCTCAAAAATTCCAACATTTATTCCAAGACAAACTTGTTGATTGCAATATAATGCTGAAAGGAATAGGCAATGTTACTATTGATGGAACTGCAAAATTTAAAGGAATTACCAAAATATCAAATATTGAAACGGCTATAACATATGTTATTGTTCCAGACGGGTGCCTTGATTATGACGTTTTTATTGGTCGAAATTTATATGATGATCATAGTTTAGCTACTATAACAGATCATGAGGGATCTTTAGTTATTCGGCGTCAGCTTCCTGGAATAAATAGAATTTCCGAAAATCTTGGTTCTAATATATCTGAAGTTTTAGTTCCTTCTCAATTCCGTAAAGAACTGCAAAATATTTTGAGAGATTTTTCTGATATGATAACAGAAGGTTACAAAGTGGGTGCAGTAAATAACGTAAGCCTTAAGATAAGATTGGAAAAAGATATCACCGTCAATCGTTCCCCTTACCGACTTGCTATTGAAGAAAGAAGAGCTGTTCGTGAAATCATATCTGACCTTACAACAAATAACATTATAAGACCCAGTGAATCTCCTTTTGAAGTCCCATTATACTTGTAAAAAAGAAAAATGGTTCATATAGGATGTGTGTGGACTTTAGAGAACTTAATCGCAACACAATTAAAGACCGGTATCCACTTCCATTGATTGATGATCAACTTGACAGGTTGGGTAAAGGTAGATTCTTTACATCTTTGGATATGGCCTCTGGATTTCATCAAATACCCTTCCATGAAGAGTCAATTCACAAGACTGCTTTTGTTACTCCAGATGGTCATTTCGAATATTTGAGGATGCCTTTTGGGTTAGCTAATGCACCTGCAGTTTTCCAAAGATCTATAAATCTTGCCTTAGGTCCGTTGAAAGATACCATTGCACTTGTCTATCTGGATGACATTTTAATTCCCAGTCTTACATATGAAGAGGGGCTGGATTACCTACGTCAAGTGTTAAGTGCAGAATACCTTGGGAGGGAAATATCTAGTGAAGGAATACGACCCGGGAAAGCAAAAATCCAGGCTTTGGTCGAATCACCTGTTCCAAAAAATGTTAAGCAAGTACGGCAATTAATGGGATTGGCAGGTTATTTTAGAAAATTTGTTCCTGAGTTTGCCTCTAGAACAGCACCCATAACAAAAAAAACAGCACAACAAAACAAAATGTTGTATTTGAATGGACAGAAGAACAAGAAAATGCTAGACGATATTTGATTGAGCATTTAACTACAAGGCCACTTCTTAATATATTTAATGCAGATTTACCAACAGAACTCCACACCGATGCAAGTAGTATTGGTTATGGTGCCGTTTTAATTCAGAAGGATAACTTAAAGACAAAAGTGATAGCTTATTTTAGCAAAAGAACTAACAAACATGAAGCGAAATATCATTCTTATATACTTGAAACGCTAGCTATAATACAGGCTGTGAAACATTTTCGGGTATATTTACTGGGTGTAAGATTCCAGATCATAACAGATTGTAATGCAGTCAAAGCTTCAGCTACTAAAAAGGATCTTATTCCTATGGTTGCACGGTGGTGGATTTATTTACAAGATTTTAACTTTGATGTAGTATACCGAAAGGGGAATAGCCTAGCACATGTGGATTACCTAAGCCGAAATCCAGTTGAAGTCGTTCGAAGAGTAAGGCATAATGATTGGGCATATATTGAACAAAAAGGAAATAAAGAGATACAACACATGTTAGAAGAATTACGAGCAGGATCACTTGATGCAAAACAGTTTGTAGAGAAAAATAAAATGTTGTATCGGAAACAAGTCAAT
Source organism: Epistrophe grossulariae (assembly GCA_929447395.1). Classification (NCBI taxonomy): domain Eukaryota; kingdom Metazoa; phylum Arthropoda; class Insecta; order Diptera; family Syrphidae; genus Epistrophe; species Epistrophe grossulariae. The sequence continues at coordinate 31,260,377 of OV839568.1, read as the reverse complement.
GAAGATGGTACTGTGAACTTACAATGGTTTGTTCCAAAACAAAGTCGTTTAGGTTTGCTACGAATTTTTCATGATGAGCAGTGTCATGTTGGTGTTGACAAGACTTATGCGTCTATTGCTGAGCACTTTTGGTTTCCTCGGATGAGAAATTTTGTTAAGAGTTATATCAAACATTGTGTTATTTGTGCGGTCAAGAAAACGAGAACTGGTCCATTGCAGGGTTTTATAAATCCAGTTGAAAAGCCTAAGCAACCATTTCAAACTTTACATATAGATTGCCTTGGTCCACTGCCTATATCAAATAATGGTTTTAAGCATATTTTAGTCATAATTGACGCTTTTACTAAATATTGCATTTTAACACCTATGAAATCGGTTACCACGACCGAAACTCGAGAAAAAATACAACATGTTCTTTCGCTTTTTGGTACGCCTAGAAAAATAATAATGGATTCTAGTACATCTTTTAAAAATACAAGTTTTCCAAAGTATTTAAACGAGTGGCACATTGAACATCATTTCACTACGCCGGATATTCACAGAGGCAATGGGCAGGTGGAAAGATATATGAGGACCATAAGAAACCTATTACGAATTGAGACAAAAATTAAAGCAGAATGGCCGAATGGTTTATGGAAAATTCAATTAGTGTTAAACACGACTGTTCAAAAATCAACAGGAGCAACACCATTACATCTTCTTCTGGGAATCCGGAGTTCAACTCCTTTGATTCAGGCAATCTTACGAAATATATCTCCTGACTTAACACCTATTCGTGATCGAAAACTTGATAGAGAACGAGTAGCGATGAAATTGTTCCCTGAACCAGATTGTATGAACAAGATAAATACAAAAAGAAGAGATAATGTTAAATATGCAGTGGGAGATTTTGTTTTGATGCATCGTGACTCTAACATGCATGATAGTAAAACTAACTACGAATTTTTGGGACCTTATGAAATATTAAGGTGTTTAAAATATGGACGTTATGAAATTCAAAAGGTTGGCACTAATATCATAACCAAAGTGTCAAAAGAACAATTAAGGGCGTGGCCTTTGGAATGGTCTCTAACATGCGATATGAAAGAAATATTGGAATTTTTAGATACTGAAGCTACAGTGAATAAAAAGAATCCAGGTTTGATTTAATATTTGTATTTTGTTGAACTTGGTGTTGGTTTTGTTTTATGGTCTTCATACCGTTAGAGTTGAAGCCAGGTGGTGGCTGCGGTCCCATCAGTTTTGTTTTATGGTCTCTATACCGTTAGAGTTGGAGCCAGGTGTTGGCTGCGGTCTCACCAGTTTTGTTTTATGGTCTTCATACCGTTAGAGTTGGAGCCAGGTGTTGGCTGCGGTCTCACCAGTTTTGTTTTATGTTCTTCATACCGTTAGAGTTGGAGCCAGGTGGTGGCTGCGGTCCCATCAGTTTTGTTTTATGGTCTCTATACCGTTAGAGTTGGAGCCAGGTGTTGGCTGCGGTCTCACCAGTTTTGTTTTATGGTCTTCATACCGTTAGAGTTGGAGCCAGGTGTTGGCTGCGGTCTCACCAGTTTTGTTTTATGGTCTTCATACCGTTAGAGTTGAAGCCAGGTGTTGGCTGCGGTCTCACCAGTTTTGTTTTATGTTCTTCATACCGTTAGAGTTGAAGCCAAGTGTTGGCTGCGGTTACACTTGTTTTGTTGTATTTGTTTTAACAGTCTGAGAACTGATAAAAACTAACTGAACTTTATTTTTTTTTTTAATTTTTTTTTTTCAGTTTGAAGACAGAATTTGGGGTGTCGAGAACGTCACCAGCGTCAGGTGGGCCGTATTAGCTATATTAATGTTGGGATGAAGGATTCACTTTCAAAGAGTGATGAACACCCAGACTTTTATTAAATAAGGAGTTTTAAGTTAGTTTTATTTTTTGTGTCAAACAAATTAAAAACAAATAAATTATTGTTAATATGAAAAACAAAATAAAAGCATTGTTTTCTAAAATAATATAAAAGAAAATATAATAACAAATATAAATCTATTATTGGTTCTCTTTGGCCTCTATTTCTAACAGTACATTCTACGGTAGACGACAGCGTGGCAGACCATGCCTACGTTGGCGAAGACCAGGACGCCTTAAGTGCAACTGGATGACGTCGGTTTGCGAACGAGATATAGGTGGTGAGAATTGTCGAAAGAAGCCAAGACCGGAACTCGGTTGTCGAGCCGAAAAAAAAGCAAGCAATAGATACAATTATGTTTAATAATAATTTTTTTCAAAAAATTAAAAGCATTATGTTTCTCGTCGTATCGTCAGTTTAATTATTTGTATTCAAAAATTGCAACACTACCAAATTGACCCTGAATTTTTAATTCACTTTATTGAGAATTTTCTTTTCTTTTACAATCTATACATTTGTCTTTTTCTTACACTAGATATATTGAGAACTGTCAAGTATGGCCCTCTTGTTTTAATAATATATGCAGGTATGCTTCTATAGCTGAACTGTTTACACGTTTTAAGAGCTCTTGCTCATGGAGCTATTTCACAAATTACTTTTTGACGTTTAAGTCTGAATTGACACTGATATAGCTTTCGATCTGACAGTTAGTTTGGCAGATACCTACCTTTATTATAAATTTAATAGGTCTGTTTGGTAACGCAAATTTGCTCAAATGTTCACATTATTTCACAATTTGCTGTCAAAACTCAAATATTGGATTTTACTAAATACATATACCTATAAAACATCAACTGCAAACTTTTAGTGCATCACTTTAAATTAAAAACACGCACACACAAAAACCTATCTGTATTTTCTTGCAATAGATGACAATAACTTCTTTTAAATTTAAACATTTTATTTTACCTTAAAGCTTTCACTTAGTTCATTGTCTGTCTATTTGAGCCTTTTTATTGTGTCGCTTTGTAACATTGCTAGCGGCATTCAACAGAACTCAATGTTAAAGAAAGGACAGCAATCATAGCATAAAAAGAAATAGGTATACTCGTATACTCGTACCAACAAAAAAAAAATTATAGAAAAACGCCAAACCATAATATCTATACTATGCAATTGGCACGGTGCCATTTTCTATTATATATTTCACGACCATGTCTTTATTTTCAGTTGTTTTTTTTTTTTTTTTTGTTCTCTTTCGTTTTCTGTTTTCAACATTCAAATGATAAGAAATTTATTTATTGCCATAAAATTGAATATAAATCACATCAAAAGCGACAATTGCCTGTAATTCAGTGATGCCAATGTTTTTGTATTCTTATTAGAAATTGATTGTAAGGACAAACATTATAATTTTGATTTAGAAGAAACTAGAGAATTTTTAAAATGAATGAATATCTTTTTCTAGGTACAAGTTTCAAGATAATATTTTAATAAAGAAATACGAAATTACTTCAATTAATATCATGGTTATAAGGAAACATCAAATTACACATTTAACTGGACTTGTTTTTTTTTTTTTAATAATAATAAACAATGTTTTCTTAATTTCCCACTTGACAATTAATTTTTCAAAACAAGGACAAAATGCATTTGTACTTAGCTTGCCATATTTTTTCAAGTTTTTGAAGCAAATGCCTATTTCATAGCAACTTGGTAACACTAAATAATTTCTTTTCGAAAAAAAACCTAATGATGTGCGTTGGGTATACACCCATTTGAAGGTCAATTCATATTTTAAGCTGGTTGGCTGGAGCTAAATCATTGGATTGGAAAAATAAAAAACTAGATAGATAGTTATTCAAAAAATGATAGAAGATAATGACAGTTGATTTTGCAACCATTCACAGAAGTTCCTGAAAAATCTGCTTCGAGTAAATCAATTCAGCCAGCACTATATCCCGCAGCATCATTAATATGCATCAATATACGAGTAGAATAATGCATTCTTTTCATGTGTAATATTATATGCATCTATTTCATCTCTTGGGAAACTGCCAGAGAAAGCATATTTTTCATATTATCATGATTTTTTTTTTGTCTAATAAGATTTTGTAGAATTTTCGTAACTTCAACTTTTGTGTTGGTGTCACAAGAATAAATTATAGAACATTTTTTTTTACTTTTTTAAGTAACTTCAGATACGCGGAACAACTGCCGGTAAATAGATTTAATTAGATAATTACATTATACCTATACATGTATACAACAATTATATTGAAGGTCTTTACATCAACATTTTTAAATAAGACCATAGAACAAAAAATAAAACATTAAATTAAGGTTTCTTCTTGGCAGTTAGAAGTTATTATTCCACACAATAATGGTGATTCCGCTTGTCTTGGTTAAAGCAAAGGCCATTGGGTCATGTTCACATAACCTCGGGTCGACACTTAATGAACGATTAAATCATTCAAATTTCTTCGTCTCTGACCTTCATCACCCTTGTTCCGTCCAATCAAATAAACTTTTCCTCACACTTAGATATACATATATATACAAACTCTTATACTTTGTTTAACTCCCTCATGAACACACATAATAAAAGTAATATCCTGAGAAATTAGTATCTAATGTAACGTAGGACTTATGTAGGTATATATAGAGAGAAAATAAAACTCACTATCATCGTCCCTTGGAAATTTTGTTCAAGTGGCTTCTGCTTCTGCCTTGTCTGCCACTATATATATGTATCACCGCACACCGCACATCACAGCCGCATGATGCAAAAGCCCAAAGAGATGAATAGAACTTAGATAAAATTGTCCTGATTATTATTCACTAGGGCCTCTTCCGAGTGATTCTTATTCTCACATACCTACATTCAATCCTCAACCTCACCCTCCCACCTCTCATTTGAACATAAATTCGCCCTTCCACAATGTGTCCTGTGAGATCCTTTGACCTTTGTCTTCATCGTGTGTCGTTTGCTCCTCTCTCAGCTTATGTTCAATGTTGATGCGTATGCAAGGGAATAAAAATAAATATGTTTTCCTAATGTGGATGCTGTGGATCTGGATGTGTGTGTGGCGGTGGCGGCGGCGGCGGTGGTGGTGGATAAAGTTTTTAACTTTTGTTCTATTCTTCTGGTGGACGAAGGACTCCAATCCCCCTCCTAGCCACCATCTCTGACATCTGCCCTCAATCTAGTATATTCCTGTACCCTGATGCCCTCTGACAAACTATGAATCGTAAAGAGTGAGTGGTGTGCTGAGAGAGACTCATGAATATTATTTCCCTTGGAGGCATTCCCCAGAATTGGCTGGCTGTTACTTTTCGTCATCTTGCTTTGGCTGCTGGTCTAAAAAGTTGCGATAGGGGTTGTGGCTAAAGGGGGTGTGAAAATTGTTACCAAATTGTAAAATACTCTAGAGGGCACTTCGTTTGGAGTTTTATTTTATTTTTTTGAAGTGTGATCTCACAGAGTGGAAAAGTTGACCACATTTTTTGTTTGTTTCATTGTATAAGGGGGATAACTTTGGTTCTTTCCCTTTACAACTGGTTTGATATCCTTTTTACCAAGTCACTATACCATCATCGTCATCGTCACCGTCGTCGTAGTTGGTCTTGCTATAGACGTTCGTTCATCCCTTTTGGGGACTAGGATTGAAGATAAATGCGGTGGATAACGATTTATTTGTGTCAATTTGAGTTTTTTCAATTGGCAGGAGAATGTGTTTATTTTCAGCAAATGGAATAGGCTTGAGGCCATGATGTATGTATATGTAGTCAATTTTGTTGTTGTTGTTTTTGACTTGGCTAGTTGATTTGGTCGGGTCATCTTCATTGTCTCTGATGGTGTACCCAAAATTTGTTTCAATTATTCGGTGGTGATTTATCGCTAATGGAATTTTATTTTTATTTTTAGAAAAGAGTTCGCATATAGCTATGTATGGAATATGGATGTTGTTTGAAGAAGAAGATATTGATGCAAAAGTAAGAGAGAATTATAAAAATATCAAATCTTTGAAATAAATATTGCATGCCAGGTATTATATGATTTTGAAAAAAGGGACAGTTATGTATGTCGTACTAGATCAAGAATCTCATATATTATGCAAAGATTCCCCATACGTACGGTGACCATATTTTAGAATTTAAAATAATGAACATGTGAAAAAGGCAACAACATTCAATTCAATTTTAAATTATTCCATTTAATTAAAAAGATATCTACTTAAAAATGAAGGTACATGAATCCGAAATTCAGTCTTTGTTTGCATAAAACTTAAATTTTAAAACAAAAAAAGACTTAAAGAAAAAAATAAATCTATATTAACATATTTCATTTTTACGGATTTTGATATTTTTCTGAACCCGCGAAGCGTGGCATTCAAGGCATCTTTAAAACTATTGACAAAGTCAAAAACATTTTCGTTTTAAAATCATTAATTGAAAAACATTTTAAAGCAAATTATGAATAGGTACTTTAATAGTGGGTTTTAATGCCAATTCAGAAAGGCAAAAACTATAACGGGTTTTAATGCTTTTTTGTGGTGGGTCTTATTGCCACTCCAATAAGGAAAAATAGCCTGCAGGTTTTAATTACATTTTTTGGAAATATGACCCATGGGCTTTATTTCCGCGGGTCTTATTGAACTGTACCTAGAAAAAACTCTGCAGGAGCATTTAACAAAAAAAAATTGTATTTGACATTATTTGACATTATTTTTTTTTTTGACATTGAATTTTGCTTTAATATTAATGTTATTGTTTTTAGGAATTTGTACTAAATACAGAAAAAATAATGAACAACTTCTGAAATACTGAACATTTATGTGTTTTTGTTCAACAAATAATTCATAATGAACATCGTCTTCAAATACTAAACTGTTCATTATTATAATGAACGGATGGCCACCGTACCCATACGCCACATTGTGAGTTTAAGAATATTTAGTAGGATAAGAATTGTTACACAGCAATTTCAATTAAAGGCTGAAAGAAACTGACAGCATGATTTTTTGACGATTGTAACATTTCTACATACACAAAAGATCTGATTCTTTACTTCTAAAAACTGCCTCTTTCTATCCATTTTACCCAAGAGTTTTGTCAAAGTTCATATACAAAACTATACAATTGGACTAGAATTTGACAAAATTGGCAATTTTGGGAACTAAAGAAACAGACCTAATAATTGCGCTCCTTTAACGACTTTAAAACTTTGCAATTTTATTTTCGGTGCATTTAAGTGAATTTCAGTACAATGTCGTTCCCCTACTAAAAAAATCCACAGTTTTTCAAAAAAGTTAAAGCTCTCGAGAAAGTACAATATTTCCCCTTTCTGATGTGATTTCCTGCCCAAGAAATTAGGCACATTTAGGAAAATGAGATCTCGGAGATATCAGCAATCTCAGTTACACGAATAGGATTCCTCAGCAAAATTTCTCAGCTTTGCTGTTGAAAAATTTTTTTGGATTGGCTTGTCCATTTTTTTACGGAGCGGAATCTCTGAAATGTCATTTTTCTTAACTCGCCTATTGACATTTTAGTAAAATGTTGGAATGAATGAATGCTAAACATCATGTCGTTAAGCTAAGTACAGACGATTGTCAGATCTTACAATATTGTCAGATCTGTCAGTGAACACACAATTTTGTCTGAAAATATTGTCAGACACGTCATTGTCAGACAACAATCTGACAAAAAATTGTCAGGTATCTTACAATCGTCTGAACACACAATTTTTATCATTGTCAGTCGATTAGGACATTGTCAGACTCATTGGTCATTGTCAGGTGTATTAATTGAAAACATCTTACAATTGCTGACAATTTCTTCATTATTCGAAATGTCAATGAGTTGGTTAGAGAGAGATAAAAACAATAGCTGACAACCAAATTGGAAGAAATCTACCAACCCTCATTCATTGTAAGAAATATGTCAATTGTCAGCTAATTGTAAGCTATTGTCGCACCATTGACAGTTCTGACAATATTGTAATATCTGACAATCGTCTGTACTTAGCTTTATAGTGTCATTCACATAAAGTGGTATATGGAAAACTGTGAATATGTATATGAATTTGATTGTTCCCGTAGGTACTTTTGCGCTGTTTTACTCATTTAGAGAGAAATTCTTCGTCGTTCTTTAAATTTTGACAGTTTTTGAATTTTTGTGCACAAAGTAAAGGATTGGATCTAATTAAATTGTGTTTTTTTTTTTTTTTTCTAAACGTCCAGTTTTGCTAAACGTACACCAAAAATTTGTATTTGCCTACCATGTGTATTTTACGGATTCAAGGTTTCGATAAATGTGAATATGCCAAACGAGTATAATCTACTCTCACCGCCGGATTATGGTAATCGGGATAATTTTCTTCATAAGTTCACCTAAGCTCAGCCTGATAATCTCGAATATCCCGGATTTGGTTGACAATTCTTTGGGCTGTCAAAAGTTCAACGAACGAAGTTTTTTTAAATATCAAAATTTTGAATTATATTTAGCCTTATAAAGTGATCCTCGAAAACCCTTTCGCCTTCACGTTTAAGATTTTACTAGAAATGAGCAAAAAATCACGACCTGTGATTTTCGACCTGTGAGTCAAAAATCACAATCACCATCTGTGAGCGACTCACTAATAACCTGTCATTGTGGTGATTGAAAATCACAACTGTAGTAAAATCACAATTTCACTGGGGTTTCAAAATCACAACAAACAGAAACGATTCACAAATCACGACAATCGGACAAAGATGGTCGTCGTGAGACTTGATTACTTTATGAACTGTGTACAAACTCACGATCGCAGCAATGACTAAAATGAATCAGATTTGTATGTATTCGTGATTTATTTAAAATTTTAGCAAATGAACAAAATCACAAAACAGAGAAAAATTTCGTAAGTCATGACGAAAATATTATGAAGAATAATTTAATTCTTTAATTTTTAGTTTAGAAGCTTAGGAGTTATAGAACTGAATTGTGAACTGTGATTCTGGCTTGGTCGTGATTTTTTACACAAACAAGGAAGAATGAATTGAGTTTTTTCTTTATTCAAAGATGATAGAAAGCTGAAGTTATTTATATAAACTCTCTAAAGCATTAAGGTTCCCCCACACCAACGCGAATTTTCGGTGGCGACGACGAAAACAATAAAAACAATGTGTTGTTTTCATTGACAACCACATGTTGTTATTGTTTTCGTCGTCGCCACCGAAAATTCGCGTTGGTGTGGGGGAAGCTTTAACTTGATACTTCGCACTTATTTTTCATTAAAATTCAGTTTCCCTTGATCCAAAGGCACTCGGGCATTCGATATTTTAGCTAATCCAAATTTTTGTTAGTCGATAATTTGGAATTCGAGACTCGAGATTTTTAGCAATTTTGTATTCGGATTTATTTCCCTCGAGGTACCTACCTTAATTAACATGTAATTACTTTTTATTTTACCTCCAAATTTTGGGCCTCCAAAAATATTTTAAATTTACCAATAAAAATGATTCATAAGTCACACTCACATGTTATACCTGTAATTGGAAAATCACAGTTAAACTCATCTCTAGATTTTACATTTGAACTTCAGTTTTGACACTTTTGAAATTTAAATAAACAAGAAGTTCGTTCACTGTTTCAGATAATAATAGGTGTGTTCGTTTACTTTATTTGTGTGAATTTCTACGTCATTTTATTTTTTGTATATGAACTTTGACAGACTTTGGTGTAGAAACTCACAGAAATGCACAGAGTTTCAAAGTAAAGGAACTAGGCTAATGGTACGTTCAGCTGAGTTCCTCAAATTGATAAATGCTTTCACGAAATTAAGAGTGCTTTTCATCGATTGCTCATAAACGCTTTTAAGTTTCCAGGTCCCCTAACTTAAAAATTGTTTTTTCTTTTCTCCCACAGTAACAGTAAATTCAAGGTAATATATTGCCTAAAATGTCCAAATGCCCAAAATGTCAAATTCAATTTAATTTTGAGTTAAAAAATCATTTATTCAAAAACTAAGCACTAAAATAACTTCATTTAAAAACATAATTAAAAAATGAATTACTGGCTTTAAAAAAAGCTAAAACTTCATATTGTTAGTATTGCTGTTGTGTTGTTATATTCATTTTTTATTTTAAATATTTTTTTTAACTTGCCCCTCCCACCTAAAGGAGTGGACAAATAGAGTAGGCCAATATCTTAAAATCGTGTTCACATATAATGTACCAACAATAAAAAAAAATAATTTATGCCTTTATCACAAAATGCACAATTTTTGAACGCTGCCCCACTATATAGAATAGTAAAACTCTTAACTCTTCCGATTGGTTTATTTCGATAACGGTAGTTTTTAAGAAAATTATTAATGTTTTTTTGTAGGAAATTTTCTAAGCTACAAATTAGTTGTTCTAATTTTATTTTACAACTTACCATTTGAGAGTTATTCCTGAAAAACCATTTTGGGGGGTCTGCAACCCCCCGTAAAATTGTTAACGGCGCTTATATTGATGGGGACTTTTGACAATTTCTTAGGAACACCATGAGGAGGCTAATAAATCTAGCTTTCCGGCGATAAATTCCTAATTGGGCTGTTTTTATGGCTTTATTGACTGGGCTTTAAGGGGTTTTCAAATTTGTTTTCTTTAAGTAAAATAGGTATAATGTTGTTTTGTGCTATAATATATCCCGAAGTTCAAGGTTTTATGGTCTTTGAATTGTTTGCATTGTGTTGTAATTTTTTCCCTGCTTATAGTTTATGTTTTTGACATTTCAGCTTGAATTATAAATACAAAAAAATGAGATACCATCACCCAACCCACAACTTACCTGCCCTTTTTCAATCACAGCGAAAAAAAACGACACATTTCTTTCAGTTGAAAATAAATATCCATCGAAGAAAAAACTAGAGATAAACTTTTGACAGGAGATGCCAACGAAAAAAAAAATAAAAGAAAAGAAAACATCGCAACTTTTTTCCAGTCAAATAAGACGACACAATTGATGATGTTGAGATACATCTTGTCATAACCCTTTCTTCAATTCTCACCTTTAGGCATCATTGACGCAAAGGGAAAAAAAAACAAACCACAACAAAACACCAAGATCTTAAAAAATAAACACTAAAAAAAAACCTGCTAGCATAAATCATCCCATTGTTATCATTTCACTTCTGAATAGAGAATGTTAACCAAAAATGACACGAGAAAAAGAAACAATTCTTCTCTTCTGAATTTCGGAATTTTGAAGAAAACAAATTCAGGACGAAAACCAACCATCACTATGCTGATGTAAACGTGTGTACAGGTCGGGTAGGTATGGTAGGTAGGTACCTAAATATCCTTGCAATTTGTTACCTATTCATTTTGAACTTTAATTTTGCTCGTGAGCCTTTCAAATATGACAAAAGACAAACTAACAACTTTCTGCACAGCATTATAGTTGGAAGAGGGGATGAGTCCAAGAGCCAAAGCCCACAGAGTGCTTTTCTGAAAAATGATAAAGGATTTCTAGAAACACTATAGTACCTACAGAAAGTCCACACACTTTATACCCAACCCACACAGACATCAAACACATGCTAATATGCACTCGAATGCAAACACGGACAAGAACATAAAATCCCATTTATTTTGCTTGAATAAATTCAAATAATGGTCAACCAAAATAACAAGTCGACAGATGATGTACTCCGGCGCATAAGTGATGTTCTTTTCTCAGCTGTGACTCTGCGGTAGGGCCAGGACTAGGGCACCGTGTATATGTATATAAATATGTGTGTGCTTTTGGGCTATATTGGGCTGATGTGACTAGGGATGGGTGCATCCTTATATAACAGGATGCAGCAGGGCCCTGATGCTGGGCACATTTTTGCATTTGTATAGAGAAGTTTCCTACTCAGTCATCACATCGTATTCTATTCTGAACAAAACATCAATTTGAATACACCAGAATATAGCAGAAGGCGCAATATACCACAGCTATATCAGAGAAGTCTGCTGTCCATTTCACTATGATGCATCTCGATAACACATCGCCAACACCACCAGCACCAGCACATACAAGAACAGAATTTCTCAACTATCAAATCAGTTCAGTTGTGGTAAAATGGTAAAAAAAAAACAAAAAAAAACACACGTAAGTGTAAGTATATACGTTTAGTTGCATTGGAAACCTTTTTTCTAAGAAACTGACAATTTAATTTGAACAACTAAATGAAATAGAAAATTGGTTCTATTTCATTTCTCCTTTTAAACAATGCGGGATGGATAAGAAATAAAAATAAAATTCGAATAAAATAAAAAAAATAGAAGCCTGAATTTTTGATGAAATAGCCAAAGCAAGAAAAAAATATGTTTTTTTTTTTTCCATAGTTAAACTGGAAGGAAAATAAATCGAATTGAAATACCAACCTAGTTTCAATTTCAAAATGTAAAGGGCTTAGTAACCTATTTTTAAATTAATTTACCTATGGCGTTTTCTATAGGTACATATACGAGAAGCCTTCCAAACCTTTTTAAACAAAATGACGTTTCTTCTTCCAAAAATTGTAAAAATGCATCTGGATTTGATTTCAGAATCAAAGGAATGTTCAATGCGGAAAACAACATAAGGCGTCTCCCTCCCTTCAGTTTCATTATAGACGGTGTTCACATTGCACTGCCTCCGCCGACATTTTCTGACGTCTCTGTACTTTTATCACTCCCACTTCATGGCGATAAAGTGATGTCTTTTTTGATCACGTCTTTCTCGTCATGAAGTGGGAGTGAGAAAAGTATACAGATACGTCAAAAAAAAAGTGGGAGAAAAAAGACCCTGTTTAGATTGGGAAGATTGAGTCCGGACTGGTGAATGTCATCGTGTTTACATTTGAAATTTTCAGGCACCTCAAAATACATTGAAACAACATTCCACACATTGAAGGACGCTGTTTAGATTGGGAAGATTGAGGCCGGTATCACGGCAGTTCATAGGCAAGAGAAGTGTGGGGTGAGGAATCTCGTGAAGCAGGAAGAAAACATAAAAACCGGACTCATGAGTCTACTTTGTTGTTGTTTCATTGTGTGAAATGTTGAAATTGTTGTTGTTTCAATGTATTTTGAGGCGCCTGAAAGTTTCAAATGTAAACACGATGACACTCACCAGTCCGGACCCAATCTTCCCAATCTAAACAGGGTCAAGCAACAACAAAGTAGACTCACGAGTCCGGTTCTTAAGTTTTTTTCGTGCCTCACGAGAATCCTCATCCCACCCTTCTCTTGCCTACGAACTGCCGTGATACTGGCCGCAATCTTTCCAATCGAAACACCGTCAAAGTCCAATGTGACCACACACCGTCTTAAGTTAAAGTTGTCCAAAATATTCACCTGAACTTTAATTCTTCTGTCAAAAAAAGTTTTTTGATTTAATTTCTGAACAAGCTTTTGCAAAACTTTTTAATATCTTTTTTTATTTTTATGTAAATTTAGGTTTCTTTTTGGTCATTTACTTTTAGATGCAAATAAAACGAATGTTATTTTATACTTTTTAACTACCAACGTTTATTACATCTAATTAGATCCCGCAGGAAAAAACAAATTAAATTAACTTTTAAAGCAGCTAAATCAATTTTATGTGGAATTCCTTTGAACCAAAGAATCGATTTTTTTTTCTAAAAGAATCGAATTTTTCTGTGTCAAAACAAATATTGGTAATTTAGCAAGATTCAAGAAAGACTTTACACCAATTGCACACACACCATATTTCACATTTCTAAAATGTGAAATTGAATGTCTCGGTGTTTTAAGAAAACAAATTGTGTTTTTGGTTGCAACAAGTTTTCGGTTAATTTTATATTAAATAGGTATTTGTGCGTTATTTTTCAATTAATACTAGGTATCTAATAAATAAATAACTGACTTCCTCATAATTTCCAAATTGAATATTTATTTGACGCTTTACTTCAAAGTACATGCTGTCAAGTCCCACAGAGATGGGAATATGATTTTTTTCGTATTCCTTTCAACCACAGAAAAAATTCGATTCTTTTTAGAAAAAAATCGATTCTTTGGTTGAAAAGAATTCTATATATAGTAAAACCCGCTTAAGAGAAACTGCAAAATGTCACAGTCTTTCTTTCACTTAAGCGGGTTTTTCACTTAAACGAACCCCGCTTAAGTGAAAAAAAAAATTTCACTTAAGCGGAGTCCGGATAAGTGAAAAAAAATTGCACTTAAGCGGATTTAAAAATTCCAGAAATTCAAATGTCATTTTCGTAATGAAAATTTGGTGGAGTGAAAAATAAAAAAGAAGTAAAAGCGTTCCGCAAATTTTTTGTTCTGTTGTATTAAATTTTTTTTCACTTAACAGAGTTTTTTCAATGAAAAATATTAAATTTAACTGAAAATATGTTTCAGGTATCCGGGTTTTCACTTAAGCGAGTTTCGCTTAAGCGAAGTGTTATAAAGGTAATTGGTCGACAAATACTCGGGGATGAAAAAAGTGTTTCAGATAAGCGGGTTTTTCTCTTAAGCGGGTTTCTCTTAAGCGGGTTTTACTGTATAAGGTTTTGTGAGTTAAGACAAATCTTTTTTATTTGACTGCAGATTGTGGTTGTCACATTTGACAATCGCCATGATGGTAGGCGTTCCTTGGTCCAGAAACAAATCATGATATTTCTTTAATTCATAAATTGCAAACCTCACCGGAAAACTTTAAAGTTTACAACACATATTTCCAGTCTTAAAAATCATTTCAAACAATTTTAAATTTTTTTTCCCTATCTAGTGAATAAATACATTTCAACAAAAAGCATTAAAAGCTCAGTTCCCATCACTTCAGCATGAACATCATCAGCAAAACAGTGACCAAAGAACCGCTATTAACAGGATTTGAAATTTTTGCATTATTTCATTATTAACAATCAGATGCGTTTTTGGTTTTAATTCGGAATTTATACTATTTATATTTTCATGGTTAATGTTAATGTCTGTATACCTACAAACATACATATGTATATCGTAAAGTACTTTGTTCTTCTTTTTATTTTGTTTTTATTATTTTTTTTGCCTGTTAAAGTTTTTAATCTGATGAAATATTTTGTTTTGAAATTTTTCATAATTTTATCAACGCATTAGCGTTATGGGATTTATACTTATTATAGTTATATTTTGATGGAAATAGAATGTTTAAGAATAGAAACTTAAAATATATAATAACAATTAGAAAACACAGGTATATTATGTATGTACAATGTACATATGTAATATTATTTAAAGTTTTCGAACTGCTTATAAAATTCTAATCAGAAAAGATTTACTTGCGATATATTGTACTACAATGCAGAACTAGTCTAAGTCCATAATTTCAAAATCAGTTTTTTTTACTTCATAAGGAAGTTTGTTGTGTTCCGCGCACTTTCTACATATTTCGAATATTCCATCGTACAGTAGCTCCTACAGAATTTATAATGTCGAAAGTCAGCATTTTACGGACTGAGGTTCTTTTTTTTTAAATTTTGTAAATGTGACTTTTACTATAGTTCTGCATTGTAGCGACGATATGTAGATATAAAGAGCCCAAATACCCACTAATTAAATATGAACAAAATGTAAATAAAATAAATCAAAACAAAAAAATGTAAACAACAAAGCACTCGTATGCATATCGCCCTACATCTGGTTAGTTAAGTATTGCCAGTCATCACCTATCGATACCATCGTTCGTTGACCTGATCATATAACACTATACCGCAGTCGGTCGCTATGCATGCAGTGTGAAAGAAAAATGCTTATGACGATTTTATATATGATTGCACTTATTGAGCAAGCAATTGGAATGCACTTGAGGATATACAACCGAAGGTTTATTTTGTCAAGTGGACATTAAATTCTTGTATGGGTCATAAATGAAATTGAATAATACTGGATAAAGAAAATAAGAAAAGGATAAATATTAATATAGAAATTTATTGATTTAGTTTTTAAGTGTAAATAGGTGAATTTTTGTAAATAAAATTTAGTCTAGTTTTTGAATTGCAACGTGACTCTCATTTCTCGACTGAAGAGCTCAGATAGTACTAAACCTTTAATAGTGCACTTTAACCGCGATGCTCGGACACACAAGCGGCTCTTTGAGCTAAGAATAACAGACGACATTGCAACAAACAACATAACAATAATATGTATACCTACAAATAGGTACATATATGGCAAGTTATGGATTCGTAAAAAAATCGAACTCGAGAATCGAGATTCGAAAAAAGTTGGTCTCGCAGTTCTGTCTGTGTGTCATGTGATTTCGGCTGCGGGTGGGGCGATTTTACGACACGTTTTTGTTATTTTTTCTGTTTCGATGGTGAAAGCGCATTTCCAATTGGTTTGGTTTCGATATAATTTTGACAGCTGAAAGTTAGATTAAAGGTTCCCCCACACCAACGCAAATTTTCGGTGGCGACCGACGACGAAAACAACAATAGCCGTGTTTTTTTGCAAGCCCGGGGGGAATTGGATGAATAAACGACGTCGGTGCTAAACAATTAACATGTTAAATGCAACAACAACTGATCCCGGAGAATTCTCGGGGTTTAACTTAAGCGCACCGAAAAACTGTGTTACCGGCATGAATTGCATACATGTTATCGATAGTTTGTATGAAAACTCCATGTTTGTTACTGTCATGGCGTCGCTAATCCCCGCTGTCGTTTTTTTTCAACCAATTCCCTCCGGGCTTCAAAAAAACACGCCTAATAACAACACGTGGTTGTGAATGAAAACAACACGTTGTTATTATTGTTTTCGTCGTCGCCACTCGCCACCAAAAATTCGCGTTGGTGTTTAATACTACATTGAAAAACTGCTTTTGAGTTATTTTGGGCTCAATTTATTTGAATAATTAACTAATTTTGAGTTAACTAAGGTGCTGAAATCTACCTCTTAAAATAAACAACCTGATATTGTGAAGTTGGTTAATTTCAGCCCACTTTTTTTTTTCAAAATCTATTGCTCTTACGAACAAAAGTGTCAACACCTTTTTTTTATTTATTTAACCTCACAACATCAAGAGAAGTTGTCCAAATCTTTTCCGATTTTCTTAATTTATCAAAACAGAGCTTTCCACTAAATTTGCCTTTGTGGGAACTCTTTTTTATATAATTTTACTTGGTCCTATTTAATTTTCTTAGTAAGCAGTAAGCACTGAAGTACCACTTCTACAATCCATAAAGAAATCATAACTGTTTGATTGGCAAGTAATTAGCCTAGGGTAGGTACATTATTTATCCTCTGTCAAATATTTTTGAAATGTTATCCCTATGTGTTTAAAAAGTTTAATCCTTAGGTAAATATTAATTTATTTTACATTTTTGCACCCAAAAACAGGATTTCGTTTCAAATTACATATTTCTTCTTCGTATATCTTAGAAATATTTTACATCAACTTAGGTACTATATATAGGTACATACATACCTATATACGACCATCATGGCGAGTCTAAATATTTGATATGTATACCTATGTATGACAGAACATTTACAAGATTCAACGCCATCCACCACACACCAAGTAAAAGTTAAACAAGTTCGTATCCTCTCGGTGGGCCCAAATACGGATAGTGAAAACTAAAAACCCACGCACAATTCCCCCAACCGCTTTATTTCATCAGTTTACATTACACAATACACACCCACAGAAGCAAAAAGTTGCTGCACTGCAAACTGCAAGACAACCACACCACCATCATCAATGATGTCTTGTTTGCATTTTTCCTAAATGTTTAACATTCCTTGAAAAGAAAAAAAACAACAACAAAGAAATACCATTCAAGGATAAGAAAAGGACAAAACATACATACATAATATAATAACATCCGCACAAAACCAGGCAAGGCAATGCTGTGCTGTGCCGAGTGCAAAAAACTAACAGTGAATTCAATGAAAATTAAATGCACATACCTATACTTTTCTTTTGTTCGCCTTAACGTTTCAAAATTTATTCAAAAGTAAGATAAGTTCTCTTCTCTCTCTCTCTCTCTCTCTCTCTCTCTTTTTGTCCTCTTATTCCTTCCTAGTGTTTTCCACTATTCGTCCTGTTTTCATGTTTTTCTTCATGGAATCCTAGATATGAGCGCAGAAATCCTTATGCTGCCGCTGATCGTTCTCGTCGTCGTCATCTATGTCGTCTTGAATTCGCATTGGTGTATATAGCTGCAAAAGCTCGATAGTGCTCGTCGCTTTTGTTAGAAGGCAAACGAGGACATTTGGCTGCAAATGACAACTTTCCGCGAACTCAGTATGCGAGTCCTAGATGTGTGCAATTTTTTTATTTCACATCTTTAACATGGCAAACTAAAAAAAAAAATCTAACACAGATATCCTTATATAGTCATGTTTCAATAGGACCGAGGACGAAGACTTGCTCTCTCAAGTTGACATTCATAATGCGATTTTTTTTTTGTGAAGAAGAAGCAAAAAAACGGGGTTCCACGGTCGTTTGTGGACGTTTGTATGTTTCTATGGCTTGAATGTTCCCATCGTTTGATTTATACGGTCAGGGGGTTATTTTCTCCAAAATTATATTTTAAAGACCTCCAACCCTTCGCATTAAATTAATATGAATGAGAAACAAACAAAAAAACAAACTGCTTACAACATTCAACATATTCGTAGTGTACATTGGCTTGGCTTGGCTCACAGCACAGGTGTTCCGAAATCAATTTAATTCAATTCCATGTATTTAATTACCCCTTGAGCAAAAGGGTTCCGTTATAGTATCTACCAATACCTTAACCTAAATGTGCATAAATATTAATTTTATGAGATGAGTTTAAGGTTTGTATTATTTGAAGGTAATTTTGGTGAGTTAAAGTTTAATTATACATACATAAAGCTACGAAATTTTGGTACTTTAGGTGATTTGTTTTTAAAATAATGTATATTAAAAAGGACTTATTGTCAATAACTAATCAATTAATATTTCTAATGTTTAAGCTTTTGATGACCCTAGGGCAAAGAAATTGATTCCTTTGGCAAATTTGCTAAAACCTATTAGATAGATAGGCCATTACATAATTCAAATCGTCGTCGTTCTATGAAAACTCCTTACCTAAGTCCAATTTTTTCAAAACTTCGATACATCTTATTACACTAACTATTAATAAATAAATATCGTTCGTCGCAAACTCGGGACGACGCCCTTCCAGGTCAGTAGCACAACTCAATAAACTCTGCCACATCCACCGAGCTTCGAATGCAGTCCTGCTAACTAATACTAACTAACTAATGGACAAGAGGGATTTCCCTGTCCATGAATCTCCTATTTGTGGATGCGTGAGTTTGTTTGTTAACAATCTCCTTAAATACGTCGCAGTTAATCAAAAATGGAGAGTTAAGTTATGCCTCAACTTCAATGTTATTTTAATTCTAAATTCTAAATTGCTTGAATTCAAAAATGTCCGAGTTGTTTTTAGTAAAAGATCCATAACTAAAGCAAATGTTTCAAAAATAAAAAAAAGGACTTAGGGAGTTGTCATAGACGACAACAAAATAACATTTTTTATATATTACGTACCTTCCTACTCAGTGAATTGACGGATTGAAGTTAAGAATTTTATATTCCACAGTTTCTTATTTAAAACCGAACAACTATAACTGATGGGATATTGAACGATTCTAAATAAAATTCGAGAAGAAAATAGTATTGCCAGATATGCCAACATCATCTACCAAAATGGTGAAGAGTGAACTACAATGTACGCAAATTATATAAAGGAACACACATTTCACATTTCAACAACAATCAGTTCCAAAAGTGCCAAACCATCAAACCGGGACCCCATGAATTCGAGGAAATCAACAGGATTATCGAAAAAAAAACAACAAATTCCAGAAAATATTATAATGTAACAGACATGAGACAAAGGGAAGTTTTAGGCTATAAAGTGGAAGAATTAGCCGAATATTTCGAAGGAAATTTCGTGCCAAATCCACCTACCGATTCTGCATTGTAAGAGGCTAGATCAGACGAACACTGAAATTATCATTTTTAACGATAATTATTTGTAATCCAGCCATTGGTCCCTATAGCCGACTGGAAGCTCCACCAACCTCGAAGAAGGAGCCGTGTTAATCTGTAGTGGATAACCTAAGAAATCATGTTGACCAGTCATGACTTCTAACTAAATCATAAGGAAGTTTCCCCAAATCATGGTGCGTTTCCTTACCATCATGTTCAACAACTGTGTCAACAATTGCAATTTTCTGAAAAGATGGGTTGTTGAAAAAATAGTGCCGAAGAAAGTCGATAGGATTACCTTTTCGGATATCGTCCAATATCTCTCCTCAGCAACATCAGAAAAATTCTTGAAAGACTTGTTCTTTAGAGGATGAAGGCGTTCTGCCGTGTTATAACAACAACATCTCGGATATGCTGTTTGGATTTCGGGAGAAATACTCAACTTTACATCCATTCTTGAGTTTCCAGATGTGCGATGTTATTACCCTCATTCAATGTCAGGAATTGCTATTGAATGTCTCCTGGATGTAGAGAATGATAACATCTGGATATACGAGGCAAGCTAACCTAATTTTCCAGTAACTCAGTTTTCTCAATTCCATATAAACAGAAGTTGCCCCCAAAAGGATCAACACGCGAACCATACCTCTACAACATTTTCACGCCACGCCGTGTATAAAATCTGTATAAGAATAGGCATGAATTAACATTGCAAGGTGTAAATTTAACAATAATCACCGGTGTAGTTTATCTGATGCCTTGCCATAATAAACGGCAGGACCCATGTTCTGTAACTTTCGAATCGATAAAAATAGTCGAGAAACGGTGAGAATCGGAACAAAAATCAATTTATAGCATCATCGGGTTTCTGTATATTTTGACAGTCGATAACTTTATCGACTGAAAGAAATGGAACTGGAATACTGGGAAAATGCGATAAAATGGGTTTCTGTATCTTTGAAAATCGATAAGTTTTTCGATTTAAATGTCAAATCTTATCACCAGCAAAATAGCTAGTGAGATAAAGAAAGTTAAAAAAAAAATGATGAGCTATTGCATCGTTGCCAGTATTGCAAGTATATATTTTCTTTGCTTTTTATCAATATACCTTGAACAATTATCGTCTATACAGATGATAAAACTAAAAAGGTTTCAAAAGATATCCCTGCAGGCTATAAATATTATCTTCATTAAAGAGGTGATCATGCAAGACAGACGTTTAGACCATGACGAAAGAGGTCTGGGGAAGGTGGTTCTCGACAATCGTCCAGCGCAACACATATAGGTATTCCGTTTAACTTTGGAGAAAATGGAATCTTGGTCAAAACTAACCGAATAATACCTTGGAGGATTCTTTACCAAAATGCATTTAGTAAATACCAGACTCTTTTGCATCCAACTGATACATTTATCTGAGTAGAAAATGATTGAGTTGCAGTTAGGCTTACCAGCTCTAAAATCAGCAAAGCCTGACAGTAAAGAAAGAAAAGCCTGATTTTTGAGAAAAAAGCCTGACAAATAAAAAAACATTTTTTTTCCTTTTTGAAACTTCATTTTTATAAAACAAAAAAAAAATTAAAAAAAACATTCATATAGATAACTTACCCTGATTTGGATGCACGAAGACGACGAGACAATAAATAGATTGCAAAAAAAATACGTCATAAAATGAAAGTGTCATATCTTGCACAATAGGGTGATTCAAAATAACACCTTTCTCGAAATTCAACCGGGTCCGGGCGAAATTATGAAGCTTAGATTGAAAACAAAAAATTAAGACCAAAAAATTAAGACCAAAAAATTCAAAATCGAACAGCATTTAGCGGTCGCTACCAGCGCTTTTTCAATAATTTAGCTTGAAAATCTTTGAAAATCGGAATTTTTCTCAAATGTTAAAAGTTTCATAACTTTTTGAGTTTTGGTGCTAAAAGCATGAAATTTTCAGGGATTTCATAATTTCGCCCGGTCCCGATTGAATTTCGAGAAAGGTGTTTTTTTTGAATCACCCTATTTCACAACTCTTTGTTTCTTTCTAAAAAGTGACAACTAAATGAAAAAATTAATGTGTTGAGTGTTCACTGCGATTTACAAATATTTCGATTTGTAAGCATTCAGTAAACGTTTTTCTTCTAACGATTATATTTTGTGCGATAATTATAAAAAAGCCTGACAAAGGACGAAACCTGGCCAAAGCCTGATTGGACATTAAAAGCCTGATGCGTCAGGCGAAATCCTGACGGATGGTAAGCCTAGTTGCAGTTCAGAGATCATTTGGAGAAAATCACGAACAATTAGAGGAGGGATCTATTGGACAGCAACAGGAATTTGCAGTTTTTTCTGCATTTCTATTCCTGATTTTGCAGTTCATCAAAAAGGGGGTGAAACATCCTTTACTGCTAACTCCACTGTGAATTGAACTTCAATGTGAAATGCTGTTTTTTCATTAACCAAGAAAGCTATATCAGTCTTAAATAGAGCTCCAAATTTGCAGTTCTAGAAAATAATGTCATCATTTTGAAGTTAGCAGTACAAGGGGTTTTTTCAACAACCGTACAAGCTATCACTTTGGAATATAGCATGAAATTCTTTTTCTCAGATACCACGTAAGCTAAGAATTTGCAGTAAGGCTCCAAATTTGCAGTTCCAGAAATACGTTAGAACAAAATTTGATGTCATCAAGTAAATAAATTGTCTTCCTATATTGCTAATTCCACATTGAAGTTAACAGTATACATGGTGTTTTTTCAAAAACCAGACAACCTATTACTTTGAAAAGGGGTTCCCAATTTGCAGTTCGAGGAAAAAATACCAAAATTTTGAAGTCATTTAAAAAAAAAAATTTAACCCTTTACCGCATACGAAGCCAAATATGGCTTTCTACAGTTATGTCCTCTTTTCTCCTGACTTCAATAAAAAAAAATGATCAAAACGCAACAAGATCCTCTTCTGAGCATTTCTGAGAACAAATAACTGTGCTTTTGCACACGTGCACCAAACAAAAGGAAGATATTCATGTTTGCAGGTCAGTGTGTTACTTGTTGTCAATGAAAATGTAAATGTGAAAAAATTTCTTATTTCAAATAATAATAACTTTTCTGTTAGGTGAGTTATGTGATCATAAAAATATATTTCGGATTGTGTGTCTAATTCTCTTTGAAATGGATACATTTTTATTAAAAAAAATTATTAACTTGCTCGTTTGAGAGGTAAAAGTGTACAAGCCATATTTGGCTTCGTATGCAGTAAGGGGTTGAAAATATACATATTTGGTTGAGTTTTTTATCTAAACGACAAATTTTTTTTTGTCTTTTAATAAAAAACGTCTTAAAATAACCTAAAGAAGTCATTTTAAGCATTTTTTATTTTTTTCCTCTTTAAACAATAATTCATGCGGTAAAGAGTTTTATTTTTACGACCGACTTCAATTTAAAGTTTGCATGAAAGTCTTTTTGTATTTTAACAGAATAATGACATATTGTACTTTCAAATCAACTTTACTTTAAGATTATATGAAGATTCGATGGATACCTAATTTTTCATATACACAGAGACTAAGTAACAGAGGATTTTAGAACATTAACTCGATATTATGTTTATATAAAAAGGCACAGCACCAAGTTAACTCATGACCAGGTTAAAGTCATTAGGTAAACAATATTGTAAAAACAACTCTATGAAAACAAGTAGTTAAGTTAACAAGTAGTTGTAGTAAAATTAAAATTTACCTGATGTAGTTTTAAAATAGGACGAACTTGGTTAAAACTTTCACTGCGATCATTTGGAATTCTTGAAAGATGTTTTGTTAACAAAAATTTCATGTTGAAACAACATGACATCTTCTTAAATCAACTAAAATTTTATCAAAATCCTGTGTTAATTTATCTACGAATATAATTTTATTAAAATTGTGTAAGTTTTTGAGTTTTATGCATTTTTATATGAGAATTAGAACAAGACACTTGTTTAATTTTAACCTGATGTTTGTTTCTGAATGTATGTTAATATGAAATTTGTTAACATAAATCAGCAATTACTGACGTCGTGTCATCTTACCAAAAAATGGGAAAAAATACATTTTTACGAATTGTTTTTGTAAATAAAGTTGTATAGGGTGATGCAAATGTTAGTATTACCTTTTCCTATCTTTTCACTCGAAGTTAAGACTTATCATTATAATTTTTGAATTATATGCAGAAGATAATAAAAACACAGTTTAAGTAGTAGATATATATTATCCATTTTCCAATAACTCAAATAAAAAATAACCTTATACGATTCCTCCTTTTTTTTATATTCACACTGCAGATGCATTTCTTATTCTGCCACGAACACTTCTAACGCAATGCAAACATTTATCATTGCCTGCCAATGAGTAATCAATTTTGCAAAGGTGTCTCCAATGCTGCACCGCATTCATTAACTACAGATTTTGTCTTTTGCTCCAACAATTAGGATATACCAAAAATGCCTTAAATCACAGAATTTATATATACTCCCAGGATTTGTCAAAGCCATTTGGCCATCAACTCTATAAATGAATGTGACACTCCCCATGGACTCAATGTGAATTCAGATAGAGATTAAAAAAAAAAAAAAGAAGAAATTGGCACCTAGCCAAAAAGTGTTTCTCCTCGGTTTTTTTTATATCTCGTTCATTTATTCAATGGGGCGGCCGGCCGGTTTATTAAACTACCCCCGCTGACATCTTAATGAAAGGCGATAAAATCAAGTGCAGACAGATTCTAAAAACTAAAAAAGACACCTCCTTGTGGAAGTAATTTACTCTTGAAATATCCTGGAATCTTTTTTTTTTTTTTTTTTAATAGTTGAAAATTAAAAAATTCCTCAAATGGTGATAATTTTAACCCAAGGAGCTCAAATGGAATTTCGTGTCTGTTGTCAACGACATGCACATTTTGTTTTATCCTATTTTTTCTAAGAAGAAGCTATATAGATGCATTTAACATCTAATTACTTCATTTCAAGTTCTGAACTATCTCCTATCGTCCTGCTAATGTTTGACGCTCCAATGATAGCATTATTTGCGCGACTGATTTGCATAAATCATCAACAAAAAATAACACAAATCTTTCCTATAACGGAGTTGAACAGCTAAGGAAAACAAAATATCCTTTTGAAAATGTCAAATAATGTATATAAAAGTACATTTCAATATTTGCCTATTTCATCCAGCGGTATACAGTACAACGACTGACCCTAACTTCCGGCACACAAAAACAACAAATATGCTATATATACAGTCGAAGTGTTGTATAAGGATATTATATAATCATGCCGAACTTGGTAACTGAATAGCATCGTTGTTCTATCGAAGGACACTTGGTTATAAGCTTTACTTGGAAATGCCCTTGGGAAGTTGTTGAAGAACATCAGCAACATATTTGCATAGAAATCGTTTAGGAAGTGCATTTCAACAAGGATCTCTCTCTCCTTCTAAATTCGATTTATTTTTGTTTCCTTATGGAGCAAGTCCGTATGATGATGTTAGTTTGGATTGCTATAGAAATATGTGTTGTGCCAACTACATAGATACACCTAGTCCTGTGGTGTCTTGACCTTTTGTATTGATGAGATGAGATCTTCACCTTTAGGGACTGAAAATTCAGTTTGCATTTATTTTAAATTCATGTGTAGGCGGCGTTTGGTGTTGTGATTCCAAACAAGCACATCAGAACAAATATATTTATAAGACAAATGATTTTCTGTTTAATTTTGGTAATGAAAAGTAAATTTACAATTGAAAATCTTTTGTGGACAGTTAATGGAGCTTCTCCATTAAATGGTAGATTTTGAATAAATATTTAATTGTTTTTATAGGGAAAAAATAATTTGTAAATACAAAAGGCTTAAAACACTTTCAAAAATAAATTTTTGAGCATTAAGACCATTTTTTGGTGAATCGAAACTTAATTATTTAAGTTAAACATAAGTGGTTAATGGTAATGTTTAATGTTAATATTTAGATTTTGATTTACCCATTGAGTCTATAAAAGCTTTTAAATAGAAAATCTATCTTAATTTTGTATTTTATTTATTTAAAGTCAAAAACATTAACAATATACACAATCTTTAGAAGAATTCTTTGAGTAGTAGTAGAAAATAACAAATTTTGATAATTAACAAACAAAACAAAAGTCGTATTTAGTACATAATTGAGATTACAAAATTATATTGACTTATGAACAAGAGCAAAAAACTGCTTTTCAAACAAGGAAATTACAAATATATATTAATAATATAAAATATTTAATAAATATAAAAATAATTATTAATATTAAATTAATACGTCATAACTAATAATAATAATATAGCAATTAACATTTAATACGCAAGTTGAGAGAGAAGCTTTGACTGGAATCTTGTTGCATTGACAATCCGTTAAATGAAATTCATTTTTAGAACAAATCATAGCAACATTTTTAGATGGGTTAAATCTAAGGCTATTCTCACTCACCCACAGAGTTGAATTCCTACTAAATCTTCATTACTTCGAACTATACAATGTCTTCCATCAATCCAGGTGAACGATTGATGTACATATGAACAGTCTTTAACAACACCAGGAAGATCATTGATAAAAAATGAGAATATGAGTGGTCCCAAAACAGAACCCTATGGTACTCCTGTATTTAAAAAAAAAGGGAAGAGATACCCTTTGCAACTTTTATCAATTGCGATCCATTTTTTAAATAGTTACATAGTATATGAAGAGATGCATTCGAGTACTTAAGAATGTTTTGAAGCTTTGAAACAAGAATAGAGTAATCAATAGAATTGAAAGCCTTTGAAAAGCCCAACAGAACCAAAACTCCAATGTTGTAAGCATCCAATGCAAAACAAAGATCGGAGATTACTTTCATTACTGCTGACTCATCACTCACAGCTATGTGAACTCCTAAAACGTGACAACTTATCAGAAAGCTTTTGATACGCGTTGGTTGTACAAGAGTTTTTCAAATTAAGTGAAACCCGCTTATCTGAAATACTTTTTTCATCCCTGAGTATTTGTCGACCAATTACCCATAAAACACTTCGCTTAAATGAAAAAACCCATATACCTATGTACCTGAAACCAGTTAAATTTTATATTTTTCATTGAAAAAATTTCCTTTAGTGAACAAAATATTGAATCATACAGAACAAAAAATTTGCTGCTTTCGCTTTTTTTTTTATTTTTCACTTCACCAAATTTTCACCACGTAAATGACATTTGAATTTCGGATATGTCACAATCGTTTAATTTCGTTTTTTTTTTATCCGGAAATTTTAGTTTCACTTAAGCAAGGTTCGTTTAAGTGAAAACCCCGCTTAAGTGAAAGAAACCCCGTGAATTAATTTTTCTCCTTTCCATTCTATAGGAAATATGGAAAAATTTACAATATGAACATTGAACAATTAAAAAATTTTGCGGTGGATTTATTGGAAAATAAACAGTTTATAATATCTTCGCAAAATGCTTTGGTTTTACAGATGAGCAATATTCGGTGAAAAATCTATGACAAAATTTACCGAACCTATGGAAAATCGATGTTTTCTTTCTTTCTTTTACGTTGAATTCACATCAAAACGTGTTTTTAACTTAGGGCCATTTGTTCACATTTCAAATTATAGATTGGAGATTAGAAGATTAACCAGTTGCAATAGTCCTTGATCAAAACGTAGGCACAGACGTAGAAATCAATGGACCGTACGGTAAAACCACTTTATTATTATTATGTTTATTTAATTTAATATTTATATTCCTTTTCCATAAAATAATCGATTTCCTTGTAAAATTTCCTTTAAATCCATCCAGTCAATAAAAACTAATATAATTTCACACGTATAATATCAAAAATAATTATGTTTTTTTGTAGAAAGAACACATAGACAACAATGGACGATTTCATTCTTTGCATTCGATGTACAAAAACCATTTTATTTGCATTTTTTTTAATTTTTTGTATTCGATTTGTTTTATCTTAAAATCGATACCTGAATATCGATCATTTTTCCCTCAACTACTATTTTTGCTGACATCTGTTCACTGCTCATCTCTATTCGGTTGTCAAACCATAAACGTCAATGTTCAACCAGAAAAAATGTTCATTCCTGCTTTCGTTACTTCATTCCACAGTACACATATTAAAGGTAATATCATTAGTGTTTCCATTTTTGTTCAGTTCTGCGCATCTGTCAAAATTGAGGTATTATGGTGGTAAAATGGTGGAAACAGTGTCCCTTTACTTGTCTAATTTCAATATTTTGTTGTTGTTTCTAATGATGGGTGATGAGTTCCTGTGGGCACTGGAACAGCCATTTTTAATTTTTTGACACTTCCAACATTGATAACCTGCGCAATATAAAACCTTTGATTTGTGTACTGTGACTTCATTCCCCCTACATTTCTACACCCCTCACCCAAGCTGTTAAAAAGACGAAAGACGAAACTAACGAAAAAAAGACTCGTGTAATCAGCGTCTAAAAGGATTAAATAGACATTTTGGTGATTTTAACTTTGATAACAAGAGGAAATGTGTGGCCAATCAAACAAGTTACAGGGTGACACATACATTATACGTTATGATTTAATTATTTAATAACTTTTTTCTTTTGGTGTTTTTTTTAAGAATTAACTTTTGAAAACTTGTGAAATTTGCCCAGTGCTCCAACAATTTACCGATTGATCCAGCGTTTTCAGCAACAAGGGACTGTCTGTGATCTTTGACGTCCTGGAAGTCCTCGAGTAATTCGGAATGTTGTGTATACTTTAAGAAGAAACTACAGAAAATCTCTTACAATTTTACTTCCTCGTGTGAAAGTACAAGAGATTTTAAAGGAAATTAAAAGAAAACGTCAACAAAATTTCCAGGAACTTCTTTCCTCGTGTGAATGGTGACATAAAGGTATAGCACGATGTTAACTCGTTCAAAATTTTCGAAAATCCTGTTTTTAAAAAATCATCTAAAATTCGGAACCATTATTTCTACAAAACAATTTTGCTTTCGACAAAAAATCAGCCCTTTTCATATAACTATATAGATATACTGTTATTGTCACATTGAATTAAAACTTTTTTGTATGTTAAGCCGCAAGGTTTAGGTATCAATTTTTTCTCTTCTGCAATTTAAATGTTTATGAGCCTGGTTATGTGAAAGAAATTGAAAAAGTTCTTTCGAAATATTATAAAGAATCATATTTTTTATTTTAAAATTATACCTACACAAATATATCATATACTTCCGTCGCGTCACAAAGTCATCATACAAAGTCTACATGTAGGTATATTCTCTGAATATTATGTTGTCTGCATATGAGAGAGGTTAAAACTTCTATCAAAGCGCCGAAGGGAAAATTATAAATTTTATGAATTTTCACCCCTCGAACCACACTCCGCATAATGGCTCCAACTTGAGTATTGTATTTGAAGTTGAATAAATGGAAAAAACATAAACAAAATCCGGAAAGAATTGAAACGTTACTTTACAAAATACCTTCATATACTCCATCACTCCATCAGCCCTTATACAACATATAACCACCCTTATAGAGTTAAAAGTTTATATTTTGGACAATGACTCTTTTGGGGCCATAACCTAACTTCGTCATTGTAACAATTCGCATATGTAATTTCTCAAACGCGCGACCAAGCGAATTCCTTCTACTATAACTCGCTCACATTCTGCATATACCTACCTACACACCATTTCAAAAACTTTACTAATGCGATATTTGCAAAAAGAAAAAGGACACAAATATATGAAACGGTCAACAGAAACTGAATTTGGAGGACTAGGCCAGGCAGCATATACAAAAGAGGGAGGGTAAAGTCAGTTCAGTTCAGTTGAGTATAGCAACAGCAGCTTCTGTAAGCAATAATGTGTCTGAAAAGTTTTCAATTTGCCTTGGAACACACATCTGAGCCTCAAAAGTGTCAGTTTTTCAAATTGGTCTTTTCGTTTGGTTTTCTGTTTGTCCAATGAATTGAATAGCACTTTCAACAAAAATATAACAAAAAAAAAAAAAATAGGAAGAAAAAAAGTGAAAGAATGGGAAGAGCATTCAAAGTCATAACCGGACAGAAAATCTAAAAGTTTTTCACTAGAAGTTTTTTTTAAGGAAACGATTTGTGTGGAATTTCGTATAGATTTAAGTTTTCTTTCAGCAAAAAAATTTGACTGTGTATAGGTGTAAGAAACATTTTTTTGAGAATTTTTTTTGTTCATTATATCTACTTAATATATATATGCGTATTTATATATTTATTATTAAAAAAAATTATTTTCATTTTATTAAACTTTAAACAAAAATCAAAACAAAAAACATACGAAGAATAGCCAATAATTTTGCAATCGATTTTAAAATATTTATCGATGAGCTAGATACCTGAACTTTATACAAACATTTATTAAACCTTGAGTTCATTAAATTATACTTACAAGTACTCAGTACTGTCAATTGAATAGTATAGGTGAAGCTTATCTATCCAGTTAATTTATCAAGATTATTTATTTTATATAGTTTAAAGTTGTCAAGGTGTAATGTAGATTTTTAGAATTAACTTGTGCATTTAACACGATCAACGATTTTCAAATTTTTTAAAAGCAATATTGCTTGAACTATTAAGAAGAACTAGATTTTAAAACTATTAGAAAATCGTTTCATTTCATCAAATTAAAAAAGTTATACGTGAATAACTCAAAAATAAGGCAATATTCTCAAAAAATATGTTTTTCGAGCTAAAAATCAGTTTCAATTTCACCCATAATCAACTATAATTACAAAATTTAATAAATTTCGCTCGAGTGATTTAGACTTTAGGTTGAGATAGAGACAGATCACAGATATACATATAGACAGAGAAATAGCCAGACGTATTGCTTAATGACAGGTTTGCATTGGTCCATTTCTTTTAAGAATCCAAAGCTTGCCCTATATATAACTAGTACCTCATAATTCTATCGCTAGTAAAAGACATTTAAGGTGGAACCAAGACCTCCCGGGAGTCAAAGAAGTAAATTTTGATACCGAAAAACTTATAAACTTAAAAAGTTAAAATCGAAATTTTTTGAACTTCTACTAAGTTTTATCTGGAGTGGTTATAAGTTAACGTGTTGGGTTGGGGTTCCACGTTAAAAATAATAAGTGATGTTTGCTCCACAGACTGCTCCGTATGTATGTATGATATACAGTAAAACCCGCTTATCTGAAACACTTGTTTCATCCCCGAGTATTCGTCGACCAATTACTTTTATAACACTCCGCTTAAACGAAACTCGCTTTAGTGAAAAACCCGGATACCTGAAACATATTTTCGGTTAAATTTAATATTTTTCATTGAAAAAAATCTCTTAAGTGAAAAAAAAATTAATAGAACAGAAGAAAAAAATTGCTGAACGCTTTTACTTCCTTTTATTTTTCACCTCCATCAAATTTTCATCACGAAAATGACATTTGAATTTCTGATATGTCAGAACCCTTTTTGGAATTTTTAAATCCGCTTAAGTGCAAATTATTTTTCACTTATCCGGACTCCGGTTAAATGAAATTTTTTTTTTCACTTAAGCGGGGTTTGTTTAAGTGAAAAACCCGCTTAAGTGAAAGAAAGACTGTGACATTTTGCAGTTTCTCTTAAGCGGGTTTTACTGTATGTACAAAAATCCCTTGAAAAAAAAAAATTTATAAATTAATTTCAGAATTTGAAATTTGGAATTTGAATGTTTTTTTTTCTAAACTATTTTATCTTTCTATATCATTATCATTACAATCATTACAATTAAGGACGAAACAATTATTTAGTTTGTCACGCGTAAACTCAGAAAGTATTTGACTGATTTACGTAAAACAACTTTTATAATATTCTTTATATTTATAAGATTGCTTAGGAATATTGTTTGATTGTCTAATTTGTTTATTATTTTAGAATATTAATTTTTTAAATTTTTTGTCAGCTTTTTCTTTGAAGTTGTCCCACATTTTCGCTTATAGATTAAAACCTTTTTCACTTTTTAGAAAAATAGAAATTGTTTTATAATAAGTCAATATTTTCCTGCAAATTTTAAGCCCTAAATCTTTTCTTAAAAATTATGATTTTTGAATTTTGTTTATTCCATTTCATTATCATTCCGCCTCTTTTGCATTTTCTCTTCCCTTCCACTCAATTGTTTGCTGTCGCATCAATTTTACTTGGGTGCGATGTATTATATGTGTACAGTGTATATGTTTATTTGTATATCAGCCTCAGTGAAACGATAGAGTTTTTTTGCTAAACTTCCTGAATCTGCAATGGGTTAGGTAAGTATTTATTTGTTTTCTTTCTTCTTCTGCATACCTTCATACCTAAAGTACTGAAGATGAGGGAAATTCATGATCTGTAAGAAAATCAGCGGAAGATAAAGATTTATATGTGAAACATGAACCTACTTAACATACAAATTAAAAACAAAAAGGTAAACCATTTCTTAAGAACTCGTATATTTATCAAAACGTAAGTTTATAATATATAAAATTTTTGATAATATGTAATATGAAATAGAAAGTACGGGAATCGGTAGCCCTATTTAGTACTATCGGTATATAATATATGTGTTAAATGTTAATATTAATTCTTAAATTTTTGCGATGCAACGCGAGCACGGGTCTGCTAGTACGATTATAATCCTATAACTCAAAATCAATTCATCCTTTAAATTCACTTTAAATATTTCAAAATGTTCATATCTATATGTATATATGTGCATATGTATATGCACCTATAATGGTCTGTTTGAATAGATTTTTCGCAATGCAGAGTGTCTATTTTATATCCTTTATCCTCGAACAGGTTGTCAGTTTAATTTTATAAAACAAAACAAAAACATTAGAGACAAACTGATGATGTTATATAGTCACACTTTAGAGAGTAATTAATCATTCAATGCTGATGCATCAATTTTGGGGAAAATTCTTCTCGTTCGTTTAGATTTTGAAAATATGGTTTTGGAATATTCTCGAATTATATAAAAGAGCATCAGAGAAAGGTTCCTACATTAAAAGTAGAATGTGCATTTGAAGTCATACATTTAATTTTCGATTAAGTACGAGTATAGCTACCTAACTTGTGTATGTAGGTATAGGTCTAATTTAAAAAAAACCTAGTTTTCTTTTTTTTAATACCATTTTGACTTGCGATATGGGTATGCCCAATAGTATGGGCTTAGGGCGTGTATTGGATTCGTAAAAACTAATATTGAACTCCAGATTTCAACCAAACATGATACAATGAAGATAGAGAACAATAGAAAAGTGTGAACCGCAATTACGTCGTTCTGGATTTTTTTAACATATTCTCGTTATGGTGTTATTAAAAAACTGTCAAAATTCCTCATCGATATGAGCGCTTTCAATCCTGCGGAGGGTTAAAGGCCCCCCAGAATTGATTTTCAGGAATATCTCAAAAATTGTTACTTGTAAAGAAAAAATGTCAAGGACTAATTTGTAACTTAGAAAATTTCCTACATATGACATTAACATACTTAATAAAAATGGGTGCACGACGTGGTCGATCGAACTTGCTCTTATGTGCGACCACACTGTGTTTTTAAAAGTTTTAATATTACAAAAACTATATTTATCTTATAAAAGAAATAAATTAGTTATGGCCTATATATAAAACGTATAGTTAAGTTTAAGGAAGTATTATGCTAGTAGGTACATTTATTTATGAACAATATAGAACCGTGTTGCAAATATGCATGGAACTTACAGTTTAGACTGAAAAATTGAAAAAAAAAAAAATATGTAATTAAACATAAATTGATTAAACAACGTCTGAAATTATTTTTACACCAATGCGATGTATATCATCCGATTTCTTAAGGAAGTCTCAATTTATGAAAAAAAAAAATGAAAATCGGTGGAGCGGTTTTTTTTAAAGAAATACATAGTTATTTATATATAAAATTTTGAAAAAATTAAAAAAAAAAAAATTGTACGCTATTTTTTAGCTTTATTTATGCGGAAATAAAACAATATTTAAAAAAAATATCATCTACCCATTTTCGAAATAGGAAATTTTCAAAAAATAATTTTGAATTTTTTTTTCTAAATCAATATTTTTTGCTTTTCAAAATTTTGGTATGCAATATTATTAGAATTTATTTGAAGCTTTTGTGACAAAAAAAATCGTTAAAATCAGTTCAATTGATAATAAGATTGTCGAAAATCAAAAAAATGGTTCTATGAGAGATACCATTTTTAAGCGATAGATAATAATATTTTGGATAATTTCTTTTCAATAATATGGTAGATAGTAAAGATATTAGTTCACACACAAATTTTAATCAAAATCGTAGGAGCTGTTTGAAAAAAATGAGATTTTCAATACCGGTTTTCATACATTTGTATGGGAGGTACCGTTATTTTTGGTTATAAGAATAATTTTCATTTAAAATCTGGTAGACAATAAAATAATAACAGAACTGCTGGATGCCAAGTTTAATTAAAATTTACCGAGTGGTTTTTGAATTATTAAGTTCTCAAAAAAAATGTTGAAACTTTTTTAAAAATCCAAAAAAAAATGTTTGAAAAATTTTGGTAGGTATACAAAAATTTTAAAACTTTTTCAAACATTCTCCATAAAAAAATTGATGGGGAGAGTATGATAACCGTGGCGACAAGAAATGATAACGGTTTTTTGTAGAACATTTCAATACAAGTATTATTTACTACGGGAGGGGGGGTCTATCTCCCCCCGTTTGGGCAGGAGGGGCAATTTTATGAAAAAAGTACTAAAAATGAAAAAAAAATTATTAAAAAATAATGGTAATACCTAAAATTTGGTATTATACCTTTTTTTAAAGCCAATACTTTGTTCTATTAGTCAGTTTTTAAATGAAGTGAATTCTTTGCATAGTTTTAGAAAAAATGAGTTTCAAAATCAAAATTTGGAAAAAAAAACATACAAACATTTTTTTAGTGTAATTTATCAAAACTTTGAGATCTTATATTATTTTTTTTTCTCGGAATTAAATACCCTTATTAAATCTTAATCAACAACTGAAAACTATATGATTTTATATCTTATAGTTTTCGAGAAATTTGAACATTACCAAAACTTCTATTTTAATTTAATTAATTAATAAATGAATATGGATTAAGAATAGTAGGATAAATTTAAAGTTTCTTTAAACCCAGATTCTTTAAATGCAAAAAGAAACTTTGCATACACCCAACCTTGCGCCTACCTCAAATCCTATAGTGTGCCTAAGCAGGGGGGTTGCAGGGGACAGCATGCCCCCCCATACATATTTCACCGTTTATACGCCGTCGTATAGCATGGGTGCGGAGAGAGTACGATTACTTAGGCACCAAGAAATGAGAACGGGTTTTTGTAAAACAGTTCAATACAAGCATTTTTTTTACTATGAGAGGGGGAGGGATGAGTTATTTCTAGTAAGTATAGTACAGTAAGTCATTTAGCTTTACCCAGGATGCACCACGAGGAGGTAGACTTACACTGCATTCCACGTCCAAGTCAGTCAGTCAGTCAGTCAGCCAGTCAGTCAGTTAGTCAGTTAGTTAGTCAGTTATTTAGTCAGTTAGTCAGTCAGTTAGTCAATCAGTCAGTCAATTAATATTGTCCTAGAAATGTATGTTAGTTTCGTCAATGAAGTCATCGTCTGTAGTTTCGTTTCTGTCAAGTTCGGAAAGTTCGTTAAGTTCGTCGTTGATCGTGAAGAGCCTTAGCTGTTTAGATGGGATAGCAGCCTCTTGGTTTTCCGTTTCAACGGTGGGCGGATCAAAATCTTTAAGGTGTAATCCAACAGATTCAGCTCCATCGGCAATGCATGGGTACACTTTTTTCATGCAAAAAAAAATTTTATTAAATAAAAAAAAAATTGGTAATGTTCAATTTTCTCGAAAACTAGAAGACATAAAATCATCTAGTTTTCAGTTTTTGATTAAAAATCAATAAGAGCATTGAATTCTGAGAAAAGAAAAATACATAATATAAAATCTCAAAGTTTTGATAAATTACACTTAAAAAATTTTGTTTATGTTTTTTTTTTCCAAATTTTGATTTTGAAACTCATTTTTTCAAAAACTAGGCAAAGAATTCACTTGATTTAAAAATTGGCTAATAGAAATAGGTATTGGATTTAAAAAAAGGTATACTACCAAATTGTAGGTATTACCGTTATTTTTTAATGAATTTTTTTTTACTTTTTAGTACTTTTTCATAAAATTGCCCCTCCCGCCCAAACGGGGGGAAAAATGCTTGTATTGAAGTGTTCTAAAAAAACCGTTATCATTTCTTGTCGCCACGGTTATCATACTCGTGCCAAATTGATCAATATCCGTTGAACTATTTTTGAGAAAATCGAAAATATAAAAAATGGTTGTATGGGAGGTACAATTTTTAACAGTTTTTTGGAATTTTTTTATTTATAAAATGGTTGCCTATTTGTTAAAAAAAATTACTGATTTTTATTTTTAAATTGTGGGCACGTTTTTGAGAAAAATAAGATTTTCATTATTTTCTAAATAAACGGCATGTACAAGGTACCGCTACTTTTGGTCTTCAAAGAAAAATTAAAAAATTGTGTGGGTCGTATGCTAGGAATCAACTTTGAAGAAAATCGACCCACCCGTTTAGGCTGCAGCCGAAAGGACAAACAGACAGACAGACGGACAGACGGACAGAATTGCGAGACCCACTTTTTTCGACTTCGCTATCATCGTAATGTCAACTTTGATCAAAATCCCCAGTTCGATGTTTTTACGAATCCATATAACGTGCCATATAGTATCGCAAGTAAAAATTGTGCATTTTTTTATAAAATTACATACAATAATATTGTTCATTATTTTATATTGGTGATCTGGTATTTTGTTATAATTTTATGATTTGTTTACTACAGGTTGTTTAAGACAGGTTTACAGATCAAGAAAAACTGACGAAAGCAATGAATACGAAAGAAGACAAAGACAACATAAAATCAAGTTACAGTGTGGCATTAAAGAAAGTTCTGTGATACTAGCATTTAAGTTCTTGTCTGTAAAGTGTTTTATTTATTTATTTATTTATTTATCTATCAAAATCCAATATTCATGTGAAACATAAAAAGAATATATTATACATAAATTGATTCCATAAATGTAAAAAAAGTAAGTGAAATAGTTTAAAATTTAAAAAAACTGTGTAATTTTATTTGTTTACAACTAAATAAAATCTAATCCTAGAAAAAGTTGGGAAAAAAACCAACGAAACGTCGGAAAAGAATGAAGTATGTAGTTTTATTTGCATTCAGAAAATACGGATCTGTAAGCCTGTCTTAGTAAACAAATCATAATATTGTTCATTGTTGGTACATTATATGAATATGACGTTCAAATATTGGGCCACTTCAAATATCCGCCTCTTTAGGTGGGAGGGGCAAATTAAAAAATAATTACCTAAAACAGAAAATAAAATTTAAAAACAACGGCAACACTTAAAATATCATGCTATACCTTTTTTTAAAGCCAAGAACTCATTCTTCTATTCATGTGGCTATAAAAGTGTTTTAGTTTTTCATAAAATCATAAAATTGAAAATTACCAAAACTAATTTTTTCTTAGAAACATTTAATCCGTCATTTTTGAACAAAAACAATAGATTTTGACTTTCTTGTCTAAATTATAAAATTTTACGGCAGGTTTTAATTTAAAAAAAAATGGAAAGAACTTGTCGGGGCAATGCCCAAATACTAATACCAAGTTCAAAGAAAATTTTCCCCACCCGTTTAGGCTGCAGAAGAACGAACAGATATAGACAGAAGGAAAGAATTTCGAGGCCATCTCTTTGGACTTTGCTATCATCGTAATGTCAAGTTTATTAAAAACAAAACGTCTTATCTTTATGATTTGTTTTTATTAATAAAGTAATGTACCTTAAATTGGCATACCAATTTTTTCAATATTATTAAATATAAAAGTAACGTAAATGAAGATAATTAGAAAACTACTTCTGTTTATAAGTGGAGCGATTAAATGTACCTATTTCAATTTATATGTTCAGTATATTCATGCTGTGAATTTTTTTAATAGTCGGTAAGCATCGACCATAATTCGCGTCATAGAAGGTCACGACAGCATCTAACTGATGAGCCCAACTGTCATACCTGGGCGAAACGCAATTTTTAGAGTTGAGATCATTTGAACTTATAAATTGAAATAAATATAAAAATGTAAATGAAAAATAATTTTGTAAGAAAAGTACCTACTCTAACGTTTTTTTTAACCTTTTTTGCATGAATTAATAACTTTTCAAGGATTCAGATGGTTTTCATCATTTCGAGCTCAAAACTTTTGTAAGAACTGTCAGTGGAATAAAAGATCTTAAAGCAACCAAACGGTGTCTCAATTCAATACAACACCTCCCAGATTAAATTTTTTAAGACATGCTCCTTTACAGCTTTGATCGATTTTAATCAATTTATTTAAGGCCTAATAATTATGTTATTAAACTGTAGCTTAAGGTTGGCTTCCAAAATTTTCAAATTGTTTTCTTTTTTGGAAATTCAATATTTTTCAATTTGAATTGTAAGGAATTTGTGTTTTTTCGTGCAATTATTAAGCCTTTTGCTTTGGCTAGTACCAGACAACCCTGTAACTCATTCTATAGTGCAGACATTGATAAGCATCACGATTCAAAATATTTTAAGTCTCTTCAAGTACTTTTCCTTAAAATGGCCGATAGCTCTTAAACTGAAACCAAAAATAAAAAATATACACTCATTATCAGCACAAAATCATTTCTTATAGTTAAAATTAAATTCCTTATCCTCAACAAAATCTCTGCCAATTGTACCAAATACAACAAATTGCTTATAAAACTGAAATACCCGAAACGCAGCAAACAAGTGCAAAACCTCAAACAAAGGAATACATATAGATATACCCCCAACTCTTCCGCAGGAATGATTGCCCTCTGCGTTTAAGCAAGAAGATACCACTCTTCCAATTTTTCACTCTAGGATATATCAATTCAACTTGGCTGTGACTGCGATATATATGTATAATACATCGTCATTGTATAGCAGTGAGCTGGACTTGTTCGCTATATTATGCCTCCTCCACTCAGAACTGATGTCTTCAATCTGTCGCACCAGTTCTGATGACAAATTTTCACAAATAAAGGATGTTCCAACTCTGCTCCACTTCTATGTATATCCTTGCCTCTATAACTACCGAAGAAAGGCTTCCCGCAGTTTTTATTTTTTTTTTCCTCTTATATTCTTTTTTTTTTTTTTGATTTTTTTTTTAACAGAAGAGCGTGTCCTTTTTGGGAAGGAAAATCGCATCATATGCTTTCCGAACACGTCCCTGGTGAAAATTTGAGTCACGAAAACAATTTCGAGAATTGGTCTGTTACTTTTGTTCGTTTCAGTTGTTTTTCGTTGTTCGTGGTTGTTGTTGTTGTTGTTAGTTCACTCAATTCCTATACGTTTGTGTTGTGATAGACGAAATCCTTTTCTTCCTTCCGAATTCGATGTCGTTCAAAAATATATATTTATTTTTTTTTTTTTTTTGAATTCAGAATTTGAATTGGTATTGGTACTTTGAGAAATTTAAATATAAACAACTTGTAAATTTTGTGGTTTTGGTCCTTTATGATGGGTCCTTAGAGAAGGGAAATTATACAACAATAGAAGCGTTGGAAGTTCGATAACTGTAATTTTGAAGAAATGCAGTTGTTTGTCCAATCTTTCTATACTATAGGACGAATGATGAATTTAGATTAGGATAATGATTCTTTTTATCATAAGCACGAGCCCAAATCCATGACCAACGTGATGGCATATATTCCAGTCTAAAAAAGGACTTCCTCTTGGCATTCAAATTATCATTATAGAAACTGTATGTAGTTGGTTCACTGTAACTCTTGTTCATTTAATACAAAAGGATGATGCATGATGGAAAATCAATTAAAGAGCCGACCACAAAATTTTTGGCACTCAAATCCTTATGTCTTCAATCCCACGATCATGTGGAGATATATATACGAAATGAAGAGGTGCTGGCTTTGCTATAATAGTCCACGAACGACCCATTAACCCTTTAGTTTTGCATTTGGTGCCAAAACCTGGTACCTACATAAATAGCGCAAAAGAAGGACCAAAAGGAGAGTCCTTTTTTCAATGGTTTTCGTCTGTGTGCCCTGTCAGTGTCATTAGTTCCAGATAATTTACTTAGTCGTCCTATGCGAAAGGTTTTACATTACAGTGAACAATTTGAAAAGTGGATTACAACGGAATGAGAAAGGATTGAAGAAGAACAGTTTTTGGACGAGAGCTGAAGGATCCTTTATCTCTATTCAATGCTTCCGTTTTAATGTGAGGTTTTTGCAAAAGGATATGATTTTTTTGTCTTCTTGTTTTTTTTTTTTTTTTTTTTTTTTGTGAATAAAACTCTCTTCTGGATATACTTTATTATTCCATTCCTAGTTTGCTTTTCCTCTGATGGTATGATTTTTTTTTTAATGTATTGTGGCTGTGAATTGAAGAATGAATTATGATGCTTATTGGATACTGGCAAAGGTAGGTAGGTAGGTATATAGTTAGTTGTAAATTCATTGAATTCACTGATAATGGGTAGGGAAAATGCATTAAAAAATTGAATGCAACTGACAAGTGGCTGTGAGTAATTGTTTTCTTATGTCAAAATATTACTCTTTCTTTGATGTAAATAAATTGGAAAGAAACGAAAAGACGTTCGGTTAGCG
Organism: Epistrophe grossulariae; assembly: GCA_929447395.1. Taxonomy (NCBI): domain Eukaryota; kingdom Metazoa; phylum Arthropoda; class Insecta; order Diptera; family Syrphidae; genus Epistrophe; species Epistrophe grossulariae. Next base: position 31,219,775 of record OV839568.1, on the reverse strand, counting down.
GTATGCAAAAATAAAATAGGCAAAAATAAATAGACATTCAATTACTTCTTGGCAAGAGTGACTGAGAAGAAATTTTTTTCGTTTAATTTTAAATACAAATTTTCTCTGTGTTAAATTGGTCCCAAGAAATGTTTAATTTATCTTAATTTTTTTGTAAAAAATGATCAATTAAATATCCATTTTTGACCACTCCTAGAAAATCGCCTAAAATGTTCGAGGTCAAAAAACGATGGAGAAAATTTTTCTCACGTGCCTACATATTTATAAATTTCAATTTATAAGTTCAAGTGACCTCAAATCCAAAAATTGCGTTTCGCCCAGGTACGACAATTGAGCTCATCAGTTAGATGCTGTCGTACCCTTCTAAGACGCGAATTATGGTCGATGCTTACCGACTCTTATAAAACTCACAGATTGAATATACTGTGAATTGTATACTTCAAAGGAGGAGTTGGGGTCACTTGAACTTATAAATTGAAATATATATTCAATCGATCCACTTCAACAGAAGTAGTTTTCTAATTATCTTCATCTACGTTATCATAATTATAATTCTTAAGAAAATGTAATAAATTATGAAAACTTGTCAGTGGTCAAAATCTGATATTAGTGTTTTTGATGAGGAAGATATTTTGGTCATTTTTGCTTAAACGACCAGGGTGGCAAATTATGTAAAAATAGCTTTGTTAGAAGGGAAAAAACTGACTTCTTTTACACTGTTCCGTTGAATCGTATTTGGCCGTTTCAAAAACTAGACAACGTTCGTTCGGTAGGAAAACGTTGATATCGGCATTGTAGCAAAAATTCTTAGCAACATATTAATGCTCGGGAAATTTTCTTCTGGATTATTGGCCATTCAGCGCTTCATTTTAATTTTTAAGCTTGATATAGCTTCAAATATAATATCAAATATCTCTTCCCCATTTCAATTCGAGGAGACCTGCAGCAGATGGCCAGCAGAAAAATAAAAACTGTAACTTAAGGATTTGAATTATTATTTTGTGATGCTTTTTCTTTTCAGCTGAGGTAAACTCACCGGTGTCCAAGATTCTTCCCAAAGAAGCAACAAAACTTGGGCTTGAAGGATCTCACAAATAAAAGATTTAGTTTAAATTTACTTCTTTTTAAATTCCTTTTATCAATTTATTTTACTTTTAATTCTAACAAGGTATTTCATATAATTTGCTTTTCGTTGTTTCTCTTGTTTTATAATATTTAATTTTCTTAAAATAAGATAACACGGTACTTCATATAATACAATGTTCGGCACTTAGATAACTAACACGGTATTTCATAAAATACAAATACTTAAATAATAAACACGGTATTTCATATAAAGTGTCCTCAGCACACAACCTGAGGAATAAAACGGTCGGAAACTCACCGAGGAGCACCTTGTCAAGCGGGACCCTTGAAGAGGACCTCGAAGGAACAAAACGGGTTCGAGGATCCTTATCGGAAGCTCTAAATGTCCCTTGCACACAACCTAGGATACTAAACTGTCGGATATCTCGTGGAGAACCTTGTCCAATGAGTTTCTTGAAGAGGAACCCAAAGGAACTAAACGGTCGAGAATCTCGATGGAAACTCTTGTCCCTAGCAAGCAACCTAGGGAAATAAACGGGTGAAACTCACGTAGAGAACCTTGTCCAATGAGCTTCTTGAAGAGGAGCTCAGAGGAAAGAAACGGGTGCGGGGTGCCCTATGTCCCTAGCACACAACCTAGGGAACCAAACGGTCGGAACTCTCAGCGGAGACCTTGTCCAGTGAGCTTCATGAAGAGGAGCCCAAAGGAAATAAACGGTCGAGAATCACAATGGAATCTCTTATCCCTAGTAAGCAACCTAGGGAAATAAACGGGTGGAACTCTTAAAGAGAACCTGTCCAATGATCTTCTTGAAATGGAGCTCAGAGGAAAGAAACGGTAGGGAATTCTTAAAGAATATATATATATATAATAATAAACGCAAATACTAAGAATAATTCTGCTCTACTCTATCTAAGTCTCTAACCAATTTCTACTAAAAGTTAGATTGGCTTTTCAGACAGAATACATTCCGCCAAGCAATGCCTATCTGTCGCCGAAAACACCTGAATTGGATTTATGTAACGGCCCGATCTGAAATTCTCTATATACTCAAGATTGGTACCCACACTGGACGAGAACAAAAGAACATTTAATCGTTTTCTTTACTTCCTCTTGTTATATTTATGGCTGAAAGGCAGTGTGAATTATAAGAAGAGGAAGCGACAGAATTGTATGGAACAAAATTGTATGACTAAATGTGGGTGCGCAGTGAGCACTGTTTATCACGTATAATATAGATCATATGTATATATATTATATGCGTGTAACACATCGTCGGTGCACAGTGGTCGCGCATGATATACCCCGTACAAGTAGAGACTATATGAATAAATAAATATATGATAAGCTTCGTTACAATTTTGTATGCCCATTATTCACTATTCATTTGCGTTCTTTTCTTAAATCAACGCAGTTTCATTAATTTTTTTGAAGCTTCGTCAATTCCAGAAAACGCATCTTCTTCTGCTCGAATTCATTTTTATTCATCGCGCCAATGGTTGGCGAGATCCTTAGCTTGTACCAAATTGAAATTTACCTTTTGAAATTCGCGGCTCAAAGGGACCGAAAGTTGTTCCTAAACCAAATTGATAATCATGTCGAAAATAGAATCCGCAATTCCCAATCCGCAGTGATTTTCAGTGCAGTGCTCTCTTTTCTTCTTACCCATTTGTCGTCAAAAGAAAAAGAATCACTGGGGATCCCTTACTGCGGATTCCATAATCGACATGAATATGTAGGACGTAGGTAAACTATAATTAAAAATTTTAAGTTCAACACTTTTGACTTCAATTGCCAAGTCTCTTATTTCACGAAAATATCGACTGCTTCAAACTTTGACACCCATCTTAGTCTGTTTTCATTGCTTTAAAGTTTTTTTATTTGGAATTTCAGCAGATTCTTCGATATAGTGTTTTCCAGAACCGACTTTATTTCAGTAAATTAAGGAATGCATTTATATTATCCCGAATAACGCAGAAAACCCAATTATGATCACAAGTTCGTGAATTTTTGCACTACTTTTCAAATCGTAGAAAACCTCGTACTTCTCGGACGATGGGAGTTATATTTCTACCGAGTAGCGAACTTTTAATTATATTAAATTCTTCGAAACCGATCTTTGTCGCTTTCTTACGGTAGCCACACATTTTTTTTATTTCGCAGCAGAATGTTACGTCAAAAACCAACCACAGACTATGTACAAGGAGAGTTCAAACAAGGAACTATCACGTTATTTGGTTTCTCTTTTGTATGTTCTTTGTCAATTTGTAGTGCCTAATGAAGCATGATGAACAAACACAATTCCAGGTAATCATTGATTAAATAGCGCAAATCAACCAAAATCGGTTGTTCAGCAAAATCGACAAATTCACCATTTTTCTATACATAGCTCTAGCAAAAACAAGTTTATTATGGTTTTTTCACAATGGGTTAAATCTGCACCACCACTTTTAAAGGTTGATGTTATGATCAATGAAAATCGGCTGATTAGCGATTTCCATGATTAACAACTCAAATTTTGATTTCCCTAATAAAAATTTATATATTCAAGATTGTAAAAATATTTAACTTTATAAATTTAAATTGTAAATATTAAATTTTCAAGTATTTTAAACAAAGTTGACATTATTGTCTGCAGTTGAAATAAATAAATAATTCTAAAATGACCCTTTAAAGTCGATCTTAATCGTCAAAAAATGCTTTCTTTTAATTTTCCACATGCATCAAGTGCAAAATTAAAAAAAAAAAACATCTTCCAAAAGTCGTTTCTAAAAAACATTGACTAAAAAATAAATATACCTAGTATCAAGAAAGAAACAAAGTTTTAAAACTTTAACGCATGCAAAAATAATGATAATTTTCTTCTTTTTTTTCTTAATCTCAAAGCCTTTTATTTTAAATCATCTGGAGTCTTGATTCTTTATACACCAAAATTTCAGTCTCCTCAAACATCAGGACACAGCTGTTGTACCTATTACTAGTACTCGCCGGACTTTGAATTAATTTTCACAATTTTTCAAAAAAAAAAAAAAAAAAAAATTAATGTCGAAAAATCCTCGCGAAGGATAACCATAGAAAGCATTAACTACATATGCTACGAGCAGCCCACGACCACGACTGTCATCGTTAAGGCAAACTTTTAATCAATAAAAAATTATTTTTTATGAAAATTGCAAAACTTAACTCAAACATATTTTTTTTGTTTTTTTTTTTTGTCGTGAGGGACACTGATTTAACTATTATAATTTTTTTTTCTTTTTATCAGACCAAGGACATAATCAGGATGTGCCACAAAATCACTTCCATTCAATTTGGAACATTCTGCGCCTGATAAAATTAACTGATTACAAGTTCCGCGGAATCCTTTTTGTACATTCAGAGATGGTTTTTGTTTTACTATATACATTTTTTTTTTGTCAAATTCAGTTTCGTCTGTGAGATTTTGCATATCATCCTGGATTCTGGATCCTGAATCAGTCGTTTGTGGGTCATTTTGGGATTTTCGTAGAGGACATTGTTATTCATCAAGGGTTTTATAACTATTTTTCTTTTAACTTGTTCCCTCGATGAAAATGACGACGACAACGACGACGACAATGGTTACGACAAAGGACGCGGAGTGTTATGGGACTTGAGACAGGAATGTACAACTTTCGAGGAGTCAACTACGCATTGGGACGAACCATTATCACTGCAATAAAAATATTTTCATTTGTCACAGTGACGCCACTTGGAAGTTAAATAAAAGACCGCGAGGGGATAACAAACACAGTTGTACGTGGGTTAACTTATCTGGTATATATTATAGTGGATTGGGTTGATGGAGCGGGCTGGGGCATGTTTTTTGAATTTCTTATACTCCATCCAAAGAGGAGTTGGTGGCATGTACTATATAGTTTTCTAGGGTGGTTTGTTTGTACAGCAAAAAAAAATAAAAACCACCAATTATTGGACTTGTTTATAATGCGAATGTACCCATTTACGCCATGGGAATTTATTAGCTGCTCTGCTTCGTCTATATAGGAAAGTATAAGTGCCGTGTATAGAATTTAAATTGGGTAAGTGATTTTTTTTTTGTTTAGTAAAAAGGCAGTAATTGAATGGAATGTAATGTTAACAGTTGACACCGTCGAGCTTGGATTATTCAATGTAACATATACATTCAGTTAAATGCTCTGAATAGCAGACAAACTTTTCCATGCAGTGTAAAGATTTGAGTTATATAGTTGCGATACAGTAGCTATAGGAATCCGTCCTAGAACTATTGCGTCGCCTTGAGAAAAGAGATAAAATCTTTGATCTTTAGCTCAGGAACTTCGTTGAGGTTATTGAACAATGCCTTACCAAATGACTGTTCTCTCATTCTGGCGGGCATTTACAAAGGAAATTAACGACTGTTGCCTTTTCCTGCTGGTTCCCATAGCTATACGACATTGGGAATTGTGAGGAATACCCAGTTTTGCCGCATGCTGTCTGATTGGCCACTGTCCAGAACAGGTTGCGACTCTCAGGAAATGAAGAAATTAGATTTTTTCCGACCATATTATCCTCTAAAATAATTTAAGCAGACAGGGTTGTTTTTTTATATCTATTATTTTGTACAGCATTGTTGAAAATTTGCCACCTTCCAAAATTCCCCCTCCAGAACTTACTTATACTTTACTTTAGTTGGCGCTACAGCGCGGGGTGCTGCTGGGCCTCAAGTAATAGACTCCGCCAGCTTTCTCGATCTCTAGCTTGCTGTCTCCAGTTTTGAACACCAAGTTGGCGTACATCTCCCTCAACTTGGTCACGCCACCGGAGGTGAGGTCTGCCTCTGTTTTGCATTCCCTCTGGCTTTACGTCGAAAACCTTACGGGCTGGAGCTTAAGCCATGGTAAAAATAGCCCTGATAAAAATTATTATCAGTCACTTCACACAAACTCAATGGGCGGGTTCAATAAAAATAGCTTAGCATCTGAATTTTCAGATTTCTGAATTTATGTCGTTGAACGCAAAAAAAATCTGAAATTTCAGTCGAAAGTCATTGTGTCAAATTCCTGCATTTACCTAAAGGATTTACATTGAAGCGAAATAAAATAGAACTTTAATTACATTTGTAAATTAAACATTTAGAGTGAGTAGTTGTGAGTATGAAAATATATGTAACTAAATCAGCAACAGGTTTCATTACCTTCATTAAAAGCCCTTTTATTGATATGTATGACTTACAAAAACATAGAAAAACTTTCCAAACATCAATTAAAAAAATTGTTGATTTAAAAATTCACTAAACAATAAACAAAAAGTTCGTTCATTTAAATAAGTATTAAATTTTCATGACAAAAACTAAAAAAATCAACCACCAACAAGACGAAAATTATAAAGTTCAACTTTTATGTGTGCTTTTGGCACTTCCCCCACCACAAACAACTTTCATCTGAATTTTCAGATGAGAATTTCTTGTCTGAAAATTCAGATGAAACGTAACTAAACGTAACTAAAAATCACTAAAAGTCATCTAACTTTTTACGACAGCTGGCCAATCAGAAGCTCCAAAAATTCAGAAATCTGAAAATTCAGATGTAAAACGTAATCGATTGAACGCACCCAATGAATCTGAAAATGAGATCATATGAAAAAATAATTAATTTTTTAATTTAATTTATCTTGTTACAATTTTCTCAGTGAAAACATGAACAACAATTCAGCATCATAAAGAAAGCGCAACCAGGATAATTCTTATCTTAGCTTTTTCACAGCAAATTTAAGATTTTGTTCTGGCGGTTGGCATAGCATGTCTTAAAGATTCCTTGAATTAACGAAATTATTTTCTATCAATTTCATATAGGGATATAGAAATGTAGGTAAATCTATATTAAAATATCAAAATAAAAAAGACAACATGACGATTATCTAGTTAATTTAATCCTTGTTCACAAAAAAAAAAAACAAGTATATCATTTTCCATCTTTTCGGATAAATGAAAACATTAATAACTCCCCCATAAAAAATATCATTATATAACCCCCATTAACTTAAGGATTCTAAAACTGTATATATTTATAAAAGAACCAAAAAAAAAAAGAATTCATTATCCTTATGCTATACATCCGGTTAAACTGTCGTTTCTATATATCCAGCGAGTCCCAGACCAACTTCCACACCACATTTCACATTTTCACTTTTCGTCCAAACACGCAAAATAATAAAGCTATACACAACAAAATGGAAAAAAAAGAAGAAATATATACACTACGACGAATAAGAAAGTTCGTCCTGCAAAATAACCACAAGGCTGGAGGAAAATTTGTTCGTGCAACGAGAAAACTTTTCGCACCCAACTTTGGCCAATGCTTTGCGCTTTATATCGTATCTTCTGAAACCAAAGTAACCACAAAACGTCATATGGAAAAAATTACTCTTTAAAATTATTATGTTTGATGATCTATGTGTAGGTAGTGAACAATATAAAGTTTACTATAGTATACTGATGGGTCCTTGTTCATGGTCGTCCTGGTCCTCATCATCATCATCATCATCAATGTTGGTGGATTATATATAAGGTACGTAGGTCAGTTTATAAATTTAATGAGTTAACCAGAAAAAAAATAAATTTTTTTATACTTGGGCAAAATAAAGTCATAGTTACGGGATGTTGCCTCAAGGATCATCGAATACCTAGTCTGCTATCACAATCAATATTTATTCGTCTTAATAAATAGAACATGTTTTAATGGTATTAAATAATAACAGACAGTTTTCAGTTGACGGATAGCATATTGGGATAGAAGTTTTGTTCGATTACTTCTAAATGACAGACAAGCTACATTGATATTTAAATTTTAACAGTAAATTAAATTTTAACAATAAAACCCATTTCAACTACCTGCCGCTTTTTAAGTTAAAGAAAATCAACCACATTCAATTCGCTACAAAGAACTTTCGCTGTTTTAAACAGGGATGGATCTTATAAAAGTTAGTCACTTCAGCTTTAATTTTTCCAAATTGCATAAGGTTCTGATAGTGTAATGTGAACACATCTTAAGATAAGTTTTGTGCTTAGAATGAACGCACCTAGATATAAGAGTTTGACATTGGGTGCGTTCAATCGATTACGTTTTACATCTGAATTTTTGGAGCTTCTGATTGGCCAGCTGTCATAAAAAGTTAGATGACTTTTAGTTACGTTTAGTTACGTTTCATTTGAATTTTCAGACAAGAAATTCTCATCTGAAAATTCAGATGAAAGTTGTTTGTGGTGGGGGAAGTGCCAAAAGCACACATAAAAGCTGAACTTTATAATTTTCGTCTTGTTGGTGGTTGATTTTTTTAGTTTTTGTCATGAAAATTTAATACTTATTTAAATGAACGAATTTTTTGTTTATTGTTTAGTGAATTTTTAAATCAACAATTTTTTTAATTGATGTTTGGAAAGTTTTTCTATGTTTTTGTAAGTCATACATATCAATAAAAGGACTTTTAATGAAGGTAATGAAACCTGTTGCTGATTTAGTTACATATATTTTCATCCTCACAACTACTCACTCTCAATGTTTAATTTACAAGTGTAATTAAAGTTCTATTTTATTTCGCTTCAATGTAAATCCTTTAGGTAAATGCAGGAATTTGACACAATGACTTTCGACTGAAATTTCAGATTTTTTTTGCGTTCAACGACATAAATTCAGAAATCTGAAAATTCAGATGTTAAGCTATTTTTATTGAACCCGCCCATTTGTTCGAGAAGCCCAATGGAAGCATCCATGTTGTTTCAGAGAGGATAACTTCCGGGTATTGTACGTAATTAATGAATAAAAAGCTAAGACGTATTTATTTTCAACCAACTTGTTTTATTTAATTAAAAGAATTTAAAACGTTTTAAAGAATTAAAACAGATAGTCTGATTTATGAAGAAAATTATACAGTGGCTGCACGTAAACACACACACAGTGTTTTGACAGCAAAACTGAGAAATCGAGTACCTACTCATTTTCCTGAAAATGCCTATTTTTTCGCCTCTCTCCATTGCTAGCAAAGATAAATTGATGCTTTAAAAAAATAGAATATTATGACGAATTTCCAATCTTTCATTTGACTGAAATAAGAAGAGATGAATTTAGTTTACGTGGCTTTTAATTACAATCTGTACCTATGTATACGTTCTTTAACTCTCGCATCGATAAAATTAGTCGAGAAACGATGAAAATTGAAACAAATCATATGAGTTTTGTTCAATTTTTCAATGGCGGCTATGGGAAAACTTCCAGGAATTTAGTAGTGAAGACTGGAACGCTTTGGAAATCTTTCAATTTGCTATAAGGGGCCAGTTATAGCTTTCATTGAAACACAAATCAGTGGAATGGTGGATTTTTTATGACAAATCGGTCATAGCAATCATTGAATCTTGGCTGTCATTAAAAAGATCTGTCAGTAAAAAGAAAAATTAATAACATTTTGCAGTCATTAACCTCAAAATTTATTGTTGAGTCTTGTTGTGTGTATTATTGAGCGTTTGAGCATTGAATGAAATCATGACAGATGAGAACAGAAAGAAAATCGAACACATTTCATTGGAACGATTGCGTTCCACTTTGTTTCTGAAACGAAAATCAGTTGTTCATTGGAAACGATTTAGTTCATTAAAATAACAAAATTGGTCGCGTTCGGCCCCTAAAAAGCCGGTCCATAAATAACTAAATTGAGTTTACATGTTGTTTGTTAGGTAAAGAAGAAAGCTTAAAAGATTAAGTTAAAAAAACCTAAAATCTCTTAAATAAAATTAATTATCTCGGGAACCAGTAATAAATACTTACCTATTTTTTATTTGCGTAGGTGCACTTTTTTGTCTTTTTTAAATCCCGGGGACAATTGGTTGAAAAAAATGACAACGGGTAATAGTTTTCATACAAACTATCCATAACAGGAGGTACATAATTCACGTGCGTCAATAACACAATTTGTCTGCACGCTTAAGTTTAGCCCCGAGAATTCTCTCGGTTTAGCTAAGTTCGCAAGGGATAAGTTGTTGTTGGATTGAACATGTAAATTTTTTAGTACTGACGTTGTTTTTTTTTTCATCCAATTTCTCCCCGGCTTGCAAAAAAACACGCCACCACCCACTTATATAAAAATGTCAAATCACCTAAAATTTGACATTTTGAAATTTTTTTTGGTTTTATGTTACGGCACAATGTGAATTATAAAGACGAAGAAATAAATATGAAAATTCGTTGCAATAATTACATATAGTTGCATTTATAATCCCATTCTAAAGCTTTGCTTACTTAAGCACTCTGTCCAACTCAAAAATCTTGTTTATAGACGTGTCCATCGATTGTCTAACTTAGACACTGCATTAAGTTGTTCTAACCCATTCTAAAGTGGCTACGTTCAATGAACAAAGAATAAAGAAGTTATCTTGAATTAATGAAAAATTCATTGAACGTATCGAACGAAAATTTACTTCACAAATTCGTGCGAATCAAAGATGTCAAAACAACGCAAAGGATTCATTCGGTCATTCCTATGTCCGTTTCAACCGTCAAAGTCAAAGAATCCGTTGCCGCAACGTAAGTGACAGATCCTATGGGTCGGCCCCATCACTTTATTTGTTTGTTTATGAATAAATCCGCATCAGTTGATTCCAAGTGTGTAATAGTACCTTCCCACGCAAATGTGTGGGAAAAAAAACATAACACTTCGAATATAGTGTAATAGTAGTTGAAAACGGCTTTGAAGAGGACTATTATTAGGTTTGTTTCCGTTTTGCCTGCATCCATTAACTCACCAACTATCTACTGTATATGGAGTATAGTTCGTTCGCTTGGACATCAAAGCAGGTATAGCACGGAAAACCATTTAAACTTCGACCATCCGGTCGGTCGATGGCGCGTCGGCGGTGGTGGCGGTGAAAAAAGACGAAAGTGAGGTTTTGTCTGAGCATTTGCCGCAACATGTGCTTCATCCGGTAAAAAGCCGGCCGCCGACACTTTCTATGTTTTGTTGCAAAAAGGCAGGTTGGTAGGAAAATTATAGATGGACATATCTCCTGAATGTAATATGTTATAGAGGTAGGTACTATTCTATGAATATGGTCATTGTATAGAGAAACAGTTTGCCGTTATCTCTCTTTTATACAAATACAGGTACATATGTATGTAGATATTTTGAGGAACTTTTTTTTCTCTCTCTATATTTCACATTTTGAAACTTTTTCGCTGATAGCGCAAAAACGAGTGTTAACGAAAAATGAAAAAAAAAAAATGGCGCAACAAGAGGAAGAATGTGATTGAATTTCTGATTGTGGTTTGAGCGTTGAACATGTGTTTTTTCATTGATTCAAATATTCTCTTGACTCATATGCATGGGGGAAACGAATATGTTAGTAATTTATATGAATGTTAGACCGGTTGATTTTTACACTTAATAAAATATGAACATCAAATTGACTTGTGTAAAATTAATGAAGTGAAATTTAAGAGAATTTTTGAAAACGTATTCAAAATTCAGTAAGACCATTATTTATAATGTTTTAATGAGAGCAGAAAAAAATGATGATGAGCTACATAATATTAATGGGAAATCTACAAGGTAACTTTTATAGGTATTCGGGCTAAAACCAAAAATTCAAATTTTACCTCCATCAATTCCATTCATTTTTATGTGAGGCATATTCTTACCATTATAACCGTATAAATGTCGTCTGATATCGCTATATCTGATTCATTAATGAAAGCGCTTTTCCATCCATGTCGCACTTTTATTTCGATAGATTTTTGACAAATTAAATTTTTAGTTAAACCTAAACTGAAAAACTGCTTCTGAGTTAACTTGATTATTTATTTTATTTGTCGGATTAAATATAATAAGGGTATTCGTGGAACATCTTAAACTTTACGATGTCGTAAAATCGTAAAGTTTCCGACACGTTTCATGAACGCACCAAAAAACATTTTGGGTAAATGTGGTAAACGATATGGTAAGCAAATCAGCTGTTCGTTAAACGTCAAACAGCTTAACATTTTTAATTTAATTTTAACATTCGTAAAATTTGTCAACCACAATTTAAAAATGCCCAAAATAAGCCAACAAAGTAAATTTATACAATTGTATGAACAAATTGCTTTCAATTATCTATTGGTTCTTGAGTTATTTTGCGGAAATGATGGTAAGTATGTTTGTTGTTGTGATCAAAATATAAGTGCACGTGTGAATGCATTTGTGTTTGTGTAACTCACAATATTTTGAAAAAACCTCATTTTTCCTCGATGTGCCCGTTCCTCTATTTCTTCTTCTAAGGTTACAAGAGTTTACCATGTTTACGATGTTTACCATCTTCATTTAACACACAAATTTGTGTCTTAAAGTTTAAGATTTGCTTGAAAAGATTTCCCATACAAATTTTGACAGTTCGTTTACGACGTCATAAACTTTAAGACGTTTAAGATGCTTTTCCGACGTTGCATGAATATTGAATACCCTTAATATAAATAAATTGGGTGACGCGACAGCTCACAGGGTCTAGTGACTTACAACTCTCAACCATTCCTCTCTGCGTGTTATTGGCAGGAATGGTGAGGACTTACAAATTCTGCCGAATGCAAACGGCTATAAAGGTGAGAACTGAGAAGAGAAGAAATTTTTCATGACAAGTGATATTCTTGGAGGATCAACTATAGGGTAATTTTTTCAGTGCTTGATTTAACTCTGAGTTAAACCACAGTTAGTCCCACAGTTATTCATTTTAAGCAAAAACGAGTATGTATCAAAATTACACATAAATATGAGATTCAAAATTTTTACATATCGAGTGTTACATTTAAAAGTGTTAATTTGCATTTTAAATTCAGTTTACTTAGTATAAATAAATTTTAATAGAAATGCACTACACCTAGTAAACATGTTTAAACGATTAAAAATTCATTTGAAAGTTCATAGGTATAGCACTTCAAATTCTATTCAAACATATGACAACTTAAGGTATGTACATTGTGCATACTATCAAAACTCTTTCAAGGACTTTGGCACGTACTGTTGGTATGTGCTATAACTGCATCCTACCTCACTCCTTGTTTTTTTTTTTTGTTCTTAATCTTTTTTTTAAGCTATTTTCATCTGTGCAAATGTTTACCATGTGACACGTTTGAATTTTGGAATATTTTTGTCACGAATTCAATAAAATATTTTTGTTTCCTTAAAAAAAATATCATCATATATTTAATATTGGTTTTCCTACAAGTTGTAGAAAATGTTTATATGAGTTGTGATTTTTTTATTAAGTATTTTTTCATCAATATTTATCTTAGGGATTACACACAGTAAAGGGTACACCTTCTAGTTGATGTTATAATGACAATGCAATATGAGTTTGAAAGGTATGTAGCCTGTAGGTAGTCTATAGTTGGTTGGTATAGGTCTGTGGTATTATGCTGAGATGCTTGTTTACTTTGAACTTGATAACTGGCAATAGGAAAGAATCAATCAACATTTTTTTTTGTATTTTATGATGGGTATTTAATAACCACCCAGTGATATATTTTACTTGATATTGTTGCGTTATTACTTTCCCCATAGACCGCATAAACAAGGAAAAGGTAAAATTGTATTTTTATTGACGTAGTAGGTATCAATATAAAATATAAGTGTTTGTTTTGTTTTTTTAGAAAAAATTTAAAATGCCATATTCAAAAATCTTTTATTACTCCATAAGCCAAAAGTCCACAGTGAACCAACCCTTATAGATGAACTATAAGATTAAGAATAAAACTCCCGTGTGTTTCTAAATATAACAACTAGCTTTATTTTAGCTACTTGCATTTTCTGGTTTTTACTTTGGGACTTTAACTGCAATAAAACCATTAAAGAAAATTCTATAAAAAGGATGAACTTACGAATGACGGGGACAAGATGCGAAAAAAGGGCATGAAGGTAGGGTTAACAAGGAAAAAAATATATCGGAAGACGGGATAGACTTTTGTAATTGTCCTATTCTGAACCCTATTCCTATCTTAAATAGTCTTAAGGCTACTATATTCAAAAGAAAAATGTAGCACTGCGTCGCGACGCGTCGTAAGAACTTCCTCTTTTGTACGATCACACTTAAAATATTTTAAAATATTAAGATTTTAAAAAATATTCATCTGATAGAAGGAATAAATGAGTTTTGAGAGCCTATATTTTATGCCACCCACTAAAAACTTAGTTTACAGCCCTATTCTGGCAAACGTCACTGATACATCACAACCCAAGTAACATTTTTAGTTCTTTAAAGGCTTTAGCAGCGCTTCTAGAGCTAATCTTAAAGCTCCTTTTTTTAATAATGAGCTCTAGAAACACATTTAGAGCTTAATTCGAGCTCATTTGGAGCTAATTCTTTGAATTTGAGAGCACTTTTTTGCTCTTAAGAAGCACGTTATTAATGGCAAGTGACTCTGAAGGTCTATGTCATACACCTTTAAAGAGCATCTTTTGAAAGATGTTTGTTCGTATTGGTTTGAGTAATAAATATAATACCAAACAGAAATGCAGGCACGCTTTAATACTTATATAGAATAAGCGAATTGTTTGATAGTATAAATAATATATAATTTTGTAAGATATGCCAATTATAATTTCCTGTCAAATAAAAATAAATAATAACTAAACAAAATTGAAATTCTCAAAACAAAACATTTTTCAAAGTCGAAATAAATTTATTTTGGTTAAAAATACAATTTAGTTTTATTTTGAGTGAGTGCGCGGGGATAGATATTTCTTTTTTTTAATGAATAAAAGAAAATATTGCATTATTTTTTTTTTCTCGCCGCCATGTTTTCATAAGGGAAGAAGGTTTCTTCAATACAGCTGTTAAAACACTTTGAGCTATATTTTTGATTGTTATAGAGCTGCAATATTAATTACTGTTGATATCGAGCTCTTATATCACTTAAAGATTTGCTTTCTGTACTTTTGGAGCTAGTGTTAACAAGATGGCATTTTTCTGGTTTTTATATATTTTTAATGAAATAAAAAGGGTGTTTCAGAAATTGAAAGTTTCGGCAAGTGGATAATAAATAAAAAAGAATTATTTCTATGAACGAAGATTTTTATTTGAAGAATATTTTATTCCAAAAATGTATTTTAGGTCCTCGGTATATTTTTATATGTACGTAATAAAATTTAAATAATAAATTAAAAAGCTTATTTTTAGAAACGAAATTTTCATCAAATAAAGTTTTTATAACTCACCCGCCATTTGGAAAAAAACATTCCTTTTAACAACCAATATGACGAGAACGACACATCATGCAGAATGAAATTAATTAATTTATTTTAAACTGGTTTAATTTCTGCTTTTGAAATAATTATTTTCTTCGTATTCTAGTATGGAACAACCTATAACATGAGTGCTATAGAATTTTTTTAGAGAGGTTTCATATACAGCTGTTATAGAATTTTTTTAAAACTTGAAAATGCGCATGCGCGTCACAAAGTATTTGTGTGCAAATATTAGTAATTCGGCTCTACAGCCGCTTTTTGTACAGCTCTGTAAATGCTAAATTTTTACATTTCAGAAGATAATGCGTTAGTATTTTGGGGATGTGTTGCTAGCAGCTGTATAACGTCTCTAAATTGTCTGATATTGACAGGTTGCTCGATAGTAGACGTGTAAAGTTTGTTATGGAGCATATTTTTAAATTTTGATGCATTATAAAGTTAATAGAGCTAAAAGTGTTCTCAAACTTCAATTATAGAACATAATTTTTAAGTAAAATGAAAGAAGCTGTGAAATAATCTTTTACAGAGCAATAGCTTTCAATTTTGCTAGCTAAGAGCTGTAAAAGAACAGTTTTGCATCAAATAGCTCCAACGATGTTACTTGGGAAGTCACAACAACCTTACAAGGAGAGGTGAACTCGATTTTGTGAGGTTTTCGTATTCTGGCAGCACCCTCACAACTGTGAGCCTCACAAAAACTATCGAAATTGTGATCTTCTTCAGAGCAGGTCACAACTCACAAATTTGGCATTTGAAATACAATTTTTTGACACTTTTGTTTTTTCTTTTCTGAGAATAGTCCTGTTAGTTAAAGACAGAGTTGTGAGTACATACATAACTTTGAACAATATAGGACTGTATTGCACATATGCATTATGCATTCAACTTACAGTTTATACTGAAAAATTGTTAAAACACCAATAAAATTATAAATAAATTGATTAAACAACCTCTGAAATAGATTTACACCATCCGAATTCTTAAGCAAATCGAAATTTATGAGAAAACAAATTAAAACCCGTTGAAGCATTTTGTTTTCAATAATTTTGTTTATAATTATAAAATTCCGAAAACAAGAAAAAAATTGATACGAGTCGAGAAGTCGTTTTTGGGAAAAATAAGATTTTCTTTAAGAATTGTTAAACACTTTTGTTGTAGGAAGGTAGGTAGGTACGTACCTTTAACTAGGATTTAAAAGAATAGCTATTTTTTATTTAAAGTGTGCTAGACTATTTAAGAAAACTGCTGAGTGTCAGGTTTAATTATTAGATTTTATTGATATTTAAAAGAAAAAAGTGTAAATTAAGTATGTATTGAATGACAGTAAATGTTTTTATTTAATCGTAATTTATTAGCTAAAAAGATAAATTATAAGTACCCTCAATTCTTTAAGCACGGTGTAATTAGTTTCTAAGAACTGACACAACATTCTACAATTAAGAAACGAATGTACATAAACCTACAAACAAACTATACATTAAGAAAATGTATAACAAAAACTATAAAACATAAAAAAAGTACGTATACGACACAGTGTACCAATTTTTCACAGATAGCTAGTCACCGTCTTGATAACTGATAACACATACATACCTACAAAATTTAACTTCTTAAAATGTGCTGGAATTTTTTTTATTTTCCTCTTATATTCAAAAACGGTAAATTAAAATCTACCATCCTTTGATATGGATGAACATCAGCTTTAGTTTTGCGTACAAAGCTTCATTGTATTTAAGTTAGAGTAGTCGCACGTTTTACAGTTTGGTACAGTGTTAATATCCAGTTATGAAGAAATTATGCCTGTTTGGTAACTTATTTTTTACCAAATTTCCCAAAACGTTTCCCAGAGTTTCTTTTCTACGGGTTTTGACACCAATTGTGAAACTTTGTCCATATATGTATGTCATATCTCAAAAAGTATTGTGATTTCAATTAAGACAGTTAACCAACATAATATTTTCAATAAAGATAATGGCGAAAAATTTTGAAAAGTCGTATCAGCCATGATATTACTCAATAATTTTAACTATAATTAAAAAGCTCTTTATATTAAAATTTCCTTAATTGTAAACATTTTTTAGCTAGTATCTTACTATATCTATTTTCTTAATAAACGCTTTAAACAAAATGTTTGTTCGTTGAGCCCAGAAGTCACCGTGGGGTCACCCTAAAGCGTTTTTTTTTAAAACCTGAACTCACCTTGACAATCAAATTCTGTGTTTTTTGAGATCCTGGGGTCGCCCTGAACTCGCCCTGAAGTAGAACTAAGTTTTCTGCTGTGGCGAGTTGAGGTAACGAATAAACTGTCAAAAAAACATGAGTTGTAAGGCAATTATTTTGTTGTGGATTTGCTTATTGCAGGTAAAAACTTATTTTTGAAATAGAAATTAAAAGAAAAATTGAAAGATAACAAATAGAAATTTAAAAAGGAAAACGCTTGATTTTGCTTGAATTCATTTTTAAGACTAATTTAAAACACATTTTATGTTTTAATTATTGAGCACATAGCTTCTAGTTTCTTGCGTTTAATGTCAACAACACAATTTAAAGCCCTCTGGCGTTTTTTTTTTTAAACCGAAAAACCCAGGTTTTTTGCAATTCTTGGAGTTGTCAAGAAAACCTGGGTCAACACTGGGTAAAGTTCAACGAACGAAACTAAAGACAGTTCATGTAAACAAGTAAGCAATACGTAAGCATTAGACGATGTTTACATTGGACTGCCTCCTCTGACTTTTTTGACGTGAATCCCACTTCTATTGTTCAGACACAAACAACAAAACTCACTCTGACGTTCAGTAGTCGTTAAAAAAAACACAAATCTCGGCTCGTTGAAGGATTTAATAGAATCACAAAGTTAATTTATTTTATTAAAAAAGTACATATGTATGTTTTCAAATGAAAAAAAAAATAGTTTCTGTAGTATTTAAGTGCCAAAAAAAAGGAAGAAAACGTTAAAAAAAAATCCATAAATTTTTAAGAACATTTCAAAATCCTGCCTTTCTTGGCCATATCTCTTTCACGACATTAAGTGGGAGTGAAAAGAAGTACAGAGACATCAAAACACAAGTCGGAGGGGGCAGTCTAATGTGAAGATCGACATAAGCATTTTGGCGGTTTAAATAATAAAATGTTAAAACGGTAGATCAGATAGATGGTAACTCGTTTAAAATTTGAAAATCCTGTTTTTAACCAGCATGATTCTAAAATATTTAAACATCTTGCTAAATCCTTTAAAATTTTGCGCAAATTTTTCTAATTAACGAAAAACAAGTGTAACAATTAAAAAAGGTTTCAACCTAATCCCATGGGATTTATATAGTTCCGTGAGGATTAATCTTGCAGTATCTTTTCACTTTTCACTTTCCACAATTTCATTTCCTAAATGTATTCTCTTCTTCAATCCATTGTGTATTACATACGCAGTGCCAAACAATATATAATTGCCTCGCCTATATACTTAAATGGCTGTCAAAAGATTCATCAGCCATTCAAAGGAACCTCAAGCAACCAAATACTTATTCAATCACACATTCTAAAAAGTTCAACTTTTAAAAATTGCGGTTAGACTGTGGTTAATAAAAAAAATCCAAAAATATAACAGATTTTGAAAAAGTTATGAGACGAAACTTTTCCAAAATTTTGTTTTGTCATAATTTGCCACCAAGTGTTATAAATGCTTTACACAGACGGACCATGCATAGACGGGACAAAACACACACTATGCATGATATACATACTTACATCCCCAATCAGCCCCATACACCTTCCTTATTCCCATCCGAGAATGATGACAAATCTTTTCGCTTAAATCCTGATGAAGTGCATTAAAGGAGTAAACTTTCTGCAACTCAACATACACGGACGAACTTTTCTAACAACTATGTATAACAACTACACCGCACTATACCGCCTCCGCGAAACAAGCGAATTCAATTACAACCAACAGCAGTTAGTGTTGCTACTTTCCTGCCACCAACTTATGCTTCAATCTTCAAGGACGACCAAGTCTCTGTTCGTTCGGTTTCGTTTCGGTGGGTGATGCCTATATTTTGTGGATTCCTTAATTGGGTGATAATGAAAATTGATTGTTTTCATTAGCCAAACCCCTCGTCGTACGTCGTCGTCCTAAAGATACGGAAAATAAAAGCAAATAAACGAAAACCTATTGTCCTTGAGGCATTAAAGGATAATCCACTCATTTTAGCCAAAAGTTTTATTTTTATATACATAACAGACATCCTGCATCAGATATATATACTCAGTGAGAAGTCACTTTGTGGTGAGAATGGGAGTGTGGGGGAGATGGGGTAGGGAGTGTTGTTATCCGAACCTAGATTCACACAGGATTTCTTTTGACAACGAAGAGGATGCAATGGGAAATTTTGAGTTGACAAGCATAATCCAGCTCAAATTGAGTTCGAACGATGAGAGATAGATACCAGGTCTTTGGCGAAAAGGACGACGACAACGATGAAAGAGAGATGAAGACGACGATGAAGGCAGCGACAGCGACAAGGAGTGCAGAAATCAGATATACCAAGATAAGACATTACAGCTTTCTATGCTTGCGTCGGTGTGATGTCCAGCAGCAAAGTGTCCTGCAGACGACCCTAATCTCTGGTCCTTCCAAAACTAAATATTGGTATTACCAGATTAGGTCAATTCGTTGGGCTTTGCGGGAAATGAGCTCTCGACTTGAAGTCGCAGCGCATCACACACTGATGTCCAGCATCGTGGTATTGAATGCTTGCCTCGTCCCTTACCCTTTAAGCAAGTGGATAGGTATGCAATGAATTGGAAGATGAGAAAGTGGTTTGATCTCCCTGGGGATGGATTTTCCCTAAAGTGGTCTAGAGTTCTGATGTTGGCTCAGGAAACAACTACCTATAGCTACCTATATCTATACTGTATATATATGTGTGAGGTTAACTTTATATGTGTATAAGAATGGTGTCCTGTTCCTGAATTACATAGTTTTGTGGCAATTGAGCCAATTGAATGAGGTAAAAGTTGAAGGGTGCCGAACAAGTTGTGTGTGGCAAAATCTATAGTAAAGTTATCTTCATCAGGATGGATTGGGGTTGTCGCCTTGGGACATCCGTCGGTTGGTCGGTCGGTCGATCGATAGATGGAAGGTTAACATAACACACTTCTTGTTCATTGACGAGGTTAATTGGTGAACTTTCAGTTCGAAGAACTTTTTTTTTTGAAGGGCAAACTGAAAATTCGAAAATGGTGTGTTTATAATCCTCATATAAAATCTCATGAAGGGGAGAGAAGTAGTGCATTGTGGAATTAGTTCAAAAATTAGTATTGAGAACTTTTTTTATGAAGATATAACAACATGCAGAGCGCTTTAATTTAGTGAATTTTCACAAATGATTTGGGGAAATGAGCATGAAATGAAAACTTATCCTTAAAAATGAAATTTTTCATTTTCAGGAGTCAAGTAATAATGAACATTCTTTGGATAAAAAAAATAAATTTTTAACAATAACTTCATAAGTTGTAGGGGAGACCGCGGGGGCAAAAGTATTTTTTTTTACATTTGGGGTTCCTGTTCTTTAGTTTGTAGTTTTGCAAGCCCGGGAGGAATTGACTGAAAAAACGACGTCAATGCTAATTAATTTACATGTTAAATGAAACAACAACTAATCCCCTGTGGGCTTAGCTAAACCCAGACAATTCTCGGGGCTAATTAACTTATAAGCTCGCAAAAAAACTGTATTACCGCCGTGAATTACTTGTTATCGATAGTTTATATGAAAAATCCATTTTCTTTCTGTGATGACATCACTAATCCCTGGTTTCGTTTTCTTCAACCAATTTTTCTCGCGGGATCACAAAAAACACACCTAATTTTTCCAAGACTCCTTTTTGCTTTTTTATCCTATATGTCCAGGACGAAAGTAAAAATAAAAATTAAGTAAAAAAATACAGTTGTGTAAATTATAAATTATTTTTTTTTATATTTAGATGTGCTCCTTTACTTTGAAATTTTGTGCATTTTTGTGAATATCTATTTTTTTTTTATATGAACTTTAACAGACTTTCGTGTAGAAATTCACACAAATGCGCAGAGTTTCTAAGTAAAGGAACATGTTTGACTCCATGAAATATTTATTTTAACACAACATAAAAATCAAATTATTATATTTCTTGCAGAACTTCAAAGAAAAAAAAGTAAACAAAAAACTCACAGAGTTAAAACATTAAATAAAAATTCTTTAAAATTTAAAGTTTTGTATAAAGGCAGTTGTTGTGACATAATATACAATCTTCATCGGCCCTCCCCTCAAATATTGACATTGTATCAATTTTTAACGTTAAATAACTTTTTTTTTTATTATAAAAAAACAATTGATTTATTTTCAAAAATTCAACAGCTATCCGTTTCGTTTACCTATGTTCCGGAAACAAATTATACTCTCTTTCGTTTTTATCGCCATCTACTAGAATATTCTTTAAACTTGAACTGACAATTGAAGTTTCAACAACAACAAAAAAAGTGAAAAACAAAACAGATGTTTCATTTTTGACATTTTCTTTTCCGTTGCACAAAAAAAGAAAAAATGCTTTTTGTTTATCAATTCACCATTCGTGCGACAACAAATCTTTTTTCTTCCAAATTTTACTCATCAAGGCTCAAATAAAACAAACCGAATTATAAGTATTATGTCTATATCGCTGGATGTAAGTTTTCTATCCAGCGAAGGCTTCTCCATTAAACCACCTGCCACGATATTCGATGAAATCGAAGGTCTTTTCGCCACAGATAAGGTAAATAATTTAAAAACGGAAAGCACTACCTAGTACCTACTTGTACGACAAACATTCATCTTTCTCTCTAGGATTTCCCTTCCCATGTGCCATTATTCAACGCAAGTGCAAAATTAGAATCACATTTTGTTAAGCCCCAAGAAGCTGCCTCCTCGTCACTTCATGATGACAAATCATGTGGAATGCCCTCGCTTGTTAGTTCAGATTTCCTTCTCAATGAAGAAGCCCATGAAGACCAACAGTTGTTTATGGTTGAGCCGGACGGACTCAAACCTATCACATCGCCTTTTATGGTTCCGGGAATCTACAAGAGAATTCCACACACAACGAGAATTGAATCAGAACAACCTGCGGACAAGGTGACTTCGAAAAATGTTTTCATTTCTTCCACTGAAAAATCTGGAAAGATTTTGGCCGCCAATGTATTCAGAGAAGCTTACATTAATTTGGAAGAAGAGGCCTTAGAACCTGCACCATCATTACCAGAGGTGAAGGAAGCTGCTGCTCCACAAGTGCCAGATAGTTTGACAATGTTAGCGTACGATATCCTCAAGTTATCGAATAGAGATAACATTGTCATTGACAGGTAAGTGGAAGGCTTTTGAGAAGACCAATAAATCCTCTATATTTCTTTTTGCTTTAGAGAAAGAAACGAGATTATTCGCCACGAAGGTGAACTCAATCGGAAGACCATCTATCGATTTCTGACTCCCAAAACTCTAGGGCTATCATCTGAGATGCTGGCGTCTCTGATTAGGAATGAATCCCATCGAGAATGTCTGCCTCCAGTTAAATCGAAAAGAGGCAGGCCTCGTAAGAACAAAGACCCTGGCAAACCTCCTCCTACTAGTCCACTACCAGCACCACCACCACAATCCCTTCCACCGGCCCCTTCTCCTGTTAAAGTGCAAAGAACGCGTTCAGGGCGAATAGTTAAATCTGCACTCGAACCACCTCCGCCTCCTGAACCAGAACCAGAACCTGACAATGCAGAGCCCGAAAATGCCGCCTCATTCATGCGAAATTTCCTGCGGGATCTGAAGGACTCCGAATATCATTCTAGACCAAGTCCAGCTTCCCTGCCCGATTCACCTGTTCGTTCAAAAACTCGAAATCTATCTGCCGACTCCTACTGTCCCACGTGCAATAAAATATTTCTGGGGAAGAGAATGCAGCATCACTTCCAGGCCTTCCCCGACCACCGAATAAATGTGGAACGTCAGAAAATTCTCGAGGAGATGTCACTCTTCAGATTCCTTGTGGGTAAAGTTCAGAGGATATCACAGGACCAACGTGCTGATGTCTTCCTCAATGAGATCTCAGACCTAGTCGAACAACTTCAGGCGCGAAGTTCGCGAATGATCAGAAACACATCCGGACTGCAATTTGTCAATTCGAAAACCTCTAAAGTTCTGGGCATCCCAGAAGGTCATTATTCACTCGATGTGAATTCCATAGATGCTCCTCCCGATCCGATCGTTCATTTCGAGAATTTAGCTCCTCCACCGGTAGTAGTTCCTCGATTGGACTATAACCTCAGTATGTCATTGGATGACGCATCAACGGAAGCCAAAATGCATCTATCAGGGGCAATTGCCTCAGAAGAGAGTCTCCTTCGGACTGTCGACGATCTCATGAAGGAAGGAATGAAGAAATTAGATCATGATCTGTTGCATCCACCTCAGCCGCAAGTGATTCATTATGATCATGGTAGTGATAATGCCGTTGAAGCGGTTTCGATGAAGGAAACCTCACAAGGGACACCAATTTTAGATCTTTCATTAGATTTGTTTCAATTCAATAGCAATTAAAAACAGAATATAAAAGGAACTTTTATCGCCACAACAGGTTGTTGGTGCACAACATTATTATAATAGACTGAGTGCACCTCTTATGACGTATGGTAAAATGTTAAGTAAATAGTAATAATTAAACAAAGAAAAGCGTATTTGTTTTGTTTGTAATTTAAATTGAGTATTCGATAAGCTAAGTACGTTTTTTTGCAGGAAAAAAGGTCGTGTGAACGGTTCGTTAGGGTTTGAACTGCCATGTGAACTAGGCTTACCCGACATTACTTACGAAGTCTCCATTTGATATAGAACGGTCTAATACTTTAAAGAATTCTATAATCTGTCATTTAAAGTAGAACTAAAACTTATTGATTATTTTACGAATCCATAGCCCAATTGTTTCAATTAATTACATATATAGGATTTAAATTCCCCTGTCTTTTTTCTAATGTGCCTATGTAATTAAAAGCCAATTCCAGAGTACCTATACTTAGGTACTGAAATGAGTTCATTACAATTTTCATGTCATTTTCATTTCATTGCAATGAAAAACCATATAAGACAAAGACGTGTCTCTAAAGCCAGAACACTTTGTTCTGCAAATGCTGAAGAATTCTGCAAAAACACAACTTTACATGGACTTAAATATATTGTGGAAAAGGACTTAAATATATTCGAAAGAATATTTTTCTTCTTCTCTATTGTTTTTGTGGTTATATCAGCGGCATATTTTATATCGAATGTTTATTCGAAATGGCAACATACTCCGGTTATTGTTGGTTTAAATGCTGTTCCAAATTTTATAACAAAATCACCATTTCCAGCGGTAACGATTTGTAATTTAAATCAAGCTATGAAGACAAAAGCTCAGCAATTTAATAAGTATGAGTAAATTGTAGAAATAAAGGTCAGAAATATTTAAAATAAATATAAATCTTGTTTTCTTTATGCAGTGACAGCCTTGAGAATTCAATGTTGCAGTTGCTTTGCAATCGCGAAGTGTCTTTAAAATATTCTAATTCAGTTAAAGATTGGACAATTCTGGAGGATTTTATTGAACAAGTAAGTATGGTATTGTTAGATATTTAGCATAAGACTTCATTTCAAGGTTAACATTTTAACCATTAACTACTTTAGGAGAAGGTCAAAAATGAGAAAATATACATTCGAATTTAATTCTCATTAAATAAGTAACAGCCACGCATTTTCTCTAATTGAACGTTACATAAGTATCATTTCAAGGATCCAAGCAATTAAGTTATACGTAAATCTGTGTATGACACAATTTTTTTCTTTTTTTTAAAACAACACAAACATATTATATATGCCAGTAAGACCTACGGTCTTATAAATTAGGCAAATGTTAGAAGGAATAGAAGGATAGGATAGATTTTTGTTGGCAAAGTGGATTTAGAAATTAGGTTTTTGATTATCTCATTAAATCCCAGGGGTGGCGTTCAATTGAGGGAATATAGAAAAGAATGCTGCCTAGACTGGGGATCGAACCCCCACATCCAGGTCAGCAGCACTACTTCCACTGCGCCGGGGCCACCCCCGTAAAAAAAAAATAAAAAATAAAACATTTCCCGTAAATAGCTATTTATTCTCATTTATAAGGATAAAAAGAAAACATATCATAATTACAGTCACAACATCATCAATCTATGCATTTTAATTTAACTTCACATCAGATAAGTATAAAGAACTTAACATAAGGCTGTTAAATATACTTTTTTGTCCAACTCAATAATTGTGTCATAATTTTCATTACGTAGATATTCACTCAATTCATGATGCTTGGTATTTATTAGCATGTGGGGCATTTCACGTGAAGCGGAAGAAGAACCAAGTGTTGAGTCTTGAAATTCGTTCATCTTTGTGTTATTTATACTTCTTTAGATTCTACATAAATAGAGAAAGATTTTGAATTTCTCCAGTTATTGTCTTGTAAAATTTCAACAAGCTATGGATCAAGGTTTTTAAGAAAAATGTTGATAAATTAAATGAAGTGATAGAAAAATAATTTTAATGACGGTGTATATGGGAAATAGGATGTTCTTTTCATTAATGAAATAGAAACTGGAAATCGATTTTTTTGTTTGATATAAAACCGGAAGTTAACATTTTAAATCAGATTATAGTAAACTTAGCCCGTTTTGATATTTTTTTAAGTCTCAAAATGAAGCTCATACATTAGAGATACTATATGCCAAGTTTCAGGGTGGGATTTTATTCGTTTAGAATATACATATATAATTTTTATTGAGTCACTCCAGTGCAAAAAAACAGCATTTTGTATAGAAAACTAATTGTTAGCAATTTAATTTAAAGGATATAATCCATTTTTAAGTCCATTGCGTACATGGGTGTGATGGATATCAAATGAAAGCTGACGTTGAGGTCGATGTATTAGTAAATATTTCCAAAATTGGTGTTGGATGTTTCAAGATATTAAAGTACATAATTAAAAGTAAAAAAATCTGCTTTTTTTTTAAAACAACAGCTCATATTTTCCGAAGCATTGCATGTACCATTTATCTATTATTTTTTATCAAACGATAGACTACAAAAATTGTCTTTAAAATTATATAATTTTTTTTTACTTGTGAAATATGTAGTATAGGTGCTATATGGCAAGTTATGGATTCGTAAAAAAATGGAACTCGAGGTTTTGATCAATCCTGACATTACGATGATATCGAAGTCGAAAAAAGTGGGTCTCGCAATTCTGTCTGTCTTTCTGTCATTTCGGCTGCAATCTTAACGCGGGGGTGGATTTTCTTTAAACTTGGTACATAGCGTTTTTTGGAAACTCCCCCGACACGTTTTTTTGATTTTCTTTTAGGAGCAAAAATCTGTTATTTTTGGTCCTGTTGGACAAATTTTTCTTAAAAAAAAATGCAAATCTTATTTTTCTCAAAAACGCGTCCACAACTTAAAAAATTCTGTAATTTTTTTTACAAAATGGCTACCATTTTATAAACAAAAATTCAGGAAAATGGTTATAAATGGTAACTCCGAAATATTTTTTTTTATTTTCGATTTTCTCAAAAACTGTTCAACTGTATTTAATAAATTTTTTTTAAATGTTTTAAAAAGTCTTAAAATTATTTTATACCAAGATTTTCAAGATTTTTTTTTGATTTAAAAAAAAATTCGAGTATATTTTTTTTTGGATCTAAATAATTCGAAAACGACTTGATC
The DNA here is from genome assembly GCA_929447395.1 of Epistrophe grossulariae. Taxonomy (NCBI): domain Eukaryota; kingdom Metazoa; phylum Arthropoda; class Insecta; order Diptera; family Syrphidae; genus Epistrophe; species Epistrophe grossulariae. The sequence continues at coordinate 31,192,676 of OV839568.1, read as the reverse complement.
GATTTTTATTAAACTTAGCACAAAACGCCAATTTTTGTAGGACTTAAAGGCCGTTAAAAATTATTTTGAATCAATAATTCAACAAAGTCCAAATAAAATAGTGCTAATGTCTTCTACTTGGCTGATATATTTCAGTAGTATATTATATAGAATTTGTATTATTAAAAAAACCTAATTTAAGATTTTATTTAATTATTTTATTTCTAAATATTATCTATCTATTAATTTTTTACCAATTTTTCAGTTTAAATAGTAAGTTTCATGGATGCATATATGTATGTATACACCACGGGGCTATATATTGTTTTTTTATTCTCACATAATAGCAGATACATAAAATATAGACTCCCATAACTTATGTATTTCTTTTAAAATCAAACTAATATATCTAAATAAAATTATTCAGATTTTAAAACCACAATGTGATCGCACATAAGAGTATGTTCGTGCGACCCAGTCGTGCATTTTATTTTCTAAACTTAACACATTTTGAGATATCAAGTCAAGAACTCTTCCTAAATAATTTCTCTTGAGTCTGAGCCGGATATCTCGAAAAAATCAGTGATGACATGTGTTTTTTTTACATCACTACGTACAATCCCTAATTGATAACCTTTAATTTTATGTTTCCATATCTCATCCATGTACGGTAAACTCTTCAACAGTGGATCAAGGTACACAGTGAATCACTTGCACTTACACTGTCTCATTTTATTTTAAAACATCACATTTTATGCATCAAGATCACACCAGCCGGTGCGATGCCGTAGCCGAAGTCGGTTCGTCTTGTTTTTTTGTTTTCCTACTGTTTCTTCATTTGAGTTAAATATTGTTATGGACGCCCAAAGTGTAAGCCGAGCCTTAGGTCTTATTTGTGATTCCAGCGCCACCTAAGGGTCAAGGTAGGAAGTTTATTTGAAAGGATAGACGAGCACTTCCGAAATGTCAAATGAGGGATGGAGGAGAAATCTTTTGAACCACTACATTGGCATTCAAAAAAAAAGAAAAAAAAATATATATCAACTAGCGGGTGAGTTGAATCGTATGACCCGAATAATGTGGGAGGAAGAATAGCTAAACCCAAGTGGGCTGATCTTCTTACCGCAAGTTAATCTGACGATCTACTGTCACAGTAAAGCTATGCGCAAACCGACACGATGGCGGTGGCGATTGCGACAACTTTTATCGCGCGATAAAGATGCGTTCAAAAACCTGCTCACATCAACGCGATATATTGTGTAGCGGGCTAAGTTGTCAGCGACAATACAAACGTTTAATTTTTGAAGTTTAATAAAAAAACATATAAAATGGAATTTCCCCTAATTTTTTCTATTAATTTTTCAGTTTTTCAAATTTTCTTTTTTAGACTGTAATTTTTCTTCAGGCGATATAACGATCAAATGGTGCTTGCTGCGGTCAAGAAAAATCGCGTAACTGAACGCAGCAGTGGAATGTGAACGCAATCCACATATCGCGTCGATGTGCCCCTCCATTGATTTACGTGTGCGGCATCCACATTGTTATCGCGATCGCCACCGCCATCGCGTCGGTTTGCGCGTAGCTTAAAGACTTGCCTCGACGGTCGAACAAGAGCTAACCGCCATCCATCGAGCTCTACCGGTATAGTACCTAAAAGCAGTACTTAAGACAAAATAGAAAAAAAAAAAAAAAAACGAATATATTTTGTCTATACGGTACGTTGTTAATTTTTATACTCAACTTTACTCACCTTTTTTTTGGTTTGGTTTATAATCAATTTATTTACCTTTTAGTTGAAATTGAATTTAGAAAAAAAAACTTAAGCGTTCGAACCATAGTTGAGTTGCCATTCGAAATACCCAATTCAAAACACATTAAAAAAAAAAAAAAAAAAAAGAGTGACACTAGGGTGAGTTTTTAAAGTAAACGTTTTGTTATTGGAAAGTCCTAAAAAGTGATACATTTTATTAGGTATAACTACCACGATTTGAATTCTGGCGGCTCCAGATTGCCAGAAAAAGGACTACCAATTTTTTGTTTATTGGAATCCACGTTCCTTTTCGTTGGAAACCCAATTTTCCGTTGGAACACTATTTTTATTGTTGGACCTGCTTCTCTACCTTCTCGAGGCTATCTTTTGAGACTCGATTTCCTGCCGTGCTATATTTGGTGCTCTGCAATTATCCACCATCACTCCTTAACGAGGAATACCGAGCCGGAGCTATCCTAAATTAAACCACATCGATTTCATCGACGAATTCAGAAGTCCGTCGCAGTGAGTTCTATAAAAAAAAAGAGGAAGTCCAGGTACCATTATTATATAATATAAGATAAAGTGTTAAAATACAAAAGGAACGAAAAGAAGATTGCTTTTACCGATTTTTTTGTGATACCGAAAAATTGGACGGTATAACAACAACCAGGCAAAATTTACATCTTTCTGGTACAAATACTGTCAGAGTAAAATTTCCACGAGGTGATAGGAAGATATCCATCCTTTATATTTATGTTTTTTTTTTGTTATATAATTTATATTAATTTTGTTAATTCTGGCGTGAAGTTTTATTTATAGTTATTTATGATTTTCATTTGTTTATTTTTCAATTTAAATATTTAAATTTTCATAAAAATACCTTTTTTTGTAAGTGATAGGTAGGCTTTCCTAAGTTTGTTTTCGCGTGCTATAAGGTCCGTTTAAACTTTAAATTAATTGTCCGCCTCCACAGAGCTCTATCGAGGTAGGGAATTCTATTATCGAAAACCCCAAATTTAACCTAAATAGGTGCCAAAAAGGGTACAATTTCAGGTCTCTTGGGAAACGCCACGCAATCACCTTTTTATTTGTTCTTTTTCTTGTTTTTCTAGATTTTGTTTGTTACCTTTTTTTTCATAATTATATCTATAAGGATATACAAAATAATTGATAAAAATTTAACATTTACTTTTTCAATTAAGGATTGTTCAATATAAAATACAGAGTTTAAATTAATGTTTTCTATTTACACTACCTGTTACTTTTAGTTCATTTATATTAAACTTCATTAAACGCCTTTTTGAATGAAATCTTTGATGTTTCCTTGTTTCGTTTTGAGCGAAACATGATTTTTTGAAGACAAGATTTTCAGGGGTGTGGATGGTAGCCAATTCCTTTCAGTGAAGATGGTGTGACCGGAAAATGGTCCTCGCCTTTTTTGGGGGAATCCAAAAATGGCCAAGGATTCCTATGGTAGGGTGGGTAATGGCCTCACTGCAACAACATCCGCAGTGCCTTGGTGTGACAATAGTCCGTCCGTGCATTTGCTAGTCTGTCGATTTTTTTTCTCTAGTTTTCCTCAGGCCTGATATGTGTTTTTAGCTGCAGGCGAGGTTAAGTTTCGGGGGCAAGATCCCCCCGTCCGACGAGCTGACGCCGTGCATTTGCAAGCAGGCCGCGTCCCCGGAGCTTGACATTCCACCTTCCTTTCTCTCTTTCCTACCTCTTCCTTTTCCTACCTTTCCACTTTACCGACACCCTATACCTCCTCTTGCCTCGCAACAATATTTGTAGGTATGTAATGTAGGTACTCATTTTTACCTAAATATAATAAATTTTGTCGATGTTTTTGCTAACTGACATCATGGCATTGCTAAATAAAACACAGCTAATATATGAATCTCTTCTTCTCTACAAAAAGGTATCTCAACCTTGTGAAAAAATGCTGCTCGCATGTCGTTTTGGTGGCATCGATTACAACTGTCATGACATCTTCCAGCAAATTCTAACTGATGAAGGATTATGTTGTTCTTTCAATATTGTCCATCCAGCTTTTATGTTTGTCCATCGAGGAAGTTTAAGGTAAGTTTTTTTTTTCTATTTTCTCTGATTTGCATACAAAAACAACAATTTTCTTCTTTATATAGCCCTGAACAAATAAATGATTCTTCATTCTCGGATGGTTCTGTACCAGTTGATTGGGATCCAGAAAAAGGATATCCAAAATTAATGCCTAGAAAATTTTATCCACGTGTAGCTGCTGGTACGGGTGAATCTCTTGGATTCACAGTTGTGCTCAATGTTGATTTGAATGAATATTACTGTTCATCAGCTAGTGGACCTGGTTTTAAGGTAATATCGAAGCTTCACAAAATCCTTTGAACAAAGTTCGTTTAAAGAAAACTCTCTTTTTTATAGATTTCCTTGCATAGTCCAACAGAGACTCCACAACTTCGAGAAACTGGCCTACTCCTTCAAGCCGGCTACGAAACTAAAGTACGGATTATGGCAGTTAAATCAGAAGCTAGCACAGAACTACGTTACATAAGCCGAGAATATCGCCAGTGTATATTCAATGATGAATCCAAATTGATCTACTATAGATTCTATACAAAACGCAATTGTGAAATAGAATGCGATGCCAAGTTAATGCTAAAAAATTGTAACTGTGTAATGTTTTATATGCCAAAGGTATATCCAAATGCAAGCAGATGTGGAATCAGAGATAAACCATGTGTCGAAGGTGTTATGAGACGATCACATGTTCGGGATGTTCAAGAAATGGAATGTCATGATTTTTGTCTACCAAGTTGTTTTGATTTGACATTTTTGCCGGATTTCTTCTCAGCCCCAATATCGCACAAAGGTTTTTCGATTAGGCGGCAGTTAATACAAAACATGAGCAACGAATATGCATCACAGAATATTGCTGTAGTTCATATGTATTTTAAGGAGAATACGTTTAGGAGCAGCGTTAAGACACAGTTTATAGGGATAACGGATTTTTTATGTGAGTAAAAATAGCAATTAAGTTCGGTTCACAATGCGGCTTGAAAACGTGACGTCGACGCATGTGACGAGATCTCTTCGCAGTTGTTCTCGATTACCTTCATATTATTCAGTCGATACATCCAGATTAAAATTTAAATCGACAGCCGAAAGTTTCGTTTCGTATATCTTCTCCTCTCAGTTCTTTTAATTCGTTTCCTTTATGTATTCCTTATACCGAGAGCTAAGGTACATCAAAAAGGAAAAAAACAAAATTAAATTCAAATTTTAATCGAAATATTTCTTTCGAACTAAATTGTAAAAAAAACATTGCATATTTTTAGATGTACTGATGTGCAGTATCCGGATAGTGCATTCAGAGACAACAACTCTAATCGTGTAAGCTTCTTCCGCTTCCGTTATTACCGCTTTTAACGGTCCCATTGTTTTTATTACTACCACTTCTGCTGTCGCGTTTCAGTTTAGGTGGCTTTACGAAAACCAACAAAAATTACAAATTTGATTAAAATACCGAAATATTAATTTTTGTCACAAATCCAATTAAAATAGGTTTTGATTTCTTTTTTTTTACACTAGCAAACACTGGTGGCTTAATGGGACTATTCATGGGTTTCAGCTTCATTTCACTGGCAGAATTGGTTTACTTCGGTTGCATACGACCTGTTCGTCGATTTCTAAACCGTCGATTCAACAAAATTCCAATAAAAAAAATAACAAAAGTAAATAAAACAATCATAATTACAATTCACACATACATAAATGCTCTGTACCTATATTATAACCATTTATATTAACCCTCATTTACAGGACGACCCTCAACCACGCCCATCATCACAAACAAGACTACAAATGCTCAATTACACTTCAAATAAACGAAACTACAATTATAGATCAAGATTAGTGCATCTATCATCGTCATCGTCGTTTGCATCAAATAAAATAATTCCCACCAACAATCAAGAACACCTGCAACAGCTACGGCTACAAAATATTGGCACAATTTCACATTCCTTGAGGAAGGATTTATTAAAACGTCCCATCACAGTTTTACCACCTTAATCATGTAGCCATTAAATAAAAAATTTTATTATTTGTCACACAATTTATATGTACATAGGTAGCTAACCTACCATAAGAGGTACATATACTTGCATGTATTTTCTCTGCAATAAAGTAATGAATTTGTTGCAACAAAATGCATGTTTATCCTTTTTGAAGTGATTGCTTGTTGTTTGTCAACAAAAATATCCTGATTATCTTTATATTTTTTGGTTTTTTATTTACACTCGGAAGTAACTAAAAACTTAATTTTGATGAGAATTTAAAGCTGAGGAAATATGGAAATAGAATTTAGTTGGCAACAGGATTAAGATGAGTGAAAAGCTTACGGAGAAACAGAGGGATGTCCTGCATCAGAAGAGCGATGAAGAAGAAAACAGTACATTCTATGTGGGGCTTAAGAAAAATATTCGTGATTTTCTACAGAATTCAACATTACATGGTTTGAAATATATTGCTGATGAAAAGATTACCGTCTTTGAAAGGTCATAGTATAATCCTTAAAAAGTGTTTGCTAATTTTTGTTATCCTCGAAAAGTACATGTATATAATTTCAGATCATTTTTTGGATTATCTTTTATTTTTGTTATCATGTGTTCGGCATTTTTCATATCAAATGTTTACAAAAAATGGAATGAAACACCAATTATAATTACTGCAAGTCCTGAACCAACTTTAATAACAACAATACCATTTCCTGCAATAACAATTTGCAGCTTGAATAAGGCTTTAAAAAGTCGGGTTACGGAGCTGGATAAGTAAGTTGGAATTTTTATTTATTTTTTTTTATTAAAGAATATTGCTTTACCTTTATTAAGTTCAACATTAAACTATACACTTCTAATGAGTCTCTGCGCCAAAAACTTTAAGGCAAATCTGTTTTTTGGTCAGTTATCATGGAAGAATTTCAAACTTCTTCTTATGAGGGTAAGTTGACATTTTTATTTCTTGATTCTGAGATTTTGTTTTTAAATATGTATTTTCGGTATAAAAGACAAAGAATCCAAAAAAGCTGATCCAGTATTGCGAATAAATTACATGATTATTTTTGTGAATATTTTGTAAGAGCTTACTTATTAACAGGGTTCGAAGAGCGATAAAAGATGTATGATTCGTTCTCTCGTAAAAAATTCAAAAGGAGGCTTAAGTTAAGCCCCGAGATTTCTCTGGGATTAGCTAAGCCCGCAGGAGATTAGTTGTTGTTGCATTTTACATGTAAATTTTTTTAGCACCGACGTCTTTTTTTTCATCCAATTCCTCCCGGGCTTCAAAAAAAAAACACGCGAATTTTATTTTTGATTCGATCACGAATCTTATTTTTTGGTTCCTTTAAAATAAAATTCGTTTTCACGATCGAATCAAATCCGAAGTGATCTGCAAAATATGGTTTGTTCCCGAATTTATCACCTGGGAACTATTGAAGATCTATAGATCTAATACGAAAAAAATGTAATTTTACATAAATATCATTACACATATTACATAAAATAAACTGGGGGGTCATTCCGTAATTTTCTAAACGATAATCTCAAATTTTTTACTTAGTCAAAGTTTTTAACTATTTTCAATTTTTCTTGAATTTTCTCAAAATATTTGAATTTTTTTAGTTTTTGAATTTTCTCAAAATTTTCCATTTTTTTCAAATGTTTTGACTTTTTAAAAAAAAATTTGAATTTTTTCAAGATTATTCAATTTTCAAAATTGTTCACTTTTTCAAAATGTTTCAATTTTTTTAAAATTTTTCACTTTACAACCGAACTGAATGAAGAATGATTTATTTTTAAGGATCTTTTCGGATTCGATTGAGACCGAACCATATTCTACTTGAATTTTATTTTTTATTAAAAATGGATTTAGTTTGTTAGCGAGAAAACTATAAATTTTTATAAATCGAAATTTTTATCGTTCGCGAACTATATTTTTTTGGTTCGTGAGAAGATCGATAAAGAATGATAAATATCCGTATTTTATGATTCGCGAACGATTTTTTACGAACTCTGCTTTTTAAGAAAGAATAAATTGAAATCGTATGTCTTGAGATAAATCGATTTATAGAAATATTTTTGGATAAGATTGCATTTACATACATACTAAATTTTCAATTTATAGGTAGCTCAACCATGTGATCAAATGCTTGCTTACTGTCGTTTCGGATCAAAACCTGAAAGCTGTATTAATATTTTTAATCCAGTTTTAACCGATGAAGGACTCTGTTGTACGTTTAATGCCCTCGATCCACATTTTCTTATGAAAAATTATTCGTAAGTTTTATAGAACTATAAGAATTTGTTTTTTTTTTACTAAATAGCTTTCAAACATTTAAATTAAAAGCCTAGTATTAGCTTAAATTAGGAATTGAAATGAGATTTATTACTCTGTGTTTTAAGGCTAAGGTTATCAAAAAGTTAGAAAAAAGCGTGGAAAAGTTTCATAATCATGTTGTCAGTTAATTTTTTTTGGTTTTAAAACTAAATTTTTTTATGATTTAATTTTATTAAAAATTATTTTCACTCGAACGATGTAGGTACCTGCTTTGCATTTAGCCTAAAAACAATCATTGAATCTTCAAGTAACAAAAAAAATCATATTCTTATGTTAAATCAAAATAACTAAAAATATTCTTTTTCCAGAGATACTGAACGATTTAGTGCAAGTTCTACAGAAGATTATGTTCCCATTGACTGGACTCCTGAAAAAGGATTTAGTAACAATTTACCACTCAAGTTTTTTCCACGAATAGCTCCAGGAACTGGAAGTCAAATGGGTCTTACAGTTGTCCTTAATGCTTCGTCTTCGGAATATTATTGCAGTTCTTCAAAGAGCATTGGGTTTAAGGTAAATTTAAAATCTGTACATATCTGCACTGCTTTTATCAGGTGTAAGGATATTTCAGACTTATTGTTTATGAATATGTATGTACATATGGTTACATGAATATAGAAATATTTTTTTAATCATCTGCTCTCATAGACAATGGTTCATATAAATAAAACGGAGCATGTACTCATTAAGCATTAAAATTAGACAAAGAAGGCAAAACCACAAAAACAATTTCCAACTTCCATAAAGCTTTATTTTCTAAAAAGTAGGTACCTACCTCAAATTTGAACCAAGACTTATTCTTATAGGCTCTTATTTTATTTGTTGTTGTTGGCACATATTTAGCAGTAATGTCGCAAAGCTTATTTGCTTGATGAAAAGAAAAAATTAGAAATATAAACATTTTTGCAAAAACTTCTTCAACCTTCATAAGGTGGAGTTTACTCAATCACTTTCTAAAGCAAGCGATAGTCCCAATTATAAACATTTAAATCTGAGGAAATTCAAATGATTGAGAATCAAGAAGAACGAAAATTATTCTAATAAATTATGTTTTAATTGTTTTTATTTCAGGTTCTTGTACACAATCCCGCTGAGCAACCAAAAATAAGTAGTTTTGGTTTTTTAGTAACTGCCGGTCGTGAGAGTCGTATTTCAATTGAGCCTCAATATCAAACAGCTGTGCCTCAAGTTCGTGGAATTAGTACAAAAATCCGTCAATGTTTGTTCTCTGATGAAGGCAATCTTAATTTCTATCGAACTTATTCGCGTAAAAACTGTCAACTCGAATGTGAAGCTCAAATAATTTTCAAAATTTGTGGTTGTATCTTATATTATCTTCCGAAAATCGATCCAGATACCAAAATTTGCGGACCCAAAGACAACGAATGTACAAAATCAATTCAAAGTGAAATTCAATCAACTACAGGGAATTATTCGTGTGATTCATGTTTGCCAGCATGTTTCGAATTAAGCTATAATCCTACAGTTACTTCGACAAAAATGGTTAATGGAGATTTTGATACAAATGATGATTATCCACCTGAATTGTGGGAGAATATTCAGGATATAACAATAATACACTTTTACTATTTAACTAATGTTTTTCGAAGTACTACGAAAGGAGAGATTTTTGGATTTACCGAATTTTTGTGTAAAGAATTATATGTGTAAGATTGTTGGCCAATATTTGAATTAAAAAAATGTATACATTTCAGCTAATATCGGAGGTTTATTGGGACTTTTTATGGGCTTTAGTTTCTTTTCTGTTATTGAAATATTATACTTTATAGTGTTGCGTCCAAATTGTGATCAAAGAACTAAGAAACGTCAGAAAAGGAGGTCCGAAAAGAGTGTAATTTTTTTTAAACATTATTACATATAATGGGGATTCAACTTTTTTGTATTCTTCTTCTAGTTGAGAAACAGCAAGGTCTGTATGACTCCAATTAAGGCTAGAAAACCGATAAGAATTGGATTTGGAAAGAATTTGCCAATAATTGATAAGAAAAATGCTTGGGATTCACATCAATTTTTTATCAGACGTGAAAATGGTTCGAATGATGCAGTTTTTCCTTACATAAGTTAGAAAATTTTCTGCAACTTATGAAACTTTGAAACTACTATAAAAATATGTATTAAAAAAAAAAAAGTGTTTATAAATTTTATTTAGTGTCAAAAGCTTTGTAATAATTTAAATTAAAAAATAAAGCTTTATTTTCTTAAAATCCAAAGACACCTCCAAGTTTTCTAAAGTCCACATTAGCGTACACAGCCGTTTCATTTTTCATAATTCCACAAAATACAGAGCCACGTTCTCTGTAACGTAATGTTGTGTGTCCTGTTTTTTCAAGCTCATTAATAACATCCTTAAAATAATAATACAGATTACTTGAAAAAAAAAAAAAAATAAATATATCATTATAAAATACACCTTTAACATTCCGTACTCATATTCAAAGAAATTCGGAATTAATTGATGATGAAATCTTGGTGCATCAATTGCTTGTTTTATATCATTTCCCAACCACAAAATTCGTAATAAGATATTCACTAGAGCTGAAATTATTTTCGGACCACCTGCACCGCCTACAACAAGTTTGACATCACCTTGAATAGTTGTAACTATTGTTGGTGCCATAGATGACATTGGGCGTTTATTTGGTTGGATAAGATTTGCTTCAGATGGTGGAAGGGAGAAATAGTTTTGTAGACCGGGTATTGAAAAGTCACCCATGGCACTGTTGAAGAGAATTCCTGTTCGCTTGCCCATGATGGCTGAACCAAAACTGAAACAAAAACCAAATAGACGAAAGGTTTTTGAAATAAAAATAAAATTTTTTTAATAACATGCTGAGGAAAACTGAATTATAAAAAGCTTACTGGAGTTCAAATGATTTCATTAGTATATCTAACAATTTCACGCGAATCTTATATGTATCTCCAGGAACCATTATTAAATTATACATATGTACATATATGTTATTTTAAGACTTCAAAATTCTAAAATGAATTTTTCAGCAACTGACATAAAAGTCAGAAATATTTTGTTTTCATAATTTATTTCGGACATCAGTTTTCTAGGAAAACAGAACCTTGGGTTGATCGCTTCGCTGCTAGTTCCAAGGATTTTAACTCCCTCTTAGGGTCCTTTGTTATGTTTACGAACATCTTCTGAATTTTAGAAAAAAGTAAGGATTTATTCAAAGAAAATTTCAAAAATCTTTACGAGCGGTTTTTCTAAATGATTTTTTTTTCAAAATCCAAACAAATCTAAAATTTTTGATGGACGTCGTTTAATCCCGAAAAAATTGTCGAAAAAAACGGTTCTTTGACATTGTTTAGATTGAGGCCGGTATCACGGCAGTTCGTGGGCAAGAGAAGTCTGGGATGAGGACTCTCGTGAGGCACGAAAAAAAACCTAAAAACCAAACTCATGAATTGAATTGAATTGAACTCATGAGTCTAATATGTTGTTGTTGCTCCAATATGTGGAAAGTTTCTAATGTAAACACGATGAGAATTACCAGTCCCGACTCAATCTTCCCAATCTAAACATGGTCTTTGGCTAGTAACAGTACAATAGTACACACATAAAAATTTTAAGAGCCACTTTCGAGATGAATAATCTTGTTCATAACGGTTATGTATAAGGCAGTTACCGTTATCTTTGGATCTAAAAATTTTATGAAATTTTATTTAAGACATTTTTTGTTTTACTTACAACTTAAAAGGAACTCAAAATCAGGGATATTTATCACGGCTAACTAAGCGGATATAGGCTATCATTTTGTTGTGACTCGTGCATGCAATATAATTATTAAACGTATATGGATGTATGTATATAAAAGATCGGCTTATATATTGAGCCCTAACAGCCATGTTATCTTAAGCGACAAAATATAAATTAAAAACAAATTACATATTTAGTTTATTCTTGAGTGTCAACTTTTACTTTGTCGCCTATTTGCGGCTATGGCTTAATATATTTTATTGTACTTTACTTACTAGTAATGAATTGTACTTGTAACAGATACAGCATCCCCGTTCGGCGCCAAAACAGATAAATGTCCAGTTCCATGTTCATCTACTGGACTTGATTCACTTCCATAATAATCAGGATCACTAAAAGCCACTGTGTCATTAATTTTAAGCCTCAAGACATCAGCAGATTCGGATGAAAGCATTCTTTCTAAAAACTAAAAAATTCGTCCAATTAAAACTAATTTAACTTAGAAAATATTGACTAAAGAAATGTGAATTTATTACAGTAAAGGGCCCTTAGCCACCGGTGTGCATATTTCGGGTACCCGTGTTTTTTTTTTGCTGCCCGAAGAGCCTTGATACGTGTATGATTTTAATGTCGATAATGTCGTATATAGCACTTATAAATTAGCAGTCTCTATACTCTTGTCTCAAACTTAATGGCTTACTCATAAAACTACCTCTTGTTGATTATTAAAGTCGGGATCTCCAAGTTTCCATCGGCTAGCAAATCCAAACTTAAGTGCTTCAACGATTCGATGAATCAAAATTTTATCATCAACTTTGGTTTCTTGGAAATTATATCCTTTGAGAATATTCATGGCTTGGCCAATAACTACACCACTTCCAACGGGAGGCACCAGATGCAATACATTAGATCCCACATTCAATCTTATTGAATCTAAAATCTCAGTCTTGAAGTTTTTCAAGTCATTTAAAGAAATTTTGTTTCCGATATCATTTAAATCTCTTGCAATCAATTCAGCTAAATTTCCAGTGTAAAAGTCTTGAGGACCATTTTTAGCTAGAATTCGATAGGTTTCACAAAGCTCTGGAGGTGGATGAACAACAGATCCCACTCGATTGTAATCACCTGTTGTTTCATTTACAAACATTGCTCTAAAAGTTATAACTAATAAATCTTATAAAATGGCATAATTTTTAGATCCTATTTACCTCAAATATTCATCATTTCTTATGCGAGGGTTGAAAAACAGGGAATCCCATTGATGTTTCGATAGTTGAAACCCATTTTCACAAATTTCAATAGTTGGCTGAAGAATTCGATTCCAAGGAAGTGATCCAAATTTTCTATGTGCAACATCGTAGCCCATAACTTCCCCAGGAACTGCAATTGAAATAGGACCTTGAAGGTTCGAATCGAGCTTGCTTCTAGTTGAGAAATGTTCTAATTTTATAGCCGCTGGTGCTGTCTCACGAGCAATTATTGTAGAAGAGTGATTTAAGGAATGTTGAAAAATATTCATTATGAAACCACCACCGATTCCCATACTTTGCATGGTAACAAGACCATTGCAAACGAGTGTAGCCAAAGCTGAATCTACAGCATTTCCTCTTTGTTGAAGGATATCTCTAGAATAGAATAGTAGGTATTCATAGTTTCGACTTCTTCTTAAAAATCAACTTATCCACTAACCTTCCAATTCGACTACAAATTTCACTATCCGAACAAACTGCTGCATTCTGGAAGACATGTAAGACCGATGGAGAAGGTGGCAAGGGAATTTCAGTATCTGGAGGAATGCGTAACGAAAAAGGCTCTGCGGATTTGGGCTTTGTGCCTTTGCATTTGTGTTCTTTTCTTTTGATTTGTTGAAATTGATTAAAAAGTATTCCAATTAAAGCCACAAAGGCCAAAAGCAGAATAGTCATCTTCCTTAAGGGATATTAATGTTTTTTAAAAATATTTTGTCAAATCATACAAAATACCCTTTGCTATTTAACACATCCTGTATTCTCCTTTTGCACCATCTCCATTTTAAATAATTATTTTTTAAAAATATTTGCTTTAAAGTTCCAAACATTTTTGTTTATTTTTATTGAAATATTTTCTTCTGTCAAATCACAAAAATTTTAGGACATGCGCAAAGTGCCAACAGCTGTTAACACTAGTTCTCTTAAATAAAACTACATCATTTGTTCTCAAACTGTATTTTGTATCATTTTTAATACTATTGTATTACAAAAACATAATAAATTACAAAAATTGGTAAATATATAATTAATAGAGCATTACTGGGATAAAGATTGTTATACATAAAAAAAATGAGAAAATTAACAACCAAACGCAAATACTTCGTATACAATACATCTAATTAATATAAATAATTATATTTAAAGTTGATTAACTACTATAATATAATATTTGTGTCCTTTTTTTCAACCATCTCTCTCTCTATCTCATATCCAGTAGGTATATTTTTATAGTTGGAATTCCAATCCAACAGTAGCTTATAAAAAATTTGATCCTCGGTTTGTTTGTTTTGTTTTTTATTTTTTTTTTTCGAAATTCGTAGCACAATTCCGATTACGACGGATTCTGTGATAGGCCTGGGTGAATGAGTTTTGTGTTTTTTTGATTTCACTTTTTGACTTTGTACAAAAAAATTTATTGTGTAGCTATGTAAAGTATGTAGGTAAATTTGTGTACACAGTATTTTATGGTGACATTATGATTTTATTATGTTGTCCTAAAAACCATGTACACCACCTCTTTTACGAAAATCTGCATTTGCATAAATGGCCGTTCTATTTTGAACTATTCCACACATTGCAGATGATAGGCCGATATATTTTGTTTTATGCCCCTTAGCCTCTAGAAGTTTCATTATGCCCTGCAACAAAAAAAAATACAGTAGGTAATTAAAATACAAACACCATGGTGTTAACAAGTAAAATATGTCACTCTCAAATTCAATAAATAAATTTACAGCCCTATTATTCATTCGATTCATCCTGTTTAAAACTTAAATCCGGTTGTTAATTCATATAAAATTAATGTGGATATCTAAATACATTCTGGATTAATCGAATGAACAATATGGCGTTAAAATTTCCACTTACCTCTAAACTTTTATTATCGTAACCAAGCTCATTCGGTACCAGCTGATGATGAATTCTTGGTGCATCAATTGCAGTTTTAATATCTTCTTCAAACCATAGAACTCTAGCTATAATTTGCGCTACGGATGTGATAATTTTTGATCCACCTGCTGATCCAATTACCAGCTTAACATGCCCTGTACTGTTTGTTAAGATCATTGGTGATATTGATGACATTGCACGTTTTTGTGGCTCAATAAAGTTTTTAATTGATGGAGGCAAATTAAATTGATTTGGTTTTCCTGGTATGGAAAAATCATCCATTCCACTATTGAATAAAATACCAGTGCGTTTTCCAGTAAATCCTGCTCCAAAACTATAAAAGAAAAAAAACTTAAAATATATAAAAGACAATTCCACACATGTTGTATTTAATAAATCTTACTAATGATTTACTGAGCTAGTAACAGAAATTGCATCACCATTCGGTGCTAACATTGAAATATGAGAAGTTCCAAAGTTATCCTTGCCCGTAAACCTTGCTCCATAAAACTCATTATCATCAGAGGTAGCTGAATCGTTGATCTTTTGTCTAAGTTCATCGCCATATTCAATTGAAGTTAGCTGACTTACAAGCTAAAAGATGTTAGAAAAAAAATCAAATAATATGTATTAAAAATTTCTTATTTATATGAATCAAATTCAACTTACTTCTCTGTTGTCATGGAATCTCATATCACTCAGTTCCCAGCGTTTTGCGAATCCAAACTTAAATGCTTCAGTCATTCGATGTAGGGTCAGAGCTTTTTGGGTGTCGTTAGCAAAGTTATCTTTTGTTAAGTTATAACCATTTAAAATACTGATAATGTTAGCCACGATGGTTCCACTTCCAACTGGTGGCACTGCATACAGAGTATCACCACCCAAAGGCATTGATATCGAACTTACAACATCAGCATTATAGGCTTCGAGATCATCAGCTGTAACAATACTACCAATGTCTTTCAAATCAGCAGCTATGTCCTTGGCTAATGATCCATTATAAAAGTCTAGTGGGCCATTTTTAGAGAGTTTTATATAAGTCTGACAAAGTTCTCGAGGTGGTTGGATTTTAGAACCAACCCCATGAAATTCACCGGTAGCATTATTGACAAAAACTGATCTAAAAAAAGGGTTTGTCATGTGAAAAATCATAAAAATTGCAACAATATAATGTACACAATTTACTTTATACAGCTTACCTCAAGAGAGAATCATTCTTTACCGATGGCTTATATCCCAGAGAATCAAACTGATGTTGTGACATAATGAAGCCTTCTTCGCAAATTTTTATCGATGGTTCCACTATCTCTTTCCACGACAGTGAACCGAATTGGGAATGAGCTTTATAATAGCCCATAACTTCACCAGGAACTGCTATAGCCTCAGGAGAGTTGAGTGCAGCTAGTGGTTTACCAACAAACATTGATTCGTCGGCTGCAAAAGGAGCCATTTCACGAGCATCAATCGTATAAGCACGGTTTTCTTTTTTTATGAAAAGGTTCATAATAAATCCACCGCCGATGCCCAGACTTTGCATTGTGATGATTCCATTACAAAGTAGAACAGCCAAAGCAGAGTCAACGACATTACCACCAAGTTTGAAGATGTCACTGGCAAAGAAAATAAAATCATGTACCATTCATATTAATTGGTCTCAGGATAATCATGAAAAACAGGTTAGAAAGCTAATAAAATGAAAAGTGTAAAAGTTTTAAGTCAAATTGCACCTATACTGAAAGTACAATTGTAGTATAAACACTTTTTAAGCAGGTACCCTCTTCGGTAGTCAAAAAGATACAACATTCAAACCGGATTGGACTTTGGAAAATTTTTATTAATTTTATGAACAATCCGTGATAGCTTCATTTATTTTTATTATGAGTTAAAATTAGTGATTTTATTGCTAAAATCCGCCTACATTTGAAAAATCTTGTTTGTATAATTATTAATAATTTTTATTCGATATCTTATGATCCACTGACTACATGTGTTTATAAACAAAACCGGTAAAATCACACGTTTTCAATTTTCAACTAAAAACAAAATCGATTGCAGTTTATTGAAAAATAAATGTACCTATTCATTTCCTCAACTTATCCGGTTTGCCAATTATTATACAATAAAACCAAAAATCAATCTGTTAATAGGGTCAAGAATCTTTCAAATCAATTGAGTAAACAAAATATTTTGTTTATTCCTTCATGTGTGGTGAAATGATTCGTTTATTTTGTCAATGAACTTCATCTGCATTGAAGGCCGTAGACGAGGAGATGAATCAGATGGGGTTTATATCCGCCTCCTGAATTGAATTTTTAAAATCTACGTTGGTGATACATTGCATAATATATAGATAATACCTCTTCTATAAAATCAAAATTGTAAGGTTAGAACTTGTGACTTTTTGAGTTTTTAAAACAGTTTGTCGAAAATATTAAAATAATTTTTAAGTACTTAAGCTAAGTACAGTCGATTGTCAGATCTTACAATATTGTCAGAACTGTAAATGGTCAATAGCTAACAATTGACATATTTCTTACAATGAAAAATTGGGTGGGTTCAATAAAAATAGCTAAAAAACTGAATTTTCAGATTTCTGAATTTATGTCGTTGAACGCAAAAAAAATCTGAAATATCAGTCGAAAGTCATTATGTCAAATTCCGGCATTTACCTATAGGATTAACATTTAAGCGAAATAAAATAGAACTTTAATTATATTCGTATATTAAACATTGACCGTGAGTACTTGTGAGGTGAAATTATATGCAACTAAATCAACAATAGGTTTTATTATTTTCATTAAAAGTTTGTTTATTGATATGTATGCCCTACAAATTTCTAGAAAAACTTTCTAAATATCAATATAAAAAATTGTTGAAATTCAGTAAACAATAAACAAAAAGTTGGTTCATTTAAATTAGTATTGGATTTTCATGACGAAAACTGAAAAAATCAACCACCAACAAGACGAAATGAGAATTTCTTGTCTGAAAATTCAGATGAAACGTAACTAAAAGAGAATTAAAAGTCATCTAACTTTTTATGACAGCTGGCCAATCAGAAGCTCCAAAAATTCAGAAATCTGAAAATTCAGATGTAAAACGTAATCGATTGAACGCACCCATTGTCCGTTTACACGGTTGGTAGATTTCTTCCCAATTTGATTGTCAGCTATTTTTTATCTCTATTGAACCAACTCATTGACATTTCGAACAATGAAGAAATTGTCAGCAATTTTAAGATGTTTTCAATTAAAACATCTGACAATGATCAATGAGTCTGACAATGTCCTAATCGACTGACAATGATAAAAATTGTGTGTTCAGACGATTGTAAGATACCTGACAATTTTTTGTCAGATTGTCGTCTGACAATGACGTGTCTGACAATATTGTCAGACAAAATTGTGTTTTCAGACGATTGTAAGACATTTGGAACAGTTTTTTCACTGACAGATCTGACATTATTGTAAGATCTGACAATCGTCTGTACTAAGCTTTATACTTGCAATTTAAGGCATTTATTCAAAATTAACAATACGAACACGGAAAAACGTCGCGGTCTGTTTGTGAGTTAAACTTAACCTAAACTGGTGAACCGATTTGCTTCCAATTTGGTACAGAGAACTTTTATGTGATTTCCTCCAATATGGGAAGGGGGTGGCGAATTAGAACTTTTATTTTAGCTCATCATAGAACGAGAAGCTGCCATACAATAATTTTTTTTTTCTTTAAATGTTCTCAAAAACAGATCAAACTATTTTGATTAAATTTCATATCTGTTATTAACAAAGTTAACGAGAACTGCAGCGTTTCAGGTTTTTTGCTTAAAAAAAATGCCGAAATAGGGTTTTGAGGTTTTTTGAGAAGATTGCCTTATTTTAAGATTATTACCGAAAATCTTTTTATGGCTTCACTAATTTTGTTATAATTTTTCAATATGGTTTTTCCTTCAGTTTAAATACCCATACTATAAGATAATTGTTATTGATTTGTAAAAACATAGAAGCCGAGATTGTGATCAAAATTGACATAAAAATATGTAGGGAAGACGAAAAAAGTCGGTCTCTCAACTCTGTCCGTTTGTTTTTAAACCAAAAATAACGGTACCTGCCATGTAATTTTTTTTTTAACATTTTTGAAAAAAATTATTTCTCTCAGCAAAGGCTCTAAAAAACATCTGAGCTTTTTGGTGAAAAAAATGTCTGTTATAAAGAAAGAAGAACAGTACTTTTGGACTTATTTTAACTTGTTATGTAAATAATATTTAATACTTTTATTTATAAATATATCTTCTTCCTCAACAAAATATTGATGCTCGAAAAGATGAAATTTGAAAAGATGAACGGGCCCTGTTTTATATCTGTTCATCTTTTCGAGATTCTACTGTAATTCTATTAGCCGAGTCAATAAAGCCATATAAAAACAAAAAATATTTTTTTATTGTTGGTACATTATTCGCACCCTTAGAACGAAAGTGACCTAACTCAAAATTTCTGTAACTTCTGATTTTTCAATAAAGTGACTTTTAAAAGCGAAATTAACACTAAAACCAGGTTGTAAAAATGATGCCGAATTTTTGATGTGTAAACATCTATACTGGCGGTAGGGCGAAAAGAAAACGTAACGTAACGTTGTAATCGTGATCGTGGTCGTGATTCTGAGCTTTACGAAAATTGAGTGCGTTCAACAATATGTGCGTTCAGTAACTAAACGTTGAGTATTGAAATCGAAAGGTCGAGTTCAGTTCGGGTTGAAATTTGGTTGGCTGCTTAGAGGATATATTAAGCCCCTATTACATGATGATTCTTTGCGTCTGACTCTATTCAAACATAATGAGTGCGAAAGCGAAAAAAGATAAGATGGAAGACCAGTTGCCTTGTGAGTCGTGGGCCAAGTTTTACGAGACTCTTTTTAACGCTTCTTTAGCATTAGGCTACGCGCAAACCAACGCGATGGCGGTGGCGATCACGATAAAAATGTGGATGCCTCATATAAAAATCAAAGCATCGTGTAGATGTGTGCCTTTCCTTTGATTTATGTGTATGGCATCCACAATTTTATCGTGATCGCCACCGCTTTCGCGTTTGTTTGCAGCTACCTTTATCCGTATTTTGTATTCTTTGCATTACTTTTTTTCAATTACATGACTGTTTTGAGACCAGCGGCCTATTTCACAGAACATACATCACATACATTGTATGAATGTATGTACCTTAAAGTAGACGCCAAAGATGTCTCAGTGTAAATTTTGAATTTTTTGAAAAACTTTGCGTCAACTTAGAAAACCCATAATTTAAAAAAAAAATTAAAATTTACGCCCACTCATCTCGTAGTCGTGATTCTTATCTTGTAGCCGTGGTCGTTATTTTGATTCTGAGCCAGAGATTAGTCTGCTATTACACGATGCATCTAGACGCATGCGACTTTTCGAACTACGTAAGTGCAAAAGAGAAAAAAAAAAATCGAAAAGATGGTACGGAAAAAAAGTGACCGATGTCGCGTGAGTAAAATTTTCGATGCAACTATTTGAGGTTTCTCTTTTCTCCTGTCCATTTTTTACTATTCTGCTTCATATGGTTTTGTTGTTCAAAGAGTAAATTTCGGTGCAACGCACTGTTATTGATAGCCTTATAGGCTTTCCAGAAATGAGAATTCATCTTTAAAAACAACATATAAAAAAATTATTGCTTTTCTTGACTGATATTCATTTAAAGGCACACAAACCTTTCTTTCTTTAATATATCTAATTATGAAAACAAAAATAAAAACAGAAAAAGTTTTTTTATTGCTTGAGCACAGCCCAACACGAAAATGAAAAATAAAGAGAACTGTCAAATTAGATTCCTGACTTTGGTTTCAACGTGTAATAGCGCTTGAAACAGCGGACGAAATAACAAAGAAGAATTCGAAGAAGGCGCATGCAACTAGATTCATCGTTTAATAGCAGACTTATGAATTATCCATAATCTCTGTTCTGAGCTTCACGAAAATGGAGTGCGTTCAACGCTATGTACGCTCAGTAACTAAACGCTGAGTGTTTATATACGAAATCAAAAAGTCGAGTTCAGTTTGGGTTGAAATGTGGTTGGTTGCTTAGACCATATAGTACATGGACTGCGCTTTCATTTTCCATGCATCATTACCGATTTTCAAATTTGCTTATGAAAAGTTAAGATCTATATAAAAGTACCAAAAAAAAAATGTTTGCTATCATCCACACCCTAAATTTGATGTAGGCTCTCGGTCTATGAGGCATTCGGACGAATTTTGATGTTTACACATCTTAACCGTGAGTCCCGGCACTCACACTTTTTTTTAGTTAGGTCACTTTCATTCTAAGGGTGTGAATTAGTATGATTTTAAGATTTTTTCCCACTATAAATATTTGTCCACCACTTTAGGTGTCAGGGGCAAATTAAAAAAAAATATTGAAAATAAAAAATGAACATAAAAACACAATGGTAACACTAACAATATCATGTTATAGCTTTCTTTAAAGCCAGTTTTTAATTATTTAATTATGTATTATTTAAGTAACTAAAATTATGTTAGTTCTTAGTTTTTAAATAAATTATTTTTAAACTCTTAAGGTCTTATTTTAAAACGTTATCTAACTTTAGACAACTGTCCAACTTTGGAAAATGTGTTCAAAAACCTTGTTTATTGTTGTCTTAGAGCCGCCTAACTTTTATTATTATTTTTATTTAGACTTTATTGAATCATTTTAAAATTTTATAAAAGATATACATATATTATTAAATAATTAAGTACATTTAAGCATGGCTACGCGCGCCGCCTTCTGCCGGGCCTAACTTATACACAAGATTAGATTGTCTTAACCGTTAATAATGTGATATTTATTTTTATTAAATAAAGCATATTTCCACCAATTTGAAAATAGTTGCAGTGTCATAAGTAGACAAAAATCTAATAAATAAGACTGTTAATTTTTTGTCTTTTAATTTCAAAATTTTGAGTGAAAAATCTTTTATTCAAAAACTAAGCACTAAAAAAAACTTGATTTAAAAACATAATTAAAAAGTAATTACTGGCTTGAAATAAGGCAAAAATTCTTTTCAATTTTTTTTTTGCAAATTCGAAACCGTTTTGGGTTTGTCGATTTTGTTTCAAATTGCAAACGTTTTTTAATTATTTTATATAGATGGATTTTTTATATTTAAAAAAAAAACAGCTCAAAATAGTTGAATTGTGAGAGCTGTTATAATAAGAATTAAAACAGCTTAAGTCAATTTTTATCATTTTTCAGTATGATCAAATAAGTTTTGCGAGCTGGTTTTTTAAGACTTTTTTGGTGATTACTAAAAAAGTTTTGGTGCTAGACTAATTAATATTTTTTCCAGACACGTCATGCTTGTTATACCCTCAAAATTCATAACGGCGCATGGTTAAAGAGCAGGATCTCGAAAGTCGATAAAATTTAAAAAAATATTAAAAATGCTAATAAATCAACAGAATCAGAGCCATCTTTTAAGAAAAACATGCAAAAATGACTTACGAGGTTCTGCAATTTAATTCCGTCGATACATCTTTTTTGTTGAAATATACAACTAAATAATATGTAGCTTGAAAACTAAAATGATTTAAAATTTACACAGCAGCGAATGTCATAGTTTTGTAGCGAAAAGCTTATGTGGCGTTAAGATATTTTATAAAACTGAGTTTGGTTCGAAATTGTTTTATTTTAAATAGTTTACGTCGACATAAGCAGTCAAATGATTATAAACATTACTTATAACTTATATAACTTATGTTGACTTAAGCCATCATTTCTTTTGATTTCCAAAAGTTATAAGGGTGTATCTTACGACTTAAGCTATTTCCAAAAAAAATTTATTCTTTTTCTATGAAGGTTTTTTAATAATAAGCAGATGTAAATGAATATATACATTCAATGCAAATACATTTGGATATATAAGTTTCAATCTGGATTAATCTAGTGAATAATATGGCGGTAAGAGTAAAAACTCATAAAAAATAATCCAAAAACACGAAAAAACCATGCGTCTCTGGAGCTCAAGTTTGATTAAAAATTGATGTACTAGTTTTAATGCCAAATTGTAACAACAAAGATGCTTTCAAGTTCATTAAAAAAATCTACCAAAGATGAAGAAAATCTACGAAATTTAGCGGATTTTTTAACCAACTCGCTTCTTAAATACACCACCTATATTAAACTTCCCGTTTCCTCTCTAAAATATTAAGATCGCAAGCTACAAAATTACCTCCTTTATATAGAAGTTATAAAAGAATGGATATTATATAGGAAATGTCATTTTAAAATTCCCCTTGCAAATTTTCACTTGCTACGGTCTTCTATACATTATTTTTATCATCGTATGAATGAATGAATCAAATTTGTTCAATAATAACTCTTACCTGCCAACTTTACTGCAAATACGACTATCCGAACAAACAGCCGCTTTTTCATATTTGCCCAATTCAGATTCAAATTCTCCCATAAGAGTCGTCGTCACATCATAAGCTTTTGTAGTGACTTCGGGTACATCTTTGAATTTATCTTGTACTGCTGGTTTTAAGGTTGCTGTTGTTGTTGTGGTTATTGTTGTTGTCGATGGGTAGGAGACAGCATCTTTTACAGGTACGTCATTAATACCATTAAGAGATTCAATATGCACATCTTCCACAAGTTTTGGTTCGTTGGCATCTATAAATTATTTAAAACCAATTGCTATAGTAGAAATTTAATATAATTCGTTATATTTTGATCGCAAAGTTTCCGGGTCGTGTAAGCAGGAAGCGACGTTTAATTCAACAATTACTTACCACTGAAAGTTAAATTCCAGAACATATAGCCCAGTAGAAAGACCCCAATCAATATGATCAGAGCTATTGTCAGTCGTTTCATCCATTTTAGGATATTTTCTCGTCTAGAAGAAAAAAAAAAAAAAAAAAAAAACAACATTAAAAAAAAACTAATCTATGCGTAATTGCGAACAAAATGATTATAAATAAGGTGTGATTTATTATTTTGCCCACGTAATTTTAGTGCATGAGTTCATCGCAGATGTTAACATAACTTACAACATCTCAACACCTCCTATGTATAATGATTAACAATAAGTTTTTCAAAAAAAATTCAAAAATAAATTCCTTCACAAAAAAAAAAAACAAAACAAAACACTTTTAACACACTAAAGTGATAAAATATTGAACTTATCCAAAAGATCAGTGCACAACCATTGGCGCTTGTGCTCTAATGATGATTGCCACAGTAAGACCGGTATTTACGATTATGGCTTTTGAAAGCTTTTCCGGCTCGAATCAGCTTAAAAAAAAAAAACAATAATACTTGTCATGATTTACTCTTACAGTTACGTTCCACAGTGATTCCATTATAGCAATAAATTCGACAGAACTTTAAGTCAGTAGGTACTCAGTCTGCATTAAAACATTATGTGAGATATAACGTGTTTAACTCAAATTAACAAATCTATTAAGAAAGTTCATTTATTAGTTTTACATCAATTACCTTTCTTACTAGCATTAATTATTTCTGTCATAGTCTGGAAGGTAGAGTTGCCTATTAAGTAGAGCGATTGTGTTTAAGTATCATAATAATGTCGTTACCATCACAATGGAATGGCTTACAAAATTGTTTTCGTACAAAAATTCTGTTAAACTTGTGCAAAGAGTCTTAAAACATGAACTGAAAGTCATTTCATGACCTACCGAACTGAGACATGTATGATAGAAGATCATGAATTCACTGTTGGTGTTAATTTATTATTATTATCGAGTACCTGAAAGCATATTTAATTAATCTAGTCCAGTTATATTTAATAAAAATAAAACGTTCTGTTGAGAAAATTATATCAATTGTGTTTAATTTTTTTTTTTTATACTAATGAATTATTCATGAAAAAAAAAATATACAACGAACGAATTCTTATCCCAGATGTATGTATAACTTATAAGATGCGACAAAACACAATTAAGATTTGGTTTGAGAAATAATTGAATGATTGGGTCTAGTGGGTTGCACATTCTTGTTCTAAGGTAAAAGCTGAAAGGAATACATATCAATTTCAAATTTCAAGTGACATATCAATAAGCCCCTCATTCTGCAGGATTCTTGTAAAAGATGGTGTACAAATAGAACGGCTTGCAATACCGAAAATGGTTTTGTATGCTCACACCCACCCTTCTACATATAAAAAAAATAATCTTGACTTGTTTAGCTAACACGCGTGATTAATAAATTTCAATAAGCACAAATTTTGTTGTTAAATGGATAACTAACCGCTAACTCTCGTTTATTAATAGGTATGTATCAGTTTTCGCGAAGGAACGATCGTCGAAATTTCTAATGCCAATCTTTGTTTTATGGTTCTACTTTACAATTGCGGTGTATACAAGCCTCTTTTTAAAATGGTAAAGTGGCTAAAGTCGTTAAGAACGTTTTTTTTAAATATTTAAAATAAATAACTTATTAGCTACATTTCTGTGTAATCGGCTTGTGATTAATAAATTGACATTCGGTTCAAGTTCTAACCTTCTATTCAAAATAATCTTCTCGGAATAATATTTTGAAGATTTAAATTGTTTTTTTCCAAAAAGGCTAAAAGTCACTTTACCTTTTGAAAAAAAAAATTATAGTCTTACCGAATAAATTGATTTTTGTTTAATTTGGAACCTAATGTTTTTTGAGCATTCCCCCCTACATATTATATAAGGAGATCTTTTTTATTGAATTCGTATTGAACCAAATAAAAATACTATGGAATATTGGGAAAATCGTTTAAATCAGAAATTACATCCTTGCAGGGGTGGATAATTGGAAAGGGTTATTTGAAGCCTTTATAAATTGTATATTCTCTTTTTAAAATGGTAAAAAATATGAACAAATCGGTGCGACTGCGTAGCCGATAGCTATATTATCAAAAGTTATTGGATTTTTAAAAAAAGTTTTTTTTTCAATAAATATTTCGGAATCGACTAAGGGGTAGGTATTTACTAATTGTGACCCCGCCGGTTCTTACATTATCTAACAAATTTATAACAAAAATTATTCCAAAAGCCGAAATTAACGCGGGACCTTCCATACAATACTGTTTAAAACAGTTAAGGAAACATTTTTTTTCTCTCGAAAACGACTCGTTAAGATTTTGATTAAAACTTTTCTGCGAGGTAGTATTAGTACCAGGGTTGTGAATTTATGAATAAAAAAAAAAAAACATTAAGCCATAAGCTGTTTTTGATTTTTGAATTGAAAAATATTCAATTCACAAGCTTTTTGAAATTTTTGAATTGACAAAAATTTAATTCATAAGCTAGTTGGGATTTGTGAATGACAAAAAATTCAATTCATATAAGCTACATAGTTGGTGATTTATGAGTAGGGAAATTTTTAATTCTAGCTTAAACTAGCTTATGAAACAAGTTAGCTTATTTTTTTTTTCAATTCACAAATCCCAACTAGTTTATGAATTAAATTTTATTCGATTCACGGGTCCATTACTGACCTGTGAATTAAACGAGGGCTTAAGCCAAAAAAGAGCTTAAGCCTTAGCAACCCTGATTAGTACGATAAATCATATAACTGGAGCAAATTTTAAATTAAGCTAATATTAATTATCAGCAGGCACCTTTCATAGAACCATTTTAAAAAAATAATTCTCGACTATCTTTTTGTATATGTCAAACCGATTTTAATAAAAAATGTATGCAAACGCATTCTAGTTCTAATAATATTGCAGGAAATAATATTAAAAAAAAATAAATTTAAAATACAGTGGACGCTTGATATAGTGAAGTAATTAAAACCAGGCCTGTTCACTATTTCGAGATTGCTCATTTCGAGAGAGAAACTAAAAAGGATTTCCAATGTGATTTTCATACAAAATGAATTTTTTTTTGTTTATTAAAGCGTAAAATATTTTCAATTGGTGAGAAAAAACATAAATATTTCATAATATTATAAATAACATGCAATAAACTTTATTTTTCATAAAAACGAAAAACTTTGTAGCTCCCGGTACAAATTATTTTTTTTTGTAAATAAGAATGAAATTAAAAAAAATAAAATAATCACTTCTGTTTGTTTGTTTCTCAACTAAAATTGATTTGCACTCCCATTTTCTTGTAAATGTTTCATAAATATCTAAAAAAAAATCCACAATGCTGTAAACGCATTGCTGCTGGCATTATCTTGTTAAATATTGAAAAAAAATGTGAGTTCACTATATCTAGATACCTTTTGTTCACTTTTTAGAGTTATCTGTATAAAATTTTGTGTGTTCACTATACTGGACAGTTAACTCTACCGAGATTCACTATGTCGAGCGTCTATAATACTGTAGTTCTTTTTTTAAATTCGATGTTTCAAAAAAGGGAAAGTGATTTTTTTCGAAATTAAAGTTTTTTATCCGCATAAATAATTACTAAAAAATAGTGTACCTACCATTTTTTCCTTCAATTTGTTTATATTAAAAAAAAAAAAATAATTTTATAAAAAACTGGTCCAACGATTTTTAAATTGTTTCTCCCAAAAAATATTTGTTAAAAAAAATCAGATGATGTGCATCACGTTGGTGTCAAAACAGTTTTAGAAGCTGTTTAATCATTGATCGTAAATAAAATCAAATTCGTGCGATTCAGTCGTATACTTTATTTAAATTTCAAAATAATTTTAATTTTAATTTCAAAATGAAGAAGTCCACCTGAATTCTTGCAAAACAAAAATATGAATATATGGAATATCAAAAATTTTTCTTTTTCATTTACATTAAAAAAATGGTTTTCAAAATTATTGATTTCTCAAAATAAAAAAAAATTTAAAATCCAAAAAATATTTGTTTGGCAAATTGTATATTCAATATTATTTTGACGTAAAAGGGCCTCCAGTTTAAAATTGTGATCGAAATCAGTTAATCCGTTAACGGAAAAGTTGGAAAAAAAACTTGTAACAAATTGCGGTAAATTTTGTTTTCATGAATATTTTTTTAAACTTAAAAAAAAAAAACTTTTAAAAATACTTAAAATTAAACAAAAAATAAGTGAAAATATATACAATGAATAAATTATAAGTTTTCAAGATTAAATTTTTTTAAATGTTAAATTTTTTTAGATGACATTTTTTAAATAAAATCAAGATGAAATTTTTTTAAATATAAATTTTTGTTTAGATTAATTTTTTTTTAAATAAAATTTAATGATTTTCAAGATTAAATTTTTTTAGATTAATTTTTTTTTGAATAAAATGTTCAATTTTTAATGATTTTCAAGATCAAATTTTTTAATATATTAAATTTTTTAAACTAAATTTTTTCAAATAAAATGTTCAAATTTTAATGATTGGAAGTAGGTATCTTGAAAACAGTTTTAATATTTTTTTCGTTCGGGCTTTTAAGTACACAATTTACATCTTTATTTTTAAGCATTCACTCTGTTAAGATTTCCTAAATTTTTAAATATAAATCAACCTTCATACCTTAACAAACAAATGCTTTTTTATTAAACACTATATTATAGCACTGCATTATATATGTATGAGCGACCTAGTAGATTTGTTTTTTTTTTTTACCTCATACTCGTATGTGTACATGAACTTTATGTAACACACAAATTATCTACTAATTGAACTTTACTTTCGCTAGATATACTTTTGTTTGTATGTAAGGTAGTATTACTCATATATCTGTTTTACAATATTCTGTTTTAATATGAACTTGAACGCTTTGGGGGGTTTATTGAAATGTTAGGAATATAAATGATTACGTCTGTAGTCGTTAGATGTTATAACTATTTACTATAAATATAAGTATACCTTTGTTCAAGTCTAGTTTCAGCTGTCATATTCAAGTCGGTGTCTTCATCATTGCATGTTCGATCCTTTAAGGGCATTTTATTATCATCATCTTCTCCTAAAGCCATTGTAATGGTTTATACTAAAAAAAAATAAAAAATTTAAAAAATTAGGTATATTACATTTTTGTTTATCTTTTCAAGGTAAAGTTTTTTTTTAACTCAGAGAAATCCATAAAGTAAAATGTAAATTATTTAAATTATTCTAGAAATTGAAAATAAAAAAAATAATTCTATAATAATGTTTTTAGTATGTATAATTACTATATCGTTCAAGGTATTCATCAGTCATCACACATTTTTAAACTGATAGGTAATAATTGCTTAAATTGTAAGTTATAAAAGTGCAAGTCATTTGCAATTAAGGTATTCTACATAAAGAACAGTCATTGTTAATATTGTAACATTTCAATAAGTGCTAATATAAGTTTTTTGTTTTTTTTTATATAGTTGGAAAAATTGTTTATGGACAAACTATTTGTAGAGAATTAGAGATGTGGTGTAAAATATTAACTCAAAACGAACTTTAGGTATGGATTTTAAGAAAATATTGTTTTTTCAACTCTATATTCTTGAATTTTATTCTATTGTATTCCACCAAAATAGGCATTTCCAATTAATTTGAATTGAACTATTTGAATATTTAAGCATAGTGCGCAGCTGAAGCGTAACGAAAATCTCCATACAAAAATTGAAACAACGAAATCATAAACGAAAAATTTCGTTTTCATTTTGTTCTGCAATACGCTGTTCAACAAGCGAAATTGATAACTGTAACAGATTATTTGGAGAAATCTCCACTCCCTTTTCGCACTGAATTATTTGCACGAACCATTAATTTGTCTAAGGAAAAGTGACTTTCGAGTTTTTATTTGTATTTGTATTTGTTTTCTTTTTGCTCACAGCAAAGGCTTCTGTAATTTTTGTTTTTTTTTTTACAATTGGTGACATTTTTTTTTCTGTAGTTGTTTCATTTACGTTTTCGTAACCCATTTGGACACCACAGAAAGTTGTCGTTTCACTTCAGCTAGTATTCAGCCTAGTATTCATACTAGACTTTTTTATAGGTATAACTAAAGAGGACATTAAAATAAGTAACTATAAACAAAAAACATAGTTCATTTGATAAACTGTGAACATTGGCAATACAAAATCGAATAACAGAAATAATAGGTGTTTTTAACTATTTTTTCCCGATGTTTGAATTATTCACGAAGGTGTAGCTATTAATGTAAAAAATATTTTAATTAAATTTAAATTTTTATTAAAATAAAAAGCACGACTGGTTCGCAAGAATTTGCTATTTGCTGTTATGTACGCAATCACACTGCGGTTTTAAAGTTTTAAAAACTATTCATCTGATAAAAGAAATAAATTAGTTATGGGAGCCTATATTTTATGCTATACCTTCCAAAAACGATGTTTAGTTTAAGGTAATATTATTTGAGTACACAAAAATGAAAAATATGGCATCGTGTTTCACATAATATCCATGCACGGAACTTACAGTTTAATTTGAAAAATTGTTAAAAAATCAATGTAATGTACTGTACATATGGAAATAAATTGATTGAACAACATCTGAAATTAGAAGGTTTTTTCAATAATACAAATTCTATATACTATCTACTGAAATACATCAGCCAAGTAGAAGACTTAGCATTATTTTATTTAAACTTGTTGAATTATTGATTCAAAATAGCTTTTAACGGCCTAAGTCCTACAAAAATTTTGGCGTTTCACTTGGACTCATCAGTCATCAGTTGACTAGTGAGGGCCTTTGTCTGTGCGCAATTTTTTGTTAAGTTCAGTTCATCATACAGTTTTAAAAATCGTTGGAGCGGTTTTATAAAAAAAATTGTTTATGGAAAAAAAGTTTTAAAAATCGTTGGAGCGGTTTTATAAAAAAAATTGTATATGTATTTAAGAAAGAAAAAAGTGGTACGCAATTTTTAAGTATTGATTTATTTACGGAATTAAAAAAATTCATTTTTAAAATAAATTATCTACCCATTTTCGAAATCTCGAATTTTCAAAGTTAGTTACTAACTTTGAATTTTTTTTTTAAATCCAATTTGTTTTTTAAATTTTGTTATGCATTATTATTTAAACTTATAAGAAGCTCTTGTGTAAAAATACATTAAAATCGGTTCAACAGATAATGAGATCGTCGAAAATCAAACAAAATGGTTCTATGAGAGATATACCATTAATAATGGATTAATGTAAAATTTATTTCAATTATATTGCAGATCGTACAAAATTTTAATAAAAATCGTAGAAGTCGTTTTTGAGAAAAATCAGATTTTTTTTAACAGTTTTTAAACACTTGTATGATAGGTACCGGTATTTTTGTTATTAATTTTTAATTAATAACACTGGTCTGCAAACAAAAATTCATATCGAAAAATCTAGACGTGATAGAAAAAATCGGCCAACGGGAATAGATTCAGAGCATTAAAATCTTCATTTTTATGGCATCATTTTTTAAAGGAGGATTTTGTTGCAACACCAGTGTAATTTAATTAATTTTTGTTTGAAATCTGCTAGTATGTTAATAAATACTTAAAATTGGTATTATACTAAAATTTAAAATTTTTGTATATTCAAAATTTTTTTTAAGTAAAATGACAACGGTTTTTGAATTTTCGTTTGCCATACTTTCTTTGTTTTTAAAAATTTAGACATCGTTCTTTATTTTAAGCTTATATATTATACTAATTCAAAGAACGAGTTTCATGCTTTTTTAAATTATAAGTCACTTGAATCACAAGAGCAAGTTCATGCGGCCGAGTCCAGCAACAATTTATTATTGTTTTTTAAAGTTCTGAAATTTGTCCACCCTTATTAGTTATTATGATTGTCAATTATAAATCGATACTAATTGATAACTATTGAAATTTATGACATTTAAACTTAATTTATAAAAAAAAAACTGATCAACTATTCCACTTTGATAATTAATTTATCAATTTTCATTTAATTCACAATGTTCAGCGCCATTCTCAATGATCAACACTTTTATCAATAGGGCTGTTAAATATCAATTTTTAATATTTAACAACATAAATTGATTATTGACAATCGTATAATATAGGAGTGGAATATTTTGAATTTTAATTATTAAATTGCGTTTACAAATTATGCTAAAATCAAACAGATTTTGTTTCACATTCCGTTCCAGTATATGAACGTATAAGCACAATCCAATAAGTTGATACACATATTGGTATAAGTACAAAAATCTAGCCTGTTATTTCTCCTCGACTTTAAACCTTAACCTTAAAAATCTAACCATTATAGAAGTTACGTATATTATAGGGATTATAAAGTAACCATAGATATTGATTGTTTTTAGAGGTTTTGTATAAGATAACGGGACTCTCCCACGGAATGTGATTATAGTTGGCAAACGACTAAGCAATCAATTATTTTCGATTTCATTTGATTTCGTTCCATGCATGCACTTCCTTATAGAGGAGGGTACGTCCTTCTCGTCAGTTTTACTAGGTATGGGCATACCATATCGTATGTGTTATAAAATACTTCATATATTATAACTAAATTATTATACCTATCTAAAGGGCCCTACACACGATCATTGTTACCTGACAATATTACTTGAACGAGTCCCGATTCAGGTAAAATTGATCCTTAGTAGGCACAGTACACATATTAAAGGTAATATATTGCGCATGTTGTCAAAGTTGGAAATGTCAAAAAATTAAAAATGGCTGTTCGAGTGCCCACAGGAACACAACGCGCATCATTAGAAACAACAACAAAATATTGAAATTAGACAAGAAAAGGAGCACTGCATCCACCATTTTACCACTTTAATACCTCGATTTTGACAGATGCGCAGAACTGAACAAAAATGAAAACGCTAATGATATTACCTTTAATATGTGTACTGTGGTTAGTAGGCACTTCAATGTTCGTCACAGTAAAAGTGATACTTTGATTAAACAAAATTATTTTGATTTTCCTTATGTTCACTGACAAAATGTTTGATTTACTGAACTACACTAACAAATTCCTTAACAAAATTGTCAATGTTCATTGATACGTGTGGAGGCTATTTTTCATCAATTTTACCTGACGAAAAAAACGTCAATATTACTTGGCTCTCCTCATAAAAATCTTTTCTTATTTAAGGCAAAAATTTAATTATTTTAAAACAAAATACCTAAATATTTTGTTTGTTTTAAAAGAGTCGCAGAAATAAATTGAAATATTATCAGTCATGTAAATTCAGCATTAAAATCAACCACCTATATGAGCAGGGGCGGACTGGGCAACCGGGATTTTGCCCGGTGGTCCCCTTGGAGAATAATAAAAGTGTATAAAAGTCTATGAGTTAATTTCTGTTCGTTTAAAAGAAAACTGCCTTATAAAATTGGATTTCTAAGGGCCTTACAGTAAATATACAGCTTTTGTGGCCCCAAAGGAATCCCAACTGAAGCCCAGACAGCTTATGTTAGGGGCCCCCACAACAAGCATAAAGCTGTTGGATCCCAAGATTATTTTAACGAAAACTATAGTTTTAGCTGATGGGGCCCAACACTTATTATTATTGAGTTATTCTGACACCATTGGTAACCTAAGGAGACCCCCAAATTACTCTTAGTAAACGTTATATTCTATAAATTTTTAAAGTACTTTCAGTTCATTTAAAGGAAAGCGTTCACACAAAATTTCAGGGCCGAAGAAACAGAATAGAAAAGTATGTGAGTATTTTCGAAGTCTCGATAGAAGTATAGAAAACATCAGTTTTAAATAAAATTTGCATTTTAATAGACAACAGGACCTACCCAATGTTTTAAAAAATCTTGTTTAATTTTTTGTTAACTTGAACACACAATACAAATTTCGAAGCAGACTATTTTTGGTTTTAATTACACAACGACAAAATGTTTGTATCGTCGTTTTCGGAGCTCATTCTTTTTCACTCCTTCTACCCATTTAACTATTTTGAGGCCCTTTTGTTAAAGTCCCGGGAGGCCCTTTGACTCCCATTCCACCCCTGTACCTATGTACAATCATGCATTTACATTTCTTATAGTTTTGTAACAGCTGTCCTCTTTTGATTCCCTATTGACTTGACCACAATCGATGATATGAAGAACTATACCATGAGAGCTTTTATTTTTTGAACTATAAATAAAATAATTGAAAGTGCGGTAGTTGTTTATATATATAGGAGACATCGATCGATAGAATATTAAATTTTGTAATAACATACGTTTGTAGGTAATAAGAACGACCAATGGATAATGTGATGTATTTTCCTAGATAATAAAAGTATACATAATCTATAAATAGATTGAGGATAGCATGAAAGTTTGACGAAATGACGACAATGCTAAAAGATTAAAATTTCATTATTTTAAAAATACATTAAAAAAGTTTAAAATACACAATTATATGAAGCTATATAGTGAAGTGGCATTAGTAATGCTGTTAACACTCGCAACCCAAATGAATTTTAATGAAACTTTTTGGATACTATAATTTTATTAATAAATTGTAGTGTACATACTTAAATGTTTTTCTTAAATTTAATTTTTTGTCATTTTTTTGTTTTATTAAATCTCTTAATCATTGTATTAAAATAATAATTTTTAATATCGTCGGCTAAATACGTAAAACTGTTAAGTTCACTTTGACAAATTTTACAGGAGAGCAAAAAAAAAAACAATGTTGCATATGGCTTCATATAAAAACTGATTTCCTCTTTAAGATTCTGCAATCAATTTGTGCAGAATGTATTTCTTAAGAAAATTGCATAAAAATCCCATTTTCGATATGTCATTATTTGTCTTTTCCATCATTTTTGTTCCTACGAAAATTGTGTTTTGAAAGGGATTTTTGCAGTAATTGTCAAACAATAAAGCCAAAATAAGAAGGACCTAATCAAGTTACTTCGGTAAAACAGTGCAAATGATTCTTAAGCCCCGTGCGTCTAAGCACGTTCAATCCTTAATTGAGACAAAAAGTTTTTCAAATTAAAATGAACATAATATAGATGAAGCACCACTTAAAGAGTCTGATGATCGTCCTGCCAGTCGTGAAGTATCTATAACTTCAACCTATAAAAACTCACTCAACACCAAAGTAGTTGTTGTTTCATTCAAACCTTCAATAGAAAACTGCGTTGTTAACAAAAAATATTTCATTTGATTAGTTTGTGACAGCAGCTTTCTCCCGGACCGGAAAATTAGTTTTTTTTTTTTTTGTTAATGTTAAAGAGTTGATTTCCATATGGACAACGAAAATTCATTAAAACTGTCGGTGCACACGTCAGCACAAATTATAAATGAAGCTCGTGGCTACAGCCAGTCATAGTTAACAAAATGCCAATCCCTTAATATAACAAAAACAAAATTATTTAATACATAGACATGATGACAAGCTATAACCTTGAAAACAATTAATTTTATTGATTACTTGATGAATAACATTTATAAGGACTATACATATGTGTAGACCTTTTATAATTCCTTTTCTTAAACATACTCATAAAGACTTTTTCTATAGGATGCCAAATATGTGGTTTTATCGGAAATTGCCTACCATTTATAGGGAACTGATACATGTATAGGTACAAAGCTCTTCAACTTTTCTTAAGGAAATTTTTTTTTTCTGAAAGTAGAAAAAAAGTTTTTCGAAGTTGTAATTTTTAGTATAGGTATATGTATTTATACATATAATATAATTTAGCAAGTTATGGATTCGTAAAAAAATTTAATTCTTTCAAACTTCAAACATCCATATTACGAGATAATAGAAACGACAATAATAGTGGGTTCTGCAATTTATTAAAAAAAATTTTGTACCAAAAATAAAGGTATCTGCCTTACATTTTTTTTAGCAATTAATGAAAATCTTATTTTTCTCAAAAACGTGTTCATTTTTTTTTATTTTAGTCATTTTTTTTACAAAAAGGCTATACCATTTTATATAGAAAAAATTTCCGAAAAATGGCTATAAATGGTGCCTCCAGTAGAACCATTTTTATATTTTCGATTTTCTCCAAAATGGTTTTACTTTTTTTTTTTTATTAATTTTTTAAAAAGAATGTTTCAAAAAGTTTTAAAAGTAAAATGTATACCAACATTTTCAAACCTTTTTTTTATTTAAAAAAAAATATTGAATTCAAAAAACTTGTGTCGATTTTTATTGAAACTGGGACCCAGCTGTTTTTTTAACTTTAAAAAAAAATTATTCTTATAACCAAAAATATAACGTTACCTCCCATACAATTAATGTTTGAAAATCGGTAAGGAAAATCTTATTCTTCACAAAAACGACTCCTGCGATTTTGATTAAAATTTTGAGTAATACATATTAGCACGATTTACAATACTATTGCAACAATTTCTTTATTTACTATTAGTAACAGTTTCCCGCATAGAACCATTTTTGTGGGTTCTCATAATTTGTTGAACCGTTCTAAATGAATTTTTTTATTTTACAGAAGAGCTTCTTGCATAATATCAAAATTAAAATTAAAATTATTTTGAATTTCTAAAAAAAATAAAAATAAGTTTTTCAACTTCCCATTAATAAAGATTTAAAAAAGGCGTATCAATTTATTTTGTTAAAATTTTTTTTCAAAAAATTGATTTATAAAAAACCATTTTATTGAAAAAATTTAAAAATTTGTTTCTCAAAAATTAAGATTTATTTAAAGAAATCAGATTATGTACATACATCGCGTTGGTGTCAAAACAATTATTTCAGAGACTATTTAATAAATGTATGTATTTCTAATTTAATATTGATCTTTAACAGTTTTCAGTCTTGACTGTACACATATGCATGGAACTTACAGTTTAGACTTAAAATTTGCCAAAGTTCGTGGGACCCTGTCGTGCATTTTATTTTTATCGAGAATGATTGAAAAAGATTCGAAGTATGTAATGTAATGTTATATTTACATATGTATTGTATACAAAGATTTCAAAAAATTATTTTTTGAGTTTAAAAAAAAAATATTTCAAAATTTCTTTTTTGAAATCGTCTTCTAGATTTTGACAACTATTCCTAAACCTGGGTAGCGTAGCCCGTAGCCGTTGTTCGACACAAACTAGAAAATTAAAAAAAAATAGGTATCTTATAACACAAAAATAAAGTACCAAATTGTTTAAAAAGCCAAAAAAAAAATTCAATTTTTTTTTGAAAACACGGGTACTACATTTTTTTATAAAAATGTTCTGTTTGCTGAAAATAGTATATGATTTACCAATTAATTTTACAATAATTCGTTATTAAGAATATATCTGCAATATAGAACTGCTTTTGTGTTGTATTTTCGACTTTTTTATTATCAACTGAGCCAATTTTACTTAAATTTTCAAACAGACGGTTCCTTCCTATATACACATTTGAACAAATATTTCAAAATAATAATTGGAAAATTCTAGACTTCAAAATAATTTTTGAAAATTCAATATTAAAAAAAAAAACGGGATTTAAAATTCAACTACAATTTAATTAATAAAAATTAAATTTGGGTACCAAAATTTTTCTTCAAAATTCTCTACAAAATTATTTTTTTAAAGCGCTGTTTTGCTTTAGAAACAGCACAATTTAAAATAAGATTTTATTAAAAACATTTAGCTTAAAATAAACCAAACATGATTTTGTGTCGTCAAAAAACTTTCGTATAAAAGTCGATTTTTATATTTTCAATTACGACTGAAAAGGCGCTCATACGCCATACATCATTTTTTAAAAATTTTATTGAATTGATATTTCTTTGACCAGTTACCAATGGCAAAGCTATACAAATTGCTTTTTAGCCATCCAAAAATATAAAAAAAAATTCTCACATTTGGATCGCAAGACATTTTGGTTAACGATCAAAATGCTGATAAGCATATTGAGGATGCATGATAATGATTCAATAATATTATTATCATATATCTTTAACCAGAAAATGTTAAAAAATTATATAATAAAAAATTGATATTTTCGTTTTGTTGGTTTCCAAAATTTTTAATAAGACATACAATTTTCTAAAAAAACATCAAAAAATTATTTTACTAATGCGAATTTTTTTTACGACAAACTAGTCCAGTCAATAAAGCATTTGACTCGGAAAAAAAATCGCCGGGAAGCTGGATTTTGTTATATATCTTCCTCATGGTATTCCTATGAAACTGTCAAAAGTCCCCATCGATAAGAGCGCCGCTAACGGAGGGTGAAAGCCCTCCAAAATGGTTTTTCAGAAATAGCTCCCAAATGGTAAGTTGTACAAAAAAAGTGTTAAAGAATAATTTGTAGCTTGAATTATTTCCTACAAAAAAGATTATAATACTTTTTTTCATACAAATATTGGTTTTTGAAATAAACCAATCAGAAGAGTTAAGGATTTTACTTTTCTATGTAGTTGGGCGACTTCATTCCAAATTTGTGCATTTTGTGATAAAAGCATCAATTTTATTTGTATTGTTGGTACATTATATAAACATGATTTCAAGATATCGGTCCACTCTATTTGTCCACCCCTTTAGGTGGGAGGGGCTAATAAAAAAAAATATATAAAATAGAAAATGAATACTAAAACACAACGGCAACACTTACAATATTATGTTATAGCTTATCTTAAGGCCGCCAAAAACTCATTCCTTATGAATGTTTGTTAATGAAGTTATTTTTGTGCTTGTTTTTGAATAATTGATTTTTAAACTCAAAATTTTAAAAATAAAATTAAAAAAAAAAAATAATAATAATTTTTTTTATAATGTTTCGTAATTAAGTACTAATTTGGGTTATAATTTTTGGTACTCTTAATTTTGCTATCACTCACACCCTTAAATAGCTGTGGGCTCTTAGTCTATTAGGGAAACACATAGAAATTCTCTGTATAATAAATTTGAAGCAAATCCGTTCAACTATATAGTTTAGGTTTAAAAATTGTCAAAAATCCATATAGTTAAGGTTTTAGTTCTAATAACAGTATAGGCGGACTAATGCACAAATGCACAGACCAACGGAAAAACTTTATTAGAAAACAAAGTTTAATTTTTGCTAAAATTTATTACAACTGACTAATTGTGTTGCATCGTGGCTGTTTTTAAGTACCATACTAGGATCAGAAAAAAAATTTATTAAACAAAACACTTAGTTTAGGGAGACGAACAGAATTCCGAAACCCAAACTCAAGAAAACGAATTTTTTCGAAAACACAAAAAATGATATGTAGATTAATTTTGGATTTTCGATTTGGAAAATAATATTCTGGATAATGGGTTTTCTGCAATTTAGGCTTTTTAATATTCAAGATTCAAGGTTTTCCACACTTTTTGGTTTTTGAAATTTTGGATTTTTGAATTTTCTGGATTTTGAGTTTTCGAGATAAGCATAAAACCCAAAATTTCGAAAATATGAAATCCAAAAATCCAAGAGCCCAAATTGCCAAAAACCCACTACCCCGATTTTTTTTCCCAAATCGAAAATCCAAAATCATTTTATATAATTTTATATTTTCTGAATTTTTAGTTTTCAAAAAAAATATCGATTTCTGGATTTTGGATTTCTGCATTTTGTTCGTCTCCACAAACTAAAACAATTTATGCTAATAAATATAAGGAGATAAATTTTGTTTTGTTCCGAGTACTTATACCTAAATAAGCACGTTTTTTTGTAGGTTTTCACAGGATTTTGGCTTTCGAGATTCTGACTCTAATTCTCTAGTTTATAACCTCAATTTAATTAATTATGATTTCTTTAATAACATTTTTATTTTAGTATTAAATAAAGTAATTCGTTGCACAGACATAAAACAATAATTGATGCACATTTTACTAATTAATGAATAATTCCAGAAAGCAGACTTCAATATGTAAAATCTAGTACATATTCTAAACGAAGATATAGTTTGGAAGTTAAAGTTTCAAAAACTTACATTTAACACCAACTGATTTGAATTATTTTGTCAATAAGTCAAAAGATTTGTTGATCTTGAATTAAAGAATTCACTTCAAAGTGTCTGCATATAAAATTAGTACTCAAATAGATATAAGGCAAAAAACATTTTTTTTTATGTTTTTATTTCAGATTTAAATCATTTAAGTCGTTGATCTCAAAAATTATTTATACATAATATATCTTGGGTAACATACTATATAGTTTTAATAATTTTAACTCATATAGGTACATATCGCACCCTTAGAATGAAAGTGACCTAACTCAAAATTTTCGTAACTTCTTATTTTTCAATAAACTGACCTTAAAAAGCGAAATGAAGTCTAAACTCAGGTGGTAAAAAAGATGCCGAATTTTTTTAGTTACAGGTCACTTTTATTCTAAGGGTGCGATATTATGTAGGTACATAATTTTGTCCGTATAAAATATTCAATGAACGGAATTTAAAATGAGAACAAAAGGATATTAAAAATCTGGCCATAATATCCACTGGTTGATTTTATTGTTACTTATATATTTATATATAGGTACGTTGCTTTACTTTGAAACACTGTCATTTTCGGTCCAAAACTGCGAATTTTATTTTTTATACGAACAGATTAAGTTAGGTTAGGTTTACGTGACACACTTTGACAGCGACTTTTGAATAAAATTCGCAGTGTTGCACAGTACGGGAACAGACATTATATTTTAATTTTTTAATGAATTAATTTCGTTTGAATAATTTTTCATTTTAATGCAGCAAATCGTTAGTGAAACAGATGATTTATACAAAAACACAAATTGTTTGAAAAACAGTTAAACACTAGAAGTGACTTTTTGCTATTAATATTATTTGTTGTTGATGTTGACTTTATGGCGTATTTTTTTTTTGTCAAAAACAAAATAAAATTTAATATTTTAATATTTAAAATCAATTAACTAAAAATGTATTAATTTAATGAAAACGATTTTCTTTAATTGATAGTTTTTATCCCTAAAATTTCAATTCCAATTAAATGACCGTTGATCTTTTAAAATATTCTAAAATATAACACTTTCTCCCGGAATATATGCGATAATCTTTGTTATAGTTCTATATTATTTTAAATTATATTCCAAGGTCAAAAGAAAAAAAAAAAATTAAATTTTACAATCAAAGCTTTTGGCACTGTCACTTATGCAGGATTATAGTAATAAATCATTCACTTAAAAAAAATTGAAAAAAAGTAACAATAACAACAATAGGTTTCCAGTTATATTCCATGGGGCTCAAATATAGTACATTATACGTTATTGAGTAGGGTATCTTACCTACACACATTTATTTTAGTTTGAAGACAATTTTTACGAATTTTAACTTTTTCATTTTGCTGAATTAAAACAATTTTATAAATTACAAAAAAAAATTCCACTAACATGTGATATCTTCAAACATAGAATTTTTTAATTAAATTTAAACTGCGGACTTGATATTCACTTTAAAAGTAACACATAATATAATCTAAGCAAAAATGAAATTCTCAAAAAGTAGGTATGCACATATTGTATACATCTTGCAACAACTTAAAGAGCGAACGGATGTCATCGTCGTCGTCAAAAAATGCATAAAAATGCCTGTGCGTGCATTTGATTTTTGAATTTCCGTTACAAAAACAAAAAAAAAAAAAACAATCCACAGCCGGACAAAGATTTATTATAATTTTAAAAGACTATAACTGACTGACTATGATGTGCGAACTTTTAAATGGAAATCACTTTAATTTCAAGCAACAACAAATAACAAAAAAAAACGGTTTCGATGAAAGATACTCTCCCTACAGCCGGAAAGAGGTTCTTAAAAAAAAAGTACAATATATATGCACAATAATATTCACTGTTCCACTTTAACTTAAGACACAATTTTTTAACATAATATAAACAAAACAAGTATACAAATGCCCATACCCTTTGGAGATGCGTAAAAAATTGTTTTTTTTTTTTTCTCGATAAATCACAAAAAAGTATCTAAACAATTAGATTGATGCAAGATTCCAGGAGTAGATACATAAAGATATACCTACATTTACACAATCAAGTTCCGATTTTCCCGACGGACGTTTAAGTGTGTATATTTGTAAATCTATTTCACTTCACGCTATACGACCGACCCCAATCAACCCACCAGTGTCTGTCTGTCCGGATCCAGCAGGCACCTCCAGCAGCACCGGTTTATAACAAACGAGTGTATATAAAGTTTAAGTTAGACACTTTAATTTGCGAGCAACATACACTTGATGTAGATGGATTTGATACTTTTGAATCCGAATCGAATCTATTTCGACCGCAATGGGCTCTATGCGTATCTTTTATCTCTTTATAGGAATCCAGACTGTTGATGATATGTTATATTTTTTTTTTTAAGTAGGAGTACTGAGATTCTTTTTTTTATTATTTTTTTTTATCTAACAAGATACTTCAAGTCCCATAGACTAAACTATACTGGATTGAATTGATGATGATGATGACGGCGCAACACTCAATCGTAGCTGGAGGCTAACTAATTGTGGAAAATTGCTCGGACTGTATGGTTAGCTTGAAGAGTAACCATACAGTGTCGTAGTCTCATATAGTTTGTAGATACATTCGTGGGAATGTATTAGATAGGGTAAAGTGAGGTACTTAAATAGTGTGGAGTTGAAAGGAAGTATCCTTATATTAAAAATAAAATTATGCAAGTTTCTGAGAAAATTTGATTTATATGAAAAATTTTACAAATTGTAAAAAGGTCGATCCTAATTTAACATTACGACAGTGTTGGCCATTCCCCCAAATGGTTTCAAAATGTAGTGTCGCAAATTTAAAATGTTGTACAATGTCGATTACTTGGAAATAAATCGTAATTTGTTTAAATAAAAAAAACATAAGTATTTTATGCAACGATAATTTAAACAACATCAAAAATACAAAAATAAATAATTAAGATAACATTAAACAATATTATTAAAAAATAACTTCAACTTTTAAGTCAAAAGATAAAAGTAAAACGGCTTAAAAATTATTATTATAGCTTATATTTTTTTTACATATTTGTATTTCTATATAATGTGTTGTATTATGGTAAGAAAAAGTTCAGCTGAACATTTGAACATCAAACAAAATCTTTAAAAAAATTTAATAAATAAAAAAAACGGAAAAAGAAAACCCAGCCGCCAAATTGAGTCAAAAGAATGTACTAACAGTTTTTTAAGCCAATTAAAATTGTTCAAGTTTTTCAAGATGTTTTGCAATTTTCAACATTATTTTTTTTTCTTGATTTTGGAGCGTTTACATAAAAAGTGGTCTGGCGAATTTAAGGGCCAAACACAATGTGCGATATCATTTTTGAAATTTTTATTTCTGAAATTTTTAAATTGTAGTGTTTTACGAATATTTTGCTATTACATACGTAGTGATTTTTTTTGGAAAAAAAAAAATAGCAAAAACGCTAAAATTATATAGTATAAGGGGGCAACGCTGCATTACGATGATGGGAAATTAAAAAAAAAATAAGTTTCGTCTTATAATATCGTCAAACTGTGCATCTTTGCGTCCACTGTAATTCGATTTGCTTATAGACTCTAAATGGGTGGACTAATTTGCTTCAAACTTAGAACAAGGAATTTCTATATTATTTCCTATATACAGGGTGATTGGTATAAGGTGCACCAAAAAGTCAGAGTGAGTAGGGTGGGTTAAGACAAGAAAAAATCGTATAGGAGGGGGAGTCTGTTTCCCACCGTTTAGAAAATTGACTTAAAACGGAAAAAAATTATTTAAAAACAACGGTTAAACTTACAATGCCATACCTTTTTGGAAAGCCAGAAACCTCTTCTTTAATTTAAATTTTAAATTAAGTTGTGTTA
The DNA here is from genome assembly GCA_929447395.1 of Epistrophe grossulariae. NCBI lineage: Eukaryota > Metazoa > Arthropoda > Insecta > Diptera > Syrphidae > Epistrophe > Epistrophe grossulariae. The sequence goes on along the minus strand of OV839568.1, from coordinate 31,149,044 downwards.
GTGAATAGTTTTTGAAAAATCAATTTTAAAACTCGAAATTTTGAAGAAAAAAATTTAAAAAAAAAATTTCAAACTAATTTTTTTCAAAATTTTATGTAATGAAGTACAATTTTTGTTTTCAAAATTCAATGCTTTTATTAATTTTCAATAAAAACAGAAAACCGGATACTAAAAGGTATCTTAGTTTTTGAGAAATTAAAAAAAAAATATTAAGTACATACTTTTTTCCAAAAAGGTGAAATCTACTTAATCCAGTTAATTTTTTTTAATATTTGCTAAAAACCGGATGGTTTGCAATAAAAAATAAAAAAGGGATAATAATTGACCTAAGCAGATAAAACTTGGGAAAACCAAAAAAAAGGTGTTTTTTTTTGGAAAAAACTACGTACTTTTCATTTTTTTCATTTTCTCATAAACTAAGATACATTTAAGCATCCGGTTTTCTGTTTTTTATTGAAAATTAATAAGAGCATTGAATTTTAAAAACAAAAATTGTAGGTACTTAATTACATAAAATTTTGTGTTAATTTTTGTTTCTAATTATATTGATTTTTAACAATTTTTTAGTCTAAACTGTAGTTTATTTTTTTCATTAAGGGTACGAAATTTAATCAAAATCATTGAAGCTGCGTTTTCAAGAAATATTGAAAAAAAAAATCAAAATCCTTGCACGTTCTATGATGAGCTAAAATGTAAATTCGAATTTAATATTTAGAAAAGCACATAAAAATTATCTGTACCAAATTTGAAGCAATTCGGTCCACCCGTTTAGAATTTAGCTGAAATAACAGTGGACATACGGAAACAAAGAGAAATCGCCTATGACTTTTTCAGACTTCTCCACCATAAGCTGCGTTTTATTATCACCAATAACCCATATGGTTCACCCCGATATAATAAAACGATACGGATCCTGATGAAAAAAGTGTTGTATGCTCATCTCTTTTTGTCTTATGGTTGTATATTTTTCATGTAGATACTGTCTTTTTTCCTTACACTACAGTTTGTACTCCATACCGACTAAAGAGCCGTCTACCCGCCAGAGTAAGAACTTATTTCTGATTCCATAAAGCAAACCCCGATAGAAACCCAGATCCAAATTTGTTTTTTTGTTTTACGTGTTAAAAGATAACCCCGACCCAGACCCGTAGATAATAAAACACGGCTATTGTAGTGTTAATTTTGATTAGTCACGAATTTTTTTTTTTCAAAGCCAATAATTGCCCTACAAAGTAATTTAAAAATCAATTGCAGAAAGAGAAACACCACATGATAGAATTGCGGAAAACATGTATTTCTCATATTCAAATCCTGATGGGATATTCTATAAAAAAATTGAGTTTAATTTTGTTCCCAAGAAAAAAAAAAAAACAATTTAATTCTAACTCAACCTTGTCCCATTCTCCCTTATACATTCATATAGAAAGCGTATGCTACTCCGTAGGAAAACAAGTACACGTACACGCGCGTTAATGGGAAGTCCGCGCAGGCAGAATCGAAGAATCAAAATATAATATAAAAAATCTCTAAGGCCCACATATTCTTAAAGTGGGATATAGATAATAAAGACCAACTGCTCCTTATAAGGAACACAAAATCCAAGGAAAGTTGATTGTTTTTTTGTTTTTTTTTTTTTTTTAACTTGAAATTCAGTTTTATATTATGTAGGTATGTATGTAACTCATTAATGATAATAAAAATTCAAATAAACGCATGTAGCGGCCTGATCCACAAGCGTCAAGTTAATTATTTTTGGCTTGTCATGTACACTTTTAGCGGTTAGATATGACAGATTTCGGAGCGGTAGCTCATACTTAATTTGTAAATTGCACACACTATCTAAGGAAATGCGATTTTTTGTCGCGAAACTTATTGTTAGTTTAGAAACAATATAGCGGCAAACTATCTATCTACTTACATATATTAAAGTATCTATGTATCTTTTTTTTTTTTTATTTGTATGGAATGAAAATTGGGTTAGATTAAGGGGTGACATAGATATTATTGGGGCGGTTATTTTTATATATGAACTTAGATGTTTAAGTAAAAAACATGTACAGTGTGAGGAGGTGAAAATTGCGAGTAAAAACAATGACGACATCATGCTGCCGCATGTATATCATTCATATGGGACCATATAAAGAGTGACAGCAAAAATAACTAGGTAGGTATATGTGCATAAAACTGACGAATGACGGATGCTTCTATGCGAGAATGTATTAAGTATACATACGTATATGTTGATAAATAATGAAGGATTTTCTTTGGACTGAAAGAACTGAAAATGGAGGAGATAATTATGATAATCTAGAAAATAATTGTTAATTAGATGATTGTGAATGAAATCAGCAACAGCATGATGGTTACAATAATTAATATCTGGGGTGTGTTTTTTTTTTTTTGCCAAAATGCCGATTCATTATTATTCATTGATGATTGATTTACGACTCATAATTATTATTGGTGTATATGGAATAGAAATTTGTGTATAGTTTATTTGAATTTCTTTATTTTATAAGATTTTAATATTGACTGAGGAGTTTATTAATACGTTAATCAATATCCACTTTCATAATTTTTATGGTATAAGTAATGAGTGATGATTAAATTTTCTTCTGTACATAAAAATCGTATTCTTGTATAAATAAAAAATAAAGACAGGAGTAAAAATAGAAATTTCCAGAGTTATAGGAGAGCATTCATGTTACAGACCTGTTTTGAAGCAACAGTCAATTTGATTTTCGCTTTTTAAAATGTTTATATTGTTGAAAAAATTCAGAGTTTTGGAAAATAATATTGCGCGAAGATATTTCCCAAGACCTAATCTAAAAAAAATTGGTAGCATATTCTATATAGAAACAAATGGTAGTCTTTCTGTAAACAAATTTACTAAATTAAAAAATAAAAAAGAAGTAATTGTGCGTACCTATACGTTTTTGAGAAAAATAAGATTTCCACTCTCATCTAAAGCCTAGCACGCTGCTGATGCGAAATGAAAAATCCCATACATAAATGACACAGCGAAATCATAAACGGAAAAATTCGTTCAGCTTTTCGTTTTGCAGTACGCTGTTCGAAGAGCGAAATTTATAATTGTAGTAGATTATTTGGAGAATTCTCCGCTCCTTTTTCGCATTGAATTAATTGTACAGACTTATTGTGTGCGGAAAAATTACATTTGAGTTTTATTTGTGTTTTATTTTTTGTTTATCATTTTCTTACATCATGGGTTTCTCTGATTTTTTGCGTTTATGTTTGATTTTGTTTTTGGAATTAGTTAAACTCTCCAAGGATATTTTCCGTTGTGTTTTCGCAAACGTTTCTTTGTCTGTTTGGAGATCACAGGAAATTTTCGTTTCGCATCAGAAGCGTACTAGGCTTAAGGTATGAGTTGTTCTTAATTTTGTACCTTTAAAGAAACTACTACAGAACCATGGCATGCTTTCAAGAGTAAACAATTTTATTAAGTAGTAGAATATTTATATCAGTTGCTGTTTAAAATGTTTCAAGTACAAATTAATTTTGACCAACATTTATGGTCACCGATTTATTTGTAGCTATACAATATACATGTTAAAGGTGTAATAGAAAATATTTCATTATAAATTGTTATTCAATTATAATATATTAATAAATTAATTAATAAAGTTTGGACAGGGTGACCCAAAAATTAAATGAAAGTAGGGATTTTCTGAACTTAAAAAAGCGATAACTCAAAAACCGTAAGAATTTAGTATTAAAATATTCCAGGTTATATTGAGGCAAACTCTCAAGTTGGTCAATTTAAGAGTTGAAATTCCTTATTACTTTTCATGATATATTTCTTAAATTGAAAACCAAAATATTTTACGAGATTTGCATGCAAAGTAATATTACTTTATTTCGATTTAAATAAAAAAAAAAATGTTTTGATGGCGATATTTCCGCATTCAAGTTTTGCAAGTTTTCAGTGCCGTATTGAAAATTCACAGACCTTTTCACTAATCTAAAAATGGTACAATATATTGACAAAAAATTCGGCTCCAGAAATTCAAAAATATAAAAATCCCAAATTTGCTCGACCAACTTCTACTTTTTCCAGGAGTTGAGAAATCAAAAGTTGATCAACTCTAAAGTTGAAAATCGAAAGTTGAAAACGTAAACTTTGATTGAATAAAAACAAATTCAACAGTTGAAAATAAAAATCCTCAAATTGTGTTCAACTTTGAGTGAATAAAATCGGCCTTAGTCTTCAACTTAATTCATTTTATAAGATCATTTCGCCTTCTATTGTTTAGTTTTTCGATTATTTCGTTTGTTTATTTTCCCCCTGCAACCCCCTGCTAGGATACACTATAGGATTTGGGGTAGGTGCGAGGGGGTTCTTCGGCGCAATAATGGGACTTAGTTTAATTTTAGTGGGACTTAGTTCATTTGCAATTATGTTCGTATAGGGCCCAAAATAAACCCACGATAAGACAATAGTCTAATTAAAACCAAATGCGAAATAAACCGTTAGCGAAATAACCTTGACCTAAATAACTCATTGCCACTTTAAACGAAAATGCGAAACGAGTAAAAAGAATGAGAAAGAAATGCGAAATGACTGTAGGGCGAAGTGATCGAAAAACAAAATAAAACAAAAACAAAATAAGGTATTACGAAATAAACAGAAATAATTGTAAGAAAAGCGAAACAACGAAAATGCGAAGTAAAAAAAGCGAAACAATAGGCACCCATGAGAGAAAAAAAATTTAAATCGTTGGAGTGATAGGCCCGGTCATGACCTCTCATAATTTAATAATTTTTCGTACCAAAACACAAAGGTTTTCTATTAATATGGTCGATTTTTTTTTTAAATTTTCGAAAAACCCCTTACATTGAACCAGGTTTTTTGGTTACATAATTGATTTTTGTGTTTTTTTTAATTTTTGCACTCGAATATAGGATATTAGTAAGACACATTTTTTGCATTAAAATATTTAATTAATTTTTATGTTTGTATTTTTAGTTTTTACTGTTGCCGAAAATAGTTGTTATTTAATTTAGGTATCTATAAGAAAATAAAAATTCAATTCAAATAAAGCTAAGTACAGACGATTGTCAGACCTTACAATATTGTCAGAACTGTTAATGGTCTGACAATAGCTAACAATTAGCTGACAATTGACATATTTCTTACAATGAAAAATTGTCCGTTCACACGGTTAGTAGATTTCTTCCCAAAGTCTGACAATTTGATTGTCAGCTGTTTTTTTAATTTTTCTTTAACCAACTCACTTACATTTCGGACAATGAAGAAATTGTCAGCAATTCTAAGATGTTTTCAATGAAAACATCTGACAATGACCAATGAGTCTGACAATGCCCTAATCGACTGACAATGATAAAAATTGTGTGTTCAGACGATTGTAAGATACCTGACAATTTTTTGTCAGAATGTCGTCTGACAATGACGTTTCTGACAATATTGTAAGACAAAATTGTGTGTTCAGACGATTGTAAGACATTTGGAACAGTTTTTTTACTGAAATATCTGACAATATTTTAAGATCTGACAATGGTCTGTACTTAGCTTAGCAATCATCGATTATTATTTTTTTGGTGTATCACCTAGTAACTATGATATGTAATTGCTTTACAAACTTCACAAAATTAAATCTAAATCAAAAAATGAAGAAAAACAGTTCAAATTGAAAATTCGTTTATAATTATTGTTCTTTTGTTTTTAAAATTCCATTTGATTTCAGCTGAGTGTGGCTTCTGTTTTCTTTTTTTTTTTCCAACATTAATAATTGTAATTTGTTTGTAGATAATGAATGATGATAAAAGAACTGAGCAGTATGAAAAGTAAATTTAACTTGATTATAAGTCAATAAAAATGACAACAAATTATTTTCTCATTTTTCTTCGAAATGTTTATCTATACTGCATCTACGTTCATTATATATATTTTTTTTTTCAAAGTTGTGTGACTTTTTATAGGTAAATATATTATAACCTTGTGAAAAAAATGCATTCTAAGTTTAAGGGCAAACGGGATTAAAAAAAAACAAGGGTATCTACCGGTAAATACATTTTAACAAAGTTTAATTAATTTCCAAACTTATAGCTTTGTGGGTCTTGAGGATCTATATTCTAATTTAAAATTATATTTTTCATCTAAAACCACTAACCACCATATTGAATTTGAATTAATTTACATTCGGATTTATGTTTTTATCTGGATTAATTGAGTGAAAAATGTATTATATTATTAAGAGAGTAATTTGAGGTAAGCTTTCATTGTTAACAAAAAAACGAACATCGTTATTCTTTAGCAAGAGTTAAATAACACCACATTAAAATTGAATTAAATGTTTCAGTCTTTTCTCTTGCAAAACTAAGAAAAGTTGTAATTTGTTGACTTTTTTCATAATTTATCCTCATCAATACCATTTTATTAATATTCGACAATAACCAAACGGAATAATTATTTTGATGATCTACTTATATTATTTACCATATATAGAAGCAAATATCGGTATTAACAAATCTTGCATTTAAAATAATTTAATTGTTTAGTGTTAAAGTCAGTTTTTTGTATGAACAAAAAAAAAATTTTAAATCAAAACGTTTTTAATCAATAGTAAAGTATAGATAGTTCTAAATGTAACCCAGTTATCCCCTTTTTATTTTTGCAGGTGGCAGAAATTAAAGTTTTTATAACATATATGCAATTAGAACGTAATCTATTTATAAGTGATTTTTGATGTTCTGATAAAATATCTACATATTTTTATTTTTAAACATTTAAACAGAAAATTCATGATATCATTTTTTCCAAACGAATTGCATTATGATATTGATAAATTTACGAGTATAGTTTCGTTGAGTTTTAGGCGGTGCTGGACTGTTTGCAATAATATAGAAGTACCTAACCTACACACCTATATGACTTTTTGGCTAATTTCATGAGAACATTTCTGTACCAAAATGCTACTCAATGAGTTTGTCTGAATTCTGCAAAAGATTGAACTTTATTAAATAGTTTTGACGTCTCTATATGTAGTCCAGTATATGCGATATGCATATCACTATTACCACTTCAGATAAAACGAGGCAGCCACCACCTTTTCCACCATGAAGCAGAAGTAAGAGGTGATACTGAGACGTCAAGAAAATTCGACGGAATACTATTATAAATCTATGAAGCGAGAATGTGAATTTAAATTATTACATTATTCACGGGGAAGTGTACTACATATAAAGGGCCCTACACACCATCAATGTTACTCGTCAGTTAATGTTGACGTTTTTTCGGTCAGGAAAAATTGATTACAAAAAAGCCTCCACATGATCAATGAACATTGACAATTTTTTTAGGAAATTTGTTAGTGTAGACTGTAGTTCAGTAAATCAAACATTTTGTCAATGAACATTGAAGAAAATCAAAATAATTTTGTGTTTCATCAATGTATCAATTACTTGTGACGAATATTGAAGTGCCTACTAACGATCAATTTTACCTGAATCGAGACTCGTTCAAGTAATATTATCAGGTAACATTGATCGTGTGTAGGGCCCTTAAGAATAAATTTATTTTTGGGTTTTTATTTCCGATATATGTACATATACCTACATATGTACGTAGCCATATAGTGCGGCAAGTTATGGATTCGTAAAATCAACCGAACTCAAGATTTTGATCAAACTTGACCATATGATGATAACGAAGTCTTAAAAAGTATTTCTATCGTAATTCTGTCCGTCTGTTTGACTCTCAGTTCGACTGTAGTTTTAACGGGGTGTCGATTTTCTTTAAACTATGGTACCTAGCGTTTTTTGGGCATTCCCTCCGCTCCTTTCTACCATTTTTTTAGGACCGCAAAAATAACGGTACCGGTCCTACATATTTTTTTAACAAATACCTAATGAAAATCTTATTTTTCTCAAAATCGTGCCCAAAACTTCTTTTTTTTTAAACAACTTCAGTGATTTTATTTTTTAAATATGCTACCTTTTTTAAATAAAAATTTAGGAAAAATGGTTATATGGGTGATTCTCTGCCAACTGTGATTTTTTTAAATAAGAATTTTGCTAAAATTGAAAGTTATTGAAAATTAATTTTTTTTATTTTATTTGTCTTTAAATAGACATGGTATTAAATCTGTAAGAGCATTTTACTACAACTTTTAAGGAACAAAAAATATGGTAAAAAGTACTAAATCTCGAAGACTGGTGCTGACACTTATTTTTTATTTTTGAATTTTTATACATACGTTCTAACTTTTTTTTTAAATATTTTTGTTGAGTTTCTAAATTCTCTCTTACGTTTTGACTATTTCAACTTTAAAAGCCAATGTTTTATTCAAAATTGTATGTTTTTTAGTTTTTCAAATCTGTTTTTTGAGGTTTGAGTCTTTATTTTTATGCTAGGATATAACTCAACATTAATTATTGCACAAATTTGTTTTAATATGTTTTGTCCCAACTACTGGTACCATTCTTAATAAAAAAATAACAAGATTTTTAGCAAAATTGCTTGAAATCATTTAACTTAAGTTCATAATAAATAATTATACCACGGTACTGACATTTAGGCTTTAATATAACCTCATATCACAAAGCTTCTGTGAAAAATTAAATCCGTTATAATTTTAACTTATATGAGTTAAACAGAAATACAATACTCTAAAAATCACCCCAACAAATTTCATAACATGCTTGGATATTACTACCACGGAACTGACAGGTAATTTTGTGACACACGATTTTATAATAAAAACACTTCACTCTTACAGCAAAATTACGTAAGTAAAATAAATTGACTTTTGTTAACAATAAATAAAGAGTGCCTCTTTCAAACGGCACCAAACAAATGTCATAAAACTAAAAACAAAATGGTGGTTCAGCGGTAAATCTTTTGAATTCAAAAAGAAAATGAAATCCGTGGACAACATTCAATTATTATTAATTAATTAGAGAGCAAATATTTTGAATTGATATTCTCAAAATATAATCAAGCAACTATTGTACTCATACTTTTCTGAGAACAACACTTTTATTCAATGATGTATTTTAATAGAAAATTGTAGATTTAATTGGAAAAACAAGAATGGGACATGCCACGGTACTGACATTTTGCGTATACTTTTTTAAGTCAAGGGGAAAGGGTAGCAAATTTTTAAACAAACTGTAATGTAAATTGTAGTAACAACTTATTTCCACAATTCAATCCAGAAATTCATAAGAAATTTTTACATTAAGCTACAAATAAAGTCCTGGACAAAAAGAATCACAGTTGGCAGAGAATCACCCATATACCTTTGTACACAAATGGTACCTCCTATAGAACTTTTTTTTTTAATTTTCCGAAAAGGCTTCAACTGATTGTGAGCTGTGTATCAAAATTTAAAAAAAAATATTTAAAAAAAAATTCAAATTTTTGTTTTGGAATCTTAATGTGTAATTCAAAAAAAAAAAAATCGGTCGATTTTTATTAAAATTGACACCTAGCAGTTCCTTAATATTATCTAGCAGATTTTAAATAAAAATTATTATAACCAAAAATACAGGAATACCTATACCTGCAAAAAGTGTTTAAAACTGTAAAGGAAAATCCCATTTTTCTCAATAACGACTCCTTCGATTTTAATTCAAATTTTTATGGGAGCTAATAATCAGTATATGATCTACCATATTTTTGGAAATTTTTGAATATACTGTCTATTATAAGCCGCGTTTTATTATCGCCAATAACCCATATGGTTCACCCTGATAAAACAAATCGATATGGATTCTAATGACAACAGTGCTGTATGCTAATCACTTTTTTCTTATGTTTGTTTATTTTTCATGTCTTTTAACATTAGAAATGTTTAAGCGGAGGCATACCTACTAACAATGTGCAAAAATCAACAGAATTTCAAAAAAGTGTAACGCCGAGTAGAGAAAGAGGGCGAAACGTCAAGGGAATAGACAAAATTATTGCGTTCATGCTATGTTCTTACTGATCTGAGGAAACAGAATACGAAGAAGATGATAAAACGGACACCAAACAAAGGAGAAGTGTTCGTAGGCAGGGATGGCCACTACATTTTTCACATTTGCTACGTAGTTTATGTAGTTAAACGTAGTTAAATGTAGTTAATGAAACATTGTAGCAAACATAGTTTCAAATAACAAATGATCTGTCAGTTGTAACTTTTTAGCTTGAATTTTGAATAAAAATGTTCAAATTTTTATTGAAATTTTATTATTTCTCTAAATTTACTTTGTATGTATATGAAAGCGTAACAATTTGTAGAAAATAAGACGTGTAGTTTATTAAATTAACTATACGCGTAGTTAATGATGTAGAAAGTGTAGTGTAGTTAATTCGGCCAACACTGTTCGTAGGCTTTCCAGATTTGAATGTGAAGAAGAGCAAATTTAAAAAAGAATTTATTCAAAGTTTTAAAATACATAAATGCTTTTTTCATTTCTAATGTACCTCAACTATGCTCGAATGGGGTAAATTTTTTCCTTACACTACAGTTTGTACTCCCTACCGACTGAAGAGCCGACTTTCCGCCAGAGTACGAACTTATTTCTGGTTCCATAAACCAAACCCCGATGAAACCTAGATCCAAATTTGTTTTTGTATTACGTGTTAAAAGATAACGCCGAGCCAGACCCGTATAGATAATAAAACGCGGCTATTAACGGTATCCATCGCGTAGAACCATTTTTTGGTGTTCGACTATCTCATAATCTCTTGAATCGATTTTAATGACATTTTTTACACAATAGCTTGTAATTAGTGTGAATAATATTGCATATGAAAATTTTCAAAACAATACAAATTGTGGATTACAAAAAAAAAAATTAAAATTATTTTTGAAAATGGGTAGATGATTTTTTTTTTTTAATTATTTTTTAACTCCGCTTTTATAAATACACAAGTACTTACATACTTAACCAAGTTTTTTCCTTAAAAGTGTTTACAAAATTTTACTTAGAAAAAAAATTGTGTTTTAAAAAAACGCTCCAAAGATTTTTAAAACATTTTTCCCATAAATTGAGATTTGTTTAAGAAATCAAATGATGTACATCGCTTTGGTGTCAAAACAATTCTAGATTTATTTAATTAATATTATCAATAATTTATTTCTATAGCTAAATTGATTTTTAGTAATCTTTCAGTCTTAACTGTAAGTTTCATGTATGTATATATGCAACACATTGTTCATTTCATACTAATTATGTAATCACATAACAGCTACTTACCTTAAATTAAACTATGTTTTTTGGCAGGTGAAATAAAATATAAACTCCCATAACTAATTTATTTCTTTAATTATATGAAAAGTTTTTAAAATATTAAAACTTTAAAATTACAGTGTGACCGTATATAGGCTGGGTCAAAAGTGACTTCCTAATTATAACTTTTATAGATTTAATTTTGTATTAATAATTTATTTTAGAACCACAAAGTATGATTTATTGAGATTTTTTTTGGGCTACGTATGGAATATAATGTCCTTCAAATGAGCACCAGCTCCATCCTCACAGAGACGGGCTTTTTAGAGCGTTTTCCATACCACTTCTTATTCAAATTAGGAAGAAACTTTTGACCCACCCTATATAAATATGAGCAAATTTGTGTGACTCATTCGTGCATTTGTTTTTTTTTTTGAACACCTGAGGTAGAATATCATAATATTATCTTCCATTTTAACTATTGTTCTTAGGGTTTTCTGTGCTGAACAGCTCTTCTGTTTTGTCTTGTTTCTCACATGAATAAATTATATAATTTACGTAAATTTCCTTTATAACACATCAAAATGATACCGCACATTTTCGTTTTAAGTCATTGACTTTTTATCAATCGTTTTCATTTCCTATTTTGACAAGAACCCTTGATAACCCCACATATGTATATCCATAAATACAAACTTCTGTTTAAATTGATATATAATATATTCACATAATGTATATGTAACTTAAAAAATGATAACTCAGAATTAAGAAAATCATTAAAAAAAAATTGATATACGCATTTCTTTTAATCGTTATTTATTTCGGTTGAATGAGTACAGAGTTCTTTTGATTTTTATTTTTATTATTGTATCAAAAAACCAAATCTCCAAATTAATCACACTAAATATGAGTGTAGAATATTTTTTAGTGCCATTATGTCTGATTTGAAATATAATCTCATATACAGTGGGGCACAATGGATGATATCTTATTTTATGTCAATAATTAAATTTTCTAACAGGTAAAAAGCTTAAGTTTGCATATAGTCTGCACTTTTTAAATCAATTGATAGTTAAGGCATTTTTATATAATAAATAACTGCTGGACAAGATTAGAGAAAAAGAAATATTTGTTTTAAATCTTTCTTTGAAGAACCTCTTAGAAATAACGAGGTACTTGATTTTTAGAGGATTTAAAATAAGAATACATTTTACTGACCAAATTTTAATAGGCGAGAAGTCCTCATTAATTGCATCAATATATACAATACAGGTCATCAGTAAATAGGTGTTCTTTGCACTGGCGTAAAAGCTTTGGTACTTCATTCACAGAAAAGTGATGGACCTAAAATGAAACCCTGTTGAACTCCACTAGATAAATTGACAATAAATAAGTAGAGTTTCATTTCCCACAGCAATTATTGCCTGACGTCTTGCAGAGAGTAAAGAATGTCTTGAAAACGGATTAATGAATTTTTTTTAAGTAAGACTTTTATTGGTATATATGTACATATTATAAAATAAATTAAATCTACGTTCCTACTAATTTTGTGTTTAATTAAAAAAAAAATTATTCATATTAGTATATATGTAGTTATCTGGAAAGCTTAGAGCAAAGTTATAATCGAAAATCAGTCCTTCAGGGTTTAAAGCGTCAAAAACTGAAAAAAGCGCGAAAATTTCGTGGTTTTTTGGATTTTTACCAATGTTGCATTCGTCGCTCGAGGTCGAAAACTTGCCTTATTCATTAGGCCAATATCATATACAACTCAGCAAATCAGAACTCCCGGATCTGACGCAAGGTTTCCATCCTATATGAGACGTCAGGTTTACTCGATTATTATGTGTTGGCATGTAAAAATCGTGAAGTTAATGAATGTTTCCTGCCGTAAGAATCTAAAAAATTGCAGTTGGTGAAATTTAAAAATCTGAAACTGGTACTTTGAATAGTTTAATGGACATAATGAGTTTTTCTAGCAATAGGTTATTGAAAAGTACAGTACTTGGTGATATTAAGTCACTTTAGCTCAAATTTGTACTTAGTGAGTTTTACCTGTCAACCGACGAATGTGGACGCACAAATATTTTTTTAAGAAAATCGCACTAAAGATTTTTGAAATTTGTTTTGTATAAATTCATATTTTTTCAAGAATTCAGATGATATTATTATTTTGAGTTCAAATTTTTTTTAATTTTCTTTAATTTTTATATGCATGTTTTATAATTCAAAATCTTTAAAATTTCGATCTTGAATCACAGCAGCTAGATATTTTTTAAACAAAATTTTTTTTTTTAGTTGCATTTTCTTAAAATTTATTTCTATAATTTCATTGTGAAATTTATTCATTGTGTCTATTTTTACGAATGGGCTGCTCCACTGTTTCAAGCACAGCGACATGATACTCGAGCGATCGATTAGAGATACACGCACAACGCGACAGCGATAAAGTCTAAATATTATAAAATAAGAGAATATAGCATCTGTTTTTCAGTATTTTTGTTTAAAAAAATGATTAGCAAATAGCAGAATACATTGCGTTATCAGTTGCTTTATGATTATGAATGATTTTTATTTATGAATGATTCTTTGTTTATACAAATGAATCTAAATGGATTATGTCACATTATGCTATGCCTAATTATACACTCTGCATGTCTCGATTGGATAGATAACTAATTTGACGAGGCTTTTGTTAGTCGTTAAAATTGGAAATTTTTAAATATCGTCTCGGTATTGGACTCTTAGTACCTACATATACTAAGTTTCTTGACTCAGTTTTTTTATGTTTTATTTGTGTTTTTTGTTGAAGAAATATATTGTAAAATATTAGTTGGATTGTTTTTGTATTTTTAATATTTTCTTTCTAGACCATCTAGACTGCGTTGCTGCCATCGGGAAATTTGGAAGCAGGGTTCTTAAAGTATCGCTAACGAATCATACAAAATGGATCATTATCATTCTTTATTGATTTTCTCACAAACCATACAAAATATAGAAAATTTAAAAAAGTGAACAATTTTGAGAAAATTCAAAAAATTTAAAAAAATTGCAAAATTTTGATACACGTATGTGTATGTGTATGTGTTTGAAGCAAATCAAAATTTTTGAAAAAAATCAAATTTTTTGAAAAAAAAAAATCAAAAATAGAAACCAGTTTTTTTAATGTAATATAATAATAATTAAGTGTAAAATGACGTTTTTTTATTCGAATGGTTCGTAACTGGATAAATTCGGGGACGTACCAAATTTAAAAAAGTGAAAAATTTTGAGAAAATTCAAAAATTAAAAAAAAAATTGCAAAATTAAAAAAAAAATTGCAAAATTTTTTTGAAAAAAAAATCAAAATTTTTGAAAAAAAACAATTTTTTTGAAAAAAAAAAAACAAAAATAGAAACTAAGTTTATTTAATGTAATATAATGATATTTGTGTCAAATGACGTTTTTTTATTCGGACGGTTCGTTAATGGATAAATTCGGGGACGTACCAAATTTTACGGATCCCAAAAGACAGGGCCGGTCCTACCATATGTGCAAGATGTGCAAATGCACAGGGCGCTAAATTCTGGGGGCACATTACCAGTAGCAAGAAAATGTAATCTGATCTTGCGCAAACAAATATGTACTGCCATTTGCTTTTTAACCATAAAACTTGTTCAAATAATCCCAAAATCACATCCATCACAACTGTGTTAAATTATTTCCTAACTAACATCACTTTCATTGTTGCATTCAAGGAGAATTTAGCTCAAAATCCCATTACGGAATACATACATAAAAGTCGTTAATTGATGAAAAGATACATTACTTTTCTTTAAAGAAATCCACACATCAATCAAGTCAGATGAAGAAAAGGGAAGTTTTTATCTCTTCTTTTGCTTGGGGTAAAGTCTTATGCATGTGTATCAATGTATGTATGTATGTATGTATATGTGTGCAAACATAAAAAATGGGCGCTTTCTACAAATCTTGCACAGGACGCAAGTTTGACTGAGGCCGGCTCTGCCAATAGATTTGATTCGAATTTCATTTTAAAGAAATCAAAAAATTGGATTCGCGATCGAATCAAAAACAAAATTTTACATTTTTCAGGAGGGAACGAATATTTTATAGCTCTTCGAAGCTTGTTTGGAAGTAGTTCAAGTTTTCAAATTTTTTTTGATAGTACTTACAGTATAGGGGGAGTATAGTATCGGTAAATCAAGACGAGGAGACCGAGAATTTTGACGTTTCGTGACCAGCCCTTTAGTATAATTGGGTACCTATAGTAACTACTTCTTCTTCGAGAAAAACTTATAAAACTTATTTTATAAAAAAAATTAGTTTTCCCAAAAAAAAGAAAAAAAAAAAAAAAAAAACACTTATACAATGCCATGTTACGTATATATTTTTCAAATTTAAAAAAATTATTAAATAAAGTTGTTTTAGCGAATAGATTTTGAAAAAAATGAATTTTCTAACTCAAGATTTTGAAAAATAAAGTGCACGAATGAGTCGCACGAACTTGCTTTTAAGTACGATATTACTGTGGTTACAGTTTTGATATTTTTAAAAACTGTTCATCTGATAAAAGAAATAAATTAGCTAGTTATCGGAGCTTATATTTTATACCACCTACTAGAAACGTAGTTTAATTAAGGTACTACCTTTTATTTGAGTAAAAAAAATATGAACAATATAATATATTATAGCACCGTTTTGCACATATGCATGCATGGAACTTACATGTTTAGACTGAAAAATTGTTAAAAAATCAATATAATAAGAAATAAATTGATTAAACAGACTCAAAAATTTATTTTACACAAACGTGGTATATACCATCTGATATCTTAAACAAATCTCAATTTAAAAACATTGAAAATCGTTGGAAAGTTTTTTTTAAAAAATTAATTTTGCATATTATATAAAATTTTGTAAACATTTAAAAAAATGGTACGCAATTTTTTAGCATATATCAATGCCGAGTTAAAAAATTGATTTTGAAAAAAAATCATCTAACCATTTTCGAAATATCGAATTTTCAAAAAATTATTTTAAATTTAAATTTAAATTAAAAATCCAAAATTATTTTTTTGAAAAATTTTGATGTGCAATATTATTCAAACTTTTTAGAAATTCTTGAGTACAAAATTTCATTACAATCATCTGTTCAACAAATAATGAAATGAAAATCAAAAAAAATGGTTCTATGAGAGATACATAATTTTTAACAGATATGATACATTTTTTTTTAAATTATGGTAGATGGCACTGATAGGTATAAGCTGACAAAAAAAAATTTAATTAAAATCGTAGTAGTCGTTTTTGAGAAAAATGAGATATTTCTTACCGATTTTTAGTTTTTACACACTTGTATGGGAGGCAAGTACCGTTATTTTCGGCTTTAAAAATATTTTTTATTTAAAATCTGCTAGATATTATTAAAAAACTTCTGGTTGCTAATTTAAAAAAAAAATATCGATCAAGTCGTTTTCGAATTATTAAGTTCTCAAAAAAAAAATGTTGGTATAAAATACCTAATTTTAAATTTTTTTGAAAAATTCTTTGAGAAAATCAAAAAAATGGTTCTATGGGAGCAACCATTTATAACCATTTTTTGACATTTTTTCTTAAAAAATTTAAGCATTCTTGTAAAAAATTTACTGAATTTAATTTTTTTTTCAATTTTGGGCACGTTTTTAAGAAAAATAAGATTTTCATAAATTGCTCAAAAAATTGTACGGCAGGCACCGTTATTTTTGATCTTAAAAATATTAGGACACACAGTCAGACGGAAAAAATTGCGAGACCCACTTTTTTAGATTTCGCCATCATCGTTTTTGATTTGATCAAAATCTGAAGTTCAATTTTTTGTCCGAATCCATAACTTGTCATATATGTAGAAAGTAGGTACCTACATATCTATATTTATCGGAAGTAAAAAAGTCCCTTTGGAATTTTGTATTTATTTATTTATTTATATGTACCTACCTACATACATATATATCAGAAAAAATGTGAAAGTGTTCAAAAATAGAATTATGTATTGTTAAAGAATCAAATGGGAAAATATAAGAACATGATTTTCAATTTTAAAGTTTTTCTATTAATTTTGTGTGTGTTTCACTATATGTAATGTACCTATACACATTGTTATCTAAAAGCTTATGGAGAGTTGATGCCAAAATACATAATTAGTGAATTTGACTAATAATATAGTTTTGTTTGTTGTTTTTTTAAGATTTTCTTAAAAGTCATTGAACTCAATCTATAATAGGTTGGTTGGTTGGTTAGATTTTTTTTTTATTTAAGTCATTTTTGTTTATATTATTAATTTACGTATAAACAAAAGCATAGGTATACTTACTTATTAAAAAAAAAAACACTTTTAACCTTTGCTATATAATCGCTTTTTTAACAACGCAGTGTTTCACTGGAATTTTGCCGGATTAATACCCAAATAATTTCAGAATTAACTTCTGATTAGGATTTTTTCCACAAATCCAAAAGATAAATTCTCGTCTTTTTTGTTGATTAAAAGTTCTTAAACTTTTTTTTAACACCCACACAATAATCGCTTTGATTTAATACCCATTTAAACCACCAATCATTTTCTATGTTGCCCACAAAAACTGCAGTAACCTTCCATGTACGATAAAAAAAAAAAATTAAAAACCACTCTTTATGATGAAGTCATTCAAAACAAAATAAATAGAAAAAAATTGAAAGGCAAAAAGCACACTTCTGGTTCTATTTTCTTTTTTTTTTATTTTTTTTCAAAAATCCTCGAATCGTCTATCAAACAGTGACATCACTAAATCCGTAAAAATATACAAATAAACTATTGACTTTCGAGTTGAATCACTGATCGTTGTTCGGTCGTCTCAAATTGGAAATCAAGAACCGTTTAATTTAATTTTGATTGTAAATTTAGCATTCAGCGTGCGAAACACGTGAATATAACGAACGCACTTCTACTCATAGATCATGACTGATTGCTCTGCTAGCAAACAGACCCCACAAGACCTCCAACGCGAAAAGTCTTTTCCATAATATTTTTTTTTTTTCTTAATTTTATGAGTAGGATAGGAGCAAGCTTCTAGGTGAAGTTTTTATTTTTTTTATTTTATTTTCTTTTATTATGTTTTGGAACTCTTTTGCTCCCGCTATATTGAGAAATAGTAAATAAAATAATATTATGTTTGTTTACATTACGTTTGTAGTACTCTCGCTGATGCACTGGGAATGAGATTCCTTTTATACATACTTCTAGCCCCTTTCAAACCGCCACCACCACCTCCTATGCGATCGACTTGTCTCTGGGCGTTTAACATTCATATGCGTTGACGCGTTCGTCCGTTTGTCGTGGGTGTGGTAGTTATATGTACTACCTTACCTGCAATCAAGTGGAATAAAAACATATGGCACGTTCCGTTGTTAAACTGTGTTATTGCATGGCCAATTGAAGGTGTACTACAGAATAGGCAATCAGATCTGAATATTCAAAATGCCGTAGAATGTTAATAAACATTTCGACACCCTCCCTTGGAACACTTCATCACGACGACCACGATGCAACGATGAAAGAGGACTTGTGTTCTTCTTCTTCTTCAAGTGTTTATCTAACACTCTTAAAGTATGTACTTTATTTTATATGCGCGAAGGGATTCTCTGGAATTCTCTCCCCCCTTCCCTACCCCACACCAACTTACTGACAGTTCTGAGAAATATCATAACTTGAGAACTTCTGGAATTCATCTTGGCATTTTTTTGTTTTCTCATGGAAGATCTAATTTTCATTCTCGCTTGCCTTTGTGTTAACTTAGTCAGCACTTTTTGTTTGTTTAATTGTTTTTTTTTTTTTTCGTATGTGATTCTAATTCCAACACACAATTGAGAAAAGTATATTAATGCGGAGGATTTATGATAGTTTTTTTTACTATAGGTGTCGATATGGGAAGAAATTAAAAAAAAAAAACAAGCTAGTTTTTAAAAATAGTGAGAATACAGTGATGTGAGATGAAAAATTGACAAACCAGTATAGACTAAATGAAAATTTGTAATTGTAAGTTCCTTCATTAAGACACATACGTCTGGGCATTTATTATATTATTAAAAAGCTATAAATTTTGAACTTGAATTTTGAAGGCAAATATTTAACATTAGGTAGGTATACATAAAATTATTTATAAAAAGGTCTAAGATCGATTTGGATTTTATTTAACTCTCAAAAATGGAATATAGGTCAAACATATAAAGAACAAAATTCATCCATAAATGGAACTATGCGCTCTGAGAAAAATGAGGTAAAATTAAACAGAATCTTACCATATACTCATGTTATTATTTTTCAACTTGATTGATCGGGTTAAGGTGTTAACATGATAC
This sequence comes from Epistrophe grossulariae, assembly GCA_929447395.1. Lineage (NCBI taxonomy): Eukaryota > Metazoa > Arthropoda > Insecta > Diptera > Syrphidae > Epistrophe > Epistrophe grossulariae. The sequence goes on along the minus strand of OV839568.1, from coordinate 31,129,475 downwards.
CAGATTTTAACAAGATTTGGAATTTGGTACTATTAACATTAGATAGTGTTAAATTTACATGAATATACTGTTGTTCATCTTGTTATATTAACGTTAGAATCTAGACCCATGTAACCGATATCCTGTCAACTTAAACCTGTATGTACGCGCTTTATATTTGACTTTTAGCGATGTTAAAGTAACATTTTGTTTAATATTAAATCAAAAGTGGAATCAGGTCCGTTTTACAAGATTAAATATTAAAATAAAACGATTGACCATGTTAGATTTCAACGAAAACTTCATTAATTAATACGGCGGTCGTGTTGAATCTACATGATCTTTGTCAAATTGAAGTTACTAGCCGTGTTAAATTAACACGATAGTCGGTTTCAAAACAAATATCTCCTTTTGCATCTACTATATATTTTGTCAAATTAATCCCTTGTACCATGTTAAATTATCATGTTCACCAGTAATTAACACTTATTACACATATTGAATCTACATATAGACATCTATCAAATTAAACTTTGTGAACACGTTAAATTAACATGATCCTCAGTTTTAATTCACAATACTCAACAGTTGAATCTACTAAATAGATTCTTTGTCAAATTGATGGTAAAGTAACACGGTGTACGGTTAAATCAACAATCATTTTTTTTTTTTTTGTTTTTATTAATGTAAATTAAATTTTCAAATGTATCATTCAACACATAACTTACAAGTTAAGGAATGATAACTATTATTTAAATCATTTAATTTTCGAAAATTATGTAATAGCTTTAAGTAAAATGAAAAAAATTAATGAATAAACTTTTCTAATTCTTAACTGTTTTTGGAATAACATGGTACACTGTTAAATTAACATTTGGCTGCAAAATTCAAAATGAAATAAAAAATGAATTAAAATATATAAATAATAGTACAATGTTTTATTTTCATATTCTATAATGTTAAATTTTATAAAGTTGGATTGTTTTAAGTCTACGAACTAAAATTATTTAAACCGTATAAAATTTAAGGCATTACTTTTGCTTTATTTTTGCATTTAAAGTTTATAAGTTATAACTTACATGATTTTAATCTTATAACTTAAAATATATTACCAAGCTTGTGCGTCGCGTCACTACGTCGGAAGATCATGCCATGTTTTTTGTGCACTGTGGCGAAAGCAAATAAAAAAGTTGGTCTCGCCATTCTGTTCGTCTGTCTGGCTCTTCGTTCGGCTGCAGCCTAAACGGATGAGTCGATTTTCTTTAATCTTGGTATTCCGAATAATTGCTATAAATGGTACCTCTATTTATAATTTAGGCAGAACCATTTTTTTGATTTTTTCAAAAACAGTTCAACTGATTTTTATCAATTTGAATGTTTGAAAAAAACAAAACAAAATTTTTTTATTGAAAACAAGTTTCTTTTTTGAAAACTTAATAATTCGGAAACGACTTGGTCAATTTTTGTTAAACTTGACATCATGTAGTTTTTTTTTAACTTTATGTAGCACATTTAAAACAAAAAAATTCTTGTGATCAAAAATAACGGTACCTACATACAAGTGTTTAAAACCGTTAAGGAAAATATTATTTTTCTCAAAAAAAAAAAAAATCAGAATTAGTTTTTTAAAAAGTCGATATTTCGGAAATCAGCAGATTATTTTATATAAAAATTAATTTCGTACTCCCCAATAATAGATACCAAATTCCACATACCAAAAAATAAAATTTGTACATTTATAACCTATGTCGTCAAAATATAATTATTGTAAGTTTTTCTACTGTGGACTTATGACCCTGTGCCAATATTTATGTGTCGAGTAATTAATCAGAACTTTACTCAGACATTGTGAAAAAAGCCCTAAGACTTTAAAACCACAGTGATCATACATAAGAGCAAGTTCGTTCGACCCAGTCGTGCATTTTATTAATTTAGCTCTTTTGTCATTTTTTCGACTTTACTGCAAAGTTGAGTGTGGTGTCGTATGAGAGTGAATAAAATTAATTTTTTAATTGCTGGCAACTATCCATTTAGACACAAAATATAAACCTTAGTCAAATGGGACATTAATAGTTATTAGAGAATCTTTATTATGGAAAACTTGCTGAGTCCACGTGTCAAATTAGCTATAGTTTGAAAATTACTAAAAATTAGCGTTTGACAAAAGCTCTCTATGATTTTAAGACTTAAGTACATATTTGTGAAAGTGCTTTTAATAAATAAAATTTTAAAACTTGTGGTGGTATATATCAACTGGTTGGCTGCCCCATCTAGACAAAATCCCTAACTACACCAATGCTGACAGAAGCTGCGCCCGAAAAGGACTCATTCATTTCATATAAAGGAAAAAAATTCTATCAGAAAAATAAATGGTCAGGCGTATTGACACATTTAAGAAAAAAACATGTTTTGGTAGGTCTCGGGATTTAAATTTACTATTTTAACAAAGTTTATTAATTGAACTTTAAGATAACAGTATACTGTCACGATGGTGCTATGCGGAACTTTTTTATATCCTCAAAGAAAAAAGTTCCTTTTTTGCTATTTGTACCATTACAATGCACATTCAAAATAGGTATGTACATAGGTACATAGTTTGAAAAATTTATTTTTCATTTCTTTTTTTCAAAATTTTGAGTTTGAAAATATTTTTTACATTTTTTATTTATTTATTTATTTATTTATTTATTCCATTTTGCAATGGAATCTAAAAAACCTCAAACTGGACGCTGCTATTCTTATACTTTCATTTTTCTATCATTCATTTTGAAATAGTAAAAATTTTTACACACATGCTGGAATATGTTATTAAATTTTTTTTTTTTTTTTTACATACATATTTTCAAACTTTATAGTTTTTTCAGCATTCCTATTAATATTTTCAAACTAAAATTAATTCATTTACACTATTTTATTATTTTTCAACCACACCAGTTGAGTCATACATACTCAATAATATTCATAATATAATGAACACCTAAGATTAAGGGTGGTGAACAATATTTTGGCCGGGGCGCTGACTAATTTCGGACCTGTCTGCCGTCCAATCAGCACTTAAATTATACAAATAAAATAAAATAATATACCTACTAACCTACCCGTGCGAGAATTCTCGCAAATATATAAAAATTCTTTATGTAAATTTTTTTTTTTTGCCTTTCATAAAATTGTTCCAGTTATTTGAAATGTTGAAATCTGAAATTGAAATATAGCCTAAAGTTAAGAAAATACCCCACACTTTAAATTAAAAAAAAAAAATCCTCTCAAAGAAAATTAACAAATCGAATACACGACCCATTAATTTCCTAAATACAATATTTAACAAATAAATGCAGTTTTTGAACAGATTATTAACATTTTTAAAAATCAGCAGGTCATTTCCCTTCGTTTGACACCTCATTTGTCAAAATCGGTGTATGTATGAGAGTCCGAATGAGAGCCTAGACTATAAAAATAATACCTTTATATACCTAATATGATGATTATGTATATCTCATTTGTTTTTTTATTTTATTTTATTTGTTTGGAAAAACATTGTTTTAATAATTTGCACATCAATATTCGTTTTTACGCAACGCGTTTCAGAAATAATATTCCATATATTTTTATAATAGGGCTTCGGCAGCTCATTCTCGCCTTTGTACTGATCATTAGTGGTAGCTTGAACGAGTTGATACGTTTCTTCCTACAGTAATTATCCAGGTTCACATATTTTTGTAGTTGTTTTCTTGTATATTATTTGCGTTCAACTTTTAACTTTAACAGTGCCACGACAAACAGCTATAAATGCACCATTATGTTCAGCCAGCAAATTGAAAGGAAATTGCATTACTTTAATTGAGATGTTGACCAAAATTAGTGTGTTTCTATCAATCTATTCAAAAACCAGGCCTAAAATGTCTCTTTATTCTTTGTTATCAGCTCCAAAAAGTATACAGTTAAAGATTTGTTGCCGCTCAAAAGTTTAAATAAAGAAATCTCTACAAATTACGACGAGACTTGAGACATGGGTATAATTAGAACAGTTTATCACATTAATAGTATGAAGAGACTTCTAGAGAAAAGCAAATTTATAACAGTTTATCGACATTCAAAATAAACGCGACTCAAGAAAAAAATATGGGTGACCGATTGGCGACAGTAGATCGACTCCATACAATTAGACGTGGAAAAGTCAATGACTAAAATTGCAATAAATTCTATTTCTTATCTATAACGGATAACTGTTAAATCTGAAAACTTTAAACCAGGTCAGCACGGAAAAAATTACCTCCAAACTTGAAAGTGAAAAGTCTTTTTTTGATCTGGTGCGTTTAAGTTTTTTAGAAAAATAATTGTTAAAATTACAATTTTAAGTGAAATTGAAAAAAAAAATGGCAGATGTTCGTGAAGGTATTTACTTTTATAAATCTGTGTTGAAATTGTCTTAATGTTTGTTTGTTGAATAAAAAAATTGTTTTATTCAAAGAACAAAAAAAATTGTTTTTACCGTGTTTGTTTTGGAAAATCTAAATATGTGCCTAAGGTTGCTTTAAAATTAAATTATGTGTTTTGGATAGCTGTAAACGTCTACTTTCTGGAAATAGATGTGATAAACCTTGCAAAGATTTGCAAAGCATTTTTTTTGCCCACTTTTTAGGAAAAGATTTCTGCGTCCCAAGGAAGGAATTTTTTGAAGTTTGGTGTTCAAATTCCAAATCGACTCGGATAAAAAAAAACATATTTTTCGAACAAGTTTAATTCATCAGAACCAAGAAACTGTTTAAATACTGCTAAACTTAAGAGAATCATCAGTTCAAAATATTTCTAAAACAAAAAAAAAAAATTCAAAGATTTTTTTTTGTTGCGGGCTACCAGCTCATTTTTTGTAGAATTATGTTATTTTTCTATATTTATGAACATTATAGATGGAAACAGATATTTTCCAAGAAGATTAGAATTTTTCACGTCTAAATGTAAGGAGTCGATCCACTGTGTGGCGGCGGGAATGGCGTCGGAATCTGGCCTTGCGTTGTCGAAAAAAAACAGTAGATACTTTATAAAAAAAAAACTGTTATAATTTGACAATTCTTTAGTTTTTATAGTTATTTCCTTAAAAGAAGGTGCGAATTAAAGAGCTTGAACATGGAATTATTATTACATATTAATCGCTATTTTAAAATATTTGAATTACGTAGCTCCGTAAGTTTTAACTATTGAGAGTGAGTTATATGTTATTCCAGAAAGAAATTTTTGTATCCACAGAATTTGTGAGTTATTTATAGGTACTGGAATAACTTTACTAGAAGCTAAGATTTACATTAAGCTATAAGAGTTGTATTACCTGAAACACTGTGCGATATGAAAAAATAAACACAACTTCGTCAATTTTTATTCAATATTATTAATGGGGTACCTACAAGGACAAAATATAATAAGAAATAAAAAAAAGTACGATCGTGCCATATCGGTCTTGTTAGTAGAAAATTATAGGGCGAGTTCAATGCATTACGTGTTGATTTGAAATTTTAGAAATTCTGAATTCTGAAAAATTCTTATACATGAAATTAGGATAGTTTTGCTACATACATAATACATATGCTCAATGTTCAGTTAACGAAAATATATATACACATAAATAAAATTCTATTTTTTTCTCTTCCAAGTAAATCTTATAGGTAAATGCAAAAATTTTCATTTTTGACAGGAATTTCAGATTTTTTTGGCGTTCAACGACATAAATTCAGAAATATGAAAATTCAGTTATAACGTAATAGATACGTTCAACCCGGCCATAGAGTACCTAGCTTTGTTCCAGACTATAGTTTCAGACCGCCAGATTTAGTCATTTTTGGTCCAAAATTTAAAAAATTGTGCTATTTCTTGCAAAAGAGAGAAAGAGTAAAACTTTTCCCCTTTCTTGGCAGTTTTAGCCCGAGGAATTTTTTCATGGCTATTATTACTGCCTCGTTGACTTCCGTCAAATGACATAATATTTCATTTAAATTCAAATATGAATGTCGACCAAGATTTGCTCATGTGTTAATTTTATATTAGTTTTGATAGATATAGGTATGCATATTATTTTCATTATTTTATTAATCTTTTAACTAATCAAAATATTTTTAAAGAAATGAACATATTATGTCAATTAGCTAAACAATTATTTTTAAAGAAAAATACGCTTAAACTTCATAATTTTATACATAATTAAAGACGTTTTTGTTTTTATATTAATAAAGTTTAAATAAGCATGGAACGTATATTCAGTGTTAACATTTTATTTTCTTAGGTTGCGATTCTACTCTTTAGTCGAATATATTTTTTGACGTAAAAATTGCGAAAACCGTCCCTGATATATTATCAGTTTTCTTTCTCTTTGAGATCATTTCATCCCCACTCCTCAAATTTGACATTTTGGCAATATTTAGTGCGAGAAATGTTGGGAACACAGCTATGTTTTTTGAAACTAGGTCTAAATGAATTGAATTTTTTGAACAACAAAATTGACAATGAAATTACTTGAAGAAAAAAATATTTTCTCACAGTAATGTATACGTATATAGGCATTTTCTTTTCGTTGACGAAGCACTTGAAATAGAATTTGAAATTTTCCATTTTCCATGAATTCCTCTATCTGGTTAATTAGAAAGAAGAAAGAAGCAAATCATTCTTATAGGATTGATTTTTGTATGAACCATTTGGCTTTTTAAACTTAAAAATGAATTTCAATTTCAATCGAATTAATAAATAGGGTGAGAAATAATTTAATTGAATTCGCAATTAACACTACTTGAAATATTTTTATCTACTCGAAGGTTAGTTTTCTATGATTGAATAAGATAATATTATGGCGTATTTGTTTTTCTTGTAAAGTATAAGACTTTTTTTTTAATGAAGTTGTCTGGTTTGTGTTTTTGTTTGAATATTTCTAGATCATAATGATATTGATTGAGACTATAAAAAGATAAAACAACTTTCCAGTCAGTTTTCTTTCAAATCAAACGAATGTACTTATATTGAGTAGGTGGGGGGTTAGCAGTGTACTTATAATCCGTTTTCGTCGTCGCTAAGAGGACTGGGGGACTCTAGTTAGACGGTTGTCAATTATCAATACGACATTTGACGTTTATCAACTAAATTTAAAAATCGGTATTAAAAATGTCAAAAATCTAAATTTTTAATTAGCGAGTTCACATTTCTGAGATCTCACTGAGCAAACGTCTGTCAGCTCCACTGAGGAGAAGGAGAAGCCTGATGAACAAAATTTCTCCTTTAGAAGTCAAAAGCACTCTCCATCTCGTTTTTATAAATTGATCAACTGCAACAAAAATTATTGAGCAAACGAATCCAAAAAATTTCAGTCTCAGCATTTTTGACAGCAAAAGTGAGGAATCTCACTGAGGAATCACGTCAGATTTCTGAGATTGCTGAGATCTCAGAGATCTCAAGAAACCTGAACTGGCTAAATGAACTGTGAAATCTCTTAAGATTTGACATCTATTGTGAATGATAATTCCTTTTTCGTGACAAAAACTATCAATTGTCAAATTATCAGACTTTTGAGAAACGTAATAGGTTGTAACTCATTTATGTACTTAATTACTATAAAGTGGCAAACCAGTCCGGGATGGACCTTGAACTCAGCCAACGAGCTTCTCCAAGCAGCTCATGGTTTCGCACTCCCCTGCTAGTTGCTTCGAATTTTGAAAGCCGAGCTGGTTGGTTTTGTCGCCTCCAAAAAATATTAAAAATTGACCTGTTCTTCAAAAAATATAAATGAAAAATTCCTCAAAGAAAAAAAATCAATTCACTTAAATTTTGTCTGCAGATTGGATTTTGTTTTTTTTTTTATATACATTTTCTTAAGCTTTTATAAGCAAAGTGCTTACATCATGGATGTTTTTTCTCATTCCAAGTGTCATCAGCGTTTTATGAACGACAATAGTGCGTAATTTACCTACATAAATAAAAATAGGTGCCGACAATGGTGTCAATCCATCCATGGCATTTAAAATTGTTTGTTGAATGATAACATGCATGACCTTACATTTTTAACGGTTTATAGCATTAAATGTCTGTTGACATTCGGAATCGCTATCAAAATGGGTAAACCACTCGGCAGAGCAGAGCCACATTGTAAGTTAGTGATAAGCATATAAATTATTCACCATTGACAATTTTTCTCCAAATTCATCTAAATTCTGAATGCGCCATATTGTGGACCCAACCAACTAGAAGTGAAGATTAAATAGTGATGACAAAAATATTACTTTAAAATAAATGTACGAAGGTTTTTTTTTTAAATAGTACAAATTCTATAATATACTACTGAATTAAATCAGCCAAGAGCCGATAGTATTATGCTGCTAGTGCTCTTATTAATATAGTTATTAATAGTATATTTGAATATGTAATTGATAAAAAAAAATAAATAAATAAATCAGTAAGTGGAAGAATTAACACTACTTATATTTAATTGGGCTTGTTGAATTATTGATTAAAAATAGCTTTTAACGACCTTTAGACCACTTAAGGCCGTTTAAAGTTTTTTTTGGATTATAATAAAAAAAAATTAAGGGATAAAATGTAGGTACCTTAATTTTTGGCCCACTTTAGGGAAAAAACTATAAAAAAAAGGCTAAATGAAGAAAACCCCGAAAAAACCCAAAATAAAAAAAACACAAAATCCCGAAAACACAGAATCAGAAAGCCCTAAACAAAAACCATGAAATCCCACAATCCTGAAAATTCTAAATCCACAAAGCTCAAAATCCCGATAATATTAAATCCCGAAAGTCCGAAATTATTCGTAATCAGATTCTAATTTTTTATTAAATAGTAAGTCTTCAAAATCGTGTCATCTGTTAAACTTCTATTAAAAAAAAACCATATAATGATGTGTTTTCCGGGATTTTGGAATTCTGAATTGTGGGTTTTCTGGATTTCGGGTTTTGAATTTTTTGTTGTTAGGATTTTGGGTTTTATGGATTTTGGATTTTCGGTATTTTGGGTTTACGGGATTTTGGTTTTCTGGTCTCAGACCCCAACTCAAATAAATCTTCTAACGCCACTTTTATTTTTAAGATAATCGTGATTTTTTGGGAAAGCTATTTACAATAAAAGCAGAAGTAGAATCCTACTGCGGATGGATTAATGATGTTCATTCGAGTATCAAATAGAATTGTCCATTTTATGTACTAAAATTAATATTTGGTTCAAGTTATTTTTTGTTTTGGTTTTTATTTGTAGCAAATTTTCTTTTATTTGGGTTTTTTTTTAAACTATTATTCTGACAGCTGTTATTCGATAGTACCAAAATATGTGAAATATTTATTATTATTATTATTTTTTATTATTCATTACATAAATGTAAAGACTAATATATATTAACAGCTTCAGCGTCTTAGGCTTTCTGCTGAGATTTAAAAAAAAAATAGATAAAATAAAGGATATTTTGATTGTGTATTATAATATGAAATAATGAAATGAGTATAATTATTGACTAGTTCTTTAGTTATTTAAAAATATATAGAGACAGATTTTAAATTAAAAGTAGTGTAAATATTGAGTAAGTATGTGAAATATAAAAACAAGGTTATAAGGAATATTCAAATGATATAGCGACCAAAGACCGACGAATGAACGAATACGAACATTCGTCCATTTTGACACTTCGTTCACATACAATATTTTTTATTCGTCGTGACTGACGTTTTCAATGTTTCTTTCATTCATGATCAATCACCTGTAAATAAAAACAAGAATGAATTTGAGGTTATACGCGAGCGAACTATTCATTTTTTGCAGTGTGGATGGTATGTGGAACGCAAATAGAGTTTGAAAGTTCGTAACAATCAGATTGCAATTCGTGACAACCCATTTATTCTCTCAAATTTCAGTATCTTAACATTCATTTAAGTAAGTTTTCTACCAATTTATCTAGTTTTTGTGAAGAAATCCCATTTGTTCTTTTATTCGTTGGTCGTTGGTCGCTTTCATGTGAATAGTCCTTTACTACGGACGGATTTTTTTTTCGTAATTTATTACTATAATATATATATAAATTCTCAAACTTAACTATAAAACCTAAGTTGACTGAATTTTAAGATAAGAAAAAAATCCCCTATTATTTAATCAGCAAAGAGGCTCCCACTTGCCCCTTACCTTGCAAACGCCTTTGTTTTTATTTTTAATTAATTATAAGAAAATAAATAATTATAACAATTCTTCTATATTCCCCCTAATGATAAGCATTCTCTCCAAAACAAAAGAAGCTAGCGATCTGAAAATCACTTCGAATATAAATAGCCTTGATGTTGTTGAAATTATGATCAGTATTCAGTATATACCTATTGACAAACTTATCTCTCAACGCAAAAAAAATGTCCATAAATTTAATTTTTATACTTTCATTTCTTTTCATTAATTTGTGTAGTTTTTCACATGCAAAAGTATTTTCCAAATGTGAATTAGCTCGTGAATTGGTACGATTAGGCATTCCAAATGATCAACTTACGGATTGGGTGTGTCTAACCCGTTATGAAAGTAACTATAAAACAAGTGCAATGAATACAAATAAAAATAAAACTAAGGATTGGGGAATATTTCAAATCAACGATCGCTATTGGTGTAACCCAGCAGATGGACGACCATCCTATAATACCTGTAAAATCAATTGTGATAGTCTTTTATCTGAAGATATTACTGTAGCGGTAAAATGTGCCCAAAAAATTAAAAAACAACAAGGATTTAAAGCCTGGAATGCTTGGACATATTGCCAGACAAACAGACCAACTGTTAATGAATGTTTTGAATAATTTGAAGAAAGCCTAATTGGCTCTTAAAAATATTAAATAAAAATTAAAAAGAATATAAACAATATTCAATGAATAAATATTTTTGTTTCACTTAACTAAAAGCAGTGGCGATGGCGTCGTGACGTCGCTTGATAGTGAGCAATAAAATAGTGTCAAAAATAAATTACTTTGATTAAAAAATAAATAAATTAGGTGGCGCAACATAGCTCATGTAGAACCAAAGACTAGTGACAACAGCTGTCAACCATTATTGAGGGGACCTAAAATTTTGTACCGAATCTGAATGGATAAGGTTAGAAGCACTTTTTCAAAACAAGAGACACTATTAGAAGATTTGTCAATTCCTCGCAAGAATGAAGAAGCAGTTACCCGTGTTTTAGGTGGCATAGGCTGGGTTTCGAACCCAATACTTTCAGCGCACAGTGGTCCGTTTGGACTTTTTTTTGCTAAAATAATAACTCTTAAACGAATAAATATATATATCGAAACAATTGTTTTTTTTTTAATTAAAAAAAAAATTTTAAGGCTATCGTGGTGAGTTTAAAAAAATATCTATACAGGATGTTTCAGAATTTTCTGTTGAAAAAATAACTATTAAAGCGAGACATAGTTTGTATTTCACAAAGGTCTAAAGTTTGGATTTAGAGAAACAGCAGAGTGTTTTGAAGCTTATTCGAGTGAAACAGTGGGGAAAAAAAGAAAATAAACCATTTTTTTTAAATATTAGTTTTACTTTTTGTTTAATAAGTGTATATTTTAATTTTTGTTTACATAAAAGAGTGTACTAAAAAATATTTTATGGGTAGATTATAAGTCGAATAGAGGAAAAAAACCAAACGTGATAGATTACAAGTCAAATAGTGGACAAAAATAAACAAACCAACAATATACAGGGTGTTTTGGATAAGATAGAAAAAAAGGCTGGAGCGTTTACTTAAGTTTGAGACAAACAAAATCATATTGGAAGGGGGGGGGTCTATTTCCCCTTGTTTAGGTGGGAGAGAAAATTTTATAAAAAAAATGATTTGAATTAAAAAAAAAATTTTAAAATTAACGGCTAAACTTATAATGTTATTTTATACCATCTTTTAAGCACAGAAATCCATCTATTAATTTTGTTTTTAAGTTAAATTTTTTTTATGAATAGTTTTGGAAAAATAAATTTTTAGACTCAAAATTTTGAAACAAAAAAAAAATGGACTGACTTCTTCAATTCAAATCCCTCTAGAACAGCTCTATGCAACTTTATGCAGCTGAATTTTTGGGATTATGTGAAAAAATATAAAAAAAATTTAAAGGCGAACATTTGTGGCGTTTTTGTTTTGTTTTTAAAGTTGAAAAAGTCTGCCCAAAGTGATGTTTCAAAAAACATTGAATTTAAAAGTTTTAAATTAAAAAAAATTTTTTTTAATTATTTTAAATTTTAATAATAAACAAATATATATCAAGTAAAACAAAATAACATGTTTTTTTCATGCACTCCCCTCAGTTTTTACAATCAAAACTCCAAAAAAAAAATTTTACTTTGACTGGCTCTATACAAGCCAAAATATTTATCCAAACGAAATTTTTTTTGTTGATTTCTAATGGGTCTAAACATTTGTTAGTCCAATAAACTTAACAGTTTTGCATTATAGACCCACCCGAAAAATTATTATTGCCACTAGATTTGCATAAACGGGCCACTGTGTGGCGTAACAGTCCTTCGCACTAACCATTACGCCACATTACGGCCTACAACTTTAATTGTATCAACTTTAATTTTACTTTTAAATGAAAATTTAAACAATTTGTTTCAATATTATAATTGCTTCTTTGGAATCAATCAGAACAAAATTATAACTGGTCATTGAAAATTAGGTTAATTGTTGGCCGCATTTTCATAATTTTTTTTTTTTAGAATGAAACCAAATGACCAAATGTTAAAAAGCGTGACACAATTCATTAAGATAAAGAAACAAAAAAAAATCACTACAAGTATCCATAAAACGCAAGCACACTGCAAAAAGCAATCAATGTCCATGAAAAATCAGATATCCATCCTGGATTATATACCTTTTAACCTGAATATATACGACACAGAAGCACTCAGGAACGGATATCCGGCTTTGCTTATATTCCTGACCTACTTTTTTCTTACCCCTGTAAAAGGTCCACACTTTGTATCTAATATACTCTCATATAAAAGCTAAACAAAGTTGTAACTTTATATAACCTATATCAGTTTATTGCTCTTTAAAAAAAAAAAATCAATGGATATAGGGTGCGCAGTTAGATATGTGAGAAAACTGATTTTCTTATACAAACTATATAATAACGATGACCCAGTAGTAAGGTACTGCCTCCGTGCCAGTTCCTATATGTACGTGGAACTGCATATTGCCGTCATTATTTGCATGACTTAGGTTCGGTGATCCCATTTTAACGTGTAATTAGGAATTTTATATGATGTTGTGGGAAGTTAAAGGAGGACTTCTGTGGAAACGACTGAGTAATTAAAGTGCAATTTTTTTTTTGCTCAGCAAAAAAATAGTGTAGGTATATAAACCATTAATAAAAATAGTTTAAGACTCCTTAACATGTGAAAGAGGAAGGAATTTCAAACAAGATAACGTTTTAATAGGTCGGAGGAACTCCTTAAAAAAATTTAAACTATAAAAAAAACAATTTTAAATAAACCGTATTTTTGCATTTTCATTTAAAATCAGGATTCCACCATAGACGCGACCTATTCTCATCAAAATTTACAAAAAAAAAAAAAACATTTTGAAAGCGCGCCCCAACTTCGCACAGGTAGACAAAATATCTAAATTATAAACAAAATAAAAGTGCCTAACTGCACTTTAAGGCCAAGCGCACAACTAAAAAGTTTGGTTTTAATATAGACCACAATGGGCTTATATGAAACTGGGAGTGCGCGCAAATCCATGTGCACGGACTCTCATATAATCCTTTAGTACCTACTCAAAATCGAAACCAAACTGTTTTTGCTATTAGTTTTTAAGTTTATATATTGTAATTTATTACATATAAATAAAGTTATAATAATAATAATAATAAATTGGTGACATAAAGATGTGTGGGAGCTGAAGAAAGCTATAATGTAAATTTTAAAATTCTAATTTCCTTTTAATTCTTATAACTTGTTTAGTAATTTATATTTGTTTAACAAAAAGTTTTTTTTATGAACGCATTGAAGTAAAATTAATTAAATGCTTGTTAATAGTCAACGTTCTTTGGGAGGAAGTCGTTTGGGGTGCGTAAGCAAATTAATATATTTTTCCCAGTCAGAATAATCATTTCACCTTGGAAAAATTTTATTGTACACTTTTCTTCCACAATTCGTTATAGAAGGGGTTATTAGGAGCATATGTGTAGTTTTTCTTGGAAATCGAGCTGGAGCTTAAGCCGCTATCTTAGAATTTTCTTAAAAAATTTACTTGGAATAGTAAAAAATGTATTTAAAAACAACGGCAACACTTCCAGTTTCATGTTATATTTCTTTTTAAAAAGCCAGAAATCTATTCGTAATTTTTGTTTTAAAATCAAATTATTTCAGTCAATCCATTTTGAAAAATGAATTTTCAAACTCAAAATTTTGAAGAAAAAAAATTAAAACAAAATTTTTGAAATTATTTTTTTTTTTTTTTACTTTTTTGAGTAGTATTTTTTTTTTTAATATTCAATTCCCTTATCAATTCTTAGTCAAACGGTAAAAACCAGATTCTAAAATGTCCTAGTATTTGAGAAAATTGAAAATAACAAAATGTACTTTACTACTTTTTTAGCGAAAATATGATTTTTCGCACTTGTTAAAAAAATTGGATAGTTTTTCTTTTTGAGTTTTGAACTTATTTTGATGTTTTGGCGTTCAGCGCCACCTATCGAAAAACTTGAAAATTTGTAGTAGTAAATGCATTTGGAATTTAATCAAATTGTAAGTTATTTTTAGTTAATTTTTAGATTTTGTTGTACAGCGTCATCTATGGGCAAATTTGTCATCATTAAATTTATATGCACTTCATTAAAAATACATTACTAACATTTTCAGCTTAATCACATGGTTAGTTTTTTTTTTCTTTTTTCAATTTTAATAATTTAATAATAATAAAATCATTGAAAAAATTTCGAATTTTAAACAAATTCTTAAATTTAGTTTAAAGCCTAAAATGTTTTATTAAAACTATTTTTTAAACCTTCCTCCCATTTGTAATAATAAATTCTAAAAAATTCATACAAATCGTTAAAGTGGTTTCCAAGAATTTATGTAATTAAAGTATAGATTCAACGAAATGTATTTCATTTTAAAATGCAAATATGTGCGTGGAAGTGGGTGGACAAAATTATGCATATTGTTCCTTACCTAAATTTCAGGAGAATTCAATTACAAAATTGCAGGGTTGTTAAGAAAATTCAAAAGTAAGAAAAGAGGGTGTGTCAGAGGGTGGATTTAAAAAAAATATAAAAGATATAAACCTTAATTATTCAAATTTATATTGATGTCAAATAAGTATTTAATGAAAAATATCCGTGTTTATAAGTGAATTCCGAAGCAACTAACGTATAATATTATACTTGTTGTTAAATAATTATTAAAGAAGCTCGGCCAACAAGACTCAAATTAAATTGATAAAAAAGTCAATAAAAACGCCCTATAGTCTTGTTTTTTTAATTTTTATTTGTTTTAATGACGCGTTTCGGCTAGTTTGCCATCATCGGATTTATTATTTATTTTAATGACGCGTTTCGGCTAGTTTGCCATCATCGGATCACAATCGACTTACATTTTTACATGTAAGTCGATTGTGATCCGATGATGGCAAACTAGCCGAAACGCGTCATTAAAATAAATAAAAATTAAAAAACAAGACTATAAGGCGTTTTTATTGACTTTTTTATCAATTTGTTGTTAAATATAGCTAAAATACAAAATTTCATAGACAAAATCAATGAACATTTTCAACTTTTTAAGGAGACTTTAGATGTAGAAGGTAATAACTTCACTACTTGCAGACTTTCGAAAAAAATTAAACATGTTAATTATTGATTTTAATGAGAAAGTTTGAACTTTATAGATTTGTTATGAAAAGGGTGTTTTTTTTAGACGTGTGGTTTTCAAGAAGAAATAAAACGCATATAATTTAATGTTATGGCCAAGAATTTAGCTTTATTATAAAAATAAGGGTTTGCTATTATGTTTTAAAAATGATTTCCGGCAAGTGGCCGCCGCGACTGGCTCGAATAAATTCCAGCCGATAGGCCCAAGAGGCCCCAGCTCCAATTGTTGCGCGCGACGGCGGATTGACTCATTCGGGTCTTGTTCGATATTCTCCTCCACAGCAGCAATAGCTTGTTCGGTGCGCACTATACGGCGCGACGTCACGACGCCATCGCCACTGCTTTTAGTTATTGTTAAGTGAAACAAAAATATTTATTCATTGAATATTGTTTATATTCTTTTTAATTTTTATTTAATATTTTTAAGAGCCAATTAGGCTTTCTTCCAATTATTCAAAACATTCATTAACAGTTGGTTTGTTTGTCTGGCAATATGATTTCCAAGCATTCCAGGCTTTAAATCCTTGTTGTTTTTTAATTTTTTGGGCACATTTTACCGCTACAGTAATATCTTCAGATAAAAGACTATCACAATTGATTTTACAGGTATTATAGGATGGTCGTCCATCTGCTGGGTTACACCAATAGCGATCGTTGATTTGAAATATTCCCCAATCCTTAGTTTTATTTTTATTTGTATTCATTGCACTTGTTTTATAGTTACTTTCATAACGGGTTAGACACACCCAATCCGTAAGTTGATCATTTGGAATGCCTAATCGTACCAATTCACGAGCTAATTCACATTTGGAAAATACTTTTGCATGTGAAAAACTACACAAATTAATGAAAAGAAATGAAAGTATAAAAATTAAATTTATGGACATTTTTTTTGCGTTGAGAGATAAGTTTGTCAATAGGTATATACTGAATACTGATCATAATTTCAACAACATCAAGGCTATTTATATTCGAAGTGATTTTCAGATCGCTAGCTTCTTTTGTTTTGGAGAGAATGCTTATCATTAGGGGGAATATAGAAGAATTGTTATAATTATTTATTTTCTTATAATTAATTAAAAATAAAAACAAAGGCGTTTGCAAGGTAAGGGGCAAGTGGGAGCCTCTTTGCTGATTAAATAATAGGGGATTTTTTTCTTATCTTAAAATTCAGTCAACTTAGGTTTTATAGTTAAGTTTGAGAATTTATATATATATTATAGTAATAAATTTCGAAAAAAAAATCCGTCCGTAGTAAAGGACTACTCACATGAAAGCGACCAACGACCAACGACCAACGACCAACGACCAACGACCAACGACCAACGACCAACGACCAACGACCAACGAATAAAAGAACAAATGGGATTTCTTCACAAAAACTAGATAAATTGGTAGAAAACTTACTTAAATGAATGTTAAGATACTGAAATTTGAGAGAATAAATGGGTTGTCACGAATTGAAATCTGATTGTTAACTTGCAAACAGTGATGCCAGATCGTGGGTGCATATGCCCTTTTTGTGGGCATTTGATAAAAAAAATAAGCTAAAAGGGCATTTTCTTGCCTCTCAGTTGAAAAAAAGGTCATTTTCATTTTTCAAACTGATATTAGTTTTATATTTAAATGCAGCCATTGAAGTTCATACTTTAAAGCAATCCATTTGTATTTCTGTTCATTGAATGAAAAGAGTACCAAAATATTTCTATACTTTTGAACGATGATCAAAAATGTTCACTCAAAAAACTTCCTATTGACAAGATGTGGCATGAAATTTGCCATCTTCTAAATTTCAATGATTTTGTTTCCCAATTTAATAAAACTTGTTAAAATCGCTATGACTCTACCTCACTCTAATGCTGAAGCAGAACGAATTTTTTCGATAATAACAGATGTAAAATGTAAGAAGCGAAATCGATTGGGCAAAGAAATGATTAACAGCGTTATAATAAAAGTTGTGATTTTTATTTTTGTTATATGTATTTTGTATTTTTTCTTCTATTTTTTTTTGTGGGCAACATCGTGGGCGTTTGTCGACAATATCGTGGGCAAAAGGGCATTTTCGGTCCAAGTCGTGGGTAAATCAATTGGAAAAGTCTGGCATCACTGCTTTCAAACCCTTATTGCGTTCATGCACATACCATCCACACTGCAACAAATGAATAGTTCGCTCGCGAATAACCTCAAATTCATTCTTGAACAAGAGACGATCAGAGCCCAGTATAGTAATATGTTGCACTCTTTCCAACGCCACCAACGCAACGATCAATTTGCCAAATACGTACTCAATGTAAACAAACTAGCAACACAATTCCTCAAGAAGCACAAGAACATCGTCATCATACCAGCTGACAAGGGCAACGTTACTGTGGCGATGGAAAGGAAAGACTACGACCGCAAAATGTGTGATCTTTTATCGGACCGCAACACCTACAGGCGAACGAGAAACAATCCTACAACAACACTGTAAACTCGAAACAATGAATTGGTTAAGTGGCTAAGCAACAACAATTTTATAGATGAACGAGAAAAAGCAAAGATGACCACATATACGGCACAGCTTCCATCAATATATGGCTTGCCGAAAATACATAAGCCTAGTCTCGCCTTGCGCCCCATCTCGTCGTCTATGAAATTGTCTTGCCATGAGCTTTCCAAATTTGTAGGAAGAATATTACAGTACGCGACAACAAAATCAAGCTACTCTGTAAAAAATTCTTTTGAGTTCATTGAAAAAGCAAAACTAGCCAAATTTAATAAAGATGATATTTTGGTATCATACGATGTAATTTCACTTTTTACGAACATTCCTATACAGTTAGCCTTAACTATAGTGAAGAAAAGATGGGAAACAATTAAAGAAAAAACAACGTTACCCCAGAGTAAATTTTGGGAGATTCTTGATTTCTGTCTGAAAGAAAACAATTATTTACAGTACAAAGATGAAATCTACAAGCAGATTTTTGGAATGCCTATGGGCAACCCACTGTTACCTACCATTGCCGACTTAGTGCTTGATTATTTGCTTGATGAGTGCTTCGATAAAATGGAACATAAGCCCAGGTTTTTTGCAAAATATGTAGATGACATTTTTGCCATAATAAACAAGCACGATGTTGAAGACATTCTAAAATCTCTTAACGGATATCACCCAAAGATTCAATTCACGATAGAAATGGAAAATAACTGTTAAATAACGTTTCTTGATGTAAAAAAATTCATCGAAAACACGATCATCTTATGTTCGACTGGCACCAGGAAGACACAGCTTCAGGCAGATTAATTAATTTCCGCTCTAAACAAGCCAAACACATCATCATCAACACGGCTTCAAACCTCATAAGTAAGGTCTTTAGATTGAGTGATGAGAAATTTCATTATAGCAATGAAATGAAAATTATTAATATCCTGCGAGATAATGGATTTCCATACTCCGTCATACGGGGCCTCTTATATAAACAAAAAAACAAAGCCCCCCTCCACAACAGCAACACGGATGGTCCTCTTGGCTATTATAAAAGCGTTGTTTATGTACACGGTCTGTTTGAAAACTTCAAAAAGATTGTCACCACAAAATCTAAAGATTTACTTTTGGCTTACAAATCAAATAAAACACTTGGTCATCTTTTTACTAAGCTAAAAGTCAAACCGGATAAAGACAAAGCCACTGATGTGATATACAACATTAATTGTAACGGCAAACCAAATTATCCTTGTGATCTATGCTATATCGGCACCACAAAACGGCAGCGAATGTCTAACCACAAATCAGACATCAAATCCAACAACCCTGGAAAGACTGCATTAGCCAGTCACATTATTGAAAGCGGCCATTCTCCCGACTTTGATGATGTCAAAATTCTTCAGACCGAGAGACATGCGTCTAAACGATACACTATTGAAACGCTGCACATCATCAACAACAGCAACAACATGAACCGCAAACTAGACACACAGAACATATCCGCTATATACTGCTCTCTTGTCTCTAACTAAACGTCAAATACCAATTTGTTGTTTTATTATAAAGTAAAAAGACCTAACTTCAATTCGAAGTGCATAAGTTTTATTAAACTTTATTTATAAAACCTTATAATTTTACTTATGTAAAACTAAAATACTTATATAACGTAAGTCTTGTTAAAAGTTGTCATACAATATTGTTATAATCATTATTTGTTTTTTTTTATGTTAAATAAAGTTCCCCTGAAGAAGGCAGCAACCCCTGCCGAAACGTCGGGAAAAGTAAATGTTTACTTAATTGTTTCATTTCAACAACCATTGTGACCAGAAAAGCCGAAGGAAAAATAAGATTTGATCTTATCCACTTTTTCAATTATAATCCAAATTGGTCAATAACTCATCTTTAGTTATTATTTTAGCAAAAAAAGTCCAAACGGACCACTGTGCGCTGAAAGTATTGGGTTCGAAACCCAGCCTATGCCACCTAAAACACGGGTAACTGCTTCTTCATTCTTGCGAGGAATTGACAAATCTTCTAATAGTATCTCTTGTTTTGAAAAAGTGCTTCTAACCTTATCCATTCAGATTCGGTACAAAATTTTAGGTCCCCTCAATAATGGTTGACAGCTGTTGTCACTAGTCTTTGGTTCTACATGAGCTATGTTGCGCCACCTAATTTATTTATTTTTTAATCAAAGTAATTTATTTTTGACACTATTTTATTGCTCAATATCAAGCGACGCGCGTCTCTGAGGATGCGCATTATCCACTAGAGTCAGAGAGAAAGAACTAATAGAGAGAGTCAAATTTCCTCGTCTCCGTCCCCTCGGAACCTTTTGTTTATATTTTTTATAACGTGTTGAATTCCTATCGGTGTGTACATGTTTTCACCTCGGGCAGTGCAAAATTTGTATTGCATATGTATTTGTCCCCACATTTTTTTTATATGGAGTTAATAATTATACATATGCAAGATGGTGCGCAAGTCGCAACATCGTAGCTTGTAGGCTAAAAGAGAGCCACCGTCGAATTTGACTCTCTCTATTAGTTCCTTCTCTCTGACTAGAGTAAACGTAGTGCGAAACCGAACCATTGTTGATCGAATTACTCTGCAGGGCGATTATGTCGATCGAATATTGGACGCAGCACGTCGCGCGAACCGAACCATTATTTTGGTAATAAATTTGCACGATTTACAAACGTTGTTCAGGAGTAAGTTTATTCATTATGAAATGGAAAACCAAACTGAGCATAACTCAAGTGACAGCTGTCAAAAAGACCAACTCCGAAAAAAGTATTGCCAGATTGAAAACCACACGCATAAAAAAAACACCTTTAATAAGGAGGAATTATAGACCTAAAAAAAGTAGCCTTGGTATTAAAAAAAAAAACAACTCTTTTCTAAGATTAAAAAATTGGGCTGGTTGTGAGCGGGACAAATAATACAAGTCATGCTTTAGGATGAATAAAAAAACTTAATAAGAAAATTTTACCATTCTTAGGACGTTCATCAAAGGAAAAACAGATATATGATAAAATTGACGATTTTACTCAAAACTTTTAAAATTTCAGCGAAATTGGTTCAGTAGTTTTTAGAAATTTTGTTTTATTTTTAAGTTTTGAATTAAATATCCTGAAGGAATTGATTTTTTTTAAGCACATGAAACAGCATTAAACGGGAATGTTCCGTTGGAATAAATGTAGTTGTAGATTTCCTGCATTAAAAATGCCAACATTTGTCATGTCTTGTGCATCTGCTAGTGTAATCATTGTCTCTCGAGAAGTTGATTGTTTTATTTGAAGAAGCTAAAATACCAAGTTTTAAGAAAAAATAGTACACAAATATTTCTTAACACAACTTACACTCATATTACTCGATCTTTTTTTAATCCAACTGACTAAATAACCCAGAGGCTTTAAAATCAAAAAATACAATATTTCTACCACTGATATAAAACTCAAACCTAAAAGTCCAATAAGTCCTCCAGTTTTAGCTTGATAAGAAGATCAATTTCATTAAAAAAAAAAAAAAGAAAAGGCCAATACTATTATGACCCATCATTCATATATACTTACATAGAAACTCAGTAACACCACCATAGCTTGTTCTCATCAATCCAGCAAAATCTGAAAATTTATAATAACAATGTATAACTGCAATATTTTCCCTCAAATAAGAATTATTCATTTTCTCCAACATTCGATTTCCTATCATATATCCACCCGAAGTTAAAGGTATTTTAAATTTTGATGGATTAAAAACTATATCAAAACATCCTTGCATGCATTGATTCTTGCATTTATGTTGTCTAAATTGTTGACAAGGTAAATCTTTTAAACTACAAGCTGGTAAATAATTCCAAGTTCCAGGTAAAAAATAACTTAAACAACCGCAATATTTCGCTGTCATTTCAATTAAACATTCAATTTCACAATTGCGACTCGAATAAGTTCGAAAATATTTGAGTTTTCGTTCGGTTTTGAATATACACTGACGTTTGTCTATGCTTAGGTCACTCAAGTCATAGCTAGCTTCGGAACGATCAACAGCAATACGAAAATTCATCTCTGATCCAGCTTCGACATAAAGACCATTCTCTCGAAGTGAATGGACTTCCATAGGATTGTGAAGAAGTAACTGAACAAAATATATTATGAATATTAAAAAAGGTCTTTTAGAAATTTCATTCCTGTGATATTACCTTGAATCCAGGTCCATTTCTTGAAGTGCAGTAGTAATCGTCAACCTCAGCATTAACAACAATTGACAAACCCATACTTATACCGATTCCTATAAGGATTTCACTAAGTAACTGATATTTAGCAAAATCAATTCACTCTACCAAATGCAGCACGAGGATAGAAGAGTTTTGGTAGAGTCGGCTGATATCCATCTTCCGGATCCCAATCTACGCCAGCAGCTCCATCAAGTTGAATAAATCCCTCAAATTCATTGAGTCTGTAAATGATTTCAATTGTAAAACTTATTTGAGCAAATGTACTATATCTACTTTAAACAATTTTATACCAATCAGAGGATAAATAGTTAACTAAGGTATAGCTAGTTTTTTCGTCAGCTATTGAACAAAACACGCCCATTTGGTATAAACAAACAAAATATAGGCAAATAAATATATATAGTTTTAATGATTTTTATATTATAAGTAAATGGTATAAATAGATTTTTCCGATTTATACCAGTTGGGTATAAACGACAATATTAACACCGTTTCACTTTTGGGAGTACCTAATGTGAAGATGAAAACTTTACACATGTTTTTTATTTGTTTAGCTGATTGGTATAAACTGGTCTAAAATATTTTTAGGTAGTTAAATTCACTTTCTAAAAATAAAAGAAGGATGCATAGAGTTGAAAACGCAGCATTGTCCTTCATCAGTGAGAACTGGTCTAAATATGTCAGCGCAACTTTTCACAACAGTACCAAATTTACAGGACAGCAAGAGTTTTTCACACGGCTGGGCAGTCTTATGCATATAAGAAAGTAAAAAAATGTTAAATTCGTAATTTCTTTATCAGCCTCATTGATAATTTCTCACTTCTTCAATAAATTTCTGAAATAATGATCTATTTTGGATTTCTTCGAATTCACTAGGATCCAATTCGTCAATTGATCTTGAACAAAGTGTCTGAAGCATTGAATATTCCACGGAATTTCTAAAACCCATCATCGTTAAATTTGATCAAAAATCACTCAAAATTTATAGATACCTTGATATATTTGCAATTTTACTAAGCCGAGCTTGATTTACATTACAAATTGTCACAGCTGGAAAGGGGTATTTATGTATCAAAATCGGGCTTGATTTCATTCCCACAATAAACGGTGTACTCTCCCATGTTGCATAGATATCGGTTAGTAGAATAACCACGTAGACAAAAATAGCAATAAAAGATGACAAGAAAAATAATCTTTTTATAAATAAAATCAATTTTGTTAAAAAATAATAACAAATCTTCAAAAACCATCGGGCGGCGCGGAGTCAATACCTTTCACAAAGAGAAATTCCTTGGTCACCAATATATTTGAAGCCATGTAGAGCACTATGTTGACTTAAATTCGTAAATGTATTAACAAGAGCCCTTCGAATTCTTATGAAATTGAAAAAATCTCTAGAACGGAGTGTTTCCATTTATGATGTACTTTATTCAAGTTGCTAAAAGGTTCTGGAGTGCTTGTATATTGACTTTGATGAATTAACTCTCATCTAGTTTGATTTTTTTTGTTTCAAATTGATTTTTGTGGCACTAAACAGTCAGAGCAAGTGTTCTAGTGTATTTTTAGAATATAATGTCAATTTTTTTTTGGCTATTATTTTTTGTGTCTCAATTACGATAATTAAAGCAAATCGGTTTTTATTCGATACGGTTATAGCTCGATAGTCGATTTACAAATGAATATGTAGAAGCGAAGATTGATACGAACGCGAATCGTGTGATGAACTCACAATCCACCACCATTATGCTCACCAGGAATTCTTAACACACTAGGAATCAGATTTTTACCTAACCTAACCTAAGTGGATATTCCATGCAAGGTTAATCTTTTTAATCTGAGTTATTTTGTTCTATTAGAGAACTTTGTTTACTATCATGGATTTAATCTGCAACATGGCTTTAACAGGATCTATTAAATGGTGGCATTAATCTACCAAAATCGGCTGATTAGCAATTTCCATGATAAACGGCTCAAATTCTTGATTCACTGATCAAACTTTTGGTTAACATGTTCATTCGATAATTAATTTACCATATTTGCAATATCTTATCCTTGATTAAAGATGATCAGGTGTAAAAATACTGGCCCTTAATGTGCATTTTTCCTGTTGAAAACACTTTTCGTTTGGGTCCATATCATCCAATTGAGGCCAAAAGTGGTACGTAATCATCGACCTATAGCGCTCGCCGTTGACGGTGCTGGCCCAGCGAACGTTGTTCTCAAAGAAATATGGACCAATTACGCCGCCAGTCCAAAATCCACACCAAACAGTGTCTTTTTCGAGATGAATTGGACGTTCTTGGATTTCATTTGGATTGGTATCGTCTCAAATTCGACAATTATTTGCCTCGGATTCTCCTGTGCACACTCTGACGGACAGCGGCGATGTTTTCGGCAGATCTTGCGTTTCGTCGACGCACTGGGTGGCAGCTCCATATAGAGCGACCGACCGACGATGAAAAGGTTACATGCAAAACTAAAGCAACGAGAAAATAAAGTATGGTCTCTTATCAACTAAACGGTAAATTAGATATGATGAGTGACGAGTGTAGTTTTTGTTGTTTAAGTCTTTTGTTCAGGGGCGGACTGGGAGTCAAAGGGCATCCCGGGACTTTAACAAAAGGGCCACAAAATATTAAAATGAGTAATTAAGGAGTGGAAAAGAATAAGCTCCGAAAACAACGATAAAAAAAATTTTTGTCGTTGTGTAATTGAAGCAAAAAATAGTCTGCTCCGAAATTTGTATTATGTGTTCAAGAGTTAACAAAAAATGTAACAAGATTTTTGAAAACATTAGGTAGTTCCTGTTTATTGTAATAAACCCTAAATTTAAAATCAATTCCATATTAGGTGTGTTTTATTCATTGCTGCATAGCCAGCGCAGCAAAGTTTCCCTTGGCAAACAAAAACAATTTGATTGCTGGCTAAAAAAGAAGTCAGTAAAAATAAAGATGGCTGTGCTGGCGATAGAGCTTTCAATTATTGAAATGAACGCGTAGAGTGAGCTTTCGTTTTATTCAGACTTGTGCTGCGCTGGCTATGCAGCAATGAATAAAACACTTTCATTGTTATATACAAAAAATGTTCTCCCACGATTCATCAAACGAACCTACAGTAAAACAGCTTTTCACCACAAATTGCACTTGGAAGGCAAATACCTGTGCAAGTTCCATCCCCCAAAACCCATTTGTTTACATTAGGGAATTGTTTACAAGGGAAATTTTGCTGTGCTGGCTATGCAGCAATTAATAAAACACATCCATTGTTGCTTTTGTAATTTCATCTCGTGTCGATGAATAGATGTGAATTGCAACAACAGTTTATGTAGTGGTGAATTAATATTTTTGCACTAGTGTGCGCTGAAACATGAAAACTAGAACAGAAATATGAATTCACCACCATCCGCCGTTTTGTTTAGCTTGTAAACAAACCAGAATGATCTTTAGAATTCATAATCTCTGAACCTGTGGGTATCTTCATTTTGGAACAATGGCTAATTATGTATATCATTAAACTCTAATCAGCCTAGCAACTAACCGACGCACAGTGGGTCGTTTTGTGATATTAATTATTTTCACTAGGAATTGAGTGTTGTTTTGCAACTTTTTGTGATTTAATGATGAAAGCGTAGTGTTATCTTGAATTTAAGTAAGTTTTGTATAAAAAAATATTATTTTTAAACGCAAAACAGGCACGAAAGAGTTTTTGTTTAAATAAATAAAGTGCACATGATATTTCGCAGAATTATTCTTGCATATAGCCTAAGAAAAAAATTGTATAGGAGGGGGATCCAGCTATCTTCGTTAAGGCGGGAGGGGCAATTTTGTGAAAAGTTGAAAAGTTGACTTAAAGTTAAAAAAAAAAATTAGAAGTTAACAGACGTACAGTGATCCGCTATAGCGTATTGGAAAGCTAATACTCTATTCTTTATTTTTGTTTTCATTAAAGTTGTTAAAGTGTATAGTTTTTGAAAAATAAAATTTTAAAGTTAAGATTTTGAAAAAAAAATCGTAGTTTTTTATTTTGAAGTTAATTTATTTTAAAAATTTTGTTTTTATAAGTGGTATGTTTTTACTAAATATTCAATGTCCTTACCAATATTTAGCAAGATTTTGAAAACCAAGTGGAAAAATCTTTATTAGTTTTTGAGTTAATCGAGAAAAACTTTTTACCAACAAAAATCCAAAAAACTCAAGTTTTAATGTTTTTGATAAAATAAAAATAACTTACATACTTACTTATAACTTAAATATATTAACTTATATATTAATTTTATTCGGTTCAAACAACATTACTTCATCTATAATTGAGTAATAAATAAAACACATCATAACATACGACATTTTCTACCTCAAACATTTGAATAGCTTGAAGTTGAAATTTTTTTTGTTTATTTTTAATTTTCGACTCAAACTTGAAACCGAAGGATCCGAAGAAATCATTATTTGATTAAAAATGTCAGTCAACGTATATTTTCTGGAAGATTTTCGGCTATATTGCTCTCTGAAAACTTTGAAATCCCATTTACTTTTAAACTGGTACCTAAAGTCTTTTAGCTTCAGTTTTAAGTGGTTAGAATTTTCAGAACACGAAGTTTTATTTTTAAGAAAGGTTCCATATTGCGATAAATTTGTCTTCGATTTTTTTGTATGCTGTCAAAATATAAATCAACCAGTTTTCGTCTTGAATATTGAAATACTTGATTTTGACCACCTATAAATTGCCATATTTTAATAAACACAATAAAAAAATATAGAGAAAAACTTGTTTTTTTATTAAGCAGCCACGAATTAAAAAAAAAGCAAAAAAAAAAAACGATTATTGATAAGTAATTAAATAACCATAAAAAAAATTGCAGTTTTAATCATTTTTAACTTAAAAAATTCATAAAAAATATTTTCGGCATTTTTCAAGCACTTTTCTTTTTAGATTTATATTCACCAAATATCTGTTCATCTGTCAACACTCACAGAACTGGTTGAAAAATGCCGAAACAGAAGATACTGCTCTTAGTTTCATGTGAGACCTTAGAAAAAAATATAATTTTTGTAACCTTGCCATTATATACTTAAACAAGTTTTTTTCAAATTTTTCTTCTTAAAATAAAAACTACATACATTCATCAATACCAGAAATATTACTTGATATTTTTATCACTACTCTTTATAAAAAAAAAATAAATACAAAAAAAAAATACCTCAAAAATCTGTTTTTTTATTTTCTTTCTCGCATCAACTTGATCAACTTTGACAGCGTGGTTAAGTTAGCATAAGTGACTTACCAAAAAAAGTTCTTCCATGTCTTATCAAAAATAAGGTATTAATTGAGAAAAACAACATCACGGCTGCCCCACTGTGCGACGCGACGCCTAGAGATTAACCAATCACAGTTGCTGTTATATTCATTTTTGTCTTAAGTCTAGTTAACATGTAAGTTGTCTGGGCTTCACTTCAAATCCAATCCAACTCGCTCTTCGTAAAGATATGTTAGTCTGTGTATAATTAAAATGTTCAATTTGTAAAAAGAAATAAAGAAGTTGCACTTAATAAAACAAACCTTTACTATATGAATAACAAATATTATGTATTTAAAAAAAATCGGTTTTGGATATCTGTAAAACTAAGTTTTTCTCTTTTATTTTTAATTGCAGAAAATAATAATAATATTTTTTGAGACTCTCTACCAAGCACTAAACAACTATATTCAAAAAATAAAACTGTTTTGCTGCAAGTTCATTTCTTTCAAATGTTATTCAATTCCAAATCATAAAAAAATTATTAGAAAATAATATGGTTTCCTGTTTTACTTTCAAAAATTCATTCTTTATTGTTACAAGAAAAACAAAACTATTTATAAATTTTTAATTTGTCAAGGACACCTTCAAGTCACTAACATTACGTGCGAAATTAAAAAAAAAAGAACAAAACAAACATTTTACCAGAAAAAATACTCATTATCTCTATTTGTTTAACTAGTCGAAATTCAGATCAGATGATGGTGGCGTTTCGACGGGGTTGAAACAACTGTACGGATTTTAGAAATTAAATAAATATAAACAAGTGTTGCCATTCATTTTTGTTTTTGTTTTGATTTTTGTTTTAATTTCGCATGTGACTTAAAGGTGTTTTTGACAAAATAAATATTTATAAAGTTATAGTCACATAGAAATTCCAACATTTTTTTTTTTCAAATTTAAATATTATATTTAATATTTTAAATACTATCACAAATCTCTTTAGTTAATCGATGCGACATCCTGCATTACAGCTTCATATACAATTTTTTGGACATCTTCACTATATAGAAAAGATAAATGATCAAAATTTTGTCTTGGAACAACGTACAATCGAGCTAGTGTTGAGTTAGGAAGTTTTGCTATTAATCTATCTAAATCAATCCTATTGACAAACTTATCGCTTTGACCAAAATACATGAAAATGG
The DNA here is from genome assembly GCA_929447395.1 of Epistrophe grossulariae. Lineage (NCBI taxonomy): Eukaryota > Metazoa > Arthropoda > Insecta > Diptera > Syrphidae > Epistrophe > Epistrophe grossulariae. The sequence goes on along the minus strand of OV839568.1, from coordinate 31,100,497 downwards.
GACCCTTGATATTCTCCAATTCGTAGTCAGGAGGACTTGAAGATCCATATTCAATCAAGTTTCGTACCGAGCCATAATCGTATTGTCGAAAATGACCGGAATTATATTCTTGCATGTAGTGGAGGTACTGGTTTGCTGATAGAGTTGATGGAGTTGTGGCCATAATAATAGGTATAGCATCCTAAAAATGCAAAGAATTAAAATTTCACTTACTATATTATAATATTATTATAAGAACTCACATATTCAGCAGTGTCTTCATTAAATTCAGTTGAGAGAAATTGCGAATTATCACATAGAACTTGGAATTGTTCTGGTAATGTATCATTGCATAAAAACTCTTTTAAAACAAGTACTAACTCCTTACTGGGCTTAAAATCAAAGCTTCCAATTAGCTCTTTGAGTGCATTAGGTTGCCCCACAAGTGGGCTAAGTAATTTTAAAACTAAATTTTCCGAATTATTTATAAAAGCTACTGGCGCTAACAAATGAGTTGATATAAACCGATTATTCCACTCAGGCATCATAGAATTTAAAACCAAATAATTAGTGGTTCCCTGTGAATGTCCAAAATATCGCATTTGTTCTACACCTGTTACATTAGTTATATAATTGATCATAGTTGGCAAATCGCGTATAGATATTTCATGCCAAGAAAAATCCCAGAATTCGGAAGATTTTGTGCTGTATTTAGTGTTGTTTCTTGAGTATGTATTACCACGAGCATTACCCATCCAAATATCAAAACCATTTTCAGATAGAGTATATGCCAGAGAAGAATCTGGTCCCAATATTATCCAATCGCTTGACGCAGAACCAAGACCGTGCATTAGAAAAGCAACTTGATGAGGTGTGGATGAGTTTACTCGGGGCGAGTATGGAATTCGATGTAACTCTAAAATGTATCCATCTTCGGTTACAGCAGTGTGTTTCTCAAAGGGATATCCATGCTCTTTCACCAAGAGTTCCTTGAATATAAGAAAAAAAAACAAAATACATATATGAAGTGAGGGTATTCAGGATAATTTTATTTAAAATTTATTCAGAACTTGATGTATCTGTTTTAATGAAAAAGTGATGAAAAAGATTAATCATATAAAACCTTCTTTCTATATACCTATGTATTTATTTTTCATTTAGATTTTAGTGTTACAAAAAAAGAACAACTCAGTCTCATTGTTAATGTGTTTACCTACTTGGCCATAATACAGTTTTATGTTTCAATTTGTATGAAGAAAAAAAGACTCGGAACAAAATTATGAAGCTTTTAGTGGTGATTTGAGTCGCAAAAAAAATTTAAAAAATACAAGACAAATATCGGAAATAAAAAAAAGAGTGAATAAACCACACAATACACAAAAAACTGTAGATACAGTTGTATTGTGATCACGCGGAAATAGAACGTACGACACACATACATTTCCAGTTGCAGCATTCTATTATGTTCAGGCAGCTATCTGGAGTTAACAAAGAGAAACTTAAGGCTTAACTACATAAGCCAAAAAGTACTGAAGTACAAAAGTAAAAATATTTTTTTTACCGCTAGCGCCGTTGTTTTGTGAAAAAGAATACACAAATTTGTTTTTAAACCAAAATTTAAGCTTTCTGCATCATTTTTATAAGTTTTCTAGTCAGAAAAACTATCACAAAATCAATTTAAAAATTTTCACTTTTGCACTTTTTCACTTTTTTGGCTTATGTAGTTGAGGCTTTACTCATTGTCAGTGAAATAAAATGAAAAATTCTTACCGTTGTAACGGAATCGTTAGTTTGAGAAGTCAGTAGACTTCCCTTGACAAGAGGAACTAATATTAACACGATGCAAAGAAACTTCATTGAGACAAAGAACAACACTGAGTAAAAAAATTTAAGAAGATCGAGATCTTTTTATATATTTTGGTAACGCCAACATTTTTATTTGCACCATTTATTATTTATCTTAATATTTTAGGAATAGAACTGCCAGATTGAAATATTTTATCAAGATTAATAAAGCTGCAATATAATAACTTGTTCTATTGATTTGATATGTATTTCTCAAAAATAATTTAAAAAAATGTCTAGGAATTAGAAAAAGAAAACTACAATCTTGCTTAAACTCTCTGCCGCTTTACGTCTGTCTGTAATTCGAGCTATAGCCTAAACAGATCAACCGATTTGCTAAAAAATTTGGTACATATCTTTTAATGTATTCATTTATATAAATTATTTATCTAGATGAGGAATTCGTCATACAATGATTTTCGTTTTTTTTTTTGTTGCATAAAAATTCGTTTCGCAAATAAGCTGTTTTGACGTTTCTCTAATTCTTGAGTTATTCCCGTATATCTTTTTAATATCTGGACCGAATCTATTGTTGCTTTGTAATCTGGTAATTCTGAATAGTTCAAATAAAAATCCATTTAAAAATGTAACAATATTTTTTTTAATAAAATAAAAAATAAAATTTTGAATATTTTTGATTTATCACACTTTTTCTTCAATCATATTTTAAAACGATTTTGAACCATTAACTTTAAATTTGTAAGAACAAAATCAGGGATGTGAGTTTATGAATTAAAAAAAAACAGTAAGCCACAATCTGTTTTTGATTTTTGAATTGTGAATTGAAAAACATTTTAATCATAAGCTAGTTGGGATTTGTGAATTGAAAAAAATTCAATTCATAAGCGAATGGGTGATTATGATTAGGAAAATTTTCAATTCATAAGCTAACTTAATCCAGTTTAAGCTAGCTAGATATTCGTCACGAAATTTATGTATGATGAACTGAATCTAACAAAAAATTGCGTATTGACAAAAGGCCCTCACTAGTCAGCTGATGAGTTCAAGTGAGATCGCCGGGACGAAACGCAAAAATTTTTGTAGGACTAAAGGCCGTTAAAAGCTATTTTTAATAAATTTTTTCAATTCACGAGTCCATTACTCATCTTGTGAATTGAAGGAGGGCTTAAAAAAGAGCTTAAGCCTTAGCAACCCTGAACAAAACTCATTAAAGCCTTGAACGACAAGACCAAGTTCGTGTGATCCAGTCGTGCATATTTTTTTGTTTTACTATTATTCTGGCAACATTGTGTGATGGGGTGTGATGTGTTAGACTTCATTTAAGGTCATAACATAACATTTCAACATAAATCATTATGATATTATCTCACCTAATCTCTTATTTTTTTTGAACACCTGAAGCTATATTAAAATAATTGGGTAGAATAATGAAATAAGTCTTTAATTTGCTTTTAAAAAAAAAATATACCAAAACAACCTTAACAACAAAATTGTATATTATGGATTAACTTGTTATAATTTTCAATAAAGATTCATCTAAATCTAATCTAGTCTAATCTAAACAACAAAATAATAAAATAATTTGTATTATCTAAATACTTATCTATATATGACTTATTTTATATATGACTTATTTTAATTATAATTTTGCTGAAAGAATTTGTTTTTCAAATTAATTTTTTTTTGAATATACATAAAATCTGGACTTATGGGCGTATTAAATTTAGCCTGGCTATACATAGAGGCTTGGGCTTTAAAGGAATGTCTTGCATAATCAAAAAGATTGAAAAAGTAAGTTCAATATTGTAATGTAGTGTTACAAAACCTAAATCACCTATTATTATGTATATATTATTATACGATCTCTACATAGTAAAAATCAAAGTAAAATCTTGTGACACCTACACGGACCCTAATTATATTCATGGTTTATTGTACACAACACATATACCGTATGTGGTATGATTTTATACTTCCTCTTTTTGTAATTTAGCCCAAAAGGAAGTAAAGAATATGAATAAATTGTCTAATGTCTGTGCAGTTGAGTTGGGTTGGGTACCAATCTAGAGTACAGAGAATTCAAGATCTGGTCCTAACGTAAATCCTTATAATGTGTTTCGGTGACACATAGGCATTCCTTATCCGAATTTACTCTGTCTAAAAAGCTAATGTAAATTTTTGGTTAAAAATTGTAAGGGACATTACCCAAGTAACATTTTGCCTCTCATAAGATGCTCCAAGAGTTTAACTAGACTACACTGAAAGAGCTAAAAGTAGTCTTGAAGAATACTCTTAGATTGCTATAACACCGCTAAAAGCCTTAAATGGCCTAACGGGAGGCTCTCATCCGTATTAAGTCTTGCTGATTCGCTCTCACCTCAACTAAGTCTTGCTATGAGAATGCGTCTCTTCCAATTAGATTTGTTGAACTGATAGGTTTGTGTAAGAGTATTTATTTTGTAAGTCAATCAGTTATTATTATGCGTTGTAATGGCGATACTTTATATTTTATTGTTTTGTCAGATATGTGAACCAAAAAACACATGTGGTTGAAAATTTATCTACTACTTAGCCGCAGAGTCTGTTAGTTAGTGCTATTAGTTTTTAGTTTATATTGTAATTTATTACATATGAATAAAGTTATAATAATAATAATAATATCTACTAACTTGAACTTTAACCTCGAAAAACAACAACGAGCCTTCAAAATAATGCATATTTTAATTATTTATCAATGATCTCATAAGCATCCTATTGCAATACTTTTGGTATTTGGACTCGATACTCTTGATATAAGAGGTATTTAACTCAATTTCTGTAAAGGATTTTATTTTATAGAACTATTAAAAGACTAAAACTCTTATATAAGTGTTGTTGGGATTACAAAGACTACGAACAACTGTTTAGAGCTGAATTTTCAGAAAAGGATTCTTATAAGACTGAAAGTAAGTCATATTCTAAGAAGAAATATTGATTTAGCTATAAGATTTAAGTATTTTTAAGAGAGAAAATTAGAGAAAAGTGTTCAGCTTTTAAAATAAAAATGCTATGAGACCTATTAAAGTTTTATAACAAGACAATAATTTTTAAGTATAGCAATGGGATATAAAAGAGTCTTATGGAAGTTTTTTTTTTCAGATTTCAAGAGCTTAGCTCTGGAGAGATTGTTAGTTGGGTAGTTAGATTAGTGTGCGATGATCAGTTTATTTAGTATTCCCATTGGTATATTTATCATTATTATTGGTATTCTTTATAATGGTTTTCCATAAGAATTCCCGCCAGTTTCTTTCCTCTGAGCTCCTCTTTAAGTTGCTCATTGGACAAGGTTCTCCTCGATAGTTCCGACCATTTATTTCCCTAGGATGCTTGCGAGGGACAAGAATTTCCATTGAGATTCTTTGGGCTGCTTTTTAAGAAGCTCTTTGGACAAGGTTCTCCTCCAAGAGTTCCCAACGTTTATTCTCTGGGTTGTGTGCTAGTGATATTGGGCTTCCAATAAGGACTGAATTACCTTGTTATTTAATATTAAGAAGATCATTACTGTGCCAGGCAGTTACATATGAAAAACCGTTTTGGAAACAAATAAGATACAAATAAATGAAAATTAAAAAAGGAATTTAAAAAGAAAGATGTAAATCCATTTTTTATTTGGACCCTTCAACCCCAAGTTTTGTTGCTTCTTTGGGAAGAACTTTGGACACCGGTGAGTTTACCTCAGCCACGAAGAAAAAGCATCACAATATAAAGTTAAAAAAAAAATAAACCTCCCTCAAGAATTAAGAAAGCAATAGTTAAAAATGTTGTCTTCTTTATATTGTACGGCAAAACTGAGAAATTTTGTTGTGGAATCTGTTCATATTTCTGAAATGAGTAAATATTACTTTTTTTTATCCACAATTGGTAGGTATGCTTCCCGGAGATTAATTTAAGGTGTATGCAAATATAGAACATTTTTGTTTATATCTTTATTATACCTACCTATTTGGAAAAAAAGTTAGTGAATATATCTGACCTTGGCTTTGATCATAAAAATATTTTAATACAATACATATACATATGTATATGTTTTAGTCAAGCCATGATTTTCTGTAGCCTTAGTTATAATTGCTGAATCATATAAACAAAGTAAGAAAGTCAGTAGATAATCATACATATGTATAATAGAAAACAACATTTGTTTTTGAGTATAGGCTCAAGGTAGGTACTACAGCTGTGAGTTTATTGAAAAAATGAAAATTCTTCTATTTTGTTTAAAAAAACAAAATTATATAATTAAATATTATTTTTGTTCTATTCGTGTATTGACTCAAACTATAACCGCCCTATTTATGGCAAACCTCACTGATAACTCACAAGTCACAATAAACTTACAAGTTGCTATGCATGATTTCTGCAGAGGTTTTCGTTAAAAACATAAAAAACCAAGATTGAAAACAATAAAAAAAGGTAAATAAACCCACTTCTGAAATCTTATTTTAGGAAATGAAGCTATGTTTTTTCCAGTCCTACCTAAACACACAGCCGATTAACCTTAACTGTGATAATTTCTGAGCAGAAGACTAATCCACTATAGGAGCCAACAGACAACATTGGCCATGATCGGGTACCTACTCAATGTCAAGCGGCAGTCTCCAATCGTCATCACTTCCTATTTCAACTAGAGTAAGCAGGAACCACATCTATCTCGTTTGGTGTGTTGTGCTGTGGAGCGGTGTGTCGTTGAATGTGCACACTTGTGTGTAGTGATCAAAGATACTGAATTATAAAGATTGAAATCTTTCGTACGTTCCATCCCCCAAAACCCATTTGTTTACATTGTTGTTTTTGTAATTTTATCTCGTGTCGATGAATAGATGTGAATTGCAACAACAATTTATGCAGTGGTGAATTCATATTTTTGCACTAGTGTGCGTTAAAACATGAACACTAGTGCAAAAATATGAATTCACCACTGTCCGCCATTTTGTTTAGCTTGTAGGCAAACTAGAATGACAGCCGAGGATTCCAATCTTTATAATTCAGTATCTTTGGTAGTGATGTTGAAAAAGAAAAGTACAGATATATATGTCATGACATGAGTGAATTGTTTTGATTTTTGTTTATAATATAAGTGTTCTCATTCTTACAAATAGTAAACTCCACATCGTGGTATGGAGCAATTGAAACAGACGCGATTCCTCTAAAATAAAAACTAGAATGTCACTTTTCTGCAGAATTAATGGTTCGTGCAAATAATTCAATAAGAAAAAGGAGTGAAGACTTCTCCACATAATCTGCTATACAATTATAAATTTCGCTCGCTGAACAGCGTACTGCAGAACAAAAATTAAAACGAAATTTTTCGTTTATGATTTCGTTGTTTCAATTTTTGTATGGAAATTTTCGTTTCGCTTCAGCTGTGTACTGTGCTTTAGGTCGCAAATAATTGCACTTTTATAATTTTTTTGGGAAGTTGTTAGGTTTGATACCAATTACTAACATTGTAAAACGATTCGAAAGACCTGTGCTAACAGAAAAAACCCGCCACTGGACAAGGAGCTAGAATTCTTACACCAGTGACCTCAACCAAGGAACCAGCCCTCTAGCCCTGTTGAAATTCCTGTAATGCAGGTGCTAGAAAGTAGAATGCTCTGTTTTCTGCAAAGTTTTTAATGCAAAAGGCGTAACTAATTCTCCTTTCTTAGCCACGGAAGAGTCGGATGAAGATGATGATTTCAAAGCCCCTTTACACGATCTCACAACAGAGGAGTCTCCGGAGTCCCAAGAAGAGCCATCTGACGAATCTAGGCTTTCCATAAGAACATCGACTGTCTCGCTAAGTGCGTAAAGGTATGCCTGTTGCCTATACATACTACCTTTACCCTTTTATATTATTCATTAGGAAGATCAATAGCTACTAATTATTCAAAATGGTCGCCATTTGCCTTAATACACGACCTTAGACGGCCTGGCCAGCCATACATCGATCACAGCACGTACCTCATTCATTGTAAAAAAAAAAAAACAACCTGCGAAATCATTTAATTATTATACCGAAGAACGCTCACAACCAAAAGTAATTTATGTACTACATTTTCATTAAAGCCGAAATGATAGTCCAGTCAATAAAGCATTTGACTCGGAAAAAATCTCCGAAAAACTGGATTTTGGTATATAGCCTTCTCATGGCGTTCTTAAGAAACTGTCAAAAGTCCACATCAATATGGCGCCACTAACAATTTTACGGGGGGTTGCAGACCCTAAAAATGGTTTTTCAGGAATAACTCCCAAATGGAAAGTCTTACAGACAAAATGTAAGGCAATTATTTGTAGCTTAAAATATTTCCTACAAAATAAATTAACATACTTTTTTTCTTAAAAATAACCGTTTTCAAAATAAACCAATCGGAAGAGTTAAGGATTTTACTTTTCTATATAGTGGGGCGGCTTAGTTCAAAAATTGTGCATTTTTGATAAAAGCATCATTTTTTTTAATTGTTGGTACATTATTTTACGAACATGATTTTAGGATATTTGTCCACTCTATTTGTCCACCCTTTTAGGTAGGAGGGGCAAATTAAAAAACAAAAAATTGAAAAAATGAAAAGGAATATATCGTACGCTTAGAATGAAAGTGACCTAACTAACAAATTCGGCATCTTTTTTACAACCTGGTTTTAGAGTTATTTAAAGGTCAGTTTATTGAAAATTCTGAAATTACAGAAATTTTGAGTTAGGTCACTTTCATTCTAAGGGTGCGATATAAGAACACAACGGCAACATTTACAAGATCATGTTATATCTTTTTTAAACCTAGTAATTCATCCTTTGATGATAATCAATCTTAAATGAAGTAAAGTTATAATGCTTACTTTTTGAATAAATGATTTTTAAAATCTTATTTTTTCGAATTTTATTTTCAAAATTTTAAGTTTAAAAATGATATGTGTATTCAAAAACTAAGCACTAAAAAAACTTCACTTAAAAATATAATCAAAGAATGAAGTACTGGTCTTAAGATGATATTGTAAGTGTTGCCGTTGTGTTTTTATGTGCATTATTAATTTTCTATTTTCATTTTTTTTTTTTAATTCGCCACTCCCATGTAAAGGGGTTGACAATTAGAATGGACCAATATCTTAAAATCATGTTCATATAAAATACCAACAATATAAAAAGTTGATGCTTTTATAACAAAATGCGCAATTTCTGAACTAAGCCGCGCCACTATTATATAGAAAAGTAAAACCCCAAACCCTTCCGATTGGTTTATTTCGAAAACGATTATTTTTATGAAAAAAGGATGTTAATATTTTCTGTAGGAAATTTTCTAAGGGTACAAATTAGTACTTGACATTTTTTCTGTTCAACTAATCCTTTGGGAGTTATTCCTGAAAAACCATTTTGGGAGGCCTTCAACACCCCAGGAAATTGTTAGCGTCGCTCATATTGATGGGGACTTTCGACAAATTCTTAAGAACGCCATGAAAAGGCTTTATATCAAAATCCAACTTTCCGGCGATTATATTTCCTATATTGGGCCGTTTTTGTGGTTTTATTGACATGGGCTATTATTCCTTCGCCCATGCATAGAATATACATAAGTAATTAGATTGTGAATTGAGTACATATATATAGACAGGATTCTTTTCTTCGTGAATGTTATGCAATTTAATCAAGAACACTTCTTTAACAAATTGTTTTCTCATGGACTCAAATTAAACATCATGTTTTCTCCCTATTATTAAGACTATCCTTAAAACCACTCACCTCAAGTAAATTTTACTAAAATGAAAAATCAATTTAAATACTGCGATAGTATGGTATTTAAAAAATAATTAAGAAGCTTTCCTACCTATATATACTAGTAGTAATGTGGGTCATTTAAAAGTCAGGCCTTTATAACAGTTAATCGCATTTGAATACAACTCATTGTTCATTAACCATCTTTATATTTCAACTTGAATAAAAAAACGACACGCTTGCCATAATGGAACGCAAAAAAAAGTCTCAGGAAATCGTTGAGTATTTTGATAATACACTTCAAGACTTTTGCAGAGAGACTGCATTACATTCTTTGAAATATATTGGCAATCGAAGTCTTAAACTATGGGAGAGGTTAGTTGGATTTGTGGTTGGCAAAAGATAATGGTCATAGAAAATATCCCACAGTCTCTGAATTATATTTTGTTTAATTTCAGACTTTTATTTCTAAGTGCACTTTTGGCATCTGTAATTGCTTTAACACAACTTATAAGGAATACATATTTATCCTGGCAGAATACTCCAGTTATTATTGGAATAAGTCCACATCCAGCTTATATTCATAAAATTCCCTTTCCTGCCATAACTGTTTGCAATATGAATCAAGTTATCAAAGGTCGAGTTGAAAATTACAAGGAAAAGTAAGAGTTTTGAAAAGTTTGGTGGAATTTTTCACTTTGTTGATGATTTTTGTATTTAAAGAGATCCTGATCCAATACCTTATGGATTTCTACAAATGATTTGTCTCAGAGATGACACAAATTTTAGTCAGTATAAGAGCTTACCTCCACCTGAAAGTCAATTGTTCTCCGAATTTATTTCTCACGTAAGTATGTAAGTTTTTTTTTATTATTTTTGGTTTTCATAAATACATATTTATGTTCCTTTGAAAATTTTAAAAATACAAAATTCTGTATACTAAAATTCTGGATAACTTGAAATGCGATGTTGTACTAAAATTCGTTTTCCTCCAAATTCAAAACTTTTCAAATTCACAGTATTAAACCAAAAAAAAAACAACAAAGAATTTAGATACAGAATTACTATAAATTTCAAAAATTTTATTATACAGGCTTTTGGATTTTTAGAATTACGGAATGCGATGCTTTGGATTAAAAGAATTTTTAAAACCAGAACTTTTGTATTAAAGAATTATTTGAACCAAATTTTGGTTATTTATAGCCCCAATCCTTCTAAAATTAACAATACCCAAGCTAATCGTTTGGAAAATATTCAAAAACGTATTAATATAGTTAATTATTTAGGTCTTTTTGGTAACGTGAAATTACTTGCGAAATTGGACAAATTTTAACAAATTTTCACGATTTCCTATCAAATGAAAAAAAACCTTATTTTTGGAAATTCGTTGCAAAAAAAAAGTTATTAAACAGGCATTTTATGTGTTTAAAGACTGAGCCACAATGCGGCATTAAAACGAGACATCGCGTTGTCGTCGGAGTGAAGAGACTTCTTGGTAGTTTCCATCTCTTAATGACGATTGACGAACTTATAAGAATGAAATAATACAATATAATAAAGCATTTCTGTACGTCACGTCGCATTTTTTTTTTTCATTTTTTCGAACTTATGACGTGACGACGAGAAATGCTTTATTATTATATTATTTCATTTTTTTAAGTTCGTCTTCGTAATTAAGAAAGGAAAACTACCGAGTGCGTGAAGTTAGCCCCCCTATTTTGGAATTTATTATTTTTGAAAGTTGTTCCAGGTTGTACCCGATTTGTTCCGCATTGTTTCAAGTTTTTTTTGAAAAATATTGAAAAATGAAGGATTTAGAGCAAAAAAAACATCTCCGAGTTTTTAACATTTCAAAAACACTCCTGCCCCCCCTTTTCCAAAAATCCAAAATCTAAAACTTGTTCCAAGTGCAGAATCCCTCAAATCCAATTGTTCCAAAGAATCATCCAAAAATATTGAAAACTGAAGATTTTAAGCCCAAAAAACACTTTAAATGAAAATATCTTATTATCCTTGCTCTGGCCCCCCTTTTTCCAAAATTCAAAAAATTGTTCCAGGTTGTTCTAGGGCTCTTCTAAATTGTTCCAGACTTTCGTTTCTTAAAATTGATTTTTGGTATGAAAAATTTCAATAAAATGCAAAAATATCCTGGTCATTTTTCAGCGGGATTTAGCGAGACTTTTTTGTAGCTCTATTCAAACCTCAAAAATTCATAAAAAAGGGTTTTTTTGTTTTATTTATTAAAAATCTTAAACACTTTTTTCTTTTTAATTTGAAATTTGAATTTACTTACGTATAAAACAACCACGTTACATTGAAGAAAAATAAAATTTTCATTGAATATGCCATAATTGCAATAAAGAAAAAAAATAAATTCTTTTTTTGTAATTTTTTTTTTACTCTAAAACCAAACTATACAAAAAATTATTTTGTTTGTTGTTTTTGAAGCTCTGTCTCTTTCTATTAGAAATAAAAAACAAATAAATTTAAAAAAAACATCGGATTTTGTATTTTAGCCGCGTCTTTTGGCTTTTTGGACCACAGTGCGCCGACCGATCGAAACGACGCGACGGGACGTCTCGTTTTCACGCAGCATTGTGAATGAGGCATAAGTTAGGAAAGATTCTATTTGGCTTAAGTTTCCTACCAAGACCAATTTTCTTTTTAAAGATTTTATTTTTATTTCAATGTAAAATGTATAAATACCAAATTTAGCTAAAACCGTTGCAATTATTTAAATTTAATTAAAAAAGCAGATCTTTGAAGAAAAATTCTTAATGTTGAACTTCTTTCTCAATTTTAATAGCACGTACAAGATTGTGAGGGAATGATGAGATCCTGTCGAATGGGTGGTGTTTATCAAAATTGTTCTGATTTTTTTCGACCGGTATTAACTGATGAAGGACTTTGTTGCATGTTCAATGCTGTTCATCCATCATATTTATACAAAAAAGAGTAAGAAATCTTTGATTCAAAATAAAAATATTAAAATCACTTTTGGAAAGTACCTATACCTAAAATTTGTCAATTTGTAAAGTCTATATCCAGACCTACGTGATTTGACTGCAACTGATGGAAGAGTGCCAGTTTATTGGAATCCAGAGAAAGGTTATCAAAAGAATCTTCCACCAAAATATTTTCCTAGAGTTGCTTCAGGTGAGTTAAAGCATCTATACAGCTAATATTTTAAATTTGCAGTTGTAAGGTTTAGAAGACACGCTCACGAGTGATCGATTTCAGGCTTGTAAAAGAATTCAATCTTTTTTGAATTCAATCTTTAATGAATTCAATAATATGATTGTATTCATTGATATTTCAATTTTGAGGCTTCAGACTTTAAATTATGCAATCACTATTCACTTGAATCAAAAAGATTGTAATCATTTTTATTCCCATTCATTTTACTGCAGTTAATTGAATGCTGCAATCTTTTGGGAAATCATGCATTCTTTTGCATTCTTTGCATTCTTTTCATTCTTTGACCTTACGTGGTCTGGCTCCATTAAACTTTTTTTCCAGTTTCCACAGAGAAATGGCAATGCAAAGAATGAAAAGAATGCAAAAGAATGCAAAAGAATGCAAAGAATGAAAATGAATGCAAATAAATGCAAAGAATTAAAATGAAAGCAAAGACTTCAAATGAATCCAAAGAATGCTTGAATTCCCAAAAGATTGCATTCAATTGATTGCAGTAAAATGAATGAGATTAAAAATGATTGCAATGTATTTGATTCAAGTGAATGGTGATTGCATAATAATATGTAGTCTGAAGTCTCAAAGTGAAGTCAATAAATGCAATCTTTTAGTTAAATTCAATAAATGATTTTTAAAGACTGTATTCGCAAAAGTCTGATCGATTTATGAGCTGAGAGCTATTTAACGAGCGCTCATTGACATACCATTTCCGTACCCTTTTAATTGTATTCGTTTGAATTCGTTTGTTATGTGTTTTAGGAACTGGGTTCTCGATGGCACTTTCAATAATGTTTGATGCAGAGATGAATGATTATTATTGCTCCTCAACAATGGGTCCTGGATTCAAGGTATGTACATATATAAGAGACATATTTTCTACATGTTTTATTTAAGCTTCCTTCCATATAGATTGTCCTTCATAATCCTATAGAAACTCCCTTTGTCAAAGAAACTGGCCTTCCAGTTCAGCTTGGCTATGAAACGAAATTCCGTTTAGAGGCCATACAAACAGAAGCTGCTGATGATATGCGAAACTTGCGTCAGAAGGACCGCCAATGTCATTTTAATTCTGACAGCAAGTTACGTTACTACTTACAATACTCACATCGTAATTGTGAACGGGAGTGTGACTCTCAGTTGTATTTGAAGTACTGTGGTTGTGTTCCATATCACTTGCCACAAATGTTCCCTAATGTATCCGAATGCCGGCTAAGGGATTTCGCTTGTTTAACCTCGATCAAGGACACATCGATTGTTGTTAAGGACAAATGCAAGAGTAATTGTCTACCGGGTTGTTTCGATTTGACATACAAAGCAACAACTTTTGCTGCTCCTCTAACAATGGGTGGATATGCAGTTAATTTTTTGAATGCTGAAAGTGGAAGGAATTTTTCAACTGAATACATGAAGGAGAATATAGCTGTTGTACATTTTTACTACGAAGAGAATGTTTATCATGGAAATATGCGATACAGTTTTATTGGATTAACACAGTTTTTATGTAAGAAAGGGTTTCAGTTAGGGGCTTCAAATATTGTCTATATATAATTATGTATATGCAAATTAATATATTAATAATCAAAGATAAATTTTTAAAGCAAGTACAGGAGGACTTCTGGGACTTTTTACTGGATTTAGTTTGATATCAGTTGTTGAGGTTTTCTATTATATTATATTACGACCAATTCGAGATATCTTCACGAGAAAGAAAAGAAACAAGGATAATTACATGAAGGTATACGACTTCAATTTAACAAAATATCTTAAAAACTATATAATTCTATTTTTTTTTTATTTTTTATTTCAGCCTAGAATGGTTCATGTGCAATCATCTTTGTACGATTCTAGAAATTCAAAAAATATTGGAAGGCTAGCCGATGTTGTTTATTTTAAATCAAAACTATCACAACATTCGTTAGATGGTCAGGATAGAGAAAATTTTCAATTTTGCCACTAGAATTTTTTAGCTGTACTGCACTATATACAGGAAATGTTATCACCTGCGCGATATATACGTTTAAATATTGTATAATCTGTATAATTGTATTTTGAGATCAAAGAGCAATTTGTTAAAAAATATTCTTTGGAACCAATTATTTGTATTTTGTCAAATGAATTTTTTTTAAATTCCGAATTAGGAAATTAAACAACAATTAAAACTTACGTTTATTTCCTCTTTCTTCTCAAGAACTGACGTAATTGCTTCTTCAACACCTTAGGAAGACACATATTTTATAGCTCCTCTTTAAACCATTAAATCCATCATTAAATCAAATATAGAAATCCTGCAGTTTTCAAAACAATAAGAACAAAATCATTTTACCAAAACCTTTATAGAAAGCGTTTTTGTAAAATATGAAAACAAAAATTGTTACTTCAGTTCGTGAAATAGGGGACGATAAGTCCGGTAAAAGTGGTCGTGGTAAACATTTCTCTTGATTCTTTTGTTTTTAACATGTTATGTAAAGGGTCATTCATTTTTCGGTTTCGAAAGTAAAGCCAAATTAAACACGGCGATACATTTTTGATGAAAATTTTATTTCATTATAAAGTTTGGACTTTTCCATTAAGTGTGAAAAACAATATCATTCAAATGGCAGCCTCGGGAAGATTCGCAGCATGCGATTCTTTTGAGGTAATTTTTTAACCACTTTTTCGAACATTTCGGGCGGTATCTCGGCCATAACTTGAGTACTGTTGGTTTTAATTGCATATAGAGTTTGGGGATTATTCGCGTAAATACGGTCTTTTGTGTAGCCCCATAGAAAAAAATCTAACGGTGTCAAATCGCATGATCTTGGTGGCCATATTGACGTCGCCAAAACGTGAAATAACGCGAACTGGAAACTTCTCCCGCAATAAAGCCATAATTGGTCGTGGTGTGTGGCTTGTTACCCCGTCTTGTTGGAACCATATATCGTCAAAGTCATGATCTTCAACCGCCGGCCAAAAAAAATCGGTTATCATTCGATCATATATCGCTCCGAATTGACTGTAACCGTCTGCCCATTGGCCATTTCGAAAAAATACGGACCAATGACACCTTACGAACATAGAGCACACCAAACAGTCACGTTGTCACTTTGCAATTTTATTTGTTTATATACCCACCGAGTGAGAAATGTGCCTCATCGCTGAAGAAAATGTTGCGTTCGAAATATGCGAGAATAGCGGCTACTTTGGAATCACCACTTTTGTAGAAATTTAAATAATTTTAACGCGTTGTTCGATTGCTAAGCGATCCATTATCGTAAAAAACAAACAATCAACTAATATTATGATACTTCAAATGAAAGTTGAGTTTGACAGGTGTCAAGTGCCAGCACTACCAACTTGAAACCACTAAATGAATGACCTGTTATTAGTTATTCGTTTTATTTTATTTTAAATGGCTTCAGAAAACAAAATGTTTGTAAAAAAAAACGCTTTGCAAAAAGTTTTACGTCCAAGAATTATTAGAATTTATATTATCTACAACTTTTTTGAAGAGCATTAGGTACAACAATTATTTTAATCTATCTGCTTTGACAATCAAATGATCTGTTTATAAAAATTGTTAATGGACGGAAATTTAATCTGATGTTACCTTATGGTTGACTGGCTAAGATTTTAAAGATTCATGAGACCGCCTCTCCATACAACTTTTATTATAATAATCGTCAATAATCCCAGGTGGTTTTGTCCAGGATTGGAAACAATGTACATTTTACCTCATACACAAATATTTTACATGCAAATAGGTACATGGGAATTTTTATCGGGTGAAAGTAAAAGCTTAAACATTTGAAAAATGATGGTCATTTGAATTTTGAGTGAAAAAATCTTAATTTGTAGCTTACTATTAAACGCAGAAAGTTAAAGTTTCTATAGTTAGTTAGTTTAACTTTTTATTTAACTTAATTAATACAATGTAATACAATATTTTGTTTTCAGAAAGTTTTAAGGTTATGGCATTAAGCCGTCTACCCGATTGACATTTTTGTATTGATAAACATTATTTATTTTACAATTATTAATTAATTTGAATCAAAGTTAATGCAATTTAAATAAACTTTAAGTTAAAATGTATTTTGTAACTAAAAATTTCCCTCTCTCAATCGATTTCTGTATTCCAAAGCAGTTTTAGTATATCTATATATTGGTTCCCATCCTCGCTCTCCATTCAAAATACCCATTATATCGCCTCTTGGTAAAGTATTTACTCCAAAGTAGATCCTTCGAATTTCATTTAGCATCGGACACACAGCAACAAAATGAAAAATATCCTCCCTCTCACTGCGGTTGCAGATATCACATAAGATTGGTAGTTCAGGTCTATGAGGTATGTAATTTAGAGGGATTAGTTCACCTCTTAACATAAAGATTGTTCTTATCATCTCCGTTTTGTTCTTATCCAGAAAGTAAGTGTTTTCTTGAAGCTCATATTTAGCACTGCTGTAGTACATTCTGTGTTGGGAAGACTGTGCCTCATTCATGTATTTGTTGTATAGATATTTTCCTGATTTTTCCAGAATGTGTTCAAATTTCACCCTCAGTGAAGAGCCTCCATCACAACGGTCAAAATTAATGTCACATCCATAGCGATTAGCAAGTTCTTGCCACTCCTGAATGCAGTGTGAGTTATTTGCTATCATGTGCCTTAAGATAATATTTGGTAAGCGGTGCTCTTCCATTTCCATCACTTTAAGAACATATTTGAAGTGTAACCTCAACGTTTCTAAGATAAGGGGTGGACAGCCTGTCTCCAGATGAATCATGTAGTTAGGGGTGCTATTAGGTAATCTAAATATTCGTTTAATGCAGTAACGTTGGAATTTTTCTACTTGCTCAAAGTAGCTATGACCCCAAATCTGTGCAGCATACAAAAGAACCGTCTGGGCAGTTGCTTGTATAACTTTTTGTTTAGAGCTATGAGATACAAATTTGTTTTGGATGCAAGCACGCCAGACTGAACTTATAGCCCGTTTAGCTTCTGATAGTTTAACTTTCAGGTGTTTTTCCATATTCAGATTAGCTGTTATCAGAACTCCAAGATACTTATATTCTCTTATGACTTCGATAGATTGCCTTTGGAAGGTCCATGCTTCGTTTCTCGAGAATCTGCCTCCACCGTTCCTGAATACGAGAATTTTTGTCTTTTCAAGATTCACTGATAAATTCCAGGCTTTGCAATACCTTTCAAGTCTGTTGATCATAAGTTGCAAACTTGTAACTGAATTAGCAAGAAAAACGATGTCGTCAGCATACATAAGTCCTGGAATCTTTGTACCGTTAACCTCGACTCCACCACCAATATCATCTGTTATATCATTTATAAACAATATGAAAAGAAGTGCGCTTAAGATGCAGCCTTGCTTCACACCCATCGTCGTTTCAAAATCATCAGATAAACCTTCTCCATCCCATACCGCAACTTTATTATTTTCGTATAAACCTCTTATGATGTTCACAATTTTGTTACTTATACCAATCTTACATAGCTTGTAAAAGAGTGCCTCGCGTGGGACAGAGTCAAATGCTGATTTGAAGTCTACAAATATAGCATAAAGTTTCTTATCTTTTTGTTTGTACATTTGAGCAATATTTATCAAAGTGAAAACTTGATCAACTGTAGAGTAATCTTCTCTAAATCCAGCTTGAAACTCGTGTAAGATGTTCTTATTTCTGATCCAGTCTTTAAGTCTCTTGTAAATTAGAGCGGTAAATAGTTTGCATATTGTATTGAGAAATGAGATTCCTCTGTAGTTTGCTGGGTTTGTATGGTTTCCTTTTTTATGGAGCGGGAATATTATTGATTTTTTAAAGCTTCTATATCAATTACCTAACAACTTTACATGCCAGTAAAATTAAAATGATATTATTATTTTTATTTATAAAAAGCGTCATATCACAATCTTAATTTAAAATAGAGAAATAAAAAAGTAAAAAAAAACTTCAATATCTGTTTGGTCAATTGTGAACCCTCATCCAAAGTACATATTTAAGTGCATTTATTATAAAAACAGTTCTCGATTTTTGGATACCGTTGAGCCTGAAATGGGATCCATATCTGTACATATTATGTCTGTTTGGTTACTCCAACTTCTTGCTCCAAGTTGCTTCTTGTCATTTTTTCTATGGCATTTGACATAAAATTCTGCTACCTACGTCGCGGTCATACAACGTTTCGAGTTACTAAACTTATGCAAATCCCATCCCTAAATGCAGTTTTGAGATTTCGTTGAAATCTTGTGCCGATGCAAGCTTTTCATTGATGTGATGTTGAAAAGCTTTTTTAATACAAATTGCAATCTGTCAGTTACCTACATGCAGGTAAAAAGAGAGTACATAATATATGACTTCTTATTTGACATTTGATTTTAATAAAATAAAAAAAACTAGCACCGCCCGGAGTCGTGCAGTGATTAATTATAAAAAATATATATTAGTTGTGTTCCTTTACTTTAAAACTCTGTGTATTTGTGTGAATTTCTATGTCATCTTATTTTTTTTTATATGGACTTTGACAGACTTTGGTGTAGAAATTCACAGAAATGCACAGAGTTTCAAAGTAACGGAATTAGGCTAGATTGTTTGTGAATCTATGTAGGAGATGAAATCTTAATTTTGGTAGTGTAAACAACAATTTGAAATCTCGAAAATTTTCAGCTGAAATCTCAGATTTCGCTTTGGTGGAAATATAGTATTACCGTTAAAAAAATAATTATTTAAAAAATTTTAAATAAATATAAAAATCTCCATTGTGAATTAGACTGGTTGTTGTCTTAATTTAAAAGCTATGTTAATAGTTAAACTTTTGCTTAACTTAAAAAGCTGTGAGGGCTACCAGACCTAACCAGCATTGCCACCCTACTACAATTGTAGCGTTTTTGCTACATTTTTTTCCAAAAAAAGTCACTACGTACAATTGCAAAATATTCGTAAAACACTACAATTTCATAATTTCAGAAATTAAAAATCTAGTTTTAACAACGCTATCGAACATTGTGTTTAGTCCTTAAATTCGCCAGTAGCACTTTTTGTATTAGCGCTCCAAAATCAAATCAAAAATGACAGTATGCACCGATTTTCATTTTTTCTTTTATATGCTAGACCTACTGTCTTCTTTTTCTTAGGAATTGTACCATTTCAATTTGTTGTTTTGAATTGTATTTTTGTTTTCGCGATTCATCGTTGCAATAAATTCAATATTTCCTGGCAAAATATTCTGTGTTTAGCTAATAAAAAAATAAAGAGAACAATTTTCAAATGCTTCTAAAGCAGAAGACGTACACATGAAGCTCAATTAAAAAGTATATACGTACACTATTAACATGAAAGTTTGATGTTTTTAGAAATAAAATAATATGGGCGGCAACACTGGAGCTAACTATGAAATTGTTTTTGTATCTATAAATTAATTCTCTAATTTTTAGTGACGTTAGATATTGAAACATTTTGCATCATGTGGGCATAAAAACATAGCTTGCTTTTGAACCAAAGGCAAACAGCATAGTTGAATCTTTTGATAACCTTTTTAACTAATTATAAAAAAAGCCTTTGGAATTTGATTAAGGTTTGATAGATAAATAATTTGATTTTGTATAATATGTAGGTATAGGTACATGCTGTCATATGCGACATCGAAGATCGAAATCGATAAAAAGTTGCTGAGTATCGATTTTATGTTCCTGGCCTAAAGCAACACTTGTATAAATATAGGTATGAACATATCAGGTTAAGAAACATCTTCTGGCGTGCAACTGATAATACTACAGGAAAGATCTTGTAGGCGAGTCATGCTGCTTTGATCAATTCAGCAGTAAGACCGAATGCTCCAAAAACTTTATTATAATTAAGCTTTCTTGAACTAATGTTAAGTTAAGTCTTTATTCGTTTGAACAGAATTGTTATTGTTTTATGTCGAATATTTCCCTAACTTATTTTCCCTTAACCTATCTCAACCTAACCTTATCTTATATTAAAAAACTTAAATGATAAAATTTGCTTCACAACGGAATTCAGTTTAACAATTTAGAATTTTTGCTTGCAATACTGTTTCTATGTTCATTGTTCAGCTTTTACGTAAACGTAACGTAGAAGTAAAGTAAAAAAAGAAGAGCTTTTCTGAGTGATTCACAATGGCTGAAAAAAAAACAACAACTTATCACATTCATAAGTTCACAAGAAAACCAACCGGCTTTAGCTTCATCTTCATTTATTTCGTATTCGACATTTTAGTATTCGTGTTCCGTTCGTAGTGAGACGTCATTTTTACGTGTGCTTATTCCATTTTTTCTTATTTAATTTTAAACGATTCTAAAGTACATGTTCAGTGCTTTCTAATCACTTATCAGAAAGAACATTTATATATTCCCAACAACAAGTAGCTAGTGCAAACAAGAAGATTAAAGTGAAAGTTCTCTGTGTGTCAACTTTATTAAAATTAATACCACTAACTTTAAAGTCGTTGCACTTAAAAAAATTGAAGACAAAAAAAAACAACATACAAAAGGTGTGTCTTATATTTTAATTTAATTTTTTTGTATGACAAATTAAGAGTTATTTGTTCCATGGTTTTCAGACATTTTGACGGGAGGGGTAGATAATGAAAATGATGACGTGAGCCACACTGAAGCAGCAACAGTCTTATTATAATAAATATAGCAACCTACTCAGTTTTATTTTCTTTTTTTTATTGTTTGCTCCTGAAATACATAAAGTAGGTAAATGGAAAGAAAATAAACAACAAAAGGGAGAACGCACTAAATTGAATTCAAGTTGAGGTTGATGGTAAAGAAAGAATAATACCAACGTATACATGATGCGGAAAGAAAAAACAGAAAGAAGAAAATAAAGAAACTATTAAGTCTGTCGGTAAGGTACCTATAATACCAAAAGCTAGGCTCAGCGAGAAGATGAATTCGGAATTCCGATTTAGCATTCAAAATTGCGGGAGTGTTTGTTTATTTTTCTATAGTTGGCGTTTTTCTTTTTTACTTCAGAGCAAATCACCGCGCTGTCAAAAATTAATTCTATGTTTCGTTTTTACCTCAGACAAATCAGAGCACATAAGTCGTGTTTCTTTTTTTCATCTGAGCTAGCTCGGAGCATGATCTGTATGCTCAGAATAAAATGACCGAGCAAATCGAGCAAAACGCTGAGCGAAGCCAACTTCATACAATTTTTATGTAATTTGACAGATTATTATGCATATGACATGTTCAGTGCTCAAGTGTGTTTCACAATTAAATCTGAGGGCTCTGATCATAATCTCCTCAGAGCTTTGCTCTGTTCGCTCAACCTCTGCTCAGAGCTTTGTTCAGAGCCAAAAAAGAAAAACTCCAAGTGATGAAGAAAAAGCTCACTATTATAGCAACTTGTTCCCTTCTCATTTATTCTCGAAGAGTCAAAATTGATATTAGTCCCCTTTAACACGAGGAAACAAGTTGCTAAAGATTTTTTGACGTTTTCTTTAAATTTCCAATATCCACCAATCGTTGACCGTTTACTTTTCTTACTTCTCACCTAAAAACTGAAAGTTGGTGGAAACTTAATTTTCTCGTGTGGAGGGGGACTTACATACATAGTTAATCTAGGTATATATTTTTGAAACCAAATATCTACTGGCAGTGGCATTGTGAATGTGATCGATATATTTAGAACGTTCAGAAAAATGAGATTTCAGGATTTTTTGAGCGTCCAACAGAGAGATTAAAGGAAATCCAATTTTGTTTAATCAATAACTACCTACATACCTATTTTCACAGAATAACTGACAAAAATTTTGCCGAGGAACACTGTTAAACTCAGATTGCTGAGGACTTTGGGATCTATTAATATTAATAGCAAGATTATTACTATATATGTAATTAATAAATATTTAAAGTGAAATTTAAAGCACTTACAATTTCAAAATTTAACAGATACCTTTTTAAAGATTGAAAAAACCGCTTTATTTTTCACTTTACAAAGTTACATTACAGCCATCATTGTCATTCTTGATATTGTCAGATTCGGATATTTCCTTTATTATATTAGGTCTGTTCGCTTACTTGCCCAAAACTGCCACATTCTACCAGTTTTTTTTATATGAACTTTGACAGTCTTGGGCTAAAAATGGTAGAAGTGGGTAGGTTTGGGAACTAAAGGAACAATGTTAATGTATTATGGTTTTAAATTAATGGGGGTTACCGCGAATAAAAGTTCACGTGACGTGAATGGTGGTAAAAATTCCCTCGAAATATAATGGTATTGGGAAAACATTTTTCAGGGGAATTTAACTGTCATTTTATTGGATTTTTATTTTGAAGGATATTCGTAATAGCAGACAAATTTTGGGGGGATTCAAATATTCCGATGGAGACAAAATTATCGTCAAGATTTCCGTCTTCCGTTAAATGTTTTTGAAATTATATTTTGGTAGGTTCTTATCCTATAATAAAACCCATTTTTAAGAAATAGCAGGTGTGAGACATAAGTGTGTGTTGAACAAGAAAGAGGAGCAAATTATAGTGATAGGTATTAGGTATAAAGTTATAAGAATTGGAGTGCAAGGAGAGCCGGTAAATTCTGTATTTAAAAAATCTTCTCGTATATATACAAAAATTCTAGAAATTAGCTATTCGATCAGCTTATACTTCTGCGAATTTTTTCATTCTCAAAAAAAATGCTGAATTTTTGTTTTTGACGGAGTAAATTTACCTAAGTTTGGATCTGATCAAATATTTACAAAAAAAAAAAAATTAAGCTTAGTACTCTGATTTCTTAACAAAATTCTAACCTATATAAAACATGGTTTAACGAAAAATTAAAACTCATTTTTACTAATTTCATCACCAAGTTTTATTCGTTTTATTTATTAATACACCATTTAGGTTTTTTTTTAGTGTTTATACAATTATTTATGTCGTTTTTGCTTCACGTTCCGAAATACATTGTAAACAGATCTTACTGCGCAAGCAATAGTAAACAGCGCATCGTAAATAAGTGCGATGGGGACAAACAAAAGTTTATTTTATTAATATATTTAAGTTAAATTGTTTGTTTTTATATAAAAAAAAAATTTAGTAATCAAATTAAACGATTAATGACAACCAGACTACGATTTTAAGCAGATTTTTGTAAAAAAAAAATAGAAAACAAAATGTGAATGGACTTATTTTGGCAATGTAATTGTTCAGAAATTTGTTTATAATTACACCAGCAACATTTTTTTTACATTTTTTAAAATTCAAGAAACGAAATCCGTAAAAACACACAACTGATTATAAGCATCGTACAGCACTTCAAAATGTCAGCAGGTTCAAAGCATCTTAAAAAGCATCATATATTTTTTCAAACAAATGCAATGTGCATTCACAATGCGCATTTATTTGACTTTAAGAAAAACGGTAACCTTGTTCATTTGACATTTGTGAAGTAATAACATACAAAATACAAGTCAGCAAGATATTAAAGTAATTGTTCCGATTTTTTTGCGGAATAATTTGCAAAAATGATTCCGTCTTCTGATAGAGTGACAACAATTCTGATGGGTGACTTTGTATAAAGTTTTTCGTCGGAATATCTATGAAATTATTCCCAATACGCCAAAATTATCTACAAAATTAATCTTTGTCATGGAATGTTATGATTTTGTTTTTTTTTTTTTTTGTATCTGTTTTTTTTTGATAGTGTTGCTAATTTCGTAGTGTTGGATTGTTTAATTTCATAGGTAGGTACCTATCAGTTTCCTAAATTTCATGACCCGTCAATGAACCAAACAGTAAATAATGTATAAAGGTATACCTATAGGTAATGTAAGGGTATCTATACCTATATTTACATAATTTGTGTTGTTAACGGTTGATTCAAAGAAGAAAAAAAAAACTGTTTTACTTTGGTTTCGTCAAATGACTCTTATCTTGAATTGAATTTCGTTATAAATGTTGATTATTCTTGTGGTTGAATAAATTATCAGGCTCACTAGTCACTATCAGTACGACCATACGGTTAACTAGAATAGAACCATTTATCAAGCTCTCCTGCCTAATTAAAAAAAAATATGACAGCTAATGGCTTCAGCGATAATATCACATAGAAAATTAAAAAATTTTTGGACACAATTATTTTATTTTATGAATTTCTTTTTAATTTTGATAAGAAACGACACTGAGCTATAGGTATATTAAGATAGCATAGTAAAAAATAACTTTGGCTAGTCCATATATTGCCCAATAATTATCACAAATATTCCGAGAAAACAAAAAATTAACACACTTTCTTACAAAAATTCTTTGATAATAGTTTTTTTGAAACTATTTTAAACAGTGGGCCTCCTGTTTGGATTATTTTTTAATCAAAAAGGTACGTTATTTTGAAACGGATAGGTGTTATGCTTCTTAAAACGCAGCATTTTGAATAGATTATAGGTAGGTAGGTATGTACCATAAAAAGGTTGTGCTCAAGCTGCTCAATATAGACCGATCCTATATAGTACTATATTATGCACAAACTCTCAAAGCGAGCATGATCTTAAGGCTTCTTGCACCAAGCAGATCCCAATTTAGAATGTAGACTGAGATCTTTTCACAAAATCATCCATTTAACAGACGGACAAAGCCAAAGCTATTATGAATTTATTGACAAAAGATTTTGGAAAATAGACCAGAAGCCGTAACTATAGTTTTTTGGAAAATATTTTTTTTTTTTACTGTAACATAATATCAAAAAAAAAACCTCAACACCGTTCCTTTACACTTTAAAAAATATATCTTGAAATCACTTTACCCCGGTTAGAAACAAAAAAAGCACCGCTTTTATAATAACACGTGTTTTTAGTACCTACACGTGTACATATGTGTTTAAATTTTTTTACAACACGTGTAGGTTAGGTACACGTGAACGTGATACGTGTAATTAGATACACGCTTGAAATTGATACCTCTACTATGAACTATAATAGGCATAGAGCGGGCTCTGAGCGAATAGAGCTCACTCCGAACAGAGCGTGACCTGAGCACACCGATCTATTTAAGAAACTCAATTGAGCATACTGAACTCTCATATGCTGAACTCTCATATGAATCTGTCAAATTACATGAAAATTGTATGAAGTTAGCCGCGTTCAGCTTTGTGCTCGATGTGCTCGGTCATTTTTTTCGAGCTCATCGAGCGAGCCCCGGTCGAGCACTGAGCTAAAAAAGAAATGCAAGTTAAAAAGTAACATAGTTTTCTTTTTGACAGCTCAGTGCCACGCTCGGGGCTAAAAAAGAAAAACGCCTAAAGTCTCTTTTCACACGAGGAAACTGAGTTTCCAGCAACTTTCAGCTTTTGGATGAGAAGGGCACCAAGTAAGAGGATTGAACGGTCTACGATTGGTGGGAATTGGAAATTAAAAGAAAACGTCAACAAATCTCCAGCATTTTGTTTCCTCGTGTGAAAGGGGACATACCTCAAAACATACGTTCCAAAATTTCAAACTGATCCATAGTAAAATGTATGCAAAACTTTCGGGATGTGCTCCAGATGTGTATTGAAAGTAGTTCTGTTCGCGTACTTGCCCAAAAATGCCAGATTCTATCAGATTTTTTTTTTTTTATATGAACTTTGACAGTCTTTCGGGCTAAAAATGGTAGAAATGGGTAGGTTTGGGAAGTAAACGAACAAGGTTAGTGTATACCTAATGCTAACGCATCAACACTTTTTGTTTAACGTTTTGGAACTCAGACGATCTTAAATTAAAAACGATATTTAAAAAAGATATGTGACTTGGTATACTATAGATATGTATATATAGGTCACAGATTTTGAAAAAAAAAACATTTCTCAACTACCAGTGACTTGAGTCTACCATGTGATGAGAAGGTAAATAATTGAAAATAATTTTTGAGAGATGACATCATTTTTAGCCTTAAAAACACTTTCAATTTTCATCTGAAACACTTTAATTACTCACTCTGTAGAAATTATATTCTTTGTTCACTTTATACACATAGTTTATACCTATAGAAATAACATCAGTATGTAAATAAAGAATGGTGAATCAAAAATTAAAAAAAAAAAAAAACTAGGAGCTATCTTTAAAGTAAATACCCAAATATACGTAGGTACATAATATGAAGCTACATAGCCTATAAATGATTTCTCAAACCTAACAACAGTTCAAAGAATTTATATAAAAAAAAAAAAAAACAACAAACAAAAACAGATAACCATGTATCTTTTGTGTACATACTTAGCTATCTACATGTATTATGTACATAGATTTAAATAATGTATCTTTTCTCTTTCGCAAAGCCGACCTATGTTGGGTGCCCGCCAAATTGTCGTCTCGATATTCCATTACCCTCGCTATATAAGTATGTACCTACAAATTCGTCTACAAATAGTTGTTTAGTGGCACCAACAGTGGCGTCACTAGGGAAATTAGGTTGAATGTATCGAGAGAAATTTCAACCAAAACAACAACAAAATGTTAAACGCGCTGTCACCCTCGACGACGGTCGACCTCGACTTCTTGGGGTTTTTATCATATACTATATCTTTATATATCCGATGGGATTTTCTTTGAAAGTGCGAATGTCCCTCGCAACAACTTGTTGCTTCATATATTTTGAGGGGGGGAATTATTGTCACCTTGTACATACAAATTTTGCAAAAACGAAACACGTGCTTATTTGAGACAGACTATCAGTCTATATGGTAAGGCGGAATTTCATTTGTTGTCATAATAGAAATTAAAAAAAAAAAAATTGAGTTTGCGTGTTGGAAATTCAATTTCTAGGTTTTTCTATGTTCTTTCTATAATTTTTGTGTGTATGGCTATAAGGTCTGTTTATTTGAATTCGGGTAGGGAACTTTTACTTGTTCTCGATTTGTTTTTGTATATACATGTAGGTATGTACGTATTGGCGATTTGATGGCAAAAAGTTTTGAATAGTGCCAATACTATTCTTATTGAATTCTTAATTTTAAATTATAGTTTTATACTGCAGATATGACATTATTTATTATATTCAAACATTATGGCTGAGACAAAATATTCCGGTAGCGTAACGGATACAACTATTGGCACTTTCCCTTTTTTTGAACCAACTATATTGGCAAACCCTCATTCATTAACGATTTTTTTAAAAAATTATAATTATTTTTTTTTTTAAACTGTATCTTATTCCTCACAATTGTACCTCTTTAGTTGATGTGTGGTAGTGAAGGTGTTGAGTGTTGACAGGTTTTAAAAAAGTGATAAACTAGCAAAATTATGTGTGTTCTTCCTACATAGGTATATGAGGTAAATTATACTATCTCGATGGTAAAGCAAAATTATCTTCCCCATATCCATCATATTAAATTCCCACAGGAGTCCATGACTCAATATATACTGGTTTTTAAGTCACAAATATTTGTTAAAGGTCAACTATTTTCATATGGGCCAAAGGAGAACATAAAATTAATTATAATCTCTGAATGCGAACAAAAATTCTTATCTTAAAAACTTCAAAAAATATGATTCATTTTTAAATTAAAATTTTTTTTATTTCAAAAACTGATTTTTTTTTTTATTTCGTTTTACTTACTAATTTTCAAATTATATATGTACATATATGTACATACATATTTACGTGTGTATGTGAAATCTACAAAAAATCATTCTTATCATTTTGGGTTTCAGTATACACAAATAATTTCAAAAGGCAGGTTGATATAGTGTTAGGTACATATATAATTATTTATGGTTATATCGTCTGTAATTCTAAAGAAATACATTTAAGCCAGTGTTGCCAAATCTCATGATTTATCATGACATGATTTATTAATCTCATTATTTTTTATTTTTTCTTAAAAAAAACAAGCAATAAAATATTTCTTTAGACTTACTTGAAATTTCAAAACAAAAAAATAGGTAGTCCTGCAGTATCGATGGAAACTGGATTTTGGTATAATAAAGCCTTCTCATGATGTTCTTAAGAAACTGTCAAAAGTCCACATCGATATGAGCACCGCTAACAACTTAACGGGGAGTTAGAAGGGCCCCAAAATCTTTATTTTTCAGCAGTAATAACTCCCATATGGTTAGTTTTTATATTAAAATACTTTTTTTCATAAAAATTACCGTTTTCGAAATAAACCAATGGGAATACCTAGTTAAGGGTTTTTCTTTCTATTTTAAATTTTACTTATTTAAAATAATATTAATTCTTGTCTATAACAGAGAAGGCCAAAATATTATATGTACATATTTGCAAAATTAGGTACCTAACCAGTGGCGGATCCACGGGGGGGTTTTCGGGTCCGGACCCCCCCCCCCCCCATGAGCATTGAAACCAAATATTTTTGTATTAATTTATTTATTTATTAAATATTTACTTCTCTTCGACATAAATTTTGTCTTAATTACAGAAAGCCTATCATTTTATAAAATTTCGACTTAAAATTTCCTCAAGTGTAATGAATAGGTATAGCTACCTCAAAAACTTCAAATGCAAAAGGAAAAAGGAGTATACCTACTTACATTAGATTGCGTAGTAGTTTTATACGGTTTTCTAGAACCTAGATTTTGTTTGAAATTTCAATCAAATTTCAGTGTTAATAGAAACTAAAAAAAAGAAGATTTCGCAGTAATCTACTAGATTACGAAATCTGAAAATGCATGGGAAATCTTGTTGATTTTGATGAGATTTGGTGATTTTTGATCGAAATCTAGATTTTGATTCGGTGTGTAAAGGCTATAAAGCCTATATGATGGAAACTTAGTTTAAGGGATACGGTATTTTAAATTTTGAAGATTTAGGCAATTTGTCATATCTCTCCAAAGCAACATATTAAAATACTATTCGATATTATAAGGGCAAAAAGAAGTAAGCACCACCATTTTCGATTTTGAAAAAGAAACTGTGCTGCATTGTGCTCAACTTGTGCTGCGATGTGCCGTAAATATTTTTGAAAATTTTGAGGATGAAATTTTTCCAAAATAATTTTTTTCTAAAAACTTTAAGTTGTGCTCAAAAAATGATACAGCCGAAGAGATACAAAAATCGCATATTTCTGACTTTCACGACCGAACGCAAATGATGCTAAGGAACTTAGCGTGAAATTAGCACCGTCATTTTCCATTTTCAAAAAAAAAGTTTTGCTATATTGTGCTCAATTTGTGCATGCGATGTGCCGTAATGTATTTTTTAAATTCGCAAATTTGCAAATTTTAGGGATAAATTTTAATTTTGCAATTTTTTTTTTCAAAATCACGATTTAAAAAAAATTATACTTGTGCTGTTTTAAGCTGCTGCTGTTTTTGCTTGTTTGTTTTTTTTTTTTTTGAAAATCGAAAATGGCGGTGCTAACTACACACATAAATAATGTAGCACAAAGCCCGCGCAAGTTTTATTTTTCTTTAAATTTTCTATTCGTAATTGGACCCCCCCCCCCCCATGACCAAATCCTGGATCCGCCACTGGTGCATAGATACCTTTATACTGTTCATATTTTCAGAATATATTTTGATTTTCAGATTAAATTAGATGAAAAACATTTGAAGAATTTTTATACTTAAACAAATTAAGACTGTGTGTTAGAAAAACAAAATAATGTAGTAACGTTTTTTTTTTTTTTATTTTATTTTCAGATTGACTAGAGACGATTCTATATTTTTGTTTGTCTTCATCTTGCTCCAATAAATTAAAAGCAAATCAAAATGTTTCCTTTTGTAAGTATCTACCAATCAACTGTACATATATGCATATTAATTTAGTAATGTTTTCTTTTCTTTTTTTTTTTATTTACTAACATGTGCAATGTTAATTTTTTTTTTTTTTCTTAAACAAACCAATTTCGTACACAAACCAATTTTGGACAAATTATTTTAAAATTATTTAAATTAAAAAAGACAAACAATATAAAAACATTGTGTTATACTTCATGAGTGTTTCATATAATATATTTAAAAAAAAAACACAAATAATGCTCTAAATCACACAAATATGTCTGCTTTTAAATATCCCTCCCTCATTTCGAACAGACAAAAATTTAAGAAAAAAAAAACCTAAATTTAAACTTCTACGTCATAATTTCAATTAGTAATTTTTGCCCTAAGTCTTATATACACGTATAATCTATATCACTCATGTATATGAGAAACCGACTGAAATTTGCATTAATACGTATATGTAGATATGGTGATTAACAAATAAATTTTTTCTAGACTGTGATTCATATGTAGATCGTACCTATCTACATTAAAAATATTACATACGTAAGTATTTTAGAAAAACCGGCATGTGTAAGCTCAATAAACCAAAAATCGTTTATAACTAGTTCTCGCTCAATCATTACACACGCGTTGACGAGTCATTTTATAAAAGTGACAGTAATTCAAGTTGACGTTATCTAAAATTCCCAAGTTCTCTTGTTAAATATTTACGATGACAACTTATATAGCTTTGAATTGTTTTTCATTCACCTAAGAATAATAAGTATAGGTATATACATTCTGATCAAACACTTTCCTTTCAAGATAAGCGAAGCGTAATTAGGGATGGTAAAAATTATAGTTTCATAGCTATAAGTGTTTGTATACTTTGGAGATAGAAATACCTACCTAATAATAAAATCAAAAAAATAGGTGAGGTGTTGTTTATACGTCACAAAATTTTGTAACAGTCTTGGACTTTGGATTTAATTGTTGTTAACTTAATAATTTTTCTGTGTGCCTTAGACAATGGAGAGCAATTAAATGTTCACCATTTTACAAATTTTTTTGATGTGTAAACATCTATACCTACTGGCGGTAGAGTGAAAAAAGAACGTAATGTATCTTGTGATTGAGATTCTGAGCCTCACGTTACGTTACATATGTTTACACATCTTAACCGTGAGTCCTGGCCACTCACACTTTTTGTTTTTTGGAGAGGGAATACTCCAAAAATTTTGTTTTCTAAAGATTTTGAGGATTGAAAACTCCAAACTGTTAGAAATTACTATGAAGAAGAAACAAAAATTTGGCTAAAAACTGTATCAACTTTTTTAAACATTATTTTTTGTTGAGTTTTTGAAAAAAAAAGGAGTATATTTTTTGAAAATTGAATATGCTATCTACACTGTATAGGGTGTTGTGCATAAAATGCAAAACAAAAATAGACCGTGTAGTTTGAGTCGAGATGATAAGATGGGAGAGGCAATTTTCTAAAAAATCGACTTAAATAAGAACAAAATTATTAAAAATCAACGACAACACTTGCAATGTCATGTTATAGGTACTTTTTTTTTTATTAAACCAGAAATCCATCAATTAATTCTTTTTTTTTAATTTAATTATTTTAGTGAACACCTAACTTTGGAAAC
The DNA here is from genome assembly GCA_929447395.1 of Epistrophe grossulariae. Classification (NCBI taxonomy): domain Eukaryota; kingdom Metazoa; phylum Arthropoda; class Insecta; order Diptera; family Syrphidae; genus Epistrophe; species Epistrophe grossulariae. The sequence goes on along the minus strand of OV839568.1, from coordinate 31,068,496 downwards.
ATTAATTTTCAAAAATTTAAATTTTGTTTCAAAATTTTGAAAAAAAAAATTAAAACAATTTTTTACAAACTAATTTTGTTCAAAATGTTATATTATTGAGTACTATTTTTGTTTTTAATATTCAATGTTCAATATTTTTAATAGTCAAACACTGAAAACCAGATGCTTAAATATCTTCTAGTTTTTGAGAAAATTGAAAAATAAAAATAAATTGAACTACATCTCTTAATTAGTTTATCAATGAAATATGATCTTAAACAACGGATTTAGGTCAATTGAAGGGAAATTTATTTTTGTTAATTGATATTGATTTCAAATCTTATTCATTATAGTCCAATCATTCAAATAAGAGATTTAAGGCATTTGACTCCAAAAAAATCACCGAAAAGCTGGAATTTGGTATAGATATTTTACAGGGGGTTAAAAGCCCCTAAAAATTGTTTTTTCATGAATATCTCCCAAATGGTTAGTTGTACATAAAAAATGTCAAGGACTAATTTGTAGCTTAGAAAATTTGCTACAAAAAAAAAATGAAAATACTTTTCTTAATAAAAATAACCGTTTTCGAAATAAACCAATCGGCAGGGTGATTGGTTTTATTTTTCTATAGACATAGTTAAAGAAATTCTGCATTTTGTGATAAAAGAATCAATTTTTTCATTATTAGTACATAATATAAACACGATTTTAAGATATTGGGCCAATGTTATGTTCACAACTTTAGGTGGGAAGGGCAAATTAAAAAAATAAATAAATAAATGGAAAATAAATATTAAAAAAAAAAACGGCAGCACTTACAATATGATATTAAAGTTTTTTTTTAAAGCCAAGAACTCATTCTTTAATTATGTTTTCAAATGAAATCAATAATTATGTAATTTTAATGAAGTTATTTCAGTGCTTAGTTTTTAAATAAATTATTTTCAAACTCAAAATTTTGAAAATAAAATTCGAAAAAAAAAACTTATACATAATAATGTTTTTTTTTTCAAAATTTAACGTTATTAGGTACTAATTTGGGCTGTAATTTTTGATCCACTAATTTATTTGTATGTTGAATGCTAAATACCAGATGGCAGTAAGTCTCAGATTTTAAGAAAATTGAAATTTACAAAAACTCTCCTTTGTTCCCAGAAATATTAAAAACCGTCATTTTTGAACAAAAATAAAACCATTGATTTTGACTTTCTATACATAAGAAATTAGTCCAATAAATAAAAAGTTTTACCCATATTATTAAACTTCTGGAAATTTCATCAAAATCAGTTTAAAGTAGTTTTTTTTTTTTTTTTTTTTTTTTTTTTTTTAATCAACATAAAATGCCCCACTGTAGGTACATTTTGCAACGATGTTTACCCATATTAAACTGAGCAAACTGCATATCAATAATTTTTTTTATTCTTTTATTTTTATTTTTATTTGTTTGAAAAGAAATTAAATGAGCGACTAGGTCGAACGTAATATTTGTTGTTGGGGTTCAAAGCTTAAATGTGTTGTTGTTATGAGACAAGCCAGTTCTATAGGTAATTTTTGGAATTTTTCATTTATGAAATTACATAAAAATCCTCCGCACCAAATTGGAAACAAACCCCAACCATTTGTATACATGGTTTTAGCGCGATGTAGATAGAAACTACAACAAACCCACGATTCGACGGGTACAATATGACCAAAAATATATTTTTTTGGACTGCTCGATCATAGGTACTTATAATATAATGTTAGATTTGATTTGTTTTACACGAAACCACAGGCTTGCAAAGGCTTAAGCTCTTTTTTAGCTTAAGTCAGTAATGGACTTGTGAATTGAAAAAAATTTAATTTATAATGCAAGTTGGGATTCGTGAATTGAAAAATTTTCAATACATAAGCTAGCCTAGGAGAATTTTCAATTCATAAATTAGCTTAAACTTGCTTCATAAACTAGTTTAAGCTATAGATTAAACTAGCTTAGGAATTGAAAATTTTTCTATTCATATATCACCAACTAGTAGCTTATGAATTAAATTTTTTTCAATTCACAAATCCCAACTAGCTTATGAATTGAAATTTTTTCAATTCAAAAATCCCAATTTTTTCAATTCACAATTCCCAACTAGCTTATAATTGAATTTGTTTTCAATTCACAAATTCCAAAAACTTTGTTAATTGCATATTTTTCAATTCAAAAATCAAAAACAGCTTGATGGCTTAATGTTTTTTTTTTAATTCATAAACTCACAACCCTGAGTAAAACCCGCTTATCTGAAACACTTTTTTTATCCCCGAGTATTTGGCGACCAATTATCTTTAAAACTCTCCGCTTGGGTAAAACTTGCTTAAGTGAAAAACCCGGAATAAAATTTTATATTTTTCATTGAAAAAAACTCCCTTAAGTGAAAAAAAGTTTAATCGAACAGAACAATAAATTTGCTGAACGCTTTCACTTCCTTTTTATTTTTCACCTCCATCAAATTTTCACCATAAAAATGACATTTGAATTTCTGATATGTCACAACCGTTTTTGGATCCGCTTAAGTGAATTTTTTTTTACCTAAGCGGAATTCGTTTAAGTGAAAAACCTGCTTAAGTGAAAGAAAGACCGTGACATTTTCCCGTTTCTCTTAAGCGGGTTTTACTATACTTGGTCCCATATTAAATTATGAGAAAATGAGAGGTCGTTTGAAAGTCTCTGCTAACCTTGGAATGGAACCGTCCTGCCTTACGATAGTCTCAACATGGATTCCCCCTTTAAAGCTTAATTTATAATTTATACTGTAAATGCCCTTGAACTGCAGTATAAACTTCAAGTTTATTCGTTTAAATCGTACATCGAACAATGCAACTAACGACGCTGATCGAGAACGTCTTATATACTATACCGTCTCAACCTGGATGTCCCATTTAAGGCATCCTTTTATACGGTCAAATATCTTAAAATTTAATCATTTAAATGGTAAAATTATATCCGTATAAACCTAAAATTTTTTTGTTGTAATCTATAATGAAGAAAATCAGTCTCTAAATCTTACTCTTGGCACCAAGATCATACCTCTAAGTATGTTTTGTGAATTTACCGACCTTCGCTCCTTAAAAGCTTAAGATAAAATGCTATTCTAACAGACAAACTTATATTTTCAAAGCTTCTTAAGTATCTATCTTTTAATTTTGAAAACTATAAAATTTCCTGTTTTTTTTAAGACAAAAAAAAGAACCAAAAAACATTTCATAACATATATGTTTCTCTCCATTCTAAAAATAACACAATGTTAAAAATAAAAATAAAATTAAAAAAAAAAAAAAAAAAAAACTGAACAAAATTTTAAATAAACCGCCATATATAAAATAAATATTAAAAAAAACTTACATCGACTTCTGTATTGAATTTGTAGGGCTCGGGTAGACCACAACCGACTCCACCCCAAAATCAATACCAGTCACCGAATACCAATACCCCATTCGGTGGTGGATGGAATCAACCGTCAACTCAGACACCAACTCATGGGGGATATCCACCCCAACAATCAAATGCTCCTTATCCAACCGGTCCTAACTATCCGTATCCGAATTCAACTCCAACAGTCAATCCAGCTCCTTATCCAAATTATGGTCAAGCTGCTCCTGTTGCTAATCATCCTCCATATCCGGGTTCATCTTTTCCACATAATCCTCAACAACAATACAATCATCCACCATATCCCCCATCAAACACACCCACTCCTTATCCCCCATCATCATCATCATCATCATCATCGCCATATCCCCCGGCTCCTGTTTCAGCAATTCATCATCTACCCTCTCATCAACATCATGACCAGGGATATCCTCCTACCCAAAAACAATCCCCCTCCCACACTCAACCGCCGTATCCGGCACATCAAGCACAGTCCGTATATCCACCCCATGCACATAATATGACTTCTCCAGGTGGAAATAACGCGGCATCAAACTTGGCTAAGTGTTTCGGCGAAATGACCAATCGGCAAAGTGTTGTCAAAAAAGAGGTTTGTGTCTTGGATTGTTTTAAATTTTTTATTTTTTATTTTTACTTTTTTATTTTTCTATTTTCCTATTTTTTTATTTTATTTCTATCTTTCCTACTAACAAATCAAAATGATTTTTTTTTGGCGAACATGCACACAAAAAAAAAAAAAAACAAAACGGAAACAGGAAATCGGTTTTATGTCCAATGGACGAGTATGATATTGTTTCACTTATTATTTAATTTATGAAAGTTTTAAAATGCATGTTACATCTACCTCTATAAATTTTCTCACTTACTTTAGTTAGGTACTATACAGAAGCTTGTAATGCTTTTTTTTATCTCAATTTTATTCTCGCTTTTTATTGACGGACAATAGATTTATCGTATATGCATGTACATCTTCGCTCTGTGGGGGTTTTTTTTTTTCTTTTTATTTTTAATCATTTTTACTTGACACGATGACGATGTTTGTTTGAATTTGAATATATAAAAAAATTGCCTTTATCATGCAATTGAAATAATTACAGTAAATTCTTTTCTTCTTTCAAATTGACAAGCAACACAGCAAAAAGAATACAAATGTTTTATAAGTTGTCCGTATATACGATTATATTGATCAAATGTTTTAATTAGGTTCTAAAGTTCTAGCTTGTAGGTATGCTCTTACAAAAGTTTTAAGAGAATAGTTATAAATATCAGTTTTTTTTTAATTGTTTAAGACTAATACTTTAAGACGCGTAGGTTAACTGATTTAAATTTAATATCCAGTGGATTGCATTAGTAATCTAGCTAACCGGTCAGCTGCTTTTGCCACCAACACGGAGATACGAACAAAATTATCAAATTTTTAATTAATGTGTACACATCAGCTAGTTGAGAAAACTTGTCTTATTTCGACCAAAATGTAAGTTCCCCGCGTTGTTTAACTATGTTTTCAGCTTAGTTGGAAAATAAGCTGATGGACTCGTTGGAAGCCTCCATTATAGTTAAACAAACATTAGTCATTTGAAAACTCGTTGAACGCACTCATTTAAAGTTGACAGCTACTCACTCACACCTTGATGAAATAATTTGTTTGTACATTGTACTTCTGTTAGCTATATCCTACTGCAAAGCAGATGCAAAAAAGAGTCGTGTACGTGTTGTTTTTTTACATGCAGATATACCTACAGCATTTTGTATATTTTAAAGAAAACAAAAAAACAATCATGGGGTTATTAACCTATTTTTGTATTTCCTATATTTTTGCTTTTAATTTATAATTTTTTGTTTACGAAACAAATAAGCACTTCATTAAGAGCTTCAATATTTTTTTTCCGGCTCGTTGTTTCTTCATACAAATTGAAACGTTAAAAGTGCTCTACGTGCAAAAGTTAAAAGTTAGTGAACTCTTGCAGCACCGTCTGCAGCTAGGATTGTAGCTGCTTAGCAAACAAAGAGAAGCGTGAACAAGATCTCTCCTTTAGAAGGCAAAATCACTACACTCCATTTCTTTTTTATGAGCAAACAAATCCAAAAAATACCAATTTTAGATTTTTGACAGAAAAAGTAAGGAATCTCACTGAGGAATTTGGTGTGTTCACAAAAATGAGATCTCAAAGAATTTTCTCACTCCTCAGAGTTTTGACAGCAAAGCTGAGAAATTTTTTATTGAGGAACCCTTTTCAGGTAACTGAGATTGCTGAGATCTCCGATATCTCATTTTCCTGAACAATGCCTATTATTTACATACAACATACTTTCAGATTTTTGAGATCTTAAGAAACCTGATCTGGCTAATTCAATTTGTGGGTATTGAATATTTTAAGAACTATTTCAGTTGCAGCTCCAGTACCAGTTACAGCTTTTTTTCTATTGTAGTTTTTGTATTGAAGTTTTTCTCGTCTACGAAATCATTACGTTGTAGTTAGATTGTCGCACCCAGAGGTCTGGCGATCGAATTTCCGTCTCTTCCATCTAAAAACAAATTATTTTCTACTGTCTCCAGTGAGGAAACGTCAAATCCTCCAAGATTAGAGGATTAGTTGACTTTTTTGACGTAAAAATCACTTAAAATTCTTTCTCAAAGTTGAGTAGTATAAGGTTCGTTTCTCTGTGATTTTTAGCCCAAAACTGCGAATTTCTACAAATTTTTTTTTATGAACTTTGATAGACTTTTGATTTATATTCTTAGTTTTCCACAGTATGGGAACGTATGTACATATGTAGGTACGTATAGTGTGATAGTCAGCGCAGAATATAGTGCTGTGTAGATAATCACCCTTTAAATGCAGTTAGGACACTTCTGAAAAATGAAATCTCAAGATATTTTTCTCAGTCAAAAAGTGAGCAAGTGAATCCAACATTTTTTTTTTCTTCGGAATTTTGGCAGCAAAGCTGAGAAATTTTGCTGAGGAACCCTGTTCATTTAATTGAGATTGCTGGGATCTTCCAGATCTCATTTTCCTGAAAGTGCCTTATTTTCCCAAACATTGCCTTTTCCGGAGTAAGGGGCCAGATATAGCTTTCATTGAAAACCATCATTGGAAAATTTTAATTTAAAGTTTTGAGGCACTTAAAAAGAGAAATTAGTGGCCCCTAAGAGGGCCAGTTATAGAAAGCTTTCATTGAAACTCATCATTGAAAATTTTAATTTGTTAATTTTGAGGCACTTAAAAAGTGAAATTAGTGATTATTTTAATGCAAATAAAAAGCTGATAACTCAATTATTATTTCTAGTCAAAAAAATATTTCATTTTGGCCCAGCCTATTGCAGGAAATGAATTTCTTTATTTCAATGATTGAACTACCTTATCATTGATCATTGAAATCTTAGAAATCGTTTTATGTGAAAGGTAGGGCCAACATGAAATATTTCTTTGACTAGAAATAATAATCGAGTCATCAGCTTTTCCTTGGCATCAAAATAATCACTGATATCGCTTTTTAGTACCTCAAAAATGAAAATTAAAATTTTCAATGATGAGTTTCAATGAAAGCTATAACTGGCCCCTTATGAATAAAATTTTAAAAATTTCTGATTTTTTAGAGTTTTTTTTTAAATCCATCAATATCGTAGTCATCCTTAAATTGAATTTGACAGTTTATCGCTTGACAGATAGGCAAGAAACTATGTATATAATTTGAACATTGATGTATAATATTTTGATCGAAACACCGTTTTCTGGAGCAAAAAATGTCTGATTTTTAAAACATATTTTTAATAGATCAATATCTTTATCATCGTTGAATGAAATTTGAGAGTTAATAGCTTGTTAGATAAGCAACACACTATATTTTTACTTAAACTAATTATATGCGTTTTTCTTTTTGAGTTCAGAGCAGAGCCTGAACTGTCAAAAAAATATTTGTGTTTCTTTTTTAGCTCTGATCGTTCAGAGCTTCAAATTTGTGTTTCTTTTTTAGTTCTGAGCATGTTCAGAGCATGCTCTGTGAGTTCAGAATAAAATAGTAGAGTAAACGGAGTAAAGGAGTAAAATGCTGAACACAAACGAGATGACATTTGAAAGGCGGGAAATTAAAAAAAAAAAAACATCGTCAAAACAATAAAAAATGGCGGAAGAGGCTGGTTGCTCTAGTGGAGAAGGTAAAATAATAATAATAATTAAATAATTTATAATCATGACAGTTCAGTGCTCAAGTTGTTTCATAATTAAATCAGAGAGAACATACTCCGCACCGAACTTACTCTGTTCACTCAGACTCTGCTCAGTGCTGAGCTCTGAACTCAAAATGAAAAATGCCTAATGTCACTCAAAAGTTTTCCAGAGCAAAGAATAAAATCTACCATTAATGGAATTCTGGCAGTTTATAGTTTGACAATAGGTACATATGTTCGCTTATTTGTTAAAACCTTCCAGATTCTAGCAGAATTATTTTCTTATATAAACTTTGACTAAAAATGGTAGAAATGGGCAGTTTTGGGAAGTATACAAACAAGGCTAATGTATATTTATATTAGCCGAGAAAAATTCAAATTGAATTAACATTATCAACGTCGTGATATTATTATGATCAACGTTGAAAATTTTTTGCATTTGTCAAACCCGCTTAAATGCTGAATCGGTTGTGATAAATTCCTCAACGTGTTAAAACCAAAGAGTATAAAACGCTTTGACACATATATAACGTCAATGCATTTTGTCAACGTTTCGTGTGTAAACATAGCCTATACGTTGACAGTATATATTTCCGATATTTCTGGAGACGTCAAGAAGTCAACGCGTGTTGAAAACATTTACTTTGACTTAGGTTTTATTGGACTTTTCAAAAAATGTTTTACTTTAAAACTCTAGCTACAATATAAATATATAAGTTTAAGTATGTATAAAACATATAATATCCTCCCAAAAATATATAGATTCCTCCTTTAGCTACACAACGCGAATGTGGAATACTTTACCAAACTCATATATTTCCCATCTCATTTCCTCGGTTTCTCCTCTTTAGTCCTCTCAACCCTTCTTACCGCACTTTATTTTAGTCTGTTTATCCAGATCAGGAATAACTGCCATACAACGAATTCGATTTTTAAAATTTTCTCAAAAACATTTCTAATGATTTTTTGCTTAAACAAAATTAAAAATTCAGAAATAGGTTCTTGACATTATTTTAGAGAAAATTGCTTCATTTTGTATTATCTCGTAAATAGAATGAGCAATTTTGATATAATTTTGCTATTCGGTAGTTTAAAGAATTCTACTGTTTTTAAATATTGTGGGTATGCATTTTTACTACTTTTGACATTTTTCTCACTTTTTTGTTGAATGTCATTCAATATCATGTTATTGCTTCGAACTACAAGAATTAGTTTGAGCAATCCAGTCATAAAGTACATATTATTTATTATTACGGTACATATTATATCATTTATCATATTATATATTATCAAGGTATGTATGTATTATTGTTTGGCTTTTTTTCATAACATATTCCTGCTTTTGAATATGTTTTAAAGTTAAATAAAAATAATTTCATCTATACAAAATTAGAATAAATAAATAAAACAAATAAATAGGAATCTTTTTTTCTTTCCACGTGACAATTATTTTCAATAATTAGCATTTCAATCTAGTAAGTGTTAAATATGTTCAAACAAATAGGTAAATAGGTTTTTTTCCTTTTTTAATAAATTCTGTTAAATTCAAACAATTAGTTTGTTTAACCAAAAATTGAACAAATAAATATGTTTGGCTGTTTAATAAAAAATTAGGTTAATTTAAGATTATCTAATATAGAAATGATATTATACATACATATATGTATCAGTATGATATTTGATGCCTTATTTATTTTATTCATTATTTTTGTGACATAGAATGAAGTTGCTCTATAACCTGTTTAAATGGCTGACAATCAGTTTTTAATAGAAAAAATACCAAAATATAGAATACTTGGTTCACACTACCATACTTCGCAGCGCCACCTATTGAACTTTTGTTAAACAACAAAACTTCAACTTTCAAAGAAAACTTTATAAAGGAATAAACTCAAATACAAGAAAATGTGGTAGGCAGACTTTAAAAAAATTATAATAGGTGTGTTTTATTCATTGCTGCATAGCCAGCGCAGCACAAGTCTGAATAAAACGATCACTATACGTTCATTTCAATAATTGAAAGCTCTATCGCCAGCACAGCCATCTTTTTTTTACTGACTTCTTTTCGCCAGCAATCAAATTGTTTTTGTTTGGCAAGCAATGAATAAAACACACTTAATATGTCATGCCATGCTTTTGGTGAGATTTTAATACAAAAAATTGTCACCTTTCTTGGGATGTAAAGTAAAATAAAATAAATGAAATAAATTAAAATAAACAAATAAAATAAATAGGGCGTGGTAGTAGTTGGATTTCCAAAAGAAAACTAGAAAAAATTGGGTGTGGTAGTGGGCGGGATAGTTAACAAACTTCATGTGGATAAAGAGAACTTAATTACATAATTTTAATATTGACGCGACGTTCCAACAACGTTCAATAAAGAAAAAACCAAAACAAAATGATAAAAAGGGCGTGGCACTGGGTGAATTTTACTAAAACCACCTTCTAAACCACTTAATAGGAAATTTTTTTCTAAATTAAAAGGAAATTGTTTCAGCGATTTTCGAGTCTGTAAGCCTCATTTAAACTAACTTTAAATTTTTTATAATTACATATATGTAGATTGTAGACAGATATTAGATAGAAAGATAAATAGAAAGATAGATAGAAAGATAGATATAAAGGTAGATAGATAAATATGCAAATTGTTAAATATTAGATTTTTTAAGAACCTACGTCTTTGTTATTTCTAGGTGTTTTTTTTTTTAATTATTTATTGATTTCTTTTATTTTCTCTAGGGTACTCCAACTGTCCATCCGGCTCAAAATTTTGACCCTGTCAAAGATGCTCACGATCTAAGAAAAGCTATGAAAGGATTTGGCACTAATGAAAATGCTATAATCGAAATTATTTGCAGACGTACAAATGATCAAAGACAGGTAAATTTAAATAAAAAGAAAAAAATATTTGAGAGCAACAAAAAAAAAAATGAGCAAAGTTTAACGAAATGTAAAAAAATCTTCATTGTGAATTATTATAGTGGTTGTTGCCTTAGCTAAAAAACAAAGCACATACATAAACCACAATGGTTAAACTTTTGCTTAATTTAAAAAGCTTTATCTTTAAGGGTTACCAGCTTGGCGTATTTTAAATAATTATTTTGTTTTTTTATTTTAAAGGAAATACAACGTCAATACAAAACTCATTTTGGAAAAGATCTAATTGAAGATGTTAAATCAGAAACAAGTGGTAATTTCGAGAAGCTTTTAGTTGGTCTTCTACGTCCAATTGTCGATTTCTATTGTCACGAATTATGTGATGCAATGAAAGGTATTGGCACAGATGAGGATGTCCTTATAGAAATTCTATGCACTTTATCGAATTATGAGATCCACACAATCAAGAATCAATATTTAAGGAGTAGGTTTCATAAAATTCATTTTTACTGAAAATGTATAGAAATAATAAATTAAATTTTTTTCAGTGTATGGTGCTCATTTGGAATCCGAATTAAAATCGGAAACTTCGGGTAATTTCAAGAGACTTTTAGTATCACTTTGTACTGCTGCTAGAGATGAAAGCGGACACATTGATCCTGCCGGTGCTCAAAATGATGCCAAGGAATTACTAAAAGCTGGTGAGCTTCGTGTTGGTACGGATGAGAGTACATTTAATATGATTTTGTGCCAAAGGAATTATCATCAATTGGCATTGGTAGGTTTTTTTTTTTTTTTTTTTTTTCAAACTAAATCAAGTGATAATTTTTCAATTTATATTTTCTAGATTTTCCAAGAATACCAGAACATGACAGGACATACTCTCGAAAAAGCAATTAAAAATGAATTCTCTGGTGACATTCAAAATGGACTTTTGGCAATTTATAAGTGTGTTACAAATAAGGCTGAATATTTTGCAACACGTTTGCATAAAAGTATGGCTGGTTTTGGAACTGATGATAAACAATTAATTCGTGTTATAATAACACGATGTGAGGTAATTCTTAATACACAAACAAAAAATTATCAAAGTTCCTTATTGAATAATTTTTTTGTAATTCTTTAGATTGATATGCAAGATATTAAGGCTGCATTCGAAGGTTTATATGGAAAGAGTCTCAAGAGTTGGATTAAGGTTTGATATAGATTAATTTAATAAATCGTTTTAATTTCTTTCATACATTTTTGTATGTTTTTTTTTTGTCATTTTTAGGGTGACACATCGGGACATTATAAGCATGCTCTGTACGCTCTGACAGGAGAACAAAAATCATCATAAGATCATAATAAAACATGTTATGACATTCAATTTTTATTTTTTTTTTTCATTCAAATAAAATTAAAATATTATTCTACTTCATGTATTTACGATATAAATGTAAGAAGTCAAATAAATTGAATCTCCTATTTGAAGTTCATCTATTCCTGTTAATGTACCTACATACATACCTACATAATTAATGTGTTATATTATATTAATGTTGGAGTTGAAAAGAAAATTAATAAATACTTTAATCAAATTCCATAAACTATATTATTATTATGTAGCTTTATGTAATTTTTCAATTTTTATATACAAAACTAAAAAAATACAAAGAATAATGTATATTTTTACTAGCTTCTATATATTCTGCAAAATTAAATGTTAATTAATAAATATAATGAATGTTTTTTAAACTAATAATATTTGTTTGTTTTTTTTTTAAGACAATTTTAGGATAAAGATATACTTTCTTCTTAATTTAAAATTTTATGAACAGAATAAAATGAAAAGAATTGGACTTTGGACTTTTCAATTATCCTGTGTAAATGGTTTTTTAAATACAATAGCACCATTTTTTTTAGAAAAAAAGAGAAATAAAAACATCTATTTTTGTATATGGTTAATATCGATAAATAGCTAGAAGCTTATACCTTGGATTCATAGTATTAATATTCAAGGTTTAGGTCTTCAATTTCAGGTCAGGGTTAATTTTGAAGAAAAACTATTGCTGATTGGCAAAAGGTACTAAAGGGACGTTAGTACAGTCAATAAAGCTAAAAAACAGCCCAATTAGGAAATAATCCCTGGAAAGCTGAATTTTAGTATTTAAGTAATGAATTTCGTTTGATATTCATTCTTTATTGAGACTTTTTAAAGACTAAAATTACTTAAAAGTAACTTTTAAAAGCTGGAACCATCAATGCATTGGATATCTTGCAGCTTGTGAAAGATATCGCATTTCATCCTTCACGTCGCGTCGGTCGGTTTTTAACACTATAGTCTAATTCGTTTACAGAATAAGCTGTGTCAGCATGGTTCGACGTTGACGACGACGACGATGTGTGGCTTGGTGAATGTTAGGCTATCGTGTTAACTTATAGACTCCTCATGGTGTTCTTAAGAAACTATCAAAAGTCGCCATCGATACGAGCGCCGCTAAAAATTTGCGGGGATTGAAGGCCCCCCAAAAGGTTTTTTTAGGAATAACTCACAAAAAAAACTTCAAAGACAAATTTGTAGCTTGGAAAATTTCATACAAAAAAGATCAAGATACTTTTTTTCATAAAAATAACCGTTTTCAAAATAAATCAATCGGAAGAGTTGTTTTATAAAGTTAGCTTAGTTAACAAAAATGTGCATTTTGTGATAAATGCATCAATTTTGTTTTATTGTCGGTACATTATATAATTTATTCTTGAATTATGTTTTTAAATTACATTATTTTAGTGCTTAGTTTTGAATAAATGATTTTTAAATTATTAATTTTTCTAATTTTATTCGAAAAATTAAAAGTTTAAAAATCATTTATTCAAAAACTAATCACTAAAAAAATGTAATTTAAAAGCATAATTAAAGAATAAATTACTGGTTTTAAAAAAACTGGACTACGTGTGAGTTAAAAATTTATGCGGTTCCTGTGGCTTCTAAATTGAAAAGTTGATGCAAAATTTCAAAATACATATTGAAAAACGGCATGCTAAAGAAAGTCAACCAACTTTTTTTTTTTTTTTTTCTACAGGTGGAAATCTTCAAAAGACACTTGGTAATATTCGGTACCAAGTAGCGTGGGACTTGTACCGCACTAAAACCACCGGGATATCAGGACCAATCTATGAAAGATCGACAAAAGATTTTTATTTCTTAAATACAAAATCGCATTGGGGGAAGTTTAAAGTTTAAATACTTTCCAATCGCATTTAGACCATCAGCTCATGAGGCTTGGTTCTTCTTAGTCTTCGAACATTGTCACGTAGATTTAAATGTAGTCGCTGATTATGTGATACAGCGTGTTTTCTAACCACTTCTGTAACCATTTCTATTTGTAGATCACGATGAAAGTCGCTATTTCGTATATACCAAGGGGCATTTATTATTCCACGAAGGACTTTGTTTTGAAATTTTTGGATGGTTTCAGCTTTTGTTTTCTTTGTACAACCCCACAGTTGGATGCCATAAGTCCAAACGGGTTTTAGTACTGGGTTGTAAAGCATTATTTTGTTCTGGATAGATAAGTTAGAATTCTTACCCAGTAACCAATACATTTTTCTATATTTTAGGTTAAGTTCCTCTCTTTTCTTTTTAATGTGTTCTTTCCACTTTAGCGTGGCATCCAAAGTCATTCCAAGGTATTTGACAGTATTGGCATAAGGTACATTGATCTTTACTGTTAATAACAATTGGAACATTAATAATCTTTTTGTTGGTAAAGTTTATATGAGTTGATTTTGTTTCATTTAGTTTTATACGCCATTGTTTGGTCCAATCCCTTACTTTATCGGTTGCATTTTGCAATTTTTCTGTAGCCTTCACAACGCATTTATCAGGCACTAAAATGGCAGTATCATCTGTAAATGTGGCCAAGAAAGCATTTTTGTCCACTGGAATATCCCTAGTATATAACAAATACAGTGTTGGTTCTAGGACACTTCCTTGTGGTACACCGACTTTAATTTTATTAAGTTCCGGTTGCGTTGCTCGTACCGTACTCTAAAGAGCCCAATATGCGGACATTTTGTTTATTTACATACCCACCGAGTGAGAAATGTGCCTCATCGCTGGATAAAATGTTGTTCGAAATATGCGCGAAAAGTGGCTACGTTTGAATCAGTAAGTTTTAATAATTTTAACGCGTTGTTCGATTGTAAAGCCATCCATTATCGTAAACGGCAAATATTCAACTAATATCATGACACTTCAAATGACAGCTGAGTTTGACAGGTGTAAAATGCCAGCGTTACCAACTTGAAACCACGAAATGAATGACCCTGTACGATATGAAGAATCCCAAATTATTCGGACTTCTCCGTCAATGTATTAAAGTTTTTGATTAATTTTTTTTTTTAACAAGAAGTCATTACTCGTCCCTAAGAGCAAGTAAAAATTACCCCAATTTATAATGAACTATTGATGTGTTAACATTTATGCCAGCGTGAGGTAAAAACCTGAGCCTTACTTGTAATACGGTCCGTGTCACACATTATAATAATCATGTCTATTATGGAATCCGCAATACTTGATCCGCAGTGATGCTCAGTACAGTGTTCTCTTTTCTTTTCACGACAAATGAGTAGAGAAAAAAGAGTATACTGCTCTGCGAATCATCGCGGATGCAGTATCGCGGATTCCATAATCGACATGAATAATTATAATAACGTATATACCTACGTTGCATTTGGACGAACATTGATGTTTACACATCTTAATCATCGGTCCCGGTACGCAAACAATTTTTTTTTAAAACGTCTATCTTTCTATCTTTGAGTTT
Organism: Epistrophe grossulariae; assembly: GCA_929447395.1. Taxonomy (NCBI): domain Eukaryota; kingdom Metazoa; phylum Arthropoda; class Insecta; order Diptera; family Syrphidae; genus Epistrophe; species Epistrophe grossulariae. Next base: position 31,053,249 of record OV839568.1, on the reverse strand, counting down.
ATCTTGTTTCGTAGAAATTTTCGATTTTTTTTATAACACATTGGTTCACCTTTATCTTTATAAATAAAATACTATCGCCCATGTTCTGCATTCTACTTATTGTGAATTCACATGACGAAATTGAATTTTTATGTTCCAACATTCCTTCGCAATGTTAGTCAATTGGAATTTCGAAAATGAAAATTGTTGTTTTGTATTTCAGTTCATTCCGTTTTCTGAACTTATTCAGTTCACTTTGTTTACACATTCTGAAATTATGTTCAGTTGCAGATATTTGTATTTCTTGCTACAAAATGTAAGAAAAATTTATATTCTTGTTTGTTTTAATATTAAATTATTATTAATTTCGTAGGAAACATAAGAACATACAAATAAAAGAATATACAAAATTCATTTTAACAATTCATATTTGGGGAGGTATATACTCAGGCCCGTCGTCAGGTAAGTCTTATAAATTAGATTTTTCTCGCAAAATTGTTCGGCTAATTTTTTCTATTTTTCCATATAATTGTCAACATTGAATTCATTTTAATCTGCAGTGCAATTTCACTTCAAAAAACAATTAAAAACGGATGAATCTTGAATTTTTTGAAATTTTCGAAAACGAACAAATTGTAAAACATGGAATTTAAATTGACGTGAAATTTCAATTCGATTGCATTCAAAATGCAGAACATGAGCTTATGACTTATTTGATTTAAATAAATCTACGACTAACGAAAAAATAAAATATCTAACCTTGAAAATAATTTTATGAACTCCAAATTTCAGAAAATTTCACTTTCATAAAACTTTAATATGTTTGTAAAATCTGACTAAGTCTAATTTGAGCAATGAATGGTTTTTCCATTTAAAACATTTTATAAAATTTATCTTTACCATCTAATAATAAAAATATAATGCTTACCTCATAAGCGGGAATACGGTTATTGCCACCAATAATAGCTGCCGTTTCGTTGCATTTTACATGCATGTTATTTTTTAAGTTTTCAATACTATGTAATGTTCATATTGCGGATTTCAATTTAAGGTAAATTTTCTTAAAATTAGCATAAAATTTATAATTAAAACTTCACTTTCAATAACAATAGAACAAGGGAAATTTTTATAAAACATTTGAATTTGCAGTCTATTGCTCAAATCCTTAATATAAACCACTGCAACTCTAACTTCCGTACTATGAATAATATGCGTTTATTTCGAGCTTCAATTTACGCTATTCTTATCAGTGTTTATTTGTTTACCTTTCCATATCAATATGAACAGGTTCACCGTGAGTCACCGTTATGTATCTTTATGTGTGCTTTATTCGTAGATTCATATCAAACCATTTGCCAATGCAACCCCTATAACAATTTGATCCAAAATTTTTGAGCAAACAAAAGGGATCGTATCGACAGCAGATAACCACTCTCGATTTCCAATCGGTAAGACAAATAAAAGTTTCGTTTCGTGGTTGTGGATGTGGAAATAACAATACCATTTCAATTTCAAACCAATAAAACAAAAACCTATGCCCTTTCGTCGTATCTAGAACATATTATAGGAGGCAAGGTATAATAAGATAACAAACCTCGCAAAGAGCACGAGTATCATTTGTGATACCGCTAGCGCTGGCTGAAGAGAAAGAGAGAGTGGGAGCCTCAAATAAATGTAGAGCTGCCTGCCTATCAAAAGCTAATAGAAAATTTATAATTTTAGTGTTTCGAAAAAATAGCTTGAGATAAGTCACGTATCTAAATTCTAAATTGAAAAGTTAACCGACGACGGACGTGCCCGAGCAACCATTGTCATATATTTTAGGGAATGGGTCCAAATCTTAGAGTATACCTGTTATCTACCTATATAGAATGAGTTCCCACGATGAGGAAGAATTGCCTATAAGGACAGTTATAAAATACGAGAAGACCTCGTGCTATTTCTGCAACGAGTGGTTGGAATCGCAGACTTTTAAGGTATCACAAATCTCAATTGCAGTCGATTTAGTCTTATCATTTGGAATTTGATTCGATAAAATAATATTTTAAATGTTGTTACTGTTGTTGTGAAATGAAACGCCCTTTATTAATAATAATTTAATCATATATAATAATAATAAAAATAATGTGCAACAAATTGTGCTTAGGAACACTTGATTCATTGTGGTCAAGTGCTGGAACCATGTCCAAATCAATGTTCATCTTATATACAAAGGAAGAAAATGCGGTCACATCTGAGAGATTGTCCCAAATTGGATATGAGAACTTTAACCTCGAACGGATTGGATATCTCGATGGAGAGCCGAATTGAGATGCTCGAGCAGGATATATCTGCTTTGAGATCTGTTCTTAATGAAGAGATTCGACAGCGGTTGCATTTAATAACTGATGTTGGGAGTTTGAGGAAACAAAATCAGGTATAAGAGACTTCTGGCTATATAGAATTTTAATTCATAATTTAATTAATTTTAATGAAGTTTTTCGGATAAAGATAACATTTTCAAACATAAAAAAAGAAAAATATCATTATCAATGAATTTCCTAAGAATTTTTTTTTTGAGCACTTTGCAAACAAAAATAATAAAAACCAAAACATCTGTTAAATGAGGGAGGGGAATTTGAAAATTTGTTTTCGTGTGTTTACTTTATAATTTTTTGTTTTTTTTTTTGTAGGTAATTAGGTGTTTGTGTCGTAGATTTTTGGTAATAAAATCCACAGTTAGTCGCACGTAGTGAATCATATATTATGTAGTTATATATTGATTTGAAGATGTCTTTTTTTTTATAATAATTGATGATGTTGGTATGTGCAATATTATTTGGAAGTACGTTCACCTACCTGAGAAAATAAAAGTAAACAGAATATTGTAATTAAAAAAAAAAAAACAAGTTTTTATAAAATCCATAAAAAAACACATAAAACAAATTTTATATAATAAACATTTACAACGACGAGGTTGAATTAAAATCGTTAGAGGTGTTTTCGAAAAAATATAGGTATAGCCTATTGAAAGGTTAGAAGATTTTTGGGTGAACGTTGCATTTAGTACATGATAGCTATTTTACTTGATGTGTACAATGGTTTAATGTGAATGTAGAGATAATTTGTCGAGGTTGTTAGCCCCCACCCACCATTTTGCAATAAGGGTGTAAAAAATATTCCACGATGACACAATAGCTTTAAAGTCTCAAAATTTTAAAAACTATTCATCTAATATTACTTACTTACTTACTTAAGGTGGCGCTACAGTCCTGTGTGAACTATGGCCTCACCCAACAAACTTCTCCATCTAGCTCGGTCCCTATAGCTAGATGTCTCCAGTTGCATACTCCAAGTTGTGTGAGGTCACTTTCCACTTGTGTGCGCCACCTGATCCTCTACTGCGCTGTCCTGTGGGCGTGGATTCGAAGACTTTCCGGGCCGGAGCATTGGTTTCCATGCGCTCTATGTGACCCAGCTATCTAAGGCGTTGGACTTTTATCCTCCTGACTAAGTCTACGTCGCTGTACAGCCCGTACAGCTCGTCGTTCCATCTTCTCCTCCACTCACCTTCTATGCATACGGGACCGTAGATCTCTCGAAACGACCCAAGGTGCTTTCATCCGCTTTTGTCATAGTCCACGCTTCTGCAAGCTAACAGGACTGGGATGATGAGGGTCTTATATAGCGACACTTTTGTTGCTCGAGAGAGGGCTTTGCTACTCAATTGCAAGAGTAATTCTTCATTTGATCTCAGCGCTGGTGTTGTTTTCTGCATTCATAGCGGAGCCCAGGTAGACAAAGTCCTTAACTACCTCAAAGTTACATCTGTCGATGGTGACGTTTTGACCGAGATGTCGGTGTTGTAGGTCCTTTCTTGATGACAGCATGTACTTTGTTTTACCCTCATTAACCGCTAAACCCATTTTTGCCGCCTCTGTCTCAATACTCACAAAAGCCCCATTGACATCGCGCTGAGTTCTTCCGATTATGTCAATGTCATCAGCATATGCGAGTAATTGGACAGACTTTTGAAAGATAGTGCCTCTAATGTTGACGTGGGAGCTCTGCACTATTCTTTCAAGAACGATGTTAAAGAAATCACATGACAGCGCATCGTCTTGTCTAAAGCCTTTTTTTTACATCAAAAGGTTCGGTTAAGTTGTTTCCAACCTTTATCGAGCAGCGCGATTTCTCCATGGTCATCCTGCACAAACGGACGAGTTTGGCAGGGATGCCAAAACTAGTCATGGCTCTATATAGTTCGTCCCTGTAGATGCTGTCATATGCGGCCTTGAAATCGATGAAAAGGTGGTGGTTGTCGATTTGATGTTCTTGGGTTTTTTCCAAGATCTGCCGTAATGTGAATATTTGATCGACTGTGGACTTTCCTGGTTTAAAGCCACACTGATAAGGACCTATCAGGTTGTTGACGATTGGCTTAAGACGTTCACATATTACGGAACAGAAGATTTTGTATGCGATGTTTAGGAGACTGATTCCTCTATAGTTGGTGCAGTTTAGAGGGTCTCCTTTTATCAGTATCGGGCAAACAATGCTGTGGTTTCTTTCATCGGGAATGTTTTCTTCCGACCATATTTTACAGATAAGTTGGTGCATGCTCCTAACCAAATCATCTCCAGCTGCTTTGAAAAGCTTGGCATTTAAGCCGTCTGCTCCAGCGGCTTTGTTGGACTTCAACTTAGATATGGCAATCTTTATTTTGTCTAAGTCGGGATATAAAGAATAGAATTAGTTATGGGAGCTTAAATACAGGGTGCCCCATAAACAATGGTCCAAAATAAAACTGGTGATAAGGCAGGTCATGACTGTTCAGAATTTAGTAACTTTTCCCTACCGCATCATAACCGTTTTCGAATAGTGTCAGTTTTATTGAAATTTCGAAAAACCCCTACTTTGAACCAGGTAATTGGTCACTCTGTCCATAATTGATTTTTGTTGATTTCTTAATTTTTTCATTAAATTATTCTATGATAGTATAAAATTAATTTTCTGCATTAAAATATTTTTGATATCCTGCACCATTTCGCTCAAAATTAATTGATAATACGACATTTTGATCAAACCTTTTTTTTAAGATTTTTTATTTTATTTTTTATTTTTACACACACATTTTTTTTTTTTACTAAACTTGCAAAAACTGTTCAATATGGTCCCCTCCTGCACTTGTACAAGATTGAAAACTTCTTAAAAATTGTCTTTTCAAGAGTTTTGTGTTTCCCGAATTTTGTATCTCCTGAGCAGCCGTTTCTATCCGTAGTTGGAGTTCAATAATGCTATAATTATTGGTTTTGCATACACTTTTCACTCGAGTAAAAAACATTCTAACGGATTTAAATCCAGTGTCCGAGATGGCCACAAAATTGATCCACCAGGACCGATTGCTTATTGAAGGTAAACATTGTTTAAGAAGCGTTTTATAATACTACCGCTATATGATGCTCGGCAGCAGTCATGTTGAAGCCTCATTGTATTGCCCTAACATCGACTCTACAAAAAAGGTAATTTTCTGATGGAAAAATGCAATAAAAGCGCCGGTATTTCCACTTAATTTTATTTTTCATTTTGATTTAAAAAAAATATACATCCAAATCTTGAAAAACCTCGATACAATCTATAAGCAATAATAAAGCTTATAATTTAAGTCTTAATATTTCGATCTTTAAGATTAAATAAAGGTAAAATATTATACATAAGCCGCGTTTTATCATCTACAAATTTGGATTGGTATCATCTTTTAACACGTAATACAACAACAACTTTGGATCCTGCTTTGTATCTGGATCTATTTTAAAGATCCGAAAATAAGTTTTTATTCTGGCGAGTAGACGGCTTTTCAGTCGGTAGGGACTAGGGAGTACAAACTGCAGTGTAAAGAAAAGGGACAGTATCTTTGTACTGTAAAAAAAAAAACAAACAAGAAGAGATGAGCATATACAACACAGTTGTCATTAGGATCCGTATCGTTTTATTTTCATGGGATGATCTCAGGGTTGCAAAAGCTTAAGTCACTTCTAAGCTTAAGTTTGGCTTTAATTCACAAGCTATTGAGTGACTTTTGAATTTAAAAAAAAATTAATTCATAAGCTAAAGGGTAAATTTTGAGGAAGAAAATTTTCAATTCATAAGTTAGCTTATATGAATAAAAAGTTTTTAAGCTAGCATTTGTTAATTTTGCAATATAAGCTTGGTTTGAAAGTCAAAAACAGATTCAAAGGCTTATAATTACTTTTGGTACCTTTTTGGTGTAAGTATTTTAGCTTTTGAATCTAGTTTGGACTTTCGAATTTATTCAGAAAATTGATTGAGTTATAAAAATCAATTTTATTCTTTGCAAATTCTAAATTCAAAACTTAATGAAAAATTTCAGAATATTACTACAAAATCTAGTATAAGCTCACTTATTTTTAATATTTATTTAATATATAATTTAAATTAAATTATTTAATATATAATTTTGTTTTCCTTTTTTTCCTCAGGTATCTGATGAGTGGAATCATGAAACCGATCAAATAATGACACAGCTTCAAAAACTCATAAGCCAAGAATCTGAATTAAGAATAACTGCTATTGAAGAATGTCATAATGATTTTCGATATTGCTATGATTTATCACAAGTAAGTTTTATATTTTTTCTTTAAATATATTTAATCAATTCATTTTCTGTACATTCATACTACAAAAAAAATTTATTTTAATTTTTATTTTTTAAGACTTTAAAAACTGAACTCGAAAATTCTTTAAACGAGATGGAGAAGGAAATCTCAGAACTTGCAATTGAAACAAAAAAATCACAAAACAGATTAACAGAAACTGTTATAAAATTGGACGAAAATATTATGGAACAAGAAAACAATTTCAAGTTAGTATATACAATATTGATAATTAATTTGATTGTTTTTAGGTTTTCTAAGAAACAACGGTCTTTACCGTTGAAATAAAGTATTATAAGTTAAAAAAAAGTCTTAAATTAGTCTTAAATTAAATAAGACTTGATTAATATCAAAAGTTTAGTTACATCAAGCGTCAATTTTTCAGTGTTAAGGCTTAACTACATTCAACTTACTTTTGTACAAAAGTGAACAAAATGTTTTGTCTTTTTCAACGAACTACAAAATCATATCTTCTTTCTCAAATTTTACAAAAGTAAAAGTTAAAGCGGTCCTAACTTTTACTTTTGCACAAAAGTAAAAAGCCAACACACATAAATAATCAGTTTAAAAATCGACTAACAGATGTCACCACTGGGTGGGAAATTTTAGGGGAACAAAATTTTTCATTCAGATGGTGGTAGGGTTTTTTCAACAAAATGGCAGTTTTCGTAAAAATATCTGAAAGGAGATGTCGCTAGAGTATGTGTGTATTTTTTCTCATTTGTACTTTTTGCAAAAAGTTTTGAATGTAGTTAAGCCTTTAACTGAGTTATATGAAATCGAGTTAATTCAGAAACATAAGGCATGTTCAGGAAAATAAGATCTCAGAGATCTCAGCTATCTCAGTTACATGAACAGGATTACTCAGCAAAATTTCTCAGCTTTGCTGTCAAAACTAGAGGAACAAAAATCTTGGATTTGACTGATCACTTTTAGAGTGAGAAAAATCTCTCGGATCTCGTTTTTCTGAACGCGCCAATTTTTTCGGTATATTAATAATTTAACTGTCAGTTTTAAAAATCTATCGAAATCAAAGTGTGAAATCATGGAAATGCGTGTTTCCACTATCGGAACAAAGATGGCGACACTATGGGGCAAGATGGAAAGGGCAATTCGATAGTATTGCCCTCTCTATTTCGATAGAAGGCGTGTTTTTTGCAAGGGTGGCGCGGCGGATGGAATTGGATGAAAAAAAGACTTCGGTGCTAACAAATTACATTTTAAAGCAACAACAACTAATTCCCTGCGTTGCTAAACCCAAACAATTCGCGGAGCTTAAAAATTCGCGGAGCAGAAAAATTGTATTACCGGCATGATTTACATACTTGTTATCGATACCTATAGTTTGTATGAAGAGTCCATTTTGTTTTTGTGATGGAATCTCTAATCACCGTTTTCGGTTTTTTTTAACAAATTGTCACACAATTGAATTTTGAAACACATAATACTTTCAGTTAATTCAGAGTAAAATCACCAAATTTGATGAGTTAACTCGGGATCACAAATTGACTGAAAATCAACTCCGAAACCGAGATATCTCACACTGAAAAACTGATCCTAATTAATGTGCATTTTAATTAAAAATCATATAATTATAAAACATTTTTTCAAATCGTTTAATTTCAGAACAAAATTGAAGCAATTAGAATTGTTCGTACATGAGATAAGTAGTGATGTTAAAACTCGTTTTGTTATAAGTTCTGAAATAACTGCAAAACAATTAAAAATGGAATATGAAATTAAGACTATGAAAAATATAGTTTGCGAGACCGAAGATAAATGTGAGAAATTAGAAAAACTCGTACAAGATGTGGACAAAGCCTTGCATCATACATTACAAAGTCTTTCAGATTTGGAAGTGAATTTAATGTCACAGTATAAAATGTATTCCATTCAAAATTCTAAAGGTAAGCTCACAAAAATGACTTAGAATACAAACTTTTAATATAGAAATACCTAAAACTAAAGAAAACAGTAACATTGAACGTACTTTTCTTAAAGGGCCCTAAACATCATCAATGTTACTTGTCATGTAATATTGCGGTAGGTAACATTAGTCGCGTTTTATTATCTACGGGTTGGGGTCAGGGTTATCTTTTAACACGTAATACAAAAAAAAATACGAATCTAGGTTTATATCGGGGTTTTATTTATGGAACCAGAAATAAGTTCTTACTCTGGCGGGTAGACGGCTCTTCAGTCGGTAGGGAGTACAAACTATTGTAAAGAAAAAAGACAGTATCTGCATGAAAAATAAAAAAAAATAAGACAAAAAGAGAAGAGCATACAACACTATTTACATTAGGATCCGTATCGTTTTATTATTTCAGGGTGAACCCTATGGGTTATTGGCGATGATAAAACGTGGCTATTGATGGTGTGTATGGGCCTTTTACATACATACATATGTTATATAATTTTCCACTTAAATTATTATTTCTTTACAAAGGACATTTACTGTGGCGTATAAGTGATTTCCAGAAGAAGTTTGATGAAGCAAAACAACACGATACCGTTTTACAAAGTCCAATCTTTTGTAATAAAAATTATGGATATACTTTAAGGGTAAATTGAAGTAGCTTTGTATATTTATGATTTTAAAATTAATTGCAAACATTAAAATATTTATTGTTACAGGTCGAAATGTATCTCAATGGCAAAGGCTCTTGGAAGGGTCGCAACATCATTGCCTGTTTGAATGTAATTCCAGGCGAATATGATCCTCTCTTAGCATGGCCGTGTAAACTTCAAGCTGATGTTCTTATACGCGATCAAAATTCTGATCCAACTGGAGTTCAGGATTATGTGAAGACCGTTGTAGTGCGACGAAAAAGTGACGAATTCCAAAGTAATCAATTCTTTTACATACCACATAAAATTCTTGGAAATAGAAATTATGTTAAAGATGATACTCTATTTTTGGAAATTTATGTTCATAAAAATAAATATATGTAGAATGTTATAAATGGATAAAAAAAAATATTTCTTCTTGCAACAAGTTTCATTTCTTCATCATATGTAAATGTTCAAATGTTATTTTTTTTAAATTTGTTTGTTGATGTATTTATAAATGTTTATCATTCAGAATTGATTAATTAAATAAATACTGCTTAATGCCTGAGTATGTGATGGTTAATCGTTCAGATGCGATTACAAATAGGGTAAACAAATTATGGACGAAGTGTTACAGTTCATCAACCGCATCAGATACTGTAATAAACTCAATTTCGACATAAGTCGACTTATGCTGTTATTCCTTGTGGCCACAGAATATGAATAATTTTTCACAGTTACCTACTGCATAGTCCATATAGTTTTATGTCCATATAGATTTTGTATTCTTTAAAAAAAATATTGATCAAATTTTTGGTAACTTTGGAGACAGGTTTCAGTCCGTTTGATGTCTATCTCTGATGTATGACATCAGATTAAATGGTAACTTTCTTTCTTTTCGTGATTTTGGCTGAATTGTAAGTTTTCTGGATTTTGAGTTTTATAGAAATTTGAGTTTTCTTAATTTTGAATTCTCAGGATATTGTGTTTTCGGGATTTTGATTTTCCCGATTTTGACCCTAACCTGTATAATTTTTAATTGCTCTTTAAGGGAAATTTTTGTTGTTTCGTGTAAAAGAAAATGGATGGAGAAGTCCAAAAATGGTTTTCGTCATATCGTCCATACGTCGAGGTCGGTCAAAGTGTTTGTGCGTCCCAAAGTATGGCAATGTGGGAATTAATTCAAAAAATAAAACAAAAGATATGAGAGTATGTTTTGTCGTTTTTCCATTATAAAATATTCCAATGCTACAAAACTCATTTATTTTACTTTGTTACATGATTTACCACTTCAAAACTTCCACTTGAAATAACCACTTTAGTTCTCTTTCAAAAGTTGACATAAAGGTTTGGAGTTCAACAAACTGTAACTTCCTTAAAAAATAAAGGTAAAATTATGTAATTATATCGTATATCGACAGCGTCAGGTGTGTTATTTAATATTTTAATAAAAAATTAAAAATTGTGGAAGTTTTTGTTATATTTTGTATCAAAAGTCGAGTGTGTGTAAAATTAATAAGTGTTAAATAAATTCTTATTATTATTTAATGTATTTTTCATACTTGAATGTCAGTTTATAAGGCTTGACCATTCCTTATTCCGTCAATTTCTTTGAATTTCTGAACAACAACAACAACTTAAAGGTGCTACCACCAATGGTATTCGAATTAATTTATAATTCGTTTTAATTAATTATTTGGCTGGAGATATAGCTATTTCAAGGGGTGCCACGCCCTCTCAGTTAAATAAATTCGTTTTTAAAAGCTTGAGCTTAAAGTTATAGTTTCCACACCTTTCCAAATCCAGATTTTACTATTTTCATGTAATTTGACTAATTATCTGTGAAGTTCTTAAAAGGAGAGAAGCTCCATTTTTTGTTTTTGTTTTTTCTTTATTTTTTTTACTATACCACCTCGAGAAATTTTAAAAGGCTTATATCTACCTTTTGGTGCAAGTTCATATTCGAACTTCATTGTTTTTTAAACGGATGAAGTTATTTGGAATTATGAAAGATTCTGCAAAGGCATAATATTATAGAAGAATAATTGTATTAAAATTATACCTTCAAGAATGGACCTAATACTGCATTGCAACAAAGTTTAATGACCTAAATCAAACAATTTAGAAATTTTCGTTTAGATTTAAAGAAAAATGAGCACAATCTGATCCCACCGAAAATCGATTTTAGCGTACATATAAAAATGGCTTAAGACATCTATTAGCTTAGCAAGCAGCACACAACTGACCCACATAAACGTGGACAACCAGAAACAAAAAGTTGCAACGCTAAAACCGCAAATATAAGAAATTATTTTTTTACAATGGAATAGAAGCGAAGCTAACACCCCTTCAAAACAAATTTTTAGAATTAAAGAGTCCGATAGAAGCACGAGATCGAAAAAGATCCAAAAACAAAAATTCTTTCCGGATAAAGAATGGAGTGGAACCCAAGCCAGGTTTTGGCAATTAAAATAATGGTAACACTGCTATAAGATTTTTAATAATGAAGGACTAGTTTCAGAAGTACATGGGTATTAACAAAAAGCTAGGAGCAAAGATTTTAACAAATATGTGAAAATTATTCTAGGAAATGTTCCCGGGAGAAGAGTAATCCAGATTTTTTTAATTTAATTTAATCTGATTCTGAATCCTGATTTCCAAAAGCAGTTTTCTATTAGATTAAATGTTCAATTCAGGGTAATATTGGGATTTTTAGTAACAACAAAGAAAGTGATGAGTTACAATTGCTCATCAGACAACAAATATTTTAAATTAAATTCATACTTCAGTAAAAAAAATGTTAAAAAATATTTCTATCCTAATTATTCTTTAAAAGCTGTTAAAACTTATTTTAATAAGAAAAATGAATAATAATTAAAAAAGAGGAAATGTGTTTCTTTCAGCATTCATACGCAGTTCTTAAATTAAAACAATAATAATGATTTAGCTCTCACAATCCCACAAAAGCATTAATTTCTGTTTTCAAGGTATACCTTGCCCCATTGTAGCACCCGTGATACCAATTTAATAAAAACTAGATCCTTATAAGTTAAACAACTAATTTTCAACAAATATTGGTACAAAGAAATTTTATATAATTCCCTTGGAAATTCTATTTTTTGAAAGATCAGCTGCCGCATTTTTTTTTTTAATTTTCTCGAAAACGAAAACGCACTTTTAATGACCAAAGTAATTTAAAGAAATCTTCACTTCAGGGTGTTTGTCAAAAAATTCACATGACGAAAAAATAGTGTTTTTGGGTTTTTTTGTGAAAATTTACTAGGTATATTTTTGAGTTAATCCGGCATATCTTCTCAATGGCTTCGCCAATTTAGTTAAAATTTTTCGATTTCGTGCTTCTCAATAATAAAAACAATATTGCATTTTAAAATTTTGAAACAAAAATTGTCTTTAAACAGCAACAAATTCAACAAAAAAATCCATTTTCTCAGTACTTTTGGCTTTTTTTTTTTAAATAATATTTGTTGATAATTAAATATGTAGGTACCCACAATTTCGGTATTAACCACAAGAGAGCATGTCTCGTGTGATACAGTCGTGTACATTTTGTTGTTTTTCTTTTGCAATTGGTTAAACTCTTAAAATATATTTTCCATCACAGTGCTTTTCCAATCATTGCACTGTTTTGTTGGAGACCGCACAGAAAAATTTCGTTTCACATCAGCAGCTTACTTTAGGTTTAAGAGCGATACTTATGTGGAAATTGTGCGAGAAAGTGTGTAGCACTATCAAAATTGATAAAAAAGAGTATTGTATTGGGGGAAGACACTGACTTACTTATATTCCGCTCAGCGATGCCAGATCTTAAGATTTATGCCTTTTTGTGGGAATTTCACTTCTAAAACAAGTTAAAAAGAAAAAAGGGGATTTTTAGAATCTCATAGAACAAATAAAAGGGATTTTACGCTTTGCTCAATTTTTTTTATTAAATTCCTCATTTTATTAAGAAACAATAATTTTATTCACATATGGTCAAATAACCCATTGTCATGCATAGAAAGAACTCATTCTTAATATCTGAATCTGTTTATTTCCATTTTTGCATTTGATCTACTAAAGTCTAGTACGCTACTGATACGAAAAGAAACATTTGTTACAAAAATAACAAAACTAAACCATAAACGAAAACTGTCGTTCTATTTTTCTTTCTGCGAAACTATGCTATTCGATAAGCGAAATCGATAATTCAACCAGAATATTTGGAAAAGTTTGCACTCTTTTTTCGAACATAAATATTTTTAAATGAAACTTGAGTTTTTTTTTTTTTTTGTGTTCATATTGATTTCTGTGCTTTAATTTTTGTCCTTTTGAAAATGGTTAAACTTACGCATTCAATGTAAATTTATATAATTATTAATATTAATTTATATAATTATATTTTTTTGCCAATAAAGCCAAAATTGCCAAAATTACAAAGAAATATATATATTATTAGATTGTGTTTTTCTTTTAAAAATCGCTTTTATTTTTGTTTGTTTAGATTTTTCTTCTTTTCAATCGAAATACATGCTACTTTATTCTTGACGCCCAAAAACAAGATGGCCTCTTTTTAGCATCCGGCCTTCTACTTTCTTTTCTAGCATTGCCAGATTACAATTATACATATTTATGGAAACGCCACTAGATGGCGTATATGGAAAGCAAAAGGAGAATGATTTATATTTTAACATAAACGACAGAGGGCGTATAATCATAAGAAATGAACTATTACAATATATATTTTTTTGTCAAGGGATAATTGTGGGATATTTAACAGAAATACGTGGGATAAAAGGGAATTTTTGAGTATCAATATGGGAAAACTTGCTCCCAAAGTCTGGCATCACTTATTCTGCTATTAAAGAGGGTAACAATAACCTGGTTCGTTTCCTTGCCAAACCTATACCCATTTGTACCATTTTTAGCCCGACTGTCAAAGTTCATGTAAAAAAAATTAATCTGGTAGAATCTGGCTGTTTCGGGCAAGTACGTGAACAGACCTAATATCTCTGAAGGACTGACAAACGATACTCTTAAAACTGTTTCTAGTTTAAAGCTCTCTTAAGAAACAAAAATGAAGTGGAAGTTGAAGAATGTCACCAATAAATTCCTACATTTAAAAAAAAATTAAGGCTTAAGCTGAATTCAAAACCAGTTAAATGACTGTTCAGTGTTCACCACTTGATACTTAAAGCTACAGAACAAAAGAACCAACAGAAAAACATTTTCGATGAAATCACCAAAGAATGAATTGTTTCTCGTAAACGACTTAATAGATTTCAATCAAAGTTTATCCACAGCAAAAGCTTCTTCAAAATAAAAATAAAACGAATAAAACTAATTGACCTTTTATGACCATTTTAAATGACCATTTTAAATGACCTTTTAGATGGTAATGTATTTTTTTCTTTTTGTATAAACCCCACCAATTAGGTGATGAAATCCCAGAGCCCACTATCGATTGATTTCCATTAGTTGTTAAATTCCTTTTCATTTTCTAAATAACCTCTTACTAAAAAACAAACAAAATATCTCTTTCCACCTACATATCCCACATATCAATTAATAACCAAAACAATTGATATACAAACGAAAAACCTCTTATCCTCAAACAAAGAGGAATTAACTTAGATACACACATAATACTTCAAGTCCTTAAACCTCAACCTTCTATAAAACACAAAGACCATGTGCGTTTTTGTTTACAAAACAAAATAAAGAGAACAAAAAACACTTTTAATCCCGCCATTTGCAGTGCGTTAGGGTAAAGCCACACCGGTTTATATAAAATAAATATACGTACAGCTCAATGTTTTAGTACAAAATTTCAGTATAAAGGTATGTTGTACTAAAATATTTACACTCAAAAGAATAAAAAAGCTCTTCTTACAAAATTTCTTTCTCGCTACCAGCATATAGAACCATCACATGTCCTATTCAGTTCATTCACAATTCACAAGTTACAAACAACTTTGGGATGAAAAGCTTTACCATGAAAAACTTTAAATACCCTTACTGGCCTAAATTCCAACTCAGTTCCGAGTTCGATTTTATCCTGTTAAGTGTTCTTCCCGAAAAGAACTACTATAAGTCGTTATAGAGTAATATTAAAGGATAATCATTTAATCCCTTTAAAGAGAGGTACATATATTGATGTAATATTTTTGTGTTTGTGTTTGTGTGTGTGTGTGTGTAAAGTCCATGTGATGCTTTAAACCCTAGTGGTTTGATCCTTCTGCCTTTTATATGATATGTAGCTACGGTGTAAAAGCATTTCATATTTTTGATCCATTCTTGTTGAGTGGTTTTCTTACTCATTTTGTGAATAATTACCAAAAATTTAAGCTCGTTAGCGATAAAGTATGTGAATAATAATAATTTGCTTTGAATTAATGAGCGCTAAGTCGCTATGCAACATAAGTTAAAAGAATATTAATGATTTAAATATAAAAAAAGAAGTACCTATATAGTGAAAAAGGATATCCATCAGATTCATCATCATAAAAAGGATTATACCACGTTACAGTTAGTGAATAGCCATGGAACGATAGAGTAAGTTTTTATATACCTACACATGTTTATCTACATCGCAAGCCTCAACAATGCGCCCTTTATAACACTCCAAGAGGACGATATCATCATCTGGGGAAAGTTTCTAAAATTATGATTAATCTGGCTTGTATTTCGTACCTTTTTTTTTTATAAACCAAAACAAACTGGCTCAAGGACTTTATCCAGGAAAAATGGGAGATGAGGGAATTATCAATTAATGAAAATCCATTTTGATGCTCACATATTTGGCTTCTTTGGTCAGTCATGGAAATGGAGCCAAAAAAAAAAATGATTTCCTCTATATATGTTTTGTTTCCACAAATATATATTTTTTTTGATTGATCCTTTTTGCCTGAATGGTTTGATTTTCTTTATTTATATAGAAAACAACAAATAAATATAGAAAATTTGATTGTATATTTACCTTTTTGTTTTCCCAACCAACCATAACCACATCGACGACGACGAAATTGCCTTAGTTGCAAAAAGTATACTTGACCCCAAGAGTATTATCCTTATGGCTGTTCTCTGATTCTTGGTCAAGCATGAAGGCCGAATGAAACAATTTTTTGAAAGGGTCCTTACGGGAGAGCTTATACATAAACCTTCAAAGTTTTTGAAACGAGAAGTAGACAAGGAAATTGGACATTTAAATTTTCAATTAATATTTAAGCGTTTGACTAGTTTGTTTATATTTATGAGTGTTGGATGTGAGATGTGCCTATAGAGTCCTCCTCCTCCTCCATGATGATGTCTACTTGTAGAAAAAGCTCATGTAGGTATGGTTCTTAAGCTGCTGCATATTCAAGGTCATAGAACAAGAACAGAAATGATGCCGATTTAATTTCTGACGGTATATAAGCAGTGTTTCCGTTTAAGGACATCATATATACGAGCACATCTGGTGAGGAGGAAAAAAAGTTGAGAAAGAGAATTACAAACATGGAGACTTCCATCATGGTATATTTTTAAAAGCATTGAGGCATATTTTTTAAGTTTATATTTTTTCAGATGTTATATTTTTGAATTTTGAATGATTTATGCCCCGGTAATAATGATGGTGCATAGGTATGATATGTCCTTTGTGCTTTATTGGAGATATCTATATATGCACGATTTACTTAAAATATTTTTTTTTTCTTTTTTTATTGGTGGTATAAAACAAAGTCGTTTTGCTAAAGATGATCAATGATTTTATGTCTCTAGTATAAAGGAAAGCATTTAATGGAATTTCCTTTCGTTTTAATGCTGGAGAAGTTTTGAAGTGCTTGTCAATTATATTATGTTATATGATAAATTGACAAAATGCTTGAACGTGCGTAAGAAATAAATATTATATGTACATATGTATAAATGTTTTCTGTTCTTTTGTCACGTTTTAAGGTTTTAAGGACATGATTTGACTGACTTTAAGAATTATTTAAGTGCTAAGACTAACATAAGTTTTTTTTTTTTTGTTTAACAGAATTCAATAAAAATAAATAAATAAATCAATGGCGAGACAGCTGGTGGAGAAATCAAACAGCTTAAATACTATAACCTTGAAAAAAATATTTTAGGTAGAAAATGGACTGAATTCGAACTCAGATCTTCGGCGTGATAGTCTAAAATGTATACTAACCTATATACTACTACTTTAAAATTAAATAAATTATTAGAAACTCAATAATTTGAAATAAAATAACATTTAATAAAATATTTTGTGTTTTTGAACAATTCAATGTAGGTTATCCTTAGGAAGTACCTTTATTTCCAAATTCAATTAATAAGTTCAAGTGACCTCAACTCCAAAGATTGCGTTTCGCCCAGGTACGACAGTTGGGCTCATCAGTAGATGCTGTCGTACCCTTCTAAGACGCAAATTATGGTAAATGATTACCGACTGTGAACTTTATATTTCTAAGGGAATTTGATTAAATTCAGACACTTAGAAAAATAGTAGCCCGTGGTACCTGGGCGAAACACAATCTTTGGAGTTGAGGTCACTTGAACTTATTAATTGAATTATATATTAAATCGCTCAACTAAAACAGAAGTAGTTTTCTAAATTTCTTCATCTCGTTATATTTCCAAAATTAAAAAAAAAACATAAATGCATAATCAAAGATTTTATTTTATTTGATAAAATAAAATAAAAAGTTTAAGACAATTTTGAATAAAAGTATACATTTATATACAAGTGAATTTTAATAAAATTTTAACAAAATCGAACTCGATAAATCGATCAAAATTGACAGTACTATACAATTATAGCGAAGTCAAGAAAAGTGGAAGCAATTCTGTTAGTATGTCTATCCAATTGTCTGTTCAAGTACCTACAACCTAAACGGGTGGGTCGTTTTTTTATTTAAACTCTGGATACCAAGTTGAGAATTCTCCCGACCTTTGTTTAATTTTTTTAGACCAAAAATAACGGTACCTGTCACCATTTTTTTCAGCAGTTACCGAAAATCTAATTTTTCGAAAAAGTGTTCCCAAAATTAAAAAAAAATTCAATAAGTTTTTTTACATATAGAACCTTTTTGTAAAAAAATTTCAAAAACTTTTTTAAAAACTTATAAGTGATTCGAAAACGACGGTCGATTTTTATTAAACTAAGAACCCGGCAGACTTTTAAGATTTTCTAAAAGATATTAAACAAAAATTGGTCTTCTATAAGAAAGTTTTTTTAATAATACAAATTCTTTATACTATCTACTGAAATATATCAGCCAAGTAGAAGACTAAGCACTATTTTATTTGAACTTGTTGAATTATAGATTCAAAATAGCTTCTAACGGCCTTTAGTCCTACAAAAATTTGGAGTTTCGTCCCGGCTAGTCTTATAATTTTCTTAAAATTAATTTTTTAAATGAGCATGAGCAAAAAAAACTACAAAATGACGTACTATTTTTTTTTTTTTTTTTAATATTTTCAAAATTTTTTATATAAAAAATAAAGGTTTACCACGATATCTAGAAAGCAATAATCTAGAAAGCAAAAATCTCGAAAGTAAAAATCTCGAAAACAAAAATTTAGAAACCAAAATCTAGAAATACAAAAATCTAAAAATAAAAATCTCGAATTTAAGGATCTGGAATTAATATATTCGCGCACGCGAATTGTAACTTTTGTCTCAAAAAATAATGTACTAATTCTAGAGTTCTTACTTTTTTTTTGTTTTATAAAATGCACAACATTGCAATGAAAATTTATTTTCTTAAATTTTTTACTTTAAAATCAAAAATTCTATTTCACAAAATTTGAAAAAAAAAACAAATCTTGCAGAAGGAGAATAGCAAAGTAGGATTATATGTGTAATATGCACAGAGTTCAAAGTGCGTCGCAACCTTCTTTAACAATTGAATCACAAGTGACGCTACAGTTCAAAAAGTACAAAAATCCTCTGTCCAACTGATATTTTTTTTTACCCCAGGCTGTGCTGTGATGCCAGCGGCTCCTGCATATCTATGGGATCTTCTGACCAAATCAACATAAGCCCAAAATCTTTTTTTTTGAGATAAATGCATTTTAAATATAAAAATTTATTCTAAAACCACTTAAAAAAAAACTAAAGTGGTTTTTGGACCATAGAATATCTTATGAATCAGTTCACTGGTACGACCAAATGAAAATAAATTTTTTTGTATAGTTGAGCATCTATAACTCAATTTCAAAGAAATGGACTTATGCTCTTTTAACCAGACTCCATAGATATAATAACCATGTTTAGCCATCGTCAACTAACACAGCTATGTATATAATAGAAAAATAAATTGTTTGCTACATAATGAGTTTTATTTGAGTGGAATCTCCTTAAATAGGTAAAACAAAAATCTCGAATAATATTTTTTTTCGAGATTTTTGTTTCTGGATACGCATAGTGTTTCGAGATTTTTGTTCTTTCTAGATTTTTGTGCATTAGAAATTTTTTCATTAAAGATTAAAAAAAAATGTTTGTTTTTAGAGATTTTTTGCATTCGAGATTTTTGTCATTCGTAATTAATAATCCCAAATAAACACTTTATTTAAAAACCGTCAAAACATTTTCAGAGGCTGTTTAGTAAATTTATTTTTAAGTTTATTGATTTTTTTTAAACAATTTTCCAGTCTAAACTGTATGTTTCATACATACATATGTGCAACTCGGTTTAATTTTTATTTTTTTAACACGAAACCAATCCCCATGAGTAAGTTTAAAACCAAATACATATTTTCGATGGCCCCGTGCAAAACAATACTAAGGGTTTTTTTTTATTTGTCAGGAGAGACGTTTAAAGTTTGTTTTTGTTAGGGATAAATGTCAAAATAAGGCATTATACTAAGCCCTATTTGACCTCTGTTTTCAAGACATTCTTGTTAGATTCGCAGGAAAAGTATTAAAATAAAGGGCTTTCAATAGTATAACGGTAACTCAAAACTATACTATGTGCACTTAGTATAGTTTTGCACGGGGCCATCGTTCTGTTGTTAATAATAAGATATATAAGTCGTGCCCTAATGGGCACTAATGTAATATTTTAATATTATTTAATAATTAAAGAAATTATTCTTAAAACTTTACTAAGCAACGCAAATACAGGGTAATAGTGTAAATATTTATTTTTTTAAAACAACTATTTATTTCGTAAAAACGGAATTAGGGCCAACACTTTTTCAACTACATATTTTGTTTGTTAATAAATAATCGTATATAGAAAATTTATTTTTTGTATCCATTATCTTTAAAATCCTTTAAACAAAGTTAAAGAAAGTTACAAGACGAGAATTTGAATAATGTACGAATAACCTCCTATAGTTTTTAC
Organism: Epistrophe grossulariae; assembly: GCA_929447395.1. Lineage (NCBI taxonomy): Eukaryota > Metazoa > Arthropoda > Insecta > Diptera > Syrphidae > Epistrophe > Epistrophe grossulariae. The sequence goes on along the minus strand of OV839568.1, from coordinate 31,032,728 downwards.
AATTTTGATTATTATATATATTATAAATAACTAGATTAGGTACTTAACAAACTTAGTTAACACATATTTAATAATCTACCAATCAATTCTTCAATACCCCAATACCCCTGAAAAGGTAACCGCATTTTCATCCATTTAAACTTTTAGGGGTAATATGCTTACCAGTCGTACAGAGTGTTTTTCCTTAAAATTAATTTTGTATAATATATAAATTTTTTCCGCTTAAAACTGTTAAATATTACAGAAAAGATATTATTAAATTTTCAAAAAAAAAAAACAAGAAAAGTTTCTAAAAATCCAAAAATTCTTATTTGCCCGTTTTAATTTAAACAAATTAAAAATATTTTTTCAAACCACAAAATTTTCAAAAAATTATATCTGGGATTTAAAAAAATTAAATTTTTGTCAAAAATTTGAAATTTCAAAAACTTGATGATTTTTTTCTTTTGAAATTTAATTTTAAATTAAATTAGAGTTTCAATATTTTTACTATAAATTTAAAATAAAAAAAAAAAAATTACACGTACAATTTTTTTTTAAATTAATTTAAGAAATCATTTTTTGTACAACGCGTTTGGCAATAATTTTAGAAGTATTTTAATCAATTTATTTTATCTATTTATATTCATTTTTATAAAAAAAATTCAGTTTAAACATAAATATAACGTGCAACACGTTGCTGAATTGTTCATTTTTATGTACATATCTATACTCATATATTTTTGGTAGGTGGATATAAAATATACACTCTCATAAGGTACCCCCAAACCAACGCTAATCTGTCGTGGCGAAGACGAAAACAATAATAACAATACGTGGTTGTCAATGAAATCAACACGTTGTTATTATTGTTTTCGTCGTCACCACGACAGATTCGCGTTGGTGTGGGGGAACATTCATAGGTAAATTTATTTTTTAAATCAGTTAAAAATCTCTTTACACAGGCTTTAAAATCTACACAGTATGATCGTTCATAAGGGTTAGTATATGTGACAGGCAAGATAAATAAACATAAATAATCGGACACTATATAGTGGTCTTACACCACTATATAGTGGTCTTACAGTTTTTTTTTTTTCAACTTTTGAGTTCTATTATTCAGTCAAGACTAAAGTCTTTGGACTTAAGGAAATGACAGAGCATTTGGCATAAGGATTTTTTTTTACCTAAAAAAATTTAAAGGGAATCTAGTGAAAATCTTTAGTTTCGAGTTTAAAAAAAAATCGCTTCAGGCATAGATTCTAGGTACAGATAGAGTGAATTACGGTAACATTTTTTTCCCGTTCTAGATTATTATTTTTTTTGTTTTTGACTATATCGTTACCTGAATGCAAGAACCAGCTAACTCGATTTTTTAAATTTTTGAGATGTTTGGGTTTTTGCTACTTTGGATCGATTCGCATCGAAATTGTAACCTTACAACCAGTAGCGCAGACAAAACATGGTGTTATTATTTTATCAATATACTATCATGCAAAAAATGGTGTGTAAAAAAGAGGCCAAGAAGTTTTTTGCGACTTTCTCAAAAATTCGAAAATTAAGTAAGCTGGTTCCTGCATACAGGTGACGATATGAAACCGTTGTACACTCGGGCGTATGCGTACTTTTTTTAAGGAATCTTAAGTAAAGTAAATCTTCTTACATTCTTTGCGGATCTTGAATGAGTATATGAGTCACCTCATAAACCATTTGAACCAATACTATGTCTGTACCTTGTGAACACAAAAATAAAATAAAAATTCAATCGTCATCTATGTATGTAATTAAGGGCCAGTTTCACAGTGAAGTTAGTGTCACTTAAGTGCCAAATATGGAAAACTAATTCCCAATTTCACAGTGTAAACTTATCGGAATAAGTGACACTTAAGTCTCCCATGTTGGCCACTTAAGTTCCACTTACTAAGGTAGTAAAACTGCGGCTTAAGTGCCAAAATGGGAAAATTAAGTGCCACTTATTTTGTTAAATGTGCACTGTGAAACTGGCCCTAAATGAAACAGAACAACTCATGAATTTTTTTATGTTTTTATTTTTGTCACTCAAATAAAATGAAAAATATAAATTCATAATTTTGTAAACGAAATAAAAATTTTAAATCGTTAGAAAATGAAACAATATATCCAACTGTGTATACATTAAATACATAGCTACATATATGTACGTGTATGTTCATATGTATAATTTAGTACCTACAGAAAATCAAAACAAATACCTATATACATTACTCTCCAGCCACGATTGCATTTATAATATTATCCCACCTTCATATGTATATTCCCCATGTCATTCGTCAGGTTACAAAAGAAAGAGGATATCAAAACCATACATCATATCCCCACAAGCCTTAAACCAAACAAAGCAAAACAAAAGCTCCATCATGAACAGCTCTGATGGAGAGAGATCAAACCCCAAGCAAACACATGTTATATTATGAACGTTTTATTTTTATTTTTTTTTTTTTCATTGATTTTCGATTTATATACGAGCGACATATTTGCCAATTTTGAAAATTATACAACTGGATTCAGTGTCGTGAAAGAAAAAAGCCTGCTGGCTCAACAGTAGGTTATACTCGTAACAACCAATAGCAATAAAGAAGAGTAAAAGTACTTAACTTAATTTTAATGGGTCCTTTTATATATCTTTAATTAAATAACAAGTTAAACCACAGGAGGTGACAAATGACCTAAATGCAGTCACATAAAAATTAACAATTAACAGAAATAATTAAAATGTCTTATGTAGAGCGAAGGTCGAGTAATGTACGTATATAGTCTTAAATCTACAAGAACAAAAAAGATTGGAAAGATCAAAATATTCGCCTTCGTTTCATTAACTTAAATGTAGTCATGTGACAGATGAACCTTTCAGTCGTGGTTTTAAGCTGATGTTTATTCGACAAAAAAAAATAAAGAAAATGGATATGAATAGGATCCTTTTGACTTTTATATTAATCCACAATCCTGGAAAAATTAATTTTATATTTTCAAATCAATGAGGCATATAAATCTTCAATGATAAATCTTATACATAATACATATGTATTTTGTTTATTGATTTGAATAGACAGCAGGTGCTGTAGCAAAAATCCTTACAGATAAAATTCATATCTAGCTTAGTTTGCATTTTGCATGAACAATTTAAATATAATTTTACCTTTAAACTTTTTTTTATATAAGGGGGCGTCCTCTTACCTAATGGGTATATTTTGGCATAAGGGGCAATTTTCTAAAAAATCGACTTGAAATAGAAAAATCATTAAAAAACAACACCAATACTCACAATGTGATGCTATGTTTCTTTTTGTAAGTCAAAAATCTTTTCTTTAAATCTGTTTTTAAATAAAATTGTTTTAGGGTCTGTTTCACAATGTTTGAGTATGTTCTGATTAGTTACTCGACACATTAAATATTGACATAAGGTCATAATTTCAATAAAAAAAACTAATAAATTTTCTTTTCACGACTTGAATAAAATAAATTTATTTGGTTTGTAGACTCATGACCCTGTTCCGATATTTAGCTAAAATATTTTAGTATGTAATTTACTTGAGGAAATGCTCATAAAACATGTAGATCTACAGCTATGCTAATCGTTGAGCACCCGTCCTCAAGTCGACTATTTTTTTTTTTTTTCGGCATTTATTTGCACATTTCTTTTTCTATGCTCTTACTTCATTTGACCCCTTTTTTGGGTAAACCGTATTGAAAAATACAAAATCACATATAAACAATATCTTATATCTATACATATGTACATATTTTTAAATTATATTTTAATTTAGTTAAAGTTTCTACCTACCTACAAAATACTTTACAGTGGTTGTAAGTTTAATATTTACCCAATTAATACGAACTATGTAAGCTATCCACCGTTCTTATGCCGATGACATGTGAAATTTTAATGATTTCTTCCCATTAAATTACATTTTTAATTTCCAATTGCTTTAACATACACATTGTAGAAAATGTGCGGAGTGGCAAAGTATGTGCCATGATAATAATAGATTTTGACTTGACAAAGGGTTTATAATTACTCGGCATGTTTTATAAAACACCATCAATCCTTCCCACAAAACATAATTATCGAAATCATCTTTCTTTTGAAAACCACTGAGCGAAAAATTAACCTTAAACCACTAAAGGATTTATGGTTTTGTTCAATGTACCTACCTACGTATGTATATGTAATGTAGAGTAGGTATGTACATATTATACTTATGGATGCTACTTCTGATGAAAACCCCCGCATTAATCATTTTGATGCCTACGTATGATGTTTTTTTTTTTTGTCATATATGAAAATCTATATGATATGGTCTCTCTGAATATATGATGTTAAAGAATGTACAGCTTAATAAAAATAGAGTTTGACATTTTATGGGAATGTGTCATGAAAACAATAAACCGAAACCGAACGTACGCAACGTAAAATAAATCACAGCCCCAAATGAATTTGTATATACAAAAATAAAAGGATGCACGACACATACCTTTTGAGGTGATTTTGGGTTTTGCACAGATTCCCAAAAATTTATTCAAAACATTAAATATTTAGTTCCTATATAACGTTAGATCTGCCTGGATTTTTTTATAGTCCGGAAGAAAGCAATAACTTTAGTTGTAAAAGTTTTGTTTTTGTTGTTCGCGCAATTAATTACCAAGAGAAAATTCGAAGAACTCAAAAATATACAATATCATTAAATTGATTTTTTATTTTCGGTTAAAAACTTTTTGCGTTATCATTTTCCAAAAAAATAGATTCGCATGACTTAAAAGGAACGAAATACCTGAGTTATAAATTTATAAAAACTCTGCACCAAACTATTAAACTCTTAAATGAAAAATATCAAACAAAATTTGAAATTTAATTTTAAATTAAATTAGAGTTTCAATATTTTTACTATAAATTTAAAATAAAACAAAATTACAAGTACAACATTTTTTTTTTTTTTTTTGAAAAACCACCCAAATTAATTAAATTAAGAAATCATTATTTGTACAACGCGTTTGGCAATAATTTTAGAAGTATTTTAATCAATTTATTTTATCTATTTATATTCATTTTTATAAAAAAATTCAGTTTAAACATAAATATAACGTGCAACACGTTGCTGAATTGTTCATTTTTATGTATCTACTCATATATATTTTTGGTAGGTGGATATAAAATATACACTCTCATAAACCAACGCTAATCTGTCGTGGCGAAGACGAAAACAATAATAACAATACGTGGTTGTCAATGAAATCAACACGTTGTTATTATTGTTTTCGTCGTCACCACGGCAGATTCGCGTTGGTGTGGGGGAACATTCATAGCTAAATATATTTTTTAAATCAGTTAAAAATCTCTTTACGCAGGCTTTAAAATCTACACAGTATGATCGTTCATAAGGGTTAGTATATGTGACAGGCAAGATAAATAAACATAAATAATCGGACACTATATAGTGGTCTTACACCACTATATAGTGGTCTTACAGTTTTTTTTTCAACTTTTTTTTCAGCTCCCTTTACGATATTGTACTGAGTATATTTTGTTCTCATTTTTACTTGCGATATAGCAAGTAACTATATGGCAAGTTATGAATTCGTAAAAAAAATCTAACTCGGGATTTTGATCAAAGTTGACATAACGATGATAGCGAAGTCGAAAAAAGTGGGTCTAGCAATTCTGTCCGTCTGTCTCAATTTGTGACTGTCCTTTCGGCTCCAGCTTAAACGGGTCAGTCAAATTTCCCATTTCCATTCCCCCCACTCGTTTTTAAAAATTTTTTAAGACATATAACGGTACCTACCTGCCGTACAAATTTTTTTAACAAAAATTAAAATTTTATTTTCACAAAAACGTGCCCACAACTTTAAAAAAAAAATTAATAATTTTTTTTACAAAAAGGCAACCATTTTGTAAAAAAAAATGGTTAGAAATGGTACCTCCCATAGAACCATTTAATTGATTTTCACCACCTCCCATACAAATGTTTAAAAACCGGTATTGAAAATCTCATATTTCTCAAAAATGGCTCCTACGATTTTGATTAAAATTTTTCTACGGTTTAAAACTGGTATCATCAAACCTTTTTTTTATTTTCGACTATTTCATTATCATTTGAACTGATTTTAATGAATATTTTTGCACAAAAGCTTCAAATAAGTTCTAATAATATTTTCAATTTTCAAAAAAATAAATAAATGATTTTTAAAAAAAATTTCAAAATTATTTTTTGAAAATTCCAAAAGTCGAAAATGGGTAGATGATATTTTTTTTAATTAGTTTTTTTAATTCCACAATAATAAAAGCTAAAAAATTGCGTGCCATTTTTTTTTTTTATTTTTTCAAAATTTTATATATACAAAACTATCTCCAACGATTTTCAATTTGTTTTTCTCATAAATTGAGATTTTCTTAAGAAATCGGATGATGTACATCCCATTGGTGTCAAAACTATTCCAGAGGTTGTTTAATCAATTTAAGTTTAATAACATATTTCTTTTTACAATTGTTCAGTCTATAAACAGTAAGTTCCATGCGTATTTGCACCACGGTACCAACTCGCATAATACTACCTTAAACTTATAAAATATAGAATACAATATAGGCTCCCATAACTAATTTCTTTCTTTTATGAGATAAAATATAGTTTTTGAATTTTAAAACTTTAAAAAAAACTTTGAAACACTTTTGAAAATCCCTCTTCATTTAAACAGCGGAAATAAACGCCCTCTTAAGTTTTTTCATTGTTTAATTCATTCCAACCTACAAGTTATAGCTTTTTGTTGCATCTTATACCAATTACTTTGTATCAAGATCGTAGAGAACGCTAGTACCTCATTTATAGCATATTCGAAAAAAGTACTTATGTCATCTAAAAGACCACTTATTGGTCACAAAATGTCAGTTAAGTTAAGTATACACGATTGGAAGATCTTCCAATACTGGCCGAACTGTCAAAAGTCTGCCAATAGTAACCAATGAGTTGACAATTGGCAATTTTCTATCAACTGAAAATTGTCCGTTTATACGGTTGTTAGATTTTATCCAAAAATTAGATAAATATTTGGTACAAAATTGGATGACATTTGCTGACAATTTTTTGTCTTCCAATTAAAATTGTCTGTTTACACGGTTGGAAGTCTTTAGAGATCAAAAAATTGGTAGACTCATTGGAAGACAATTTTCTTGACAGATGACAGTGAATTTGAAAATTTATTTTAAAAGTGAAGTATAAAACATAAACATAAAACCATTCGATTTTTTTGTTCAATTTAGAATTGATATTAACATTGACCACAAAAAGCCAATTTAGCACTTCATTTCACAATTTTGAAAAAAATTGATCTAAACTTTTTTTTGTATCAAAATTTTGAGTTTGCATGCGAATTTTTCAAAAACTGTTGACATACAAATTTGGTTTGAATTTAGAATTATAGATCAGATTTCTGGCTTTCAAAACCGGTATAGTACTTTATTGTAAGTGTTGCCGTTGTTTTGTAATATTTTTTTTTTTTGATTTAAGTCATTTTTTTCTAAAATTGCCCCTACCTCCTAAACGGGGCGAGATAGACCCCGAAATAAAAATTCTTGTTTTGACCCCTCTACAAAAAACCGTTATCAATTCTTGACGCCATAGTTATTATACTCGTGCCCTTTTTCGTTGTTTTAAAAAACACTTTTTCAGTTTTTTTTCTTCAAAAGCGAATATATAATTTTGTTTTTTCCTCCAAAATAGAAAACATTTATCTGCCAATTAAAAATTGGATGAGAAGAAGAAGAAGAAGGAGAACATCATCCAATATCCAATTAGCCGACAATCGTTCAATTATCTGAAAATAAGAAAAATTGTGTGTTTAGACGAGTTCAAACGATTGCAAGAAGTAGGCCAATTTTTTGATAGAAAATTGGCCGACGATTGGCTGCCAATTTTTTTTCTGTCATTTTTGACAGATAAAATTGGATTTTTACATGGTTGATAAAAAATTGGGGAATATTTTTTGCGAAAAGTCGGCCAATATTGGATGATCTTCCAATCGTGTACCTATACTTAGCTTTAGTTTCAGTACTTAATAATTGATCAGCCATGGGTGATTTTAATGAACTATTAAATTTGTTTTTAAAGCCACAAGGGAAGGTGCACCTCATTTGTGGAATATTCCAAAAATTATGGTATATGCCATCAGAAAATTCAGTAATTGGTCACGAAGTGACAGTTGATTTCAAAAATTGGTCTTTAAAAAAATTGTATGTATAACAAATTGATGAAAAAATGAACTTTTTTGACCATTCCCTTTTTTTCTGAATATCCAATTAATGAGGTACTAGCTTCCTTTTTCACCTTAAAATAAGATTGAAAAATTAATTAAAAAAATACTAGTTTTTTGAATATCACACAAATAATGTGCTATATAATTCGTCTTATAATGTGTGACCTTGAAATCTTTAAATATTTATTAAAAATCGCAATATATTTCAGCAATTGCTGAAACTGTCTTATATTTTGTGAAGAAGTATGTGATGAACTCTTTGATAAAACACTATATTTTCTTGAATATCCCATATATGGGGTACTCAGATTCGGGGCCTCAAAACATAACCTTTTATCGCAGACTATATGAATTTTATATCCAAATCACATCTATTACATAAAAGCTCATAAAGGAAGGGGGGTTTATACATTTAAAAGAGATATCACGTACTTCTTCGAGAGCAAGTATTCACTCAACCCCAAACCACAAAATTACTTTTTGGTGTCTTTTATGTCATTTAAAATCTCCATTCTAACTCTGATATACAGATACAGAATAAAACCTACAAAACATTAAAATTCCCGAAGGGAAAAGAATGGGAATTTTATACCATTATAATATTATATAGGATGCGTGTGAGTATCCGCGACAAATGAAAGGCTACATTTATGACCTAAGCACGTTCCAACTTCTATCCTATATAAATTTATTTTAAAACTCAAAAAACTAAAAATGGCCTTGAATGATGTCTATAAATGTGTGAAATGCTTAAAATTTTTATGTGCTCAAAATTAAAATTATTCTTTACATATACATATTATATTTAAGTAACACGAATGAGCCATTGTAGAGTTTTACTCGTGTATATGGACTTATGTGCTTTGAAGAGAAATTATAAGGGTTGGGTCTTATGGCTGTGGGGTGGTTGAATTTTGAATGATGATAGAAAAATACGTTTGACAGGAGCAGAAGGGACATTTTCGTCGTTATCCTGTTGAATTTCACAAAAACCCTTCTAACTTTTTAAATTATTTAACACGGAAGTCGTTGAAAAGTTTGTTTTACATTTTTAATATTTTTGGCCTTAATTCATTTTTCAACTGTGTTACATGCTTTTGTCGAAAGATTTCTTTGTGAAAATGTTCGCGATATACCTTTATACCTTTATAGGAACTCGTAGCTTAGGGCATTTTTCAAAAATATTAGCTCTTTTATTTGAGAAAACAAGCTTAATTTTAACGTTAAAGGGAGTTATGCATAAATATCTTCTTTCATGATGTGTGACACAAAAATCCCTTTGTGAGTAAGAAAGGAGTTTACATCATATGTAAAATTTTCCTGGAGAGTTCTAGGTGAAACAACATAGGTACATACTACATATATTATTTTTCTTATACCTAAGATGTTACATCAGCTTTTGAGACACACATTTTACACAAACTAAATCCTTCATAAAAATAAAAAAAAAATCATCGTGAATTACTTGAAGCATAACTCTAAGTGAATATGATAAATGGCTTTGACAACACTAAGCCTGGAAAACAAAAGCTTTAACGGCGTTAGGTATAGTCAATTTATAGCATAGACGTTTTTTTAGGAGTTAGAGCTTATTTTATATCCTTCAAAATTAGAGTTTTTGATTTTTACTTGCGATAAATAAACATACACTAGAGGCAATATATTATAAAAAATGCCTTTGGTAGAAAACAAAATTAATAGAAGATTTTAAGACATTTTTACCTATAAAATGAAAGTTGCTTTACTCACAAATTCTAATCATTGGTTGTTTATTGCAAAACAACCAAACATCACCCTACAAATTGACTTGTTTATTTAAAACCACCAAATCGCACTATACAAACAGCAATATCATCATTTAAAGCCAAAGCCAAGGCCAGCCAATGAACTTTGCATTTAAATCTTCTAACATCATCGAAATCGGCCGCTCTCAAATAGCGGTAGTTGTGACTTAAAAATAGAAACATTTATGCACAAATCAACATCAACAGCATCGGTCGATCCCAATAAGAGGAACGACGTATTACCATCAACGTCATCGATCATTGTCGCTCCCGAATAGCTGTAGTTGCGACCAATTATGAAGACCTCTTTTAAAATAAAGTTTATTTAAATTAAAGATTGAATTTCGAGTTTTATTAATTTTATTTGTTTTACTTGCAAATTATTCAACCAAAAAGCTAGGAGCATCATGTACCTACATACATATAAATTTTAGAGAACAAATGTTTAGAAAATTTATTTCCTTAAATGGGCTGAACGGCTCCCAAAAAGCAAGGCTCTAATTAATTTTCTAAAAAAAAGAAGATTGAATGCCCAAGTGAACTTAGAATCCAGAAAATGTGGTGATTCCACTTCAACCGTTCTTCGCCAAGTACTTCTAGGACGAACCACTTGTTTTCCTGCCTGTTTAAGCGAGTGCATCGCTTGGCTCGCAATGCACTTGTCACCATTTCGAATCATATGGCCAATTCACTGCCAATATAGCACGTCTATTGGGTTCCATTTCGTCACTATAATGCAGAACTAATAGTATAAATCACATTTACAATATTTTTGAAGTACGTAAAATACTGACTTTCGACATTATGATTATATTCTATTATTAAAATTCTGAAGGAACTACTGCACGTAGGAATATGCGAAATAGTAGGAAAAGCGCAGAACAAAACAAACTAAACGTACAAAATTTATTTCGGATTTGGACTAGTTCTCCATTGTAGCGAAGATTTGTTGTAACACAAAATTCATCATTGGAGATACGGTTGGGCCAGAAAATCCTCAAGATGTTTCGAAGACATCTATTGACAAACGTTTGCAGCTTTCTTGTGACAACGGATGTGACTTTCCAAGTGCTGCACCCATTAAGTAGTATAGATTCAACATTGTAGCGGAACAGTCTTAGCTAATTGGTCTTTAAGCTATCAATAGATTTGCTTCACCATACTTTGGGCAGCATTCCGAAAACAGGTTTTGCTTTCGGGATCAGCTGTTTATATCTAATTCAGTTCCATCACCTGTAAAGACAATACTCCCAATATATTGGAAATTCCCTACCATATCTCCTGCAGGTTGTCCCGAAATATCTATCTTGGATAGATAAGGAAGGCTGATCCTGATTTTCGCGGTATTTCGCGTTCGCCTTCGTTCAGCAGTTCGTTATCTAAAACCACTCGTCTGCTTTGTTAAGTTTACTTTTGGAGAAAAGGACAAATAAAACTCTCACGACGCTCTCTTTCTAACTTCATCCCACAAGATGTTACTGAAATATAAGTGCTGAATTACCATCGATGTGGATGCCCATAATATCACACTTTTACACACTGTCTTACTCTCACACTTTCCTCTCACTGTCGAATTAAAAACCAAATATTCCCAAACCTTTCACTGTTATAGATTGTCAGACTGTATCACTGTGTTACTGTCATATTGTAAAAAATTTCGTTCTTGAAAGAGAATATACTTGACAGTTTTATAGGATCACATTTAAAGAAGGGTTGGGCAAATTTTCACTTTTTAGATTAAAGTATATTTTTTTAAATTTGCTATTTAGTTAAAAGTACTTAAATAAACTTACACAGTTAATGAAACAAATTAAATTAAGTATCTAGTTTCAAACAGTTTTTTAGTCCGAAGTCGTTCCTGACTTAAAAAGTTGTGCTAATTCTTGCCAAAGAGAGCGCGCGCGAGAGAGTAAAACATTTCGCCTCCTTCTAGCCAGTTTTAGTCTGAGGAATTTCTTCTGGCTATTTCTGGGCTGACTATCAAATGCCTGGTTGATTTATGTCAGATGACGGAATTTGTCAGTTGAGTACAAATATCAATGCCGAACAAGGGTTGCCTAAGTGTTAATTTTATTTTGAATTTAGTTTTGAAATATAATAACAAAGGTGAAGAAAATTAGAAAACTACTTCTGTTTAGGTGGAGCGATTAATATAAGGTAATCATCGACCATAATTTGCGTCTTAGAAGGGTACGACAGCATCTAACTGATGAGCCCAACTGTCGTACCTGGATGAAACGCAATATTTGGAGTTGAGGTCACTTGAATTTAATAATTGTTTTGAAAGATAACCATATTTTTTATTATTTTATTCACAGTTTAACTAATCAACTGATTACAAAAAAAAATATACGTCAGTAAGCAAAACTATGCCTTAAAAAGAAAATTTAAAATTGACAATTGAGTATTTCTTATATAAAATAATGCTACTTGAAAAAAAAAATACGCTTAAGTTTCATAATTTATTGTATAATCGGAGATTTTTTTGTTAATTATTGTATTTTAATATACTTGATGTATAAGAGCTGTTACGTTTATTCTGTGTCAACATTTTATTATCTTGGGATATGACTCTTGAAAATTTTGATTAAGATTTATCACTGATCTACGGCAACTCTAGTTGAATATATTTTTTGACGTTTTAAAAGTATACCTAGTCCAAATTAATGCGAAAACCGTTTCAGACATTTTTTTCAGTTATCTGTCTATATTTGAGAGTATTTCATTCCCACTCCTCAAATTTGACATTTGACCAATTTTTAGTGCGAGAAATGTTGGGATCAGATCTTTGTATCAGCAAACGTAAATTCAAATGTCAAATGATCTATTAGCTGTCAGTTTTAAGTTTCAATTTTGAGTTAAAATATTCAGTTTTTGTTTACTTAAACTCTATTATTTTACTAGATCTACTATGTACATTATAGTATATATCGTTCATTAAAAATATGACATTTTTCAATTTATTGCAAATCATTCGTTTATCTTTTTTTTTTTTTTCTAAACAGATAATATCACTTCTCAATTTCTATCACGAGCACCTTATTTGAGGCACACTTTTGTTTTTCCCATATAGCTTTCTAATGAAATCTTCAATCGCATTTACATATCTCGAAACAGCATTTTTGGGAGTTATGGTGTTGTTCGTAGCAGGAGTAACAATTTGTATAGTAAATACGTCGTGTAGTTTATTCAATTAAATATACGCCTAGTTATTGATAAATGATGAAGAAAGTGTAGTGTGTTAATTCGGCTAACCCTGGTTCCAGATTGCTATACACACGGAAAGAATTGAAAAATCACTAATTGCGAAATTTTAGGTTGTAATTTACGAAACTCTTTTTTTTTAAGTAAATCAAGACGCTTTTATTTAAAAATGATTGAAAAAATTGTAATTTAGCATTCAAATCTTCGTAAAATACAAAATTTTATAATTTGGTATTTATTATCAAAAGTCATAATTCGAGCTTGTTGACTTCAAAGCATATTACAACTTTTGAGTCGCAATCTACTACTTCTGGGGAATAATTTAATTTTACAAATCATTTATCTTGTTTTGCGAGATGTATATGGTGATTTTCATTTTCTCAATGCTCAAACCAATAAAATGTATTCACGATATATAAATATTGAGCCCACACGATCGTAATTTATGAAATACCTATTTGCTGATTTAAGATCAAAACTAAACAGTAAATTACAACTTTTTAGTCGCAATCTTTCTATCTTCAGGGGAATAATTTGAACATTTATATGGTGATTTGCATGCTCTCGATGCTAAAACCAGACTACGGGCTACTATTTTTTTCTAAATGTCTGAGTTTAATCAAATTCTCTTAGAAATATAGAATTCACAGTGCATTCATGCTGAGAGTTTTATAAGAAACGGTAAGCATCGACCATAATTCGCGTCTTGGTAGGGTACGACAGCATCTGACTGATGAGCCCAACTGTCGTACCTGGCCAAAACACAATCTTTGGAGTTAAGGACACTCGAACTTATAAATTGAGGTATGTATTTTGCAATTTCACTACCTCATCAGACTTTGTATAGCAAAGTCGGAAATTATTTTCACTTAATTTGCAGTTTTTCATTTGCAGGAAATCCATAGGTTTAAGTTGTAAATCACTGTTATCTCAACGAAAAATTGTTCTTGAATCTCGACAGGATTGCTTGAAAATGGAAAGTAGATTAATCTTTAAAAGCTGCAAATTGCCGAATAATCAGTTTCAAATTACGACTCAAAACATGCAATTTAAAGATAAGTAAGTATCAAAACCGAAAACATTTTGTTTTTCTCGATCGAATAATTGATACTCAAAAGTGGTGAAATATGATTTTTGAGGGTCAATATCTTCAATTCGCTCATTTTATGAAATTGCAAAGTCGTAATTTACTAATTTCGAAGCCAAGTTACAAAACTGGATTCATTTTTCGTGATTTATAGCTTATTTTTCTTGATCTGATCTAAGAATTTTTTCCGTGCACAAACATTTTAAACATTTTAAGCTCTTGAACTTAATAGCAAGTAGGGAAGTGCGAGTACGACTTATTTGAGCTAACCTGGTCCACTTATTCGTCTTCAGAATGTTCTAAGTCCATCTTTTATGATTTTTTTTTTCCAGATGGTCAGAACTGTAAAATTTTGTTTTGTTTATAAGTCCACTCAGTCAATTCAATCTTCAGCTCTTTATCAGATGTGCATGTCTTTTCAAGATAAAAAATATTGTTTTTCTTTGAGGTTTTTTTTTCCAAAAATTGAATTTTAAAAATAATAGTTTTATTAAAAATCATCTTTTCTATTCTAATTTAAATATATATCTACAGCTTTGCTAAATTAATTCTATGTAGATTGTTGTATAAGCTATCTAAGCTTCATTTGACAAGCTTTGTTAAATTATTTCTTTTTCATTTGTGATGAGATTTATACAATTTTGCATTTCCATTTCATTTTTTGTTTTAATCCTTAGGCTAATCCTTTAAGCTACATTGGATAGAATATTACTTTAGCAAACTTATGTTTCTGGGTGCTTTTACCCTTTTCATTAGTTACCCTGATGGATGTAAAAAGCACAATTTGTTGTAGTTCCATTGAATATACAAGTGCTTAATTGGCAGGTTCCTTGTAAAGGAATAAAACATGATGTTTTAAGAGGAATAAGGATTGCTTTATATTTACAAAATATACTACACTGCACTTGCCATTCATTTACATCAGCAAAAATATTTTTAATAGGATTTCTTTTAGGATTCATTCATATAAAGTGAATTTACATTGTCCGACGAAATTCTATGAATTTTTTTCCATGACCGTAAAAAAACGTAATACTTTGATTTGATGAATTAAAATTCATTAAAGTTGAAAAAAAAATCTTAATTTCGTTTGATTTATGATTACGATTTGCAAATTACAGTCCCAAAACAAATTTCCATGATTATTGACTATTATACTCTAAAATAAAAACATTATTAAAAATATAGCTTATGTGTGCTCTTTGGGCCTTACTTACCTTAAATTTATTTCTAAAATGCTATTTTAATATTTTCCACCCCCTACCATGGTAGGTACACAGTGAACCAAATGAGAAGCTTTTAAAAACAACTTGGAATTTCTTAATTTTCATGAACTATTTAAAGATGTTTCTAAAAAAATAAAATAATAATAAACAAAATAGAAGTGTTATTTATTAATAATTTTGAAACTGCATCAAATAAAAAATATTATTAAAGATTTAAAAAATCTCAAAATCTCAGAAAAAAAAAAACAAAAAAATCCGTGGGATATTTTAAATTGACTTTTATTTGAAATTTAAAAAACCGAATAAAATAATAAAATATTGATGTTAATCATAAAAAAAATCAATTTTGCATGCACAGGTCTAATTAAATTTAGTTATGACCATTTAGGTTTTGCAATGCAATCTGTTAAAAGAATTCAATGTTTTTCTCTTCTGTTTTTTTGTGTTGCGGAACAAGAATTATCCCCACATAAAAATGTTTACGATGTCATAAAACGTAAAAAGGTAAATTTCATATATCAACAAAAAAAGAAGGGAATTTCAAATTACGGTACGGAAGAAATACCTATAGATACATTTATTTATTTGATATTTCAAAAGAAAATAATCGATTGTGTTTCAAAATGGGATAACGAGGATATCCATGTTGTGAATCTTTTCAAGATTATTCCTATACAACTCAAACAAAGAAGGATACAGAATATATTTTTTTTTTCAGATTCAAATTATATATAAATTATAGTTCTGTTGAAACTAAATACGATGAAGATCGATATTATTCTCGAAGAGATACAAATATCCAACAAAATGAATAAGGCCGCATCATTCCCATGAGATATACTTAAATATAACTCATCTGAAAAACAATAGCGAGTCCTCTTTAAGCTCAAACAATATAAGAAAATTGTTAAATTTATGTAAAGTGAATAGTGATATCATTGTTATTATTAAATGCTTCTAGGTATTTGGTTTCGGAATTTAATGAACCACAAGTAATAAGGAAATCTTCCCCTTATAGGATTATGTTTTTAATCTTCAAAAACAATTATAAAAGGAGTACCTAATGATTCGTTTGATTTTTGACTTCAGATTTATTAGCTAGTGGCATCTAAAATTCTGGAAATTCATCTTAAGAATTTAAAAGAAAGCAACATTCAAGGGGATTCGTCAAAGGTTGGCCAAAAAACAATATTAAACTTCTGTAAAGGTCTATCGAAATTTTTCCTAATTTATTCGTACAAACTTAAGGAAATTCATTTGACTCTATGTACATGAAAGCTCTAAAGGCTCCTGAAAGCGCTTGAAAGTTCTAAAGGCTCTTAAACAGTCATTTCTACGTTGGCATTATACTTCACTAAGACAAACTTATTGATATAAATGCTTCTCGTGCAAGTGACAATTATTGTTCCATATTAAGCTTTTCATACACAAAACTTATCGAATCTATGATAATTTTTTTTTTTTTTTTCAAAACAAATAAAAGCATGACTTTCGTGAGCAGGACTTTCGAAGAAACTCTTTAACGGAGCTTCTAATCGATTTTTAACTTCCCATTGGAAGTTATTACAATTGGTCTGATTTGTCAAATCGAAAATTTCGACATAATCTCAACGTTTTGAGATCCCAGCGTTGAGTCGTTAGCGTTATGTCGAAAACGAATAAAGGTATCAACTTCAAATAAATTTTATTTTACATTTTTTCAAAAAATTTAATTGATTAAAAAAAAAATTAAAAATGTCATTCGTCTCTTATATCTCGAGAAAAAGAAATACTATTGACTTTGCCTTATAATTTTACTCTACAAGTAATAATGTAATGAATAATTGATAAGAATTTAAAAATAAATCAATCGACAATTTTTTTTTTAAATAAAAAGAAATGGTAAAATTTTTTGGAAAGCGTTTTTCAGCTCGAATATTTTGATTTTAAAGCCGGACTAATTTTATTCTACATACAACTAAATAATCAATAACTGGTTAAGTTTGTAGAAACATTAATTTTTTTTTTTATAATTTTGAATCTTGAAACTGCCTCAAAAAATATAGAGACCGGAAAATTTCCCAAAATATCACACAGGTCAAAATATCAGGAGGCAAATTTTCAAAATTTAAATCCTAAGATATTTTTTGCATACACTATTGTTAAAGCAACACTCTAAAGGAATGACGCAAATGAATGGCGTGCGTCAATGAAGTCAGAGTATGAGTCGTCTCTTACATATGTCAAAGCACACATGGGAATTGGTAGATTTACCTCCAAACCGTCGCGCTATCAAATCTGAATGAATGAGTTTTCAATCTGAAGCGAGACAAAAATGGTGTTTTGGACCGGTATAAGGCTAGGCTCGTAGCAAAAGGTTGCAGCCAAGAGCTCGGGCTGGACTATAGTGAAACATTTTCACCAGTTGCGAGGTATTCAACTATATGCATGATACTAGCTCTAGCAGTCGAGTATGATCTTATTGTTCATCAAATGGATGTAACTGCTGCAACAACCGGAAGGGTTTGTGGATCCCTATTTTCCGGATAAAGTATAGGGCTTAAACAGGCAGGTCGTGAATGGAATGAAAAATTGCATTCTGTGCTAACGAAAATTGTAGCCTGTTCCTGCAAACAAAACTCTTATATGGATCAAGAGACAGATCGAAGTAGAGTTTGACGTGGTAGATAAAGGCGAAATTGATTTTTATCTGGGAATGGAAGTTGAGCGTAACCCAGCTTTAAAAACTATAAGCATTGTTGTGTTCCACTAGAACACAAGAAAAACAACCTCTTTGATTTACTTTAAAAATGAGAGTGACTTCAATTCTATTCTTCATTTCCTACGCTACCTATGATATTGCCTAGATCGTCACCACTTTCAGGTCAACCACGCATTCTATTTCCATTCGCTGTCCAATAATGCAACATATGTCGCACTTGACATAGTTTGACTACGATGGGTCAGTAATCGGTATTGCTTTTGTTTGCAATATGATCCTGTATCGTATTTCTGTATTGGATTTTTTTGGTTGACATAGTTCGATTGCCTCTCCTATTGTATACCATTGTATATAATGCATGACACATGCGGAACACTTGGTCTTAATCGAACTATGTCAAAGCGATTCATGGGAATTGGGTGAGTTCTGTGTGGCCTCTAAGTTTTAGGGCACAACAGCATTTCTCAAAATCAATTCATTGTCGATCTTTTACAAAAATAAAATATGATGGAATCGAGAAAATGTAGTTCTCCAATCGATCCTGGACTGAAGCTAAAAATATGTAACAGCTGTGAAAAATGTGTGAAGGTTGATTTAAAGTGCTACCAATCGTTAATTGGATCCTTAATGTATCTATCCATATCCACGAGACCAGACTTATTGCACAGTGTTTGCAAGCTAGCGCAGTTCAACATGGATCCTCATATGGAACACTTGACAGCTGCAAAGCACATCCTCAAGTACTTAAGACATACAATGGATCTAAAAATTGTTTATAAAAAGACAGGAAAGCCTCTAGAGGGATACGCAGACGCAGATAGGGCTGGTGCTTCCAACGACAGGCGTTCTTACACAGGGTTTGTTTTTTACATTGCTGGAGCAGCGGTAGTTTGGGAATCGCGTAAGCAAAACTCAGTGGCTTCCAGTAGCACAGAAGCCGAATATATGGCCTTGTCTTCGGCAGCAAAGGAGTTTGTCTATACCTTAGAAATCTTTTGGCTGAGCTTGGTTTTCAAAAAATGTTGGAAAAATGAAAAAAATAAGAAGCTACAACTTTACTTTGTAAATTCAAGATAATACTTTTTTGAGTTTCAGAAAAGAACTAACTATAATTCAAATTAAAAAATAATTAAAAAAAAAATAATATAATAGGTATATATAATATAAAGTATGTTTGTGTAGTTGAATATATGATGTGTGGTGTATGGTTGCCAGATATTTCAACACCTTCTCTCAATTGTATACCGCACATAATGTGTAATCAAGACAATCCTAACATATTGGAAAATTTAGAGTGTTTACATTTTTGCAAATTTTTGGTTATAATGTCAGCAGGCATCTCGTCAGTTGAAACATATTTCAAATCTATTTGCCGCTTCTGGAATACCTCTCGAACGTAGTGAACTCGAATGTCAATATGTTTGCTTCTGGCGTGGAACACTGGTTATATTTTTCTCTCCGATCAGTATTATTTAAAATAAATAAATTAGACATTTAATACTATAAACAAAAAACAAATTTTTTATTAAAGTTTAAATACAAAAAAAATTAAATAATATCAGAAAAATAATTAAAATATTTTATCTTCTTCAGAAATAATATTTTCACTTTCTCTTTCAATTGCATTTTCATTTAAATCAATTTTATCTAAATCACTTTGATCTTTCTTCAAGTTGTGGTCCTCATTTTTATTCACATTAAAATGACTTTCTTCGATGAAGTCTTTTTGGCAATTACCAATGTCCTTTAAAAATCCGCCTAAAGACTTGAGAACGTCACTGGTCACTTGATAAGTACATCTAGCTGCATTACGTGAAATAACCGTGGACTCGTATATACTTTTTTCCAAATAATCATGTGCATTTCTTAAGTAATTCCCAATAGTTGTTGTGGCCAATTCAACCTTAGAAAACAGAACTTAGAATTTAATTTTTAAACAAGACGTATAGTAACAAAGCACTTACATATTCAATATAACACAACTCTAAAGCAGTATCGTTTTTCATATGTGAATTACTGCAAGTTCTAACATTTTGCACAAATTGACCGGTAACATAGCTTTAAGCTGAATTCACAGATGCTTTAGCTTTGGCTGTCAAAGATTCTAATTCAAGTTTGCCTTTGTCATGGCAATTTTTCAATTCCGATCGGGCATTGCTTCGAGTCACCAGCTTGGGGGTAAATTTTTGAATGCAATGTTTTCGAACTAAACTCAATGCTTGCAGTGGCGTAAGACTCTGATTTAATTGGTGAATCTCGTGTAGCATTTGATGTTGTTCAAAATGAATCACATCCAAGCGACTAGCAAAACTGACATCGACACTTGCAATTTTCATTTCAGCTATTTCAATGGAATGCAAGAATTGAAGTTGTGAGGCTTTGAAGTAATCCTGGGCACCGTTGGAAACATTGAAACTTTCCTGCAAAAAATGAGAATATTTTAAGCATATCCCTACATCACTTAGGTTAACTTATACTTACTCCAGACACCAACGATGCTAGTGTGCCATAAAAAGCAATCAAATAAAATAATTGTACCATCCTATAATAGTTGCAAATATAAATATTAACCTCACGAATAAATGAATATCCAAATGCACACAAATTAAATAAATATAAGATTTAATATTATTGTAATATTCCAATAAACGATACACGTGAGCGCGAATTCACCGTGATATCACTATGATGGCTACTTCAACTTTAATGGTAGGTACAGCGCGCATTAAATAAATATAATCATTCAGGTGAATGAATAGCTGAGCTGGCTATGGATGGACAAAAAATTTGCGGCGATGAAATTGCGCTGATTTGCATTTCGTATTTTTATCGAACTGATGGTGAACTCCAGCTCCACCAATAATAATTATTTTTTTCTTGCCAATGAGTAAATATTGAACTTGACCTGTGTATGTACATTATATTGTATATATGATGTTATGTTGATATCATGTAAATGTCTACTGATTTTTTTTAATTTGTTTTTAATTTTTTATTGAACGAGCATATAAATTTGATTGATATATGAACATTCTTATAGGATCAAATGTATGTCATATTTTAACCCGGGTTAACGTTTTTTGATTGATAAGGAGTGCAAGACTTGAAAATACGATGATATAGCCATATACATTTCAGTTTTAAGGTGAATAAACCAACAGAGTTAAACTAAATGGTGCATATTCATAGTCGTTTTTAGACCCCAGTTTATCTTAGCCTGGAGTTTATCCAATGTAAATTAGATGGGATAAACCCAATATTTTTTTAGAAACAACTTAAACAGTGACTATGAACATGCCCCAATATCTATATTGGCATTAAGTTATAAGAGACTAAGGAGAGAGACTAGTTATAAGAGACTATAAAGGCCGAGACTAAGTTTTAAGAAATATCACACATAAAAATAACAAATAACAGAAAGAATTTATATAAAACTTACTGACGATGGAAGCATAGCTTCCGAAATGCATTTAAGTAAATAAATAAATAAAATAAGTGTTTTTAAGTTATTTAAAATAATATATTTTATTTATTTCATGAAAAAACACATTAAAATTCTCCAATATCAAAACTGTTTTCTTTTAAAACTAATAATCTTACATTAAATCGATGTTAAGAAGCAATTACTATTACACATCTGTCACACATGTGGACAGGGCCACCGGGCAACTGGAATTTTTCCGGGTTGGCCCATGGGAAAACAAAAAGTGCATTGAAAGCCGCTTCAGTAATTTCTGTTCTTTTAAAAGAAAACTTTCTCATATATTTGGAGAAAGTAAAGGCTTTACAGTAAATATTCAGCTTTTGTGGTCCCAAAGGAATCTCAGAAAGGCCACACAGCATTGTTAGGGGCCCTTACAATGAAAACAAAGCTGTTGGCTTCCTACAAGATTATTTAAAAAAAACATTATAGTTTTGATGGGGCCCCCACACTAATTATTATTGAGCTGTTGTGTGACCAAAGGGTCCCTCACATTACTCTCAAACACTTTAAACGAAACTATATTGATCTATTATGACCTCATTCGTAACCTGTAATGGAGGCTCCCAAATAATTCATACTAAACTTTATAGACTTCAGGTTTTTTGAAAAGCGGAAAGTTCACTTAAAGGAAAGCTTCACACAAAATTTCAGGGCCGCAGAAACAGAATAGAAAAGAACAACAACGATATTTCGATTGCTGTGAGTATTTTTGAAGAAGGAAACATCAATTATAAAATTTGCATTATTGCAGTTATGTTTTCATGTTTTCTAAAATCAAGTTATATTTTTTTTAACGCAAATACATGTTAGAAATTTCAAAGCAAACTGTTTATGGCTTCAATTACACAAGGATACAATGTTTTTTATCGTCGTTTTCAGAGCTTATTTTTTTTTACTCCTGATACTGATTTTGTGGCCCTTTCTCTTAAAGTCCCGGGAGGTCCTTTGGCTCCCAGTCTGCCCCTTTACTGCAACTCTTTACAATCGCGGTTATTTTAAAAAGTTTTGAAGATTATTACATCATCCGCATAAATATAAGGCAGTTTGAATATTTCAAAACAGACGGTAAGTCATTAATTAATAAAATAAAAAGGATAGGGCCTAAATGTCTACCTTGTGGTATTTCAGAGTTTTGCTAAACTTATTTAATTCGCAATTTTTGAAAATTATTGAATAAGATCTAATGAATAAATAAGATTAAAGTCACATAGCAAACTTGTCACTTAATCCGAGTTTCCTTTATTTAAATAGCAATTAATTGCGGATGCGAGAGTTTGTCAAACGCCTTACTAAAATCTGTAAGAACACAATCTATATTCTATACTTATTTATGAACCATATTCTTTTTTTTCACAAATTGTTATTGGAAGTAGTCTGGATGATGCCTCGCAAGTCGCAGGTCCACTAGCAACCAACTTAAAAAAAAATCTGCAATTTTTTTTAACATATCGATCTTTTTTAAAAAAATATTTTCAGAAAAATGGTTGTAAATGACACGTTCCAGAAAATTTTTTTTTTGATTTTTGATTTAAAAAAAAAAAAAACGTTAAGGAAACAAATTTTTTATCTAAAAATACTCTAACGATTTTGCTTAAAATTTTTAAGATCTACAATATTAATTTACAAAAAATTTACATTTATCTGTTCATATAGAACCATATTTATCGTTTTTGCTTATCTCATTTTCTATAGAACCGATTTTAATCACATTTTTTTTATAAAAAAAAGCTTATAATAATTGTAAATATCATACATACACCCCTGGATGGTTATGCATATTTAACGCACACTAAAGTTATGCTTCGTCGAATCGACGAAGTTCACCTTTAAACCTACCTTATTCTTAAATTTCGGTAACCTTGATCATGAAAATTTAAATAAAGCTCTTAGAAATATTTTTTAAATATTAAATACGATTTTTTCATAATATCGGCTTGTTTTCTGCACTTAAAAATAAAATTAAAATTATTAGTTCATTTTGTTACGCAAAAACAATTATTGGTTTAAAAAAAATTTACAAAAAATATTAAAATAATATCACCTTTGGAAATAATTGCAAAAACTTGAAGTATTAATTCATATCAACCGTAAAAACTAAAAAAAAAAAATAAATAAAAAAAATAATTTATACAAGAGGCAGAAGCTTTAATTTGGTGTTATAACAGATGTTTTTTTGCATTAGTAGCACGAAGGTTTTGTCATGCGTTTTTAAAATTTGGTCAAAATCCACAAATTTGCCTTTTTTTCCTGTAGGTATATATTTATGTATTTTTTTTTTTTTGATTCCACATTTCATAGGGTAATTCCCGTTTTTTTTGCCCGCAAGGTTCCAACTATGGTCAACTTATGTGACTCCAACAAAATGTTGACAGACTTAAACTATAATTATCCATTGTTACATTTCTCTTTGAACGATGAATTGGTTTTGTTAGTTCTTTCACATAATATTCACCAAAAACCAGGTTCTTAGTGTTCGATTCCTTACAAAAAGTAACAAAAGCATACAAAAAAAATCACACTAAAGTTATCCTTCGTCGTTTCGACGAACATTCTGTAAAAAAAATGTATTTTCATTTATCGCAGGATACCATACGTCCGCTCACTGGTAGAAATCAATACCAACCGGTGTTGTACGAAGATAGAATTAAAAATGGTGAATAGTTAAAGAGAAATCATATACAAAATAAAAGAAGTGTTCGTCGATTCGACGAAGGATATCCATCCAGGGATACATAGGTATTTATCAAAATTTTCGAAAAAATGGATTTTTTTTTTAGTTAAAAATTATTTTTTGAAAATTCGTTATTTCCAAAATGAGTTAATGATTTTATTTCAAAATTGATTTTTTAACTTCGCGTTGATAAATACAAAAATGTGATGTACCAATTTTATTTTTTAAAAATGTTCACAAATTTTCATGAGTATGAATAAATGATATAGTATTTCGGGGTTTAATGCACTGCGACCTAAAGATCTATTGTGCCCCATCTAGAGCTGGAAAATATTGCTCCTCTTAAAGCTCTTCCTCCAAATTTATTCCTATAAGAAATTGAAGTATTTTCTTCTATTCCGCAATACGGCTCAGGCCCTGCACCTATTTTTGCCAAGGAGTCTGCCTAGTGTCTCCTCATTATCCCTGGGGTGGAATCGTGTAAGGTGATTTCCGATTAGTGAGAGTCACAATCAACCAATTCAGTATGTGTAAGGGGCCAGTTATAGCTTTCATTGAAACTCGTCATTGAAAATTTTAAATTTCAGTGCTGAGGCCCTAAAAAAGCGAAATCAGTGATTATTTTGATGCCAATAAAAAGCTGGTGACTCGATTAATATTTCTAGTCAAAAAAATTTTTCATTTTGGCCGTACCTTTCACATAAAATGATTTCTAAGATTTCAATGATCAATGGTAAGGTAGTTCAATCATTGAAATAAAGAAATTCATTTCACGTGTTAACTTGGTCCAAAACGAAAAATTTTTTTTGACAAAAAATAAAAATTAAATCTATAGCTTTATATTGGCATCAAATAATCACTGATTTTGATTTATAAGTGTCTCAAAACTTAAAATTTAAATTTTCAATGATGAGTTTCATTGAAAGCTATAACTTGTCCCTAAGATGATACCACATTTGATAGCTAAAGAGTTATCACATCAAAAATGTGATTCCTTGCGTTTTGTAAACTATCAGATGGCTATCCACTTATCCCAAAATTTTCAAATACGTTGGATTTTTGTTGCATCAGCTATTCTGTCACTACACGGTTAAAAATTCTGGGGTATTTTTTAATACAGCTCTTGTATTACAGCCGTATGCAATACAGCAAATATTACATTTTAATACTAGGAAAATATTAAAAAAAAATTCTAATCAATTCTTATTACATTCTAATATTTTTGTATTAAAATATCATTTGTAATACAAAAAAGAGTCGATTTTAACCCAAAAGAATAAAACATATCCCTTGTAGAGAGGGAAAATTTCTCTCTCAGTTGCCATTTCAAATATGAGAATTTTTCTAATAATTTTTGATTACATTCTAATACCTCCTCGCCCTTTTTTTGCTTCGATGCTCTTTTTTGTCAGCCATATTGAATATGAACATATTGAACAGACTGCGTCACTTTTTAATACAACCAAGATTAAAATTTATTAATATTGTATTAAAAAGTAAGAAAAATAAAAATAAAAAAATTTAAATATGCATTATTTCGAAGGCGCTTTGCAGTTTTTTGAGGCACAATATGTTAATTAGTAGACAAAATTTCAATCGCAATAAGATTTCTATTCTCATTTGTGAAAAACGATGGAGAAAAGAATGTTATTATTATAATAAAAATAATAAGAATAATTATTCCCAAATGGAAATAAATTGACATATACAAAGATAAATAGGTACTCTTGCAAAAATACATATTCATTATTGTAGCTATTACGAATTACGAGTATGTATTCATAATATTTTATGTGTTGCATTAATACTCAAAAAAATATCCTTTTGAGAGAAAATTTTCTTGTGAGAAATTTCTTTGTGAGAAATTTCCTTGTGAGAAATTTCCTCAATTTATTTCCTCTCTTTTTCTAATAAAGTTCTATTAAAAAATAAAATAATTTTTGTATTAAAAGTAAAAATGTAATATTTGCGATGTATTAAACTTTAATACATTTTTGGTGTTGTCATATATACAACCCTGAAAATATTAAAATTAATGCCAGAATTTTTAACCGTGTAGGGATTACAACAACACAAACCTATCCTGATAGCTTTGGATTGATCCCCCAACGTGACCATTGTCATTTTCCAACAAATTTGACATATCTGCCGCAGTAGTCTAGAGTTACCACCAGTCTACAACAATTTTGCAACTTTTTTTGAGTTCTATTTTAAAACCATTCATACAATCAAAAATAAACATTATTGTGACCAAGAAGGTTCCGAAAGATGAAGAAAAAATAAGAATTATATCCCAAAGACAAACATTTGAAAAATTCACTATAGCAACCATGATTTTGACAAATATCATTGGTATGTGATTGGTTATTAATTAATTTTTGAACCTTAAATCCTGGTTAAACCTCAGTTTTGTTTGTATAAATTCAACAGCCCCGAGAAAATAACTATAAAAAATCAGTGCCATCAAATAATAATAAGACCAAGTCAATTAAGCCAATTTATATTTTCAATCTTTTCTGCCGAGACCACTTAGACCGCCGCCGCTGACACTTTGCGATAAATTTCAATAGAAAAAATACGTTACCTTCGTCATAGGGGGCAACAAACAAACCAATGTATTTTGTTTAATGTCCTAAAGTCCACAAAGCATAGCCAGGCATATAGGGATTTATTTGACTTCTTGAATTTTAGTTTGCTTTTTGTAAAACAAACCGAAACAAAAATTCGAGAATGTGACAAATCTAGTATTCTTCGAAACCAAATCTCAGCCGGTGTCTTGTTCAAAAATTTCTTCCCAACTTTCCGATAAGAATTGCCTCGTTCCAGAATTTATGGTTCAGGCAACCATTCGCCAAATGTTGTTGCCATTTGTTGAAGCGTTCGTTTCAATCTTTCAACCAGACACGAAGTTCATCTCTGGATTATATCGAACAGTAGGCATCATTTGAAAACCCTTTGATTTGCATAACTGTTTGAATTCATTCGAAGTATACTCTCCAACCGTTGCCAGTCCTCAATTTCGCTTTCTGTCGAGACCACTTAGACCCCCGACACTTTTGTAAATTAATGTAAACCCAAAAATTAAGATCTCGCGTCGGATGCTTTGGAAGTTGTATCGCACCTCGGCCTTTTTCTTTCACAAAGATTTTTTTCGTCTCATGACTAGCCCTAATCCGGAAATATTTCCTGAAAAAATAATTACCGTTTTCTTCGAAATATATAAGCCCCTCGATATAACCTGCTAAATGCATCACAAGAAAAAAACAAACATCCTTTTGAAGAAATGCTTGAATAACTTTTCCTTTACCTTATACTTTGGCTTAAACAATAATTTTAATTTCTCAACTTGTTGTTTATTTTAAAGTTAAATTAGCTTATGATGGTAGATATACGGAGACGACGAATTATTCCTTTTCTACGGGCATAAGAAGCACATAGACCTACATATACAAATTATAAGAAAGAGTAAAAACATCCAGGCAACCTTTGTATACACTTGAAAACATTTACGCTCAAAGAAATAGGTAATTAACTAAAATAAGTTGTTATCCTTACGAATTATCATTCTATTCAAGGTCTGCAGATGATTTTATAACTTCAAAGACAACACAACAACAAAATCTAATTACACAACTTTTGCGGGTGTACCTTTTAACTGTTTTTTTTTTTTCGTGAAAGTGTCGTCTTCGGGTCGTTGTCATCTTTATGGCATTTTTCTTTGACATTCTGGATCTTATTTTGTTTGTTTCTTTTAATGCATTAATTATAATATCCTAGCAAGGCGAGAAGATGGTTGGAGGATTTGATTCTTCAAAGTTTGATTAAAAGGTAACGCATTTTCAGATGAAAAAAGAACACGTTTATTATCCCTACCGGTGCGTGGCCAGCTGGTGGCCATTGCAAACGAATGTTCCGGCGTGCCGGATACCAAAAGATTTAGGATTTAATTTGTGAGCGGATTGTTGCGCCATCTGCCGCCCGCTGCTTATATAACTGTGTCTAAAGTGACAAGGTCAGAATTTTTGAAAAGTCTTAGTTATTAAAGGTCCATTCGCAAATAACAGAGGAAAGAAAATTCCTAATTTCCTTTAAAAAAAATTTTTTATTTTAATTCAAAAAGTTTTTTTATTATGAAACTTTTTTAAATGTTTTATGATATCTATGGAAAGGTGTGACTCGTTTTAAATAGAATTAGATATTCATTCAAAAAACAGCTTACAGAAGCTTAAAACGAAAAAAAAAAATAATGCTCTCATTCTTTATTTTAGAAGGTAAATATAGGTACCTGCAGAGAAATGTCTTTTCTCTTTTGGGATACTTTTAAATCCTAATTATTGTAGTTTAAACAAAGGGAGAATTTTATCGTTTTTCCTTGTTAAATGACGATGGTGATAGATATAGAAAAACAATTGAGTTTAAAGAAAAGTTTATTATCTTCATTCCACATTGAATAGCGGAATTCATTGTTTTATAAAATGTAAATGGCGAGGATATGAGATGTAGTTTAGTTGCTATTCATCATCTATTATTATCTTTAAGGGCTTTTCTGTTCGAAGAATAAAAGTTAACTGATAATACCTGAAGGACGAAGACAAAGTACCTATAGGTATATGTACTTACTGCATGTGCGAAAGACGATGTTCAGGTACGGGAGTAAATAAAATCCATAGATAATTTTAGGTTCCACTTTCGTTCCTATATACTTGCTTTATATGTTTCAAGGCTACACAAAGTGGATAATCATATAGAAAATAATAGCTTCTATATCATTATTATGTTTGGAGATATGTATATGTATATAATGTTATAATTAATTGCTTTTAGTTTCATTAGTTAAAGGGCTTGGCAGTGAGTGATAAGCGACAAGCGGCAGAATTATAAAATCCATAATTACAAAAAAAATGCATGACTATGGGTCGCATATACTTGGCTGCTCTTATGTTGGATAAAAGTGTAGTTTTAAAATTTGAGTCAAAAAACTAAAAAAAAATATTATTAATTCAAAAAAAATCAGCAAAATCACAGAGAGATACAAAATTGACAGTTTTTTTTTATTTCTGAAAAAAAAAGACAACAACGATTAACGAGGTTATGCAATTTAACCGTCGATATGTAACTAATTTTTAAAAGAAAAACATACATGAAGCACAATGTTGCACATACATTCATAAACAGTGTATATTTGATGTACTGTAGAGATATGTTAAGCATGGAATTTACAGTTAAAACTTTGAGTTTAAAAATCATTTATTTAAAAACTAAGCACAACTTTATTAAAAAACATAATTAAAAAAATTAATTACTG
This sequence comes from Epistrophe grossulariae, assembly GCA_929447395.1. Classification (NCBI taxonomy): domain Eukaryota; kingdom Metazoa; phylum Arthropoda; class Insecta; order Diptera; family Syrphidae; genus Epistrophe; species Epistrophe grossulariae. The sequence continues at coordinate 31,003,004 of OV839568.1, read as the reverse complement.
GCTCCAACTTTATTAAAAAACTCAATTAAAAAAATTAACTACTGGATTTAAAAAAATCTATAACACAATATTGTAAGTGTTGCCGTTTTGTTTTAATATTCATTTTCTATTTTATGTATATTTTTTTTTAACTTGCCCCTTCCACCTAAAGGGTGGTACAAATAGAGTGGGCCAACATCTTAAAATCATGTTCATGTAATATTACAACAGCAAACAAAAATTGATACTTTTATCGAAAGATGCACAATTTTTGAACTAAGCCGCGCCCCAGTATATAGAAAATTAAAACCCTTAACTCTTCCGATTGGTTTATTTAGTAAAGGGTTGTTTTTATGAAAAAAGTATATTAATGTTTTTTGTACGAAATTTTTTAAGCTACAAAATAGTTTCTGACATTTTTTTTGTACAACTTATCATTTGGGAGTTATTCCTGAAAAACCATTTTGGGGGGCCTTTAACCCCCCGTAAAATTATAAGCGGCGCTCATACATAAATCGATGGGGACTTTTGACAGTTTCTTAGAAACACCATGAGGAGGCTATAATATAGAAAAATCCAGGTTTCCGGAGATTATTTCCTAATTAGGCTGTTTTTATGGCTCCGGGATCTTAGCACCTCATATATGGGATATTCGCAAAAAAAGTACGCCATCTAAAAGGTCACTAATTGGTCACAAAAGGTCAGCTATTTTAAGAAATTGGTCAGGTTTAGAAAACTTGTAATCCAAGATTGAACTTTTTCAAGGTCATTAGCGATTTTTGGCACCTCATTTATGGGATATTCGCAAAAAAAGTATACCATTTGAAAGGCCACCGGATCGTGATAAAAGGTCAGCTAGTTTCAGTAATTGGTCAGGCTTAGGTTTTTTTTAATGAATTTTTAAAAAAAAATTTCAAGGTCATAGTATAAGACCTTTAGCACCTCATTAGTGGAATTTTTAAAAAACAAGTATGCAATTTAAAAGGTCAGTAAAAGGTCATAAAAGGTCAGGTAGTTTCAGTAATTGGTCAGGCATATATTTTTTTTAATAATTATTTTAATTTTTTTCAAGGTCATAGCGATTTTTAGCACCTCATTTGTGGGATATTCGAAAAAAGTATATACCATCTGAAAGGTTACTTAATCCTTATAAAAGGTCAGGCAGTTTCAGAAATTGGTCAGCTATAGATTTTTGTTTATAATCTTTTTAATTTTTTAAGGTCATTCAAGGTCACTTGTACCTTTAGCACCTCATTTATGGGATATTCGAATAAAAAATATACCATCTGAAATTTAACTCAATCCTCATAAAAGGTCAGCTAGTTTCAGAAATTGGTCAGCCTTGGATTTTTTTTAATTATTTTTTAAAAGTTTTGTCCCAAGGTCACGTGTACCTTTAGCACCTCATTTATGGGATATTTGAAAAAAATATATATCATTTGAAAGGTAACTCAGTCCTCATAAAAGGTCAGCTAGTTTCGGAAATTGGTCAGCTATAGATTTTTTTTTTTAAATAAAAACAAAAAAAAAATTCAAGGTCACTAGTATAAGACATTTAGCACCTCATTTGTGGAATTTCGGAAAAAAAGCATACCATCTGAAAGGTTATTTTATACTTATAAAAGGTCAGCTATTTTCGGAAATTGGTCAGGCATAGATTTTTTTTATTAATTAAAAAAAAAAAATTTCAAGGTCACTAGTATAAGACTTTTAGCACCTCATTTGTCGAATTTCGCAAAAAAATGTATACCATCTGAAAGGTGATGTTGTACTTATAAAAGGTCAGCTATATTCGGAAATTGGTCAGGCATAGAGTTTTTTAATGATTTTTTGCTTTTTTTTTGTGAAATTCCACTAACGAGGTTCTAAAAGTCTTACACTAGTGACCTTGAAAAAAAAATAAAAAAATCATTAAAAAAAATCTATGCCTGACCAATTTCCGAATATAGCTGACCTTTTATAAGTACAACATCACCTTTCAGATGGTATACATTTTTTCCCGAAATTCGACAAATGAGGTGCTAAAAGTATTATACTGTGACCTTGAAATTTTTTTTTAAAATTCATAAAAAAAAACCTAAGCCTGACCAATTACTGAAACTAGCTGACCTTTTATCACGATCCGGTGGCCTTTCAAATGGTATACTTTTTTTGCGAATATCCCATAAATGAGGTGCTAAAGGTACACGTGACCTTGGGACAAAACTTTAAAAACGAATAAAAAAAAATCCAAGGCTGACCAATTTCTGAAATTAGCTGACCTTTTATGACGATTGAGTTACCTTTCAGATAACATAATTTTTATTCGAATATCCCATAAATGAGGTGCTAAAGGTACACGTGACCTTGTATGACCTTTAAAAAAATTAAAAAGCTTATAAAAAAAAAATCTATAGCTGACCAATTTCTGAAACTGCCTGACCTTTTATAAGGATTAAGTAACCTTTCAGATGGTATATACTTTTTTCGAATATCCCACAAATGACGTGCTAAAAATCGCTATGACCTTGAAAAAAATTAAAAAAATTATTAAAAAAAATATATGCCTGACCAATTACTGAAACTACCTGACCTTTTATGACCTTTTACTGACCTTTTAAATTGCATACTTGTTTTTTATAAATTCCACTAACGAGGTGCTAAAAGTCTTATACTGTGACCTTGAAATTTTTTTTTAAATTCATAAAAAAAACCTAAGCCTGACCAATTACTGAAACTAGCTGACCTTTTATCACGATCCGGTGGCCTTTCCAATGGTATACTTTTTTTGCGAATATCCCATAAATGAGGTGCCAAAAATCGCTAATGACCTTGAAAAAGTTCAAGCTTGGATTACAAGTTTTCCAAGCCTGACCAATTTCTTAAAATAGCTGACCTTTTGTGACCAATTAGTGACCTTTTAGATGGCATACTTTTTTTGCGAATATCCCATATATGAGGTGTTAAGATCCCGGAGCCTGTTTTTATGGCTTTATTAAGTGAAAAAGAGATTTTTTTAATAAATTTATATTTATGAACAAAATTTAAATTGTTGCAGTGGTTTCAAAAATTATTTCTTATAATGGGTCAATATTTCAAAATATTACAATTCTGCAGTCAAATCTTTAAACCTTCAAAAGCATATTATAGTTTTTTTTAAATATTTTATCAAGAAACGCTTCTGCCAAAACTTCTTTAACGAGGACTCTGAGTAAAAAAATAAAAATAAAAATTTATATTTATTCCGAAATTTTAACTTAAACAGACAAAAGGTCACCCACCATGGTATGAACCAGGTGTACATTTCCTCATCAAATGCATATTATTTTTAAGTTGTAAATAGGTGTTAAAAATGTGTTAATGTAGCTTTGAAGAAAAAAGAACAATGTTGAATAATGCCCATTCAGCTAATTTTCAGAGGTATAAAAATCTCAGTTAAATTAATTTATAAAACTGTCCCCAGAAAAATTGTCATTTCATTTGTGTAAAAAAAAAGTGTGAGTGCCGGGACTCACGGTTAAGATGTGTAAACATCAACATTCGTCCGAATGCCTCATAGACCGAGAGCCTACATCAAATTTAGGGTGTGGATGATAGCAAAAATATACTGGTATTTTTATATAGATCTTAACTTTTCATAAGGAAATTTGAAAATCGGTAATGATGCATGGGAAATGCATCCGATAAAGGCCCCAACCACGCTTATAAACATACCAGTGAATTTTTGCGATCACTCACACCCACAAACAGCAGTGGGCTCTTAGCCAATCATTAAAATTATATTTAAAAATATTTTCCAGTCAATGACCTTATTTCGTCTAATTTGCCAAAAAAGGCGGCCTTCTATGTTGAAACCCTGCAGCCATGATGAAAGCGCAGTCCATGTACTATATGGTCTAAGCAACCAACCACATTTCAACCCAAACTGAACTCGACTTTTTGATTTCGTATATAAACACTCAGCGTTTAGTTACTGAGCGTACATAGCGTTGAACGCACTCAATTTTCGTGAAGCTCAGAACAGAGATTATGGATAATTCATAAGTCTACTATTACACGATGAATCTAGTTGCATGCGCCTTCTTCGAATTCTTCTTTATTTCGTTCGCTGTTTCAAGCGCTATTACACTTTGAAACGAAAGTCATGAATCTAATTTGACAGTTCTCTTTATGTTTCATTTTCGTGTTGGGCTGTGCTCAAGCAATAAAAAAACGTTTTCTGTTTTTATTTTTGTTTTCATTATTTGATATATTGAAGAAAGAAAGGTTTGTGTGCCTTTAAATGAATATCAGTCAAGAAAAGCAATAATTTATTTTATCTATGTTGTTTTTAAAGATGAATTTCTCATTTCTGGAAAGCCTATAAGGCTATCAATAACAGTGCGTTGCATCGAAATTTACTCTTTGAACAACAAAACCATATGAAGCAGAATAGTAAAAAACGGACAAGAGAAAAGAGAAACGTCAAATAGTTGCATCGAAAATTTTACTCACGCGACACCGGTCACTTTTTTTCCGTCTCATCTTTTCGATTTTTGTTCCCTTTTGTACTTAATTAGTTCGAAAAGTCGCATGCGTCTAGATGCATCGTGTAATAGCAGACTAATCTCTGGCTCAGCATCAAAATCACGACCACGGCTACAAGATAAGAATCACGACTACGAGATACGTTACGTTTTTTTTCACCCTACCGCCAGTATAGATGTTTACACATCAAAAATCTCTGGAACTGAAAGGAAAACAAAATAGAAAAACCGCTGGTCTCAAAGCAGTCATGTAATTGAAAAAAAGTAATGCAAAGAATACAAAATACGGATAAAGCTACGCGCAAACCAACGCGATGGATGGCGGTGGCGTTCACGATAAAAATGTGGATGCCGATATAAAAAACAAAGGAGAGGCACACTTCAATCGCGTTTATGTGTGCCTCTCCTTTGATTTGTATGTGCGGCATCCACATTTTTATCGTGATCGCCACCGCCATCGCATTGGTTTGTGGGAACCTTAAAGGTAGCTGCAAACAAACGCGATAGCGGTGGCGATCACGATAAAATTGTGGATGCCATACACATAAATCAAAGGAAAGGCACACATCTACACGATTGAAGTGTGCTTTGATTTTTATATGAGGCATCCAAATTTTTATCGTGATCGCCACCGCCTTCGCGTTGGTTTGCGCGTAGCTTAATGCTAAAGAAGCGTTAAAAAGAGTCTCGTAAAACTTGGCCCACGACTCACAGGGCAACTGGTCTTCCATCTTATCTTTTTTCTCTTTTGCACTCATTATGTCCGAATAGAGTCAGACGCAAAGAATCATCGTGTAATAGGGGCTTAATATATCCTCTAAGCAGCCAACCAGATTTCAACCCGAACTGAACTCGACCTTTCGATGTCATATATAAATACTCAACGTTTAGTTACTGAACGTACATATTGTTGAACGCACTCAATTTTCGTAAACCTCAGAAACACGATCACGATCACGATTACAACGTTACGTTACGTTTTCTTTTCACCCTACCGCCAGTATAGATGTTTACACATCAAAAAAGAAAAAGAAATCTTTAAAGATAATTTAATTAATGTTGGTAGAGATAACATCAATACAAGGAAACGTTGGTTATTTTCGGAAAAAATTGCAAAAAGCACAACAAAAATATCAATAGCGTAGCGAGTTGTATTTCATCTAATATATAAGCATTTCAAGTTTTTGTTCCCCTAATATGCCATTACCATTGTATGTGTTGTGTTATAATATGATAATAAAATCCAACTTATTTTCCAACGCATATTTTTTTTAATATGCAACATGAGTTTCAAAGAAAATATTCAGTAAAGATCAATTTTATTTAAAAAAAAAAATATCTTTTGGCGTCAATTCTGTGGTCGAATTTTATCATTTCCGTGTCAGTTCTTTTAAAAATATTTATTTTTGAAAAAAATATTTTAGTTTTTTTTAATCCAAAACAAAGTATTATTTTTGAACATTTTGGTTCATATTCTTCATAACGTCATTTGAACTTTTTAAAAGCAAAAAAGTTGATCAAAATCAGTGAAACCGTTTTTAAAAAAAAAAACGAAAATATAAAACAAACGGCTGGGTCGTGCGAACTTGCTCTTATGAACGATAGCGCTGTGGTTTTGGAATTTGGAATATTTAAAAGTTATTCATCTGTTTTCAAAAGAAATACAAATTTTTAGGAACAAAATGTTAAGTACGTAATTTTTCAGTCTTCATTAATGCGGAGTAAAAAAAAAATAATTGTGAAAAAAATCATCACCCATTGTCGAAAATCGATTTTTTTTTTTTAAATAGTTTTGAAATGTTTAAAAATCTAAAATTTGATTTTATTGAAAATTTTAAAATCCAACATTTTTTAAACTTATTAGAAGCTCTTGTCTAAAAAATATAATTAAAATCGGTTCAACAGATAATCAGATAATCGAAAATCAAAAAAATGGTTCTTTGAGAAATACCATTTTCAATAAATAATTTTTTTTTCAAAAAATATGGTAGACTTATAGTCTACCCGTACGGGAATTATCGCAAATACATAAAAATAAAATACGCACGAAAACAAACAAATGCAGTTTTTGAACAAATTACATATTAACATTCGTCAAATCAGAAGATAATTTCGCTTTGTTTGACATTTCATTTGTTAAAATCGGTGTAGTATATGAAAGTCGGAAAGTGAGTCTAAACTATAGAAATAATATATAAGATAAGATGGTACTGATGAAAGCTGACACATAATTTTAATCAAAGTCGTAGAAGCCGTTTTTGCGAAAAATGAAATTTTCCTTATCAGTTTTTAAACACTTGTATGAGAGGTACCGTTATTTTTCGTTATAAGAATAATTGAAATTTAAAAACTGCTAGAAAATATTAAAAACTGCAGGGTGTCAAGTTAAATAAAAATCGAATAAATTCGTTTTCGAATTTTTAAGTTCTCAAAAAATAATTTTGAAACATAAAAAAAATGAAGATTTTATTAAACAAAACTTTTAAAAATAATCTTCATAAAAAAAATTATCAAAATCAGTTGAACCGGTTTGAGAAAATCGAAAATTTAAAAAATGGTTCTATTTCTAGTTACACCTACCATTTATAACCATTTTTCTGAAATAAAAAAAAAAGTAGCCTATGTGTAAAAGAAATTAATTTTTTTTAAGTTGTTGAAAAAAAAATAAGATTTTCATTAATTGGAAAAAAAATGTTTACGATTACCGTTATTTTTTGCTTTTAAAAAAAATGAAAAAAACACTTTGAGGGAATGGCCGAAAAACGCTTGGTTCCAAGTTTAAATTTAGGATCGGAAGGATGCGTTTTGGTTCATGTCAATACCATCACTTTTCATTGAAATGAAGATTTTGAAAAAAACACTAACAAAAAACTAAAAAAAACCATGTCCCCTAAATTTTTTTGGTCATAGGTACCTATATTACAATATTTCGAACTGTTTTGTTTTTAATTTTTGTTTTAAATGAAAAAAAAGTCAGATGTTTTTACCTCAATTTACACGTAGAATACATACATATAAAAAATACACATAATATAAACTCTTAAATTATGAACTCTGGAATGTAAATTAAATTTATAATTTTCATTTCGTTGATTTTTTATATGAATATTTCAATGCAGTTCATTTGAACTATTCGCCTTCAATCATGATTATCAAATTCCGTAGAATATACCGGATTAAAATATAAGGTCTGTTTTTTTTTGCATTTTTTGTGTGCCTATTTTAACCGGAATAGCATATGATGTTCATCAATTATACAAATGAGTTTTAATATTTTTTTGTACAGCTAAATTAAAAAGAAAATTGAATAAACTGAAAAATAATTTAAACAGAAACAGAAACAGACAAAAACCTTAAATCCTGTGAGAGTTGTTTTTATATTCATCAACATTATGAATAAATAAGTACCTACCTATATTTTTTTGTAGTTCCCTCACTCAAAAAGTAATAACATTATTCATTCATTTATTTATTCATCAAGCAGACTATACACAATGTTAATAATATATAATCTTATAGACTAATTGAAAAAAGATAAGAGTAGCAACATGCGATACTTTACAATTAGGAAAATACTTACAAGCTAACCACCAGGATAAAGAATATTTAGATGGTACATCACATTTTTTTAAACAAATCACGACTAATATTATTTTGAAAGTCAATATAAATACATACTAGATTTGCTTGTTTCAGGCACCGTGTTATCGGCTCATTGAGTCCGTAGTTTACTCTATGAAATGGTTCAAAAAATAAATTACGTACTCGCAGCTCTCTTGTAGGAACATATAATTTTATCAACGAAAGAAGAAAGGAGCAATCAATTTGATAAGCAAGAATATCACGAATGAAAATTATCTCAAAATATCGTCTTCGAGTTTTTAATTTTTGAATGTCAAGAAGATTACATCTTGTACCGTAGGAAGGCATTCGAATATTCCATTTTAATCTCCATATTGCTATTCTAGTAAAGCGTTTTTGGATGCTTTCTAATCGATTAGAGTGCAGAGCATAGTACGGGTTCCATATTACACAGCAATACTCAAGTACTGGTCTCACATAGCAGTAATATAACGACTTGAGAGTAAAAGGGTCAGAAAATTCTTTGGAATTACGAGAGATAAACCCAAGTAAGGAGTTAGCTTTCGCTACGATGAAGTCGATGTGGAGAGAAAAAGTTAGTTTGGGATCAAAGATGACTCCAAGATCCTTTGTTTTGGAGACCATTTGTAAATTGACACCATTTATTGAATAAGTAAAGTTTGATGAGGCAAAGTTACGACGAAAGATTATATAATCACATTTAGACACATTAAGATGTAATTGGTGTGTTGAACACCAACTAACTAAACTATCTAAATCATTTTGTAGTAGAATTCGATCAGATGCTAATTTAATACATTTAAGCAATTTAATATCGTCAGTAAACATGAGACAAAGAGACGATTTAATGATGTTAGGAATATCATTAACAAAAAGAAGAAAAAGTAAAGGTCCAAGGTGGCTTCCTTGTGGAACGCCAGAGGTCACAGATATTGGAAGCGATAAAGACGAATTTATATTAACATACTGAGTTCGACCTACCAAATAAGATTTCAACCATAACAAAAAACTGGAATGAAAACCTAAAGCTGATAGTTTAGCGATTAAGATATCGTGATTAACTCTGTCGAAAGCTTTAGAGAAATCTGTGTAGATAACATCTGACTGAAAACCATCTTCAAGGTTATTTGTGATCTCATTGCAAAGAATAGTTAGATTAGTTGTTGACGATCTTCCAGAGACAAAACCATGTTGAAACGGCGAAATGAGATCTTTTATCATAAAAGTTAATTTATTATAAACGATTTTTTCAAATAACTTCGGAATCGTTGAGAGTTTACTTATAGGACGATAATTGGTGACATCTTGCTTGGGTCCCGCTTTGTGAATGGGAATAATACAAGAAACTTTCCAATCATTTAAAAAATGGCCCGTTCTCAAAGATTCATTAAAAAGTCGTGTTAATGGATTAGAAAGAGCAGCAAAACATGATTTCAGGACAATTGGTGGAATCCCATCCGGACCTGATTGCTTATCACTATCAAGATCACATAGGGCTCTTTCAACATCTGAGTAGCTTAATATCAAGGAACTGATATTGACTTGATTCACTGGGGTGATTGGAGAAAAATTAACGGTTGTAATTGAAGAAGAATAAACAGACTGAAAAAAATTTGAAAACAAATTACTTATTTCACTAGGATCACTAGAATTAGTCCCTGAGTAGTGCATGCAGTTGGGAAACCCATTTGAACTCTTTTTACTTTTGATAAAGCACCAAAAACGTTTGCTATTTTTCTTGAGATTAAATTCGGTGCGATAAATATAGTCCTTATAAAGGAATTTATTTAATACATCGAATTCCTTCTGAAGTCGCAAATAATTATTTAGAAAGCATGTATTATTATTAGATTGTCGAAAGAGTTTATATGCTTTATTTTTTTTGTTTGATAGGTTGCATAATCTTTTATTTAACCAAACAGGCTTGGAATTTTTTCGAATGACAACTTTAGGTACAAAACGATCAATAGCTTCAAGTAATGATTTTTTGAATAAGTTATAGGCATCCAATAAACGTTCGTTTTCAAAAATATATTCCCAAGGAAATGTACTTATGTGATTATTAATCGAATAAAAATCACCTTTATTGAGATCATATTTAAACTTATCATTCACACAAGGTTTAAAATAAACATAAGATTTAAAACTAATACAAAGCTAAATGATGTATGGAATTTGAAAAAATTGGACAAATATTGGTATTTACATTTGAGCATAGTTCGCTATCAACAAAAACCAGGTCTAAAATACGATTGAGATTATTATAAAATTTATTGATTTGTAAAAGATCATAATCAGCTAAAGAATCAATAACAAGACATTCATAATCTTTTTTAACGTTATAAGGAATAAGAATAATTTCATCAGGGTCAAAAACCCAATTGACATTACATAAATTGAAATCACCTAAAATAATTGAATTTTGGTTGGAATTTAAATTATCTAAAATAAAATTACAATTTTCGACATGCATTTTATATAAATCAAAAGAACTACCTGGTGGTATATAACTTAAAATTATGAAGACGTCACTGGAATCGTTGATTGACACACACACAGCAAGTTGATCGACATCCAAATCAGCTGATAGAGTTGGTAGTGTAATCTCACGACATGCAAGAGACGAGCGAATTGCAACAAGAACACCTCCCCCTCTTGTCTGTTTTGTTTTATTTATGCATCTATCCTTACGGAATACAGTGAAGAGATTTTCATCGAAGAGTTCTGCATTTGAATAACCATTGTTTAGCCAGGTTTCGGTAAAAGCAAAAATATCATATTGCGATGACGATGAATAGAAATGAAGTTTATTTGTTTTTGTCCGAAGACCACCAATGTTTTGGTAATAAAGAAAAAATTCTTGGTTTGGAGCACGAGAGAGGGAGTAAGCATGAAGGAGAAACACTAGAGAGTTGAATGTTGTCAATGTTCAGGGTTGTGACTTTACTGCAATTGCAGTAGATCTACTGCATTTTTTTCGAAAAATAAATCTACTGCCTTTAAATTAAATCTACTGCACTTTTGGTTTTACGAAAAAAAATCATTCAATAGGCGTTTTTCTTTTATAGATCAGAGCTGGTTGAGCTGAGTACTGAGCAAAGTCTGAGCGAACAGAATAAATTTTAAGCAGAGTATGTTCAGAGTTCTCTGATTTAATTATGAAACAACTTAATCACTGAAATGTCATGATTATAAATTATTTATTTATTATTATTATTTTACCTTCTCCACTAGAGCAACCAGCCTATTCCGCCATTTTTTATTGTTTTGACGACGTTTTTTTTAATTTCCCGTCATCTCGTTTGTTTTCAGCATTTTACTCCGTTTACTCTCCTATTTTATTCTGAGCTCACAGAGCGTGCCTGAACATGCTCAGAACTAAAAAAGAAACACAAATTTGAAGCCCTGAATGATCAGAGCTAAAACAGAATATATATTTTATTATTTTAAATTATTTATGTTTATTTATGTTATTTCTTTGTTTTATTTTCAAGATATAAAAATCTACTGCGAAAAAGTTGAATCTACTGCGTTTTTTTTCCAAATCTACTTCGGAAATTTTTTAAAAAAGTCCCATCCCTGTCAATGTTATTGAGTGCAAGAGCATAGGTTATGTCACTTGAATTTGATTGACTGCATTTTGGTTTTTTTTAAGAGAGAAGAACATTTTCAATTGAATATGAGCAGGCCAGTTTGATTGGTTCATTGCCAAATTAACCATGCTCGCGGGAACACAAACTTTAAAATTAATAAACTTTAAGTCAGATAACACTGCGTCTTTCTTTATTAGTTTATAGCATTGAATTTGTTTTATAGGTATTTGAGTCTTAGATGATATATGATTTATTATTGATTCCGTTGGAGTGTCGACATGAAACTTGGAAATGTGAAACCATTTATTGTTTGGAATTGCATAATCATTTAATAACGAAGATGTATCAGTACCAAACTTGATGTTTTTGTTGCCACGTCTAAGAGAGCCAGACTTAAGGGTATCTGATATCCACTTAGTATTGTTGGTTTTATTATTGTAAGGGAGAACAGTGGAACTGCTATCAACTGACGAGGCATCGGAGTGGTTATCGTTAAGAGAATTAGTGGAAAACAGATTTGTTGAGTCATCATTTATTATAATTTGATTCAATTGCGGAATTAAATTTGCACATGATTCCAGTTGGGAATAAGATAAAATAGGATTTTTAAGTAAACATTCATTAGAAACACCGGCACTATGATTTATGTCATTAACTTGATCAATACACCTTGAACTACTATCGTTTTGGCAGGTTTCAAGATTTGATTTAAGAATCATATTTTCTTTAAGAGCACTCAGTTCATTTTTTAGATCCATGACCACAGAAGATAATTCACCAATCTTTTGCACAAGGCTTGAACTAGAAATTAATGGACATGTGTTGCATTTCCAGAAAATATTAGGATTTTTTAACAAGTTAATTTCACTGTCATTGAGACCGGCACATTCTTTGTGGAAAGTAAGCCCGCAAAGCGACCGACAAACAACACGAGCAATACGTCGTTTAATCAGTGACGAGGCGTCAATTAGACATTTTAGACAATGTCTACCCAAACCATAGGTTTAAAACATAAATACAAGTGCCATAACAAGATAATCTTCAAATCAAGGAAATCTTATATTTTTATTACGTTTATAATGTCCCTTCTTACCCCAATATACATTTATTTAAGAAACTTTGCTTTGTTCACGCACGCTATATAAATCAACACGTAAACTCTATACACACAGACACACTCAAACCTTTTTCATTCTTTCTATACGTGCATTCAACACGAAGTATGAACAACAACGATCGGCACAGGGCCGATCAATCATTCGTAAAGCCGAAGACAGTGTCTTCGCTTTCAACCAAACTATGGTAAAAAAAAATGGATGTATATTGAAGGTATACCATTCTCATTTCGTATTTTATATGGAGGAAATAGACAAAATTGAAAATGTCTAATCGTTCGTTTACTTTGCGTTAAATTCTTTTGGGATGGCTGAGGCTACGATTTTGCCTGTGGTGAGAATAAAAACAATTAAAAAAAGGAAGAAATATTGTAATTTCTTATTTTTTTTATTAAATTAAAAAAATAAAGAAAATGAAAAAAACAACTAACATCTTCTTGAATACATCTACCTTGACGTGGTAAGAGGGCTTTAAACCAAATGATGTAGGTACCTTAAGAATAATGCAAAATATAATCACTGAAAATGAGTAACTGTCTACCCACTTTGCATGAGTACGGGACGTCCCTGCGTTTAATGCTTTCGTCACAAAGGGGGCAGATTAAAGTCATACTTAAGAGAGGTAATTAGAAAAACGTCTTAACAGTTTGAGAGTTTGAAGATGACCTATCTAAAAAATAAACGTGACTTCGAATTTAAATCAATCCATTTACAAAGCAATTTTTTAAAGCCATTGTGTCGTATTTTGTTTATAATTTGTAAATAAATATTCAAATGATTTTAATTTAACAAAATGATAATATTGATTTTTTCAGAAAGGTCGAAGTAGATTTTATATCATTTTTTTATTTTCAAAATACCCAAATAAACAAAGAATAAACAAAATACATTCGTAAATCTCCCCACAGACAACAATAAAACAACTATTCTTCAACATCTCCCCGTGCAAATATCATAATATCACAAAACACACATTCTCTCGGTAATAAAAATTCAATTTAAAATTCAATTATTTAAAGCATCAGCATCAGCATGAACACTGAACAGGAACAGAAACAAAAACAGCAACGGGAAATATGTATTTTCTGAAAGTGTTTCCAGGAGTAAGGAATTCCTTTTAGCAAATCAGCAAATATATATTCACTCTTGTTCCCACACTGTTTGCAAAAACCACACAAGCAAATGTGTTTTCAGGTATTATTTCCGTTTAATTCAACTAAATACAAAAACAATACAAAGCAAAGGACCATATCAAGGCAATGTGAGTATAAAAGTTCTTTTTTTTATAGTTTCACAATCTTTCAAGGATTACACAACCGAAAGTTAATAATAAGGCACGTAGCAACACGGGGGCTGAAGGGGTTAGTGAATTATCGCTTCCTTAATTGAATTATTCATGAGGTAGATATAAAAATGCAACCTTATATCTTATTATCATTATATAACATATGTTATGAGGATTTCCCTACCTATGATTTTTAAATTGTCCTAAGTGATTTTAACAAAATCCTATACAGAAGCTGATATACAGTCGGAAAGCCTCTGATATAAGAAATTCAGCTTTTTCGAATTTGCTGCGGGGCGAAATAATTATACTGTAGGTACTCCAACAAAAACCACATGATAAACAATGAACACGGAGTTTTTGTCGATTGACTCCAGGACCCATGTTCTGTAACTCGGCGATAACTTTTCGTGGCGAGAAACGGCGAAAAATGGAACAAAAATGGAACAAAACTCATAGGAATCCTATGGGTTTTGTTCCATTTTTCGCCGTTTATCGCCTCGAAAAGTTATCGCCGAGTTACAGAACATGGGTCCAGGAAGTTTCTCATTGCGTTTGTATATAGTTAAGTTAAGGCACTGCGGGGGATATCCCGGCCAAATACTGTGAAGAAGTTTAAGTTTCGGTTTCTACAATGGCTAGAGATCACTAAGTCATTTTTCCATCAAACATCTACAGTAGATCCTTTCACCACAACGAAAATCATGATTTGATATAAATTGAAAACCAAAGCCCTTCCTTAAGAGTCCCTTTATTGAAAATTCATTAATCATCCTAGTCTTGCAGTTTAGTGAAGATTCAAGAAAATCCGTCAGTATATTTTTAATTAAATGTTCTGCTTTTTTATTTATGCAATAAAACTTATTAAATTTCGTAATGCTAATTTTCGAAAGAAACCAAAATGAGATTTTTTTGTAACGAAACATTAACTGTCCCCTTAAATTATTTTTATACTTGGTACGAACGTGTCAAAAACAAATGTGATATCATATGATATTATAACTTCTTCGTGTTAAATGACGAGAAAAAAAAAAAAAAAAATTATTTTAAAAAACAAACAATGTATGTATTTGGATTGTTAAAAAAAATCATTTAAGAGAAGCGATTGTGTTGAAATTATTGGTTTGCTTTTAAAAAAATAAAATAAAAAAAATTATGTCCGAGATAAAAAATATGAATTATTGACATTAAAAATAAAACATACATAATCCTAAATGATCATCAAAATTAAGACTTTATTCTATATATGGTAGGTATTCAAAGTTCTTGGAAAATGTTGTTAATGAATACATATTTCCTAAAATGTTAGTTTCACAGAAAAAATTATATTAATTTTATAGCTGAACAAAAATTCATACGAAAACTTATTTTCGTAAAAGTATTCATAGACATTCGAATAATAAATTCAAGGAAAATGCACCATAAGCTCATACACTTCTATACTTATACATATAGAGTAAAACCCGCTTAAGAGAAACTGCAAAATATCACAGTCTTTCCTTCTTTCTTAAGCGGGTTTTTCATTTAAACGAACCCCTCTTAAGTGAAAAAAAAATTTCACTGATAAGCGGAGTCCGGATAAGTGAAAAAAAAATTGCACTTAAGCGGATTTAAAAAAACCAAAAAGGGTTCTGACATATCAGAAATTCAAATGTCATTTTCGTGATGAAAATTTTGTGGAAGTGAAAAATAAAATAGAAGTAAAAGCGTTCAGCAAATTTTTGTTCTGTTCTATTAAATTTTTTTTTCACTACAGAGAGTTTTTTTCAATGAAAAAAATTAAATTTAACTGAAAATATGTTTCAGGTATCCGGGTTTTTCACTTAAGCGAGTTTCTCTTAAGCGGGTTTTACTGTTCTAATCAATAATTATAGTCGTTGATACTTAAAAAAAAATTTTATGTTATTTTCCTGATAATTTTAAGAAAAACAAAACAATATTTTCTTTTTAATTTGTAGATATATTCAACCATTGTAAAAAACACTTAAAATTAAATGGTTCGCACGAAGATGCTCTTATATAAACGGTAACACTGTGGTTTTAAATTCTTAATATTTTAAAAACTATTCATTTGATAAACGAACTGAATTAGTTATGGGAGCCTATATTTTATGCCACCTGCCAAAAACGTAGTTTAGTTTAATTTAAAGTAATATTATGTTAAATATGTGGGTACATAAATATGATCAATTTAGCAACGTGATACAATTTATAGATTGAAATTTAAAAGAAAATCAATATAATTAGAAATAAAGTGATTAAACAGTCTCCGTTGTTTTGGCTTCAACACAATGTATGCCATCTGATTTCTTAAAAAAAATCTCAGTTTATATGAGAAACAAATTTTAAAAAATCGTTTCATCGGTTTAAAAAAAAAAAATAATTTTGTAGAAATTTTTTAAGAAAAAAAATTGGTAACTATGAAATTTTTTAATGTAGAGTTAAAAAATTAATTTAAAAAAAAATCATGTACCCATTTTCGAAATAATAAATATCGAAACTAACATTTTTGTTCGGTACTTAAACGTTCGAATTTCTGTATCTGGGTTGAAATCGTTAAAATATTGTTTCTTAGCCAATTTTAAACCGATTTTCATAAAAAAATACCTCGTTTAGTTTGAAAATAAATATTATTTCAGAATATATTTTTAAAACAGCATGTTGTTTTTAAAACATATGCTCTAAATTGAGGTCGAAGTTGAGTAAACGACAAAAAAAATTGAATTTTTGAAATTGTTCAGTTTATACAGTCTAGGTGGTTTAACCATACCACACGTTCTATACATTTTTGAAAAGGTCTAAATGTCTTCTTTCCAAAACAGTAAAAAATCTAAAATTGGTGAAAATTTTACGTAGCTAGATTTGTTTGCAATGGATGAAGGTCCAAAAACAGTTTTTTGACCCTAAGTCCAGATTTTGGGGGAATTGTCGCAATTTTTACATACCGTTTTGTAATCAGTGCAACAAGCTCTACAAAACAAGATAGGTCTCCGCCCGCATACATATATTTTATTAATCTTTTTTTGTCACACAGTGTAATTTAATTTTTTTTTTAAATTCCAAAATTTGATTTTTTTTAAATTTTGGTATGCAATATTATTTAAACTTATTAAAAGTTCTTGTGTAAAAAATTTCATTAAAATCTATTCAACAGATAATTAGGTAGTCGAAAACTATTTTTATGTTATAAGAAAAAATTTTATTTAAAATCTGCTAGATATTGTTAAAAACTGCTAGTATGTGAAGTTTAATAATAATCAACCAAGTTCTTTATGTTTTTAAAAAATCCAAACAAAAAAATTTATTTTCATTGAATTTCTGAACAACAACAACTTAAAGGTGCTACCACCAATGGTATACGAATTAATTTATAATTCGTTTTAATTTAACAACAGATCTCGACCTGTGACGTCAGTGGTCTTAAGCGGTGGAATGCGTAGTGCATACGACTTCTAAGACCATGAGTAATCTGATATGCGTAGGTTCGAACCCTATGGTGTGCATGTAGAAAGTTTTTCCAATAAAATTTGATTAAAGCTCAGCACCACTAATAAGGAGACTGAAGATAGGGATTGTCACCCCTTGAAATAGCTATATCTCCAAATAATTCATTAATTAAAACGAATTATAAATTAATTCGTATACCATTGGTGGTAACACCTTTAAGTTGTTGTTGTTGTTCAGAAATTCAATGATATTGACGGAATAAACAATGGTCAAGTCTAATAAACTGACATTCTAGTATGAATAATACAATAAATAATAATAATAAAATTTATTTTTGTTATACAAAACTTTTTAGTATTTTCAAAGTTTTTCATTTTTTGGCCAACCCGTTTGGACAAAATTGCGAGATCAACTTTTTTCGAGTAAAGTTTGATCAAAATCTCGAGTTTGATTTTTTACGAATCCATAACTTGTCATATAGTACCTATCCGAAGTAAAAAAAAACGTTATCGAAAAGCGAAGATAAAAAAAGAAATTTGAGATGGAAGCTCCCTGTAACCATTTTTTGGAAATGTTTTGTCTACCGAAAAGTAGCTTATACTTATTAAAATCGACCATATGCGTAATTTTGGAAAAAAGAATATTTTTCGAAAATACTAAAGAAAATTATATTTTAGATATTTTTTGTTGGTCCTACAAAAAAAAAAAAAAATGTGTCAGGGAAAGTCCAAAAAACCTATAAAAAAGATACCTACAATTTTTAAAGAAAAATGACCATTCCGTTTAGGATGTAGCCGTAAGCCGAATAGACCCACAGATTAGCGAGACCCACTTTTTTCGTCTTCTCTACCATAATGTTAATTTCGATCGAAATCTTCTCCCAAATATGTAAATTGTATAGTACTTACATATTTATATCGCAAGTATAGGTATAAAACGCACAAAGAATTCGATGAAATTTTCAATTTTGTTGCGATTGTCAATTATCAATTGATAGTTAGATAAAATATTGAAATTTGGTACATTAAAACTAATTTTTTTGAAAAAAAAACTGATGAAATTTTCCGTAATAATTATATCAATTAATTTGTAATTAACAATTATTATAGTATACACTATTCTCAATGGTTTTTTATGTCAATTGGGTTGTTATACAATATACATATTATATCGATTGTTAATGTTTATCAATTGAAAATCGTAATAAAGTTGTTTGTTTGCATTTGATATAACGGGTGATTTTTTAAGAGGTTTAGAACTTTTTTTAAAAAAAAAATACAAAAAATTCGAAAAAATGAATGAAATATTTATTTGAATCGATAGTTTGAACCTTGCAATTTAATGTTTAAAGATAATTTCATGCAAATGTTGACCGCGGCTGCGTCTCAGGTAGCCCATCCGCTGAGTCCAATTTTGGCATACTCTTTCACACATATCGGCCGGTATCTCACGAATTAATGCATGGATGTTGGCTTCCAGTGCGTCAATCGAAGCGGGCTTGTCCCTATAGACATTAGCCTTGACATACCCCCACAAAAAATAGTCTAATGGTGTCAAATCGCACGATCTAGGCGGCCAATTGACCGGCCCGAAACGTGAAATTAACTGTTCACCAAACTCGCCTCGCAATTGCGCCATTGTTTCGCGTGCTGTGTGGCATGTGGCACCGTCTTGTTGAAACCATATATCATGCAAGTCAAGAACTTCCATTTCGGGCAAAAAAAAGTTTGTTATCATCGCTCGGTAGCGTTCACCATTGACAGTAACGCTGCGATTCGCATCATCTTTGAAGAAATATGGCCCAATAATGCCGCCGGCCCATAAACCGCACCAAACAGTGGCTTTTTCGGGATGCATTGGTAGCTGTTGCAATGCTTCTGGCTGATCTTCACTCCAAATGCGGCAATTGTGCTTATTTACGTACCCATTCAACCAAAAATGAGCCTCATCGCTGAACACAATTTTTCGATAAAAAAGCGGATCCTCGGCCAGCTTTCCAAGAGCCCATTCACCAAAAATTCGGCGTTGTGGTAGGTCGGCTGGCTTTAGTTCTTGCACCAGCTGTATCTTAAAAGGCTTTACGCCCAAATCCTTCCGCAAAATTTTCCACGTAGTGCTGTAACAAAGGCGTAACTGCTGGGAACGGCGCGAATCGACATTTCGCGGTCTTCTGTCACACTAGCTGATACGGCCGCAATGTTTTCTTCACTACGCACAGTACGTAAACGTGTTGGTGGTTTAATGTCCAACAAAGTAAATTTGGTGCGAAATTTGGTCACAATCTTCCGAATAGACTGCTCAGAAGGTCGAGAATGCCGACCATAAAATGGAAGCAGCGCGCGATGAACAATTCGAACCGAGCACGAATTTTGATAGTAAAATTCAATAATTTGCAAGCATTGTTCATTTGTAAGACGATCCATGGTTAAATTGCAAACCAAATTGAAGCTGTTTGACAGTGACACAAGGTACTAAACACACGTCAGCTGTCAAAACCAGTGTTGCCAAAACCAAACCAGCTAAAAAATCATCCGTTACATATATAAATATTAAAATATGGAAAAGATAATTTAAATGTCTACCACATGACGAAACACGCGGTCAATCCTTTTAAGGACATTTTTGATGATTTTTCTGCACATTTCGGCTTTAGTCCTTCTAAAAAATTCTAACGTCGCAATTAACTTATCTTAATCTCGAAATCACGCCGCGCCGCCCGCCTTGGAACTTTTTGCTCAATAAACCCAAAATTGGTCGTGTTGACTATGTCTTATTGCAAAAGTTGATATTAAAGATAAGTATTATATAGGTCCAAGTACAATTTAAGCCGTAATATATGACGTATTAAGACAAGCCCAAAAATCAAAATTTGAGAAACGTGGATATGTCGGAATCACAATTTTTTCAAAAACAATAATACGTTAAAAATTTAAGCTGCATTCAAATGGTTCCTGATTACTGATGAGGTATAAAGATGTGAATTATAAGCGATGTCTAATCATAAAGAGCACAAGTTTTCGTTAAAGCCTCATATTTTTTTTTAATGTCGCGGTGGAACATTCAAATTCAAAATAAATTTTAATTACTACCACCAAAAATTGTACATACCTATACAAAAATTAAATTTAGTAAAATAATGCATTCCAGGATTTTTTTTTGATTTTTTCGGAGGATGTTTTGGCACCTTTAAAGCAATTGCGTACCTCTCCTGACCCACGCACCTGCTCATATATAATGAATTCACTCCAAGAAAATTCATTTGCATTTCTTTATTTGGTGTTTTGTTGTATCCTCTTTCTATTATTTATTAAAGCGCAACAAATAGTGTGTTGTTATCAAATAAAAGGAAACCACACACACACTCTAACTAGCACTTTATGATGCTTCAGAATTTGTGGCCAAAATCTCTCCCATGGTGTTTTTTTTTTTTTTTCAAATCAAATATTAATCGCAAAATATCGGAAACTAAAAGACAGAACAAAAGGATATTTTATCCATGGAATACCATTTGCGTATGTATATGTATCTAAAGTTTCATCTCCTCTTCTTTTAGCTTTTCGTCCTTTCATCCGAATACATATTTAATAATTCAAAAAACTAGGTTGACCCACATTTTGTTTGGGTAATAATTACGTCTGTGAGCTTATAGAAAAGTCAAATACCCTTGAGGAAGAAAATCTTTTCTTACATATATAATATATTTTTTTTTTTTTACTTCAAATTAAATTCGAGATTTTTTTATTCCTTTATCATGGATTCTTATTGAAAACTTTTTCTTTTCATTGAATTCACAAAAAAAAAGTTCTCTTGAAGGTTCTCTTCTTTGTGTGTGTGTGTGTGTGTGTGTAGGTAAAGGAATTTTTAAGAAGCATCAAGAAATCCGATTCTTTCACTTGAAAGTTATAAAAAGGACAATCACTTTTAAAGGTTTTATAAGAAAGTTTGATAAGTGATAATTCTTCTTTTCAAGCGAAACGGACATTTTTTTTATTAGAATGAGCCTCTATACATCTTCAAATGATGATGATGGTATCATGCAGTGATATTATATGAACGCAGGATGACGGAAATGTGTTTGGCAGCTATTGATTGAATGTAACGTCAGCTTTTCGTTTCGGTCTATGTGTTGCAATCAATTCAAATATACCATGCGTATCCTTTCCAAAATATCTTTGTCACATTTCAGTTTAAAATTGATTGGAATATATCACTAAAATAGGACAGGGCAGTGGGTTCGGAAAGGCAAAGGTGAGTTTTTGAAAAGCACCATGATGGCATGATGTGAACAAAGATTTTGTTTTCAATGCCACAATAGAGGGAATATTTTTATAATGGGTGACATGGTTGCCATTTATATTAAAAATATTATTCAATAACAAAAAATTATCGAGAAATAAATATAATTTTATTTCTCAAATTTATAAATTATAAAACAAAATTGAATAGAATCTAAATTGAATACAATTAAGAAAAACGTATACCTGCAACATAAAATGATCCTACTATATTCTTTGCATTTTAAAAATAAATGTAATTCTATTGTCCCCATTAGAATCATTTTTCATTTTATTAAAAAATAAAATATCGTATATGTTCATTTTGTTCATGTTTTTAAAGTACCTACATCAATCGTTGAGTACTTTTATAAAGGGTGTCCCAAATTTCGGGCAAGATTTGAGTTTCACGCCATTTGTACGGTTAGGTGTTACAAATGAAAAAAAAAAAAACATTTATTTGAGGATAATTAAAAATAGAGCGCTACACGAAATAACAATCCGTTTTCATTGTTAAGACCAGTACATACTACTTCGTGAAGAGAAAAACCATCAGTGGAGAAAGTGAATTTTTGACACAATTTGCTTGACTTTTGCAGCTTTTATGGTCAAATTGTCAAAGCTACACCAAAAATCAAAGAGTTCCCGTACATTTTGCGCGTGAATATGGTTCACCGCTCGTGAACGCAAACTCTCCACTTTTTGTCATGGCTTCACGAGCACGCTCACGGGTGAATAAAAATGCAAATTTTTTTTTTTTCACGACATGATTCACAAGTATATGTTCTAGGCTATTGCTTAAAGTTTAAAAAAATTTATGAATGTTTGGCGGTGATTTTTCCCGCGATGAGGATTGTGTAATCTTGCCACGACTTTTGGCTTTTTGGATCACAGAGCCGTTTCGACTTTTTGGTTGCAAAAATCATAACTCTTAATCTAATAAAGATATCGTAACATTTTTTTTTAACTTAAAGGGAATTTTTAAGGCTATCAAGCTGGTGAGTTTCATAAAAATAATTTTACAAGGTGTTTCAGAATTTTCTGTTGAAAATATAATTTTTACTTTAAGCTATAGACTTAGAGTAACCGTGGAGTGTTTTGAAACTTATTTGAGTGAAACAGTGAGGAAAAAAGAAATTAAACCATTTTTTAAATATTATTTTTATTTTTTGCTTAATAAGTGTATAATTAAATTAATATTTAAAAATATTTTATTGGTAGATTACAAGTCAAATAGTGAAGAAAAAATTATCAGAGTCAAATAGTGGACAAAATTAAACAAACCAAAAATAAACAGGGTGTTTTGGATAAGATTACAAAAAGGCTACAGCATTTAGGTTATGATAGTTTAAGTTAGGTAAAAGATAAGAACAAATCGAATAGGAGGGGGTGAGTCTATTTCCCACCTCTTGGGCGTGGGGGTCCAATTTTATAAAAAAGTTACTAAAATTAGAAAAAAAAAATAAAATTAAAAATCAACGGCAACACTTACAATGTCATGTGATACCTTTTTTAAACCTAGAATTCTATGTAATAATTCTGTTTTAAATTAAATTTTTTATTGTAAATAGTTTTGGAAAAATAAATTTTCGGACTTATATATGGCAAGTGCGCGAAAACACACCTGAAGATGCTCAACTCTCCATACCATGAAGCGATAAGAACATCATTAAAAGCTTTTCGGACATCTCCAATCAAAAATATGCTTGCCGAAGGTGGCTTCTTATCCATTGAAGATCGAGTAGAGATTTTGACATCCCGACTTCTTCCTAAAATCTGCGAATCATATTGTTCCCCAATTCTCGCAGATTCAGCAAAAATTTGAAAACGTATAAAGGTGCCAAAACAACCTTCTACTCTATACAAAGCTTTAAGTTTTGCCCAAAATATTGGAATCATACCAAATGTGAAGAACTTGGCCACCGAAAAACACCCTCCTTGGTTACTTCCGAAAGAAGCCATCAACATCAGCTTATCTAAGCATAATAAAGATACCACTCCTAAGGAAACATTCATTCAACTTTTCCAAGAGATAATAAACAACTTTCCCTCCAACATCTGGAACGTTTTATATACTGACGGCTCAAAGAATGACATGGGCACCGGAATGGCAATTGTCAACAAAAACGGCGAACTTGAATCTGCAGAAAAGCTCCCAAACTACTTCTCGATCTTTTCAGTAGAAGCCTTAGCAATTCTCAAAGCAACACAAATTGCAACAAAAAAAAAGCAGAAAACCGTCATTTGTACCTACAGCCTCTCTGTTCTCTCCGCGGTTATCAACGTAAGACACCACGCACCTGTCATCAACCAAATCCGAGATAACATAATATTACTTGGTCCAAAAATAATTATTGTATGGGTGCCAGCACACATCGGTATCAGAGGCAATGAATCTGCAGACCTCAACGCCAAATCAATTGCAATGGACTCCAGCGCTGCAACAAATTTTTACCGACCCAGCAAAAAAGACCTACAAAAATTAATAAAAACCTACTGGGATGATAGTAGAGCAGAATCATGGAACGAATACATCCACCACTACACCACCATCAATCCTAATAGAACCCCTATTTCGTATCCAACGAACACCACACCTCTAATGAATAGATGCTTCCTTCGTCTTCGACTTGGGCACACACGAGTAACACACAGCTTTTTAATAGATAAGGAACCTCCCCCTACTTGCCATCTTTGCCATACAAACTCAACCCTTACAATCAAACACCTAACTACCGAATGCAGCAAAATAAAAAATCTTTGTAGCAGTCTTTTCAACAGTAACATTATAACTATTCTTTCAGTTCCTTCTGAACTGAATATACAAAATTTATATAAACTTTTAAAAAACCTGGATCTAGACAGTAAAATTTAAATAAATTAAGATATTCATAATACTGGGGCGGTCGGGGGTGTTCAAATCAACAGTTAATTATATGACTCTTGTTTTGAACACCCCCGATCGCCCCTGTCATATTATATCGTAAGTATATATCTATACCCTTATTTATCTATCGCAGCAGAAAGCCTTGTATGCTAGCGCTGTAGTTTTAAGAACATTACTCTGTACATTTTATATGTAAGATTAATAAATAATAATAATAATAATAATAAATTTTCGGACTCAAAATTTTGAAAAAAAAATGTAGACTCATTTCTTCTAATCAAATTTCTATAGCACAGCTCTATGCATTTTTATGCAGCTGAATTTTTTGGATTATGTGAAGAAGTACATAAGGATTTTTTTTCCTTTTAATTTGATGGCGGGAATTTGCGAAGTTTTTTTTGTAACTCAATTTAAAGTTGAAAAAGTGTACCCAAAGTCGTGTTTTAAAAAACATTGAATTCAAAAGTAAAAAAACAAAACAATTATTTTTTATTTTAATAATAAACTAATATGTATGTATATCAAGTAAAAAAAAAAACACAAGTTTTTTCACGCACTCCCTTCAGTTTCTACACTCAAAACTACAAAAATAAATAAAAAGATTATTTTTTTTGCCACCATAAACATTAGTCTATTTTGGTTGCCTCTTCAAGCTAAATTATTTATGCAAACGAATTTTTTTTTTGATATCTAGCTTATGGTCCAAACATTTGTAATATTAACAGTTTTACATTATAGACCAACCCGAAACAACTATAGCACCTAGATTTGGATAAACGGGCCACTGTGCGGCGTAACAGTCCTATATGCCCTACCCATTACGCAATGGACTATAATTAAATAAAAAAAATTAATGAATACAATTTATTTATAGGTAGTGGCAATCATATACGCATTTTAAATTTGTTCACTATAACGAAGGACGATGTATGTCTAAAATGAAGGGCTCTCGTGATAATTATTTAGTGAAAGTCCTACACCAACCCCACTTACATAAGATAAATATAAGTGTTGGAGTGTTCTGTTAAAACAAAACTCAAGAGAGAATTCACTCGAGTTGACCCTTTAAATGTATCCCCAGATGCCAATTTTAAGTTGTCATTAATAATTTCTATCTATAAAGATACAAATTTAAAACTGAGTATGGTCTAGGTTAAATAAGATAGAAAGTTTTGAATTTTCATTCATTATTAAAGATAACAATAATTATTCTTACGATAGTCAATTCACTGAAGGGTTTTACTTAAAATATACATAATTCTCATAAAACATAAATTGTTCCGATTAGTTTACTTCACTCGATGAAGAACCATCTGGGCCAACAAATTTCTATATAAATCAAGATCTTTAAGTGCCTACTCCTGCGATTGACTTAAATACACAATTAGTGTGAAAATCTATTAAATTAAATTTAATCTTAAGTATATGCGGAGGCGGTTCCATGTCGCCATCAAATCTACCCTATAAATTAACCTCCTCAAACAAATTGCCTATGACTAAAGTCCTATTGCATAATTGCCGTCTCTATAAGATTTCTATTGCTTTCTTAATGAAAAAAAAAAACTCACAATCAGGACTGAAAAAAGGATTTTTACAAAATTTTCATTTACAAATTGTAAAACCCTAATATTTTAATTGGGTTAAAGTTGTTCTGCACGACTGAATAACAAATGTTATGCTACCCTAACTGAATACAAAAACAAAAATTAACTCACGCTAAAAGGATGTGATGTATACATATAAGTTTTTTTTATTGAAAAATGGAAATTTCAGGCACCTGTTTCTATAAGTTTGGGGGTAGTTGTACTCATTTGATTTTATTTCATAGCAATGGTGTGTTATAGATATGTATGTATGTATATATCCTTCTTTATGAAATATATTTCTTTGATAAGGAAAATTAGGGATATGTGAAAGACTGAAGGTAGATTTGAATGTGGAAAGCACTTTCTGACTTTGGCAGTTGATTTAATGGCTCAGTGATACACAAATAATAATTTGTTTTAGACTATAAGAGGTATTCAAAATGAAAATATAGATTTTTTTTTTCTATGACTTTGAAGTTTTTTTTGGGATCAGCGTGTGTCTGTTTTCGATGAGGATACAAAAGGAAAATTTTACAATTTTAATTAGATAATAGCAAAGTAATGACAACCTCATGCCAACCAAATTTCAGGTTAAACTCACACAACATCATGGAAGATGCCAACAAATTTGAAACACAAATATTTGTTTTAAACAAAAGAGTAATATATTTTTAATGTTTTTGACATTTTCACTTTTTAATAATTTTTAAAGGTACCTATATACCTACCCACATACACATGTCTAATATATATTATAGAATAAAAGATTACATGATGATTCTTTGAGCCATGACTCTTGCTTATGATGTCAACGGCAGTATATTATGTAGTTTAAATACGCAGAAAGAGATGTGATAATTTAAAATCTTATAAATTTTAAAACCTATTAATTGAGAGCTATACTCATCGGAATTTTAACAGTTAGACATGTTTCTTGATATTCCGAAAAAGTTGAAAATATGACTTATTTGGTTAATTAAATTAATGTAACTTTAGCCAAAATTTAGACAACCAAGTCCGTTGTCTCATTTAGATAAAACTCTTAAACATCAACTTAAAATAGTTATATCAACAACTTATAGACGGCTGTCCAAAGTATCAAGATTCAATCTACGGTATTTGGGAAAGTTGTGCCTCATTTAGCTTTTTGACAATCTAGTCAAACGAATTAAAAATAAAAAGCACGACTGGATCTCACGAACTTTGTTAATAATGCAGCGCAGATGTCTTTCATACGAAGATGTTAAAAAAATTAATTTAATGTTAAACAAAAATTGAAAAACCATTAAGAGCGGCTTTCTTAAAAATTGATTTGTATTTAAAATTTACAAAAAATAAAGACAATGCTGAATTTTGCTGTAGAGTTTTATTTAAACCTTTACACGTTTAAATAAAACTCTACAGCAAAATTGTTAAAAACTACACTGAATTTGGATCAGGACTTACGATATATTGTGGGATGAAATAAAGTGTTTGAAAAGTATCAATTCAAAAACTCTAAACAAAAATAATTTTTTTCATAAGATTTTTAGAAAAACTGGTTGAAACGCCTGCAGTAACGGACGTCGTTGAAATAAAACTGATATTGTAATATTCGCCCATGTTTTTAAAAAAAAATTTTTTTTATAGAAGCTATACAAGTTTTGCTCTTGAAATTTCTCCAAAAATTTTGATAATTTATGAAACATTTACAAAAGACTGAATTTTTCTTCTGAAAAAAACATGTTTTAGGATTTGCACAAATTTTTCTCGAAATAAAAAAATATGAATGACTATACGAACTTGATCTTGTAATTCAAATTTAATTTATTAATTTTTGTTTTCATTTAAAAAATCGGTCCAGCCAATTAAAAGATACAAATATCAAAATCCTGTTTTTGTAATGCGAATTGTTTTTGCAAAAAACTGAAATGGAGTTTTCTTTAAATCATTTTCGCCTATTCAGTTACGGACTTTAGTTAAAATCATTATAGGCATTTTTTAGAAAATTTGAAAAAAAAAAACAAAATCGAAATTAGATGAGCTATACAAAAATTCAAATTATACGCCTTAAGGAATCACATAAAATGGACTGTACCTAGGCTGACCAGACTTCCTCTTTTAAGAGGACAAGTCCTCTTTTGACCTTATAAACTTTTGTCCTCTTTTTTAGTTTTTCAATTTTAAAATTTTTCGTTAAACAAAACAACAATACAAAATTTATTTTGGTGTAAACACGGTCCTAAAAGTATTTTAAAAACAAAAATTGGACTTTGAATTCACTCATTTATAAATCACAATAAAAATAGGTCTTTTTTACAACTAGGTATATTTTAAAACCCCCGATATTTTAATAAAAATAAGGTTCAATGACAAGTAAAGGGTGTCCCAAAAATTCACGTAAGAAGTAATTTTGATAAAAAACATTTTTTTATTGATTCATATAAAATATGCAATATTATAGGGGTATGGAATAGAATACTGGGTAAATGGACTCCTCAGCTTTGCTGGTACATGTACTCTTTTTCCAAAATCCGCACCAAACAGTGAAACGTTGTGGATGCATTTGTTTCTCAACAATCACCCTTTTATTTTTTAAACGCCAAATGCGACAACTTTGAAAGTTAACGAAGCCATCGAGACGAAAATGAGCTTCATCGCTGAAAATAATTTTGTTTGACAAATCACCGGCAAATCCTAATTACCTACTATTTTAAATTGGTACTTACTCCTTAATCAACGCGTTGTTCTTTCGTGTAGCACTCCATTTTTAAAAAACCCTCAACTTTCAAGCTGTCCTTTTTTTATTGGCAACACCTTGAGCTAATTTTGGGACACCCTTTACGATAAAAATTTATTTTTATTTTATCTGTACAATAAAAGTGAAAATTGTTGGATAGTTCTTCAAAAAAAAAAACATTTTTTGTGATATTAAAAAATTTTATTACTTAAAGTTACTTTCATGTTAAATAACTAAAAGATTTAATGATTTTTTTTTTTGTTTATTGTTACTGTTTTCTTTTGTTATATAACTCACTATACGTAATGACTTTTTTGATCCAATTATTCAAAAAAATATTTTTTTTTATTTTCGTTTGGGAATTTTTCGGATGTCCTCTTTTCATTGACGATAGATCTGGTCACCCTAGCTGTACCTGTAAATTTAAAACAAATTGGCCCACCCGATTACATACATATATAGACTCAAACTCCAACTAAAATGTACTCACGGAATCCACTTTCTTCGACTTCTTTATCATCGCAAGAGTTAATTTTGATTAAAACCGATACGATTTTTTTTACACTCAACTTATCATCGCCAGTAGTATTACTACCGATAAAAGCTAAATCAGAATCCTACTGTGGATAGATTTTTGACGTTTATTCAAGTTTCGAATTGGATTTTGATAAAGTTTTGTTTTAGATGTTCGTACGATTGATAATTTAATTGTATATCGATAGACAGGGCCGGACCGACCATATGTGCAAGATGTGCAAATGCACAAGGCGCAAAATTCTGGAGGCGCATTACCAGAAGCAAGAAAATGTAATCTGATCTTCCGCAAACAAATATGTACTACCATTTGTCATGTGTATGTATGAATGTATGTGTGCAAATATAAAAAAGGACGCTTTCAAAAAATCTTGCACTGGGCGCAAGTTTGGCTGAGGCCGGCCCTGTCGATAGATGTGTTCATGGAGTAGTTATAATTGTTCAATAGTACCAAATATGAACTATAAAAACAAGGCTACTGCAGATGTGTTTTTTGGGGAATTTCTTACTGTACTATGTATTTATAGATACCCAAAAAAACACGCCTAATATAATATGAAAAGAATGCAAAAGGTTGCCAAGAATGCAAAAGAATGCAAAGAATGCATGATTTTTATTATTCCTTTAAAATTAATGATCGTACGCTGGGAAATGAACATTTTACGTGAAATTGATTGGAGAACTGGTTCATATTTCACTTTCATATTTTGGTATTATTTCTTGTTGTGAATTTCATACCATTGAACTAAACGTCACTTTTGTATGAAAATTCCATTTTCACTCGAATTGAGATACATAGTCTTTATGAACTAAATAAAACAAAAAAAAAGGAAATAAAATTGGAGTTTGTATTAATAAAAGCATTAGGTATATACTTAAAAAAGAATGTTTGTATTTTTTGTAATAAAATAATTATTTTAATATTTACTTTTACAAAATTAATTTCTTGTTCTTATACGTAGTTATTCCTCTCGTTCACGTAATTTTTTCCAACGCATAATCTATTTGTAAAACTCCTAGAGTTTTCCAAGTTTTCAGATAAAAAATAAATAGAATTTAAATATGTATGTATAAATAAATGTACTAAATTAGGTAGGTTTTTTGTCCAATATTATTGTTAATTACTTTGTGTCCATAGTTTTTTTTTTTTTCCTTATGTTCTATCTTGTTCAATATAATTTCTTTTGTTCAATATCCAAATTTGAACTAACTGTTAATCATCCCATAAATCATTGTGCAATATCCAAAATGACATGATGCTACATTTTAACTTTTAATTAATTCTTAGAAACATTTAGTACAAAAATATATTATAGTCATTAAATACAAAATTGTTTGACCTTTCATAAAAAAATTACTTAAGAACAAAAATCTAGTTGATTGAACAAAAATATTGAACCTGATCTTTAAAATTCGGTTTCCCAACAATTTGAAAAATGGACATAGGACAATATAGGGGATCACAATGGACCAATAGGCCCCCGTGGACGCCACAGCCTCAGAGCTGGACACGCCCCTCCTAACCTTACCTAACCTAGGACAACATAGAACTCAGCTGGCGAAATGTATCCTTTTGATTTTTAGACATTTTTTGAACCTCCCTTTGTGCCAACAGTGAAAATTATTTGTTCATATTATTTTAATTTTTAAGAGGTTTATCTTTTATCAAAAGAAACATCATTAGGAAGTAAGCCTTTATAGAATTTCAAAATTAAAAAAAAGAACAAATTGCAATTTGACACACCCTATATAATGCTACCAGCTTAGTCATGCATTTTGTTTTCATCTCTTCTCATATTTTCCCATGCTTCATATCATATTATGAAAACCGCAAACATTTGCTCATTATTTCTTCTCATGTAAGCTTTTTTAAGGTTACCTACAGCGTTTTTTTTTTGTTTTTATTGTCATTGTTGTTTGTTTGCATTCCCAATTTTCACTTTTTAATTCCATTTACCTTAGAAATCACAAAGACCTTCCCTATATATGTATGTACGAGTGGAGTATACCCTATACCCTTAACTAAACTTGTAAACAGGAAGTAAAATAAAATAAATCTTATTTCACCCGTAGAATTTTATATCAAAGAAATTCCCTTAAAAAAAAAAAAAGGAACAAAACCATTTGTTTGTACAAAATTTCATCTTCACTTTATTCCTTGTTTATGTTGGTTGTTCCTACATACATAAATGTATTATATACATTCATATATCTAAAGGTAGAGAAGTATTAGGTAGAAATAAACAACTTACAAGATTTCAAGGGGCTCCTACCTATACATAACATACATATATATTTAACTTTCAAGAGCTGGTGTTCCTCGATTCCTATTTGAAGGTGTTTTTTAGTCTAAAAGGAAAATGTTTTCAAATATTCGACGACGCGTGGGAAGAATGAAAAAAAAAAGAAAAGGAATCATAACATGAGTATGTTCTTGGTATTTTGTATCAAGAAAAAAAAACTTCAAAAAATATATAAGCTTCTCTTATTTAATCCATAAGGTTGGTATACATATGAAAGTGTTTTAGGTACATATAGGTAACAATTACAATCTGCTTATCATATATGACATCTTAGCATATTCGAGTGTGCATCAGCAATTTTATTCACTGCTTATCAGTGGCGTAGGAAGGATTTTTTTGAGTGAGACGAAAGGGGTTCATATATAGACTTTTATTTTGGATAATGGTACTATTTTATGTTTAACTACGAAAATAAACCAACGAATAAGTAATATAAATAGAATTGGACATAAAATGATGCCCTGGGGAACTCCAGATTTTACTATCAAGTCATTTGAAAGAAAAAAATTGTATGAGCAAAATTTCGAACCATTTTTTTTTTTTTTTAATTCTTGAGAAGTACAAGATCATAATGAAAAAGTATTTTTGACTTTTTATTAATACACCCTTTGACTAACAAAATATGAGTTTATAAAAAAAAAAAAACCAAACATACATTATAGTAACGGGAGTTTTTTTCAGACGTGTGGTTTTCAATCTGGCAATACTTTTTTCGGAGTTGGGCTTTTTGACAACTGTCACATGATTTATGCTCAGTGGTTTGCCATTTCATAATGAATAGCCTGACTCCTGAACAACGTTTTCAAATCGTGCAAATTTATTTCCAAAATAATGGCCGGCGATCCCGATTTCCACAAGAAAATTTTGTTCAGCAATGAAGCTAATTTTTGGTTGAATGGGTACATTAATATAAGCAAAATTGTCGTATTTGGAGTGATCATAATCCACAAGCCATTGTTGAGACGCCGTTACATCCTCAAAAAGTCACTGTTTGGTGTGCTCTATGGGCAGAGGGAATCATTGGTCCATATTGGTCTATAAAAAAAACACCCTTTACATAGAAAAGATATAAATAAATTTTTACAAATACAATTTCTACGATCTGCAATTCACACTAGGATAAATGAATAAAACGCATCTTTTTCGGAAAAAAAATCCACGACCAGGTGGCTGCTTACTGTCAAAAAAAGAAGATCTGCTAATTGAAATTTTAATAGGGAGAAACACTTAGACATTATGTGGAGTATTGCTAGTGGTCGAAAGTCAATAAAAAGCGAGCGCAGCTAGAATGTATACCCTCTTTTACTTGGCGGATCTTGAAGCGGTAAACACAAGCCTTTCTCTTTTGTGCAAACAAGCAGCAAATTGACGAAATACAACGAAATTTTAAATCTCACATAAAACAAAAAAAACTGAAGAAATCATTTTGGAAACCAAAGGCTTTTTTATAAAATTTATTATTTGAATCACTAAGATTCGTCTTCCCCTCAGATTTTGCTATACCACTTTTCTTTCAATAAACTTAATATAAAATGATTACCAATTTTGACCTTAAGTATAAGCTTTCAATTTATCATTTTATTGTGAATAAAATTTATATACATATTTTCTAACCATAGAGTACGTATATTATAATATATTATTATAATATATGTAGGAACTCTATGCTTTTGACCTTGTAGTGTTCATTACGACATCATTTTTTACTTGCGATATACATACATATATGAACTTGTACTATATGGTAAGTATGCATTCGTAGAAAAACCATCGCAAAATTTTGATCGATGAAAAATTTGGGTGTCGCAATTCTGTATGTCTGTCCTTTCGGCTGCAACCTAAAAGGGTGGGTCGATTTTCTTTAAACTTAGTACATAGCGTTTTTTGGGGCACTCCCCCGACGGAACAACGTATTTTCTTATGACCAAAAATAACAGTAGGGTAGGGCGGGGCTAGTTGGGCCACAGGGCAAGTTGGCTCACGCGAATTACTCAGAAACTGAAAGTACTACAAGAAAACTATCGTTGAGGAACAAAGAGTGCTCTCTTACTAGCACGTGACATAACGGCTCCAGTTGCATTGTGCCCTCAGACCACGCACAGTTTTGTCTTTTTCGAGGGTAAAAGTAAAAAATGCGGATAAGGTAGTTTTCTTATTGTATTTTCATATTTTGTGAGTTAAATTGAACACTTTTGGGTATTTTTATATTTATGACTAAATATGTTTCTCAAACCAGGTGTGGTTAGTTGGCCCAGGTGGTTTTTGTTACAAAAATAAAGTTCTAAAAAAGAAGAGGAACTGGTATATTTTTAGCTAATGTGGGTAGAATCATTCGCCGAAAGATTGCCGGATGAGGAGTGGATACGGAATACCATACTTGCAGAAAGTGTGCTCATATAAACTAAACAGTAGCCGGAGATGGGTCCTTCATTGTATTCATTCAATTACAACAGCGTTTACGATTCTAAACTTATTTAAAACCTTAATTTATTTGTGATGTTATATATTCGTTTTCTAAGTTGACGCATAGTTTTTCTAAAAATTCAAAATTTAAAATGAGCCAAATTCGGCGACTACTTTAAGGTACATAGTTGTACAATAAGTAGTTTGATAATTATTAGACTTCAGGTAAAAAGTGGGCCAACTAGCCCTGCCCTACCCTATCTAGCAGCCGTATAAATTTTTTTAACAAAAACTGAAAACAACTTTTTTTTTTAATTCAGTTTTTTTCTAAAAGGCCACCATCTTATAAAAAAATTCTGAAAAATGGTTATAAATTGTACCTCCCATAGACAATTTTTTTTTTATTTTCGATTATCACAAAAACGTTTCAACCGATTTGGCCAATTTTTTCATGAAGAATGTCTTAAAAAGTTTTAAAAGTTTTGTTACCAAAATTTTCAAATTTCAAATTCAAATTTTCTTTTTTGAATTTTTAAAAAAGTTTCAAAAAATTTGTTGGAGAACTTAATAGTACGAAAACGAACTTATTCGATTTTTATCAAATTTGGCACCTAGCAGTTTGTTAACATTACATATTTAGTAGATTTTAAATAAAAATTGTATTCTTTATATCCAAAAATACCGGTAGGTATCTCCCATTTTGTTTAAAAATCGGAAAGGAAAATTTTTTTTAAAAACGACTCATATGGTTTTCATTAAATTGTGTATGGAAGCTAACATATCATGATCCTGAACTTTGCAGACAAAACGTCCGCTGAAGTTTGAACAACCACCAAAGCAGTAATACTTGTTCGATTTTAAAAAAAAACTAAAGGGCAATCGCTTCGTCTCGGCAAAATCTAGTGCCGATATTTTTTAGTTTTTTTTTTATTTGCCTTAAAAAAAAAGTTATGGGCAAAATATTCAAAAACAACAAAACAAATAACTAAAATAACTTTGGCCTTCAGTCACCACTATAATTTTCGCCGCATTTTCAAAAAAATAGATTTTGCCGAGACGAAGCGATTGCCGTAGTTTTACCAAATTAGTTCAAAAACCTTTCGAAAACGCAGGGCGCTGTTAAGAAAGCCCTATATGTGTGAAAATTAGTTTTTTTTTTAAATCAAAGGATGTATCAATAAGTACAAAAACCCGTTCCTAAGTTTTCTGTTGTATCTCAAAATGAATGAAATGAAAAAATTTCTATGAATTTCCAGTTCTCCACTTACCTACAAAAATTCGTTAATAAATAAAATAAAACACATTGGTACATAAATAATGTTTACCATACCAACTTTATAAAATCTTTGGACACAACTATAACCTATAAGCTCACATGGATTATTATTTTATGGATGCCAATTATTAGATTCTCGAGCTAATATCCGACTGAATTAATTCCATTGTCCTACCAGCGCGCGTTGCCACAATGTTACAAGTGTAACAAAAGTGTTACACTTTTCCAATTGTTTTTTTATTTGTTACTATGTTACTTTTTTTTTCCTTTTTGTAACACTTTTTATCCCAAAATTATTTTTCTTCAAATTATTTTTTTTTATCTTTTTTTTTAAGTACAACTGGTATCATTTTTCTTACCTATGGTATATTGATTTCACATGACTGCTTTATATCCATTACTGAAGTGAGCTTGAAATACCTATATTTCTACCTATTTGTATACACCTATATCGAGTTGAAATCACCTTGGTTGGACTCAATCGCACTCGTTGAGTACAGTTTAGTCGAAATCTAATTATCTTTCTCTTCAAATTCAAATTCGACCCTGCGCTTACAAAACAAAATTATTTGTATCGTGCGTCGTTGTAAAAAAAAGAAAATTTTTTTTCGCTGTTTTGTTATTCCTTCGTCCATTATTTGCTGTTTTTATCTTTTTTGTCGATGAACTCAATGTGGATAAGTAACTCACTAATAAAAAATTATATAAATATAAATTGTTGCATTAGTAAAAACATATAACTCAAGGTTTGTTACTAGAACAAAAATAACACCAAGCACAAACCCCGATGCCGGTGGCAGTTCCTCCAGACATGCTCAAAAAGAAAATCTTTTTGAAAATTTCACAGAATTTTTTTATAAAATATTAAAAATATTAAGCTTACCACCAGGGCCGGACCAACTATATGTGCAAGATGTTCAAATGCACAGGGCGCATAATTCTGCGGGCACACTTCCAGGAGCAGGAAAATGTAATCTGAGCTTGCGCAATAAAATATGTATGTATGTGTGCAAATATAAAAAGGGGCGCTTTCTACAAATCTTGCAGAGGGCGCAAGTTTGGCTGAGGCCGGCCCTGCTTACCACACAGTTCTTTGGCAGAGGAACGCGTTTTTTCAGAATTAAATTCGATAAAAAAATTATTTAACCAATAGGTAATATTGTTCGCAAAGCAAATAATAGATCAATTTTCTAAATAAACCTAAATAATATGTTCTATGTAAAACTTAATAACTTACAGTCGTATTTATAAAATTTTCTTAGAACACTCTTGGACAGTTATCCAGCTAACCACTGTCTAAATAGTTGGAAATCTCCTTATTTATAAACGCATTACAATAGTTGTCTAAGCATGTTCTTATACATTCACTGACATCTCTGGAATCTGTCAAATTCGAGAAAATTTGGCTTCGTTCAATGAACTTTTCATTTAATTACCAATTTGTTGTTCATTGAACATACAGACTTTAGAATAGGTTTGGACAACCAATTGCAGTGTCTAAGTTAGACACTCGATGGAAAATGTTTATAAATAAGGGTTTGGAATTGGACAGTTGTCTAAAGTTAGACATACTTTGGAATGAGTTTATAAATAAGACTGATAAACTTTTATGTAAAACATATTTTTTAATAATTTATTGACTTATTATTTTATGTATAGTTTTGAATTTAAAAACTGTGATAATAAAGAAAACTTATGTTCCTTTTAAAAATAAAAATTTTAATTAAAATGTATTTTTATTTGGATAACTTCTTCAATTTGTTCCAATTTTTTTGATTTTGTTACGTTTTTTAAAAAAAAATGTGTTACACTTTCGTGAAGTCCAGCGGCAACGCTGTGTCCTACTGCCGTTCATCTGAAATTACGAAACCAATTTACTTTTCCATTCAGAAGTCAGCCAGTAAATGTTCCATTTATGAAAGATAGTTATTACACACATGTTGCCGATTTAATGCTTCTGAACATCCGGTACATGTACAATGTAGGTCCCTACATATAGTAAATTTAAGACAAGTCAACATCCAAATTGATTCGGTCTTGCTTTTACAACTATGGCAAATTATTATTATTGCCCAACACAAATACCAAATGTCTGGTTGATATAAATGTTCAGTTCTATATGTCAGATGAGATTTTACATGATGTAACATTGTTGATTGTACCTTCGTAAATTATGTATTTGTATATTATGAAATGAAACGATGAACCTTAACACCAAACGTGATACTAAAAATGTTGAGCTACACATGTATTATATTGTTCATATACAAAAATCACATAAAAATGAGGAATAGCACGTAGGAAGCTGTTTATATCTATACCTACATACATATGTATTTCATAATATTTTATTACCAATGAAAGTTTTATAAAAATGATAAAGAAACTAAATTCAGAATAAAGACTGTTTTTAGTAACTCATGTAAAATTTTGGAACGTACATATAAATATATAATGCTTTAGTTTATCTTCTGCAAGGCCAAGGGCCACTTGTCCACTAGCTAGTACCCAAGCATAGAAGACTGCAATTTTAAAGTGGATTTCCTTTAAACTCTTCATTGAAAATTTAAATTTTAAGTTTTTAGGCGCTTAAAACGCCAGTGATCATTTTGTTGCCAATATAAAGCTATAATGATTTAATTATTAATTTTTGTCGAAAAAAAATTCCATTCTGGCCAACATTCCACAGAAAATAATTTTCTTTATTTAAGTGATTAAACCTTCTACCAACTAGTTCAATCACTGAAATAAAGGAAATTGTTTTATGTGGAATGTTGGCGCAAAATGGAATTTTTGATCATTGAAATTTTAGAAATAATTTTATGTGAAAGATTGGGCCAAAATGAAATATTTGTTTGACTAGAAATATTAACTGAGTTAAAAGCTTTGTATTGGCATCAAAATAATCACTGATTTTGCTATTTAAGTGCCTCAAAACTTGAAATTAAAATTTTCAATGAT
This sequence comes from Epistrophe grossulariae, assembly GCA_929447395.1. NCBI lineage: Eukaryota > Metazoa > Arthropoda > Insecta > Diptera > Syrphidae > Epistrophe > Epistrophe grossulariae. The sequence goes on along the minus strand of OV839568.1, from coordinate 30,964,534 downwards.
GAGTTTCAATGAAAGCTAAAACTAGGCCCTTACGCTGACTCCGAATGCGTTTCAGGGGAAATGATAAGGAGTTTCGGGATCGGCAATATAGTTCGTCGAAGAATTTTGTTCACTGAAGCAGACGCGCTTATATTTGCACCAAGTGAATGGAAAAAGAAACGCATGTGACCGAATATGAAAACTATTTATTCGATTCACTTTTTCACATAACCAGAATCGGACCCTGGAAATTGAAATATTAGAAAATGAAAGTGCCACCTTTAAAAGGATTTCAATGAAGCTGAATTTTTGGAGAAAAGCTTTATTTATATGTTTTAAACAATTTATAAAAATTATCCTTAATTTATTGAAAAACAATTATTAAGGTTGTAATAACTTAACTTTATCTAATTTATTTATTTCAATTCGTTCAATACTACCGTGAACAATATTTATAAATACATAATACTTTTAATCTAAATTAATTGTTCCAAGCCATTAAAGAACAATGTTTTGAATTTAATGCATTTCATGTTATCATTTACAGACTCCAAAAAAAAAAAGTAAAATTTATTAAATATTGAAATCAATTGATTGAGGGGGCTATTTGCACCATAGTTTGATCTACTTAATATATAGCTCAATGGTTGCTGTATTCTTATACTTGTACGACTTGTAATTTACTGTATTATTTAAATTATACTGTATCGAATTATTTTTATGCATAATAGAATTTGGAATAATGTTCTTGATAATTATTGAAAAATTTTTATTTAAATAAAGCTACTTAATTCTGTCAATGAACTTTGAAACAATACTCTTTCCTTCATCGCTACTGTTCCATTCTGTATAGGTTTTGTTAAAAAAATTAAGAAATAGCTTTACCCATTTTACTCAAAAAATCTTAAGAAATTTCCCCCCCATTCGAAAATTAATTTTAAATTATTATTGATGCAATAAAACGTTAATATAAAAATATAAAATTTCATAGTTTCTTATTGTATATCACAAAGGACCAGTTTATGGTCAAAACTCAAAGTGTGTCCAGCGTTAATTAATATGTATCCGATTTTCAGTTTTTAGTTAGGTCACTTTCATTCTAAGGGTGCGATATTATCCATTGTTCCTTTAAAAAAAAAATAAAAGAAAAATTATAGATTTCTCTACGCGAAACGCAACTCTCTACCCCTAGACTATAGTACTTCATACTTGTTTGGTTTACAACTACTTGTTGTATTGCCTAGATACTATTGCCATTATGCAATTAGAGTTTCTGTCATAAGCGAGAGGAGTGGTCAAAAGATATTGCTTTTTCGAATTTGTTAAAATGTATACATAATGTACGTTCTTTTATGATTTAAGTGACCTCTATTTATATAAAAATATAATTTCATTTTTTCTTGGGAAAATATATTTGAATTTACCTTTTCGTTGATAAATATATTTATGAGTAAATTCTTATTTTTGCAGTCATAATTCAAATACATATATCTAACTAAGTGAAAGTATAACCTTGGAGATTTTGTTGTCGAAAAATAAGGACTTTCATCTTTATATTTTTCCAAATCTTAAGTTGGAAATATCGCCAAATTTCTTCGATGCTAATTGTTTTTCTAAAAGTTGGGTGTTATTTCTTAAATTTTGGGCGATCAAACATTTTTTATAATTTGGGCGCTCGTTCCTAAATTTTGGGCGATATTTCCAAAGTGAAATTTCAATTATAAGATAATAAATTTTGACAGCTGACGTGTGTTTAGTACCTTGTGTCACTGTCAAACAGCTTCAGTTTGGTTTGCAATTTAACCATGGATCGTCTTACAAATGAACAACGCTTGCAAATTATTGAATTTTACTATCAAAATTCGTGCTGGCCGAGGATCCGCTTTTTTATCGAAAAATTGTGTTCAGCGATGAGGCTCATTTTTGGTTGAATGGGTACGTAAATAAGCACAATTGCCGCATTTGGAGTGAAGATCAGACAGAAGCATTGCAACAGCTACCAATGCATCCCGAAAAAGCCACTGTTTGGTGCGGTTTATGGGCCGGCGGCATTATTGGGCCATATTTCTTCAAAGATGATGCGAATCGCAGCGTTACTGTCAATGGTGAACGCTACCGAGCGATGATAACAAACTTTTTTTTGCCCGAAATGGAAGTTCTTGACTTGCATGATATGTGGTTTCAACAAGACGGTGCCACATGCCACACAGCACGCGAAACAATGGCGCAATTGCGAGGCGAGTTTGGTGAACAGTTAATTTCACGTTTCGGGCCGGTCAATTGGCCGCCTAGATCGTGCGATTTGACACCATTAGACTATTTTTTGTGGGGGTATGTCAAGGCTAATGTCTATAGGGACAAGCCCGCTTCGATTGACGCACTGGAAGCCAACATCCATGCATTCATTCGTGAGATACCGGCCGATATGTGTGAAAGAGTATGCCAAAATTGGACTCAGGGGATGGGCTACCTGAGACGCAGCCGCGGTCAACATTTGCATGAAATTATCTTTAAACATTAAATTGCAAGGTTCAAACTATCGATTCAAATATTTCATTCATTTTTTCGAATTTTTTGTGTTTTTTTTTGTTTTTAAAGTTCTAAACCTCTTAAAAAATCACCCGTTATTTACTCCTGAGATATTTGTCATGATATGCCTCTGTGGAAACAGTAAAATAAGATTTATCTATAAGAGCCTGAAGAAACCCTCTTGAAAATTTCAGTTGAATTTTCAACTTGGGATAGAGTCAAAAATTGCATCTTAAGGAGGTAAAAGGGCAGGGCCGGACCAACCATATGTGCAAAATGTGCAAATGCACAGGGCGCAAAATTCTGGGGGCGCATTACCAGGAGCAAGAAAATGTAATCTTATCTTGGTCAAACCTGCCGTTTGCATTTTGACCACAAAAATTGTTCAAATAATCCCAAAATAACATCCATCACAAATGTGCAAGTTATTTCCTGCACACTATAACTAACATCACTTTCATTGTTCCATTCAAGGAGGATTTAACTCAAAATATCCTAAAATTAAAGATCCCACTGGACCAATCTTACCTACCTAATCTCAAAATATTCCACCCTGTTGGTACAAAAAAAAAAAAATTTAAATCTCAACACAAAAAAGTTCCACGTCACCTCATTTGTGCAAGTTTTATTTCAAACACACATGATTCCCAAAATTAACATGACAAAGAAAAAACTTCAAATACTGAATCAGTGAGCTATAAGGTGTAGGTTTTTGTATGGGACTTCTCATCTACGAAAAAAAAATGTTTTCGAAAAAGAGAACAGGCCCAGTGGGAAATTCATTGAGGAATAACCTGCTTTTCCTTGAGGAAAGGGAACAAAAGCGGATGCAGTTCTCTTTTCTCAAGGAAAAGCAGGTTATTCCTCAATGAATTTTTAGAAATTTCCCACATATTTCGAAAACATTTTTTTGTTGTTTTTTTTTTTTTGTTCGGAATACATTGAGGAATTTAACATGGGCATGTCATTGGCGGGGTGCACATACCATTTTCTCGATGAAAATTCCACAACTAAATCACTACTTCCTTGGAAGTTTCTTATTCACCAGTTAGACTGAGGACTCCGATAAAAATAATGATGAATATTCAACGAAGAAATCACTTAACAAAAGTAACTTGCTTATACATCAGATCATTAATTTTTGATGAAAAATATAAAGAACATTTTGACTTTATTGTTCATTACCTCAATATTTGCCCATGAAAAATATGATGAATTTTCAACAAAGAAATCACTAAATGAGTGTTATACTTGGTTATTGATCTGCTCAATATTTTCTATGAAAAATATGATGAAAATTTAGTAGTAAATCACTACCTCTCCCATTTATAAATTAGAAAAATACTTCCGCGATTGAATATAATTCAATTAAAAGTTCAAATTCAAAATGCGTCTCATAAGAAGCAAACTATGGTCAATGTTTACCGACTCTTATAAAAACCACAGCATGAACATACTGTGACTTTTATTTTTTCTAATGAAATTTGTTTAAATTTAGACCCTTTTGATGCTCAGCTGAATGTGGGATAAAAGTCGTTAACTGATGAAAGGCTATGTCATTACTTTTCTTCACAGAAATCCTCATATCTATCGTTTCAGATGAAGAAAAGGGCAGTTTTATCTCTTCTTTTGCACGGGGTAATGTGGAAAAGTCTAATGCATGTGTATCAGTGTATGTATGTGTACAAATATAAAAAAGGGGTGCCCTGTGCAAGCTTTGTAGAAAAATCTTGCACAGGGTGCAAGTTTGGCTGAGGCCGGCCCTGTAAAAGGGCTTCATATAAACCTGAATATGTATAGGTACGGATTAATCCAGCTTCAATTCAATACTTAAACCTCAATTATCTATATTTGAAAGTCCGAAAAAATTGTTATCAAACAAGCTAGAACACCATACAAACGGGCTTATTTCTAAATGGAATTAAAATCAAAGAAAATGTAATTGTTTCCATGATCGCATAGCATACACTGTGCACTTTAAGCTTCATATTTTCTGGAGAATTCTTGTTGTTTCTTTAGTTAGTTTTACCAGAAGTTGAGACATTTACGAAAAAGCTTTGAAGTAGCTTATTTAAACACTTACATAATTGCTATCGTATAATATATTATATGACTTTTCGGCTGAAAAATATATTATGGTAATAAGCATTATAAAAAAAGAACAAATTGGTAAGTAAACCCATACTCACCTTCTTAAATAAACAAAGTGGCCATATCAATAACATCCCATATAACTTTATCATAATATAACAAAGACGCATTGAATTGGTAGGTATTCAAAATCCACTTTACCAATCATCAATATAATATCTTTGGTCGGAAAATAGAAAAAAAAATGTGTTTTCAAAAAAAAAAAAAAAAATAAGGAAAAAAATATCCTTATTATTAAATAATATGTCAAAAAAAAGATTCTTGTTTGCTCTCTTCTTCCTCACCAAACTGCTCGCACCACAACTACTTGTTTATTCAATATGATTTGTTTGGTTCAATGACACCGCACCGTTGTCAATATCAGAAAATTTGTTCTTCGACGTCGTTGTCGAGAAAAGCAAACACCATCAATGAAGGATGAAAAAAAAAAAAACTTCAAACCAACATGATATCAATCTCTTTGCAATCGTCAATTAGTTTTTTTTTTTTTTTTATTCTGTGCTGAGAAAGCAAACACTACTCGAAAGCGAAACCCTATTCTCTCACTTTAAAACATGCCTTCTAAAAAAAAATAAAAATAAAAAAAAAAAACAGCTTCTGAATTGGAAGGCTGGAAAAGTGCTTCATGAATAATGGATTTCCCTCTTTTCAATCAATCGATCCTGGCTGAAGGTATCCTCTCTAACTTCTTTTTATGTCAACAATATACAAAATATATAAGACCGTAGCCAAATATAAAGGGAGGAAGGGGTAGGTTATTCCTTCATAGGTGTTTGATTTGCCCTAAATATTTTGCGGGCATATAATAGAAAACAATTTTATTAGTATACTAGTCCCTACTTCAAGTGGTATTTGTAAGCTCTTTTGTTTTTGATTAAAGGCCAATAATTTCATAAAGAAATCTTTGCGTCGGGCGTCGTGGCATAGGTTCTTTATTGGGAATTCCGCCAAATAAATAAATTTCAATTATTTTCTTATAACTTTTTTTCTTTGTCAATAATTGAACTACATTAAATAAAAGATTTGTAAAAATTTTAAACCATATGAATTCCCATTTGATTTTTATTCCAACTACCTACGGTCTTGACAATAATTACTCACTGAATGAGTGAGTATTGAGTAGTATGAAAATGAGAATAAACATTTTTGTGCGTTTGAGGATGAAAATATCAAGTTCAAATTTCACTTGTTTCTATAGCAAATATTGACAAGAGATTTAGGTAACTATTAAGCTTCTGTAAAAACTAGTGTTGCTGGGGTTTGTCTTTTTGGTCATGGTTGAATGCAATCTTTGACAATTCGTATACGTGAATGTTAAACAAGAAAAACGTTTGTCAACTGAAGTGGGAGAGAAATTAATTTAAAAAGACACAAATGTTAAATTAAATTTATGAAAGATTTTTGGGTTTTATTTTCTTAAATTATTCGGACTCTAATCCTCCATATATAACATGATGATGGAGGTTTGGTTAGATTTACGTGGCTGTCAGCAGGAACGCTTGACATAGTTACAGACCATATAAGCTATTCCTTTGTGATATACAACAAGAAACTATGAAATTATTCTTCCTACTCATTGAACCACTTAGAGTTCCTTGCGAAGCGTGTGAGACTATCTATAATGCCGTGATTTACCAGATCACATGGGATCATTATATAGTAGAATTTTCGCAGGTGGAGCCTACGTTTTTTAAATAGAGCAGGACATATATATTCTTCTTCTTCCTCGTCCTCGTCCTCGTCCATACAGCTTCTACAGAAATCGTTCGAAAATACACCAAGCCCCAACTGTATACCTAATGAGGAAGCGGGGTTGGAGACCCCATTTATTGCCAACGACTTTTTTGCTTCCGAAAAGTGCCACTGTAGCTTTTTTAACCCTTTCGAGTATATTCGATTTCTTATCTAAAATAAGACACAAATATTAGACTTCGCCTGAGAATATTAATGGTACACCTTTGATAGTAAATGGTCATTCATTTTTCGGTTTCAAAAGTAAAGCTAAATAAAACACACATCAGCGATACATTTTTGATGAAAATTTTATTTCATTATAATGTTTGGACTTTGCCATTAAGGGCCAGTTTGTTCACAGCTGATCATCTTTAATCAAGGATTATTGCAACTGGTTAATCATCGAGTGTGCATAATAATCATTTTTTTTAAGGAATCCATAATTTAAGTTGTTAATCATGGATTTTGGTTGATTAGCGCCATTTAGTTAGAAGTTGTGAAAGTTATCGTTCAGATTTAACTGAACAAACTGGCCCTAAGTGTGAAAAACAATATTATTCAAATGGCCGCCTCGGGAAGATTCGCAGCATGCGATTCTTTTGAGTTAATTTTAACCACTTTTTCGCACATTTCGGGCGGTATCTCGGCCATAACTTTAGAGTTCAGTGATTAATCGCGTGAACACGGTCTTTTGCGTAGCCCCACAGAAAAAAATCAAACAGTGCAGCCAAATAGCAGGATCTTGGTGGCCAATTGACGTCGCCAAAACGTGAAATTATCCGACCAGAAAACTTCTCACTCAATAAAGCCATAATTGGTCGTGTTGTGTGGCTTGTTGTCCCGTCTTGTTGGAACCACTAAAAGTCATGATCTTCAAAATTTTTGAAAATTTTGGTATGCAATATTATTAGAACTTATTTGAAGCTTGTGTGCAAAAAAATTCATTAAAAAAATTTTAAAATCAGCTCAACTGATAATGAGATAGTCGAAAATCAAAAAAATGGTTCTATGAGAGATACCATTTTTAAACCGTAGACATTTTTTTTTTCATTAATATGGTAGATCGTATAAATATTAGATCACACAACAAATTTAATCAAAATCGTAGGAGCCGTTTTTGAGAAATATGAGATTTTTAATACCGGTTTTTAAACATTTGTATGGGAGGTACCGTTATTTTTGGTTATAAGAATAATTTTAATTAAAAATCTGCTAGACAATGTTAAAAAACTCCTGGGTACCGAGTTTAATAAAAATTGACTGAGTCGTTTTAAAATTACTAAGTTCTCAAAAAAAAAAATTTTGAAACATTTGTTAAAAATCCAAAAAAAAAATTTTTGAAAATTTTGGTATACTTACAAAACTTTTTCAACCAGTTCAACCGTGTTTGATAAAATCTAAAATCAAAAAAATGGTTCTATGGGAGGTACCATTTTTCGAAAAATTTTTTTAACAAAATAGTTGCCTTATTGTAAAAAAATTACTTAGTTTTTTTTTTAAGTTGTAAGCACGTTTTTGAGAAAAATAAGATTTTCATTTTTTGTTAAAAAATTTTAATGGCAGGCCCCGTTGTTTTTGGTCTTAAAAAGATGAAAAAACCGGTGGGGATAGTGCCCAAAAACGCTAGGTACCAACTTTGAAGAAAATTGACCGACCCGTTTAGGCTGCAGCCGAAGGGACAGACAGACAGACGGACAGAATTGCGAGACCCAATTTTTTCGACTTCGCTTTCATCGTAATGTCAACTTTGATTAAAATCTCGAGTTCGATTTTTTTACGAATCCATATCTTGCCATATAAGGTGTGTTTATTCATTGCTGCATAGCCAGCGCAGCAAAATTTCCCGGCAAACGAAAACAATTTGATTGCTGACAAAAAAGAAGTCAGTCAAAAAAAAGATGGCTGTGCTGGCGAGAAAGCTTTTAATTATTGAAATGAACGTATAGAGTGAGTGATCGTTTTATTCAGACTTGTGCTGCGCTGGCTATGCAGCAATGAATAAAACACACCTATAGTTCATATATACCGCAAGTAAAAAAAATTGTTAGCATTTAGCAGAAATAATTATATTTTTGCAGTCGTGTAAATCCAATATAAGTCTTGTTATATGTTCTCTTTAAAAGAAAACATTTCTCAAAGAATATCTCAGACGAAACTTAAATATATGGTCGTTTCTCGTCTCGTGGCCAATCCCAAAAATAATCAGAATTTGAAACAATAAAGAACTAAATTTTTAAAAGATCTAAATTTCGTATTTGTTCATTATTTTTATGAAATAATGCCAAAGCCTAAATTTTAAATCAAGTTCATTTATGAGGAATTTCATATAAAATTGAAAATTATACGGTAAAGGTAGAGTTAAAAATTATTTTCAATATGCAAACAAAATTGAGACTTATTTCAAAATTTGTAAATAAAGTTCTAATAATTTTTCCAAGACATACCTACCTTTTTCCGTAGAATCAATTGCCAACATTGTCTTGACTCACCTCAAAAAATTATAAGTACTTGTACCGCCTATGGTCGAAATTCGACCATCTGTATTTATTTATATAATATTCAATCACTGAGCAAAGGGTGAAGCACACGTGCATGGAAATATTTTTTTTTATTAAATTTTTGTTTCCATTCAATTTTTAATTAAAAACATTTGTTCACACATACTTTTATGTCACTCTGAATATAACGTGACATTCTACCTAAATTTTAAGATCCTAAACTTAACGATAGAACAAAAGTAATAGCCAACCAAACCAACCATGACGGCACCTTAAAATTTATTATGAATGAAAAATACCCACGGTTGCCACTTAAAAATAAAGTTCGTGTCCAAAATTGAAAATAAAAATGACCAACTGTAGCTAAAAATGACCAAAATAAAACATGATAAAGATACCAACTTTTTTCAAATATTTCTTGGTGAAAAATAAAACCGATAAGGATTTTTAGGATTAATTAGTTTTTAGGTCGAAAGGCATTATTATTAGAGTGACCGTTTAGGGCCAGTAAGTTAGTTGCTTAAAGATAGTTATAAGTTTGAATTGAATAAAAATGAATGAAAAAAAAATGACCAAAATAATTTAAGTCCGAAATATGAATTCATCACATTTATTTCAACATATTCTTGATATTATACAGATGAAATATTATTTTTTTTTTTTGAATTATTAATAATACAAAATAAAAAACAGGTACAGATAAATTCGTAAAGTACATACCTAGGTACCTAACAAACTTAATTAAATTAGATTTATAAAAATAAATAAAAGTAGCGAATCATAACTAAATAACGAAGAATAAAAATATTAAATTCTCACGGCATTTTAAAGTGAGATCACAGTATGTACCTATAAGCATAAAATTAAAGTGCAATTTCATTTTACATTTCGTAAAAAAATGATCAAATAGAATAAAAATGACCATGTGACCAAGTGAAAAAATAATGACCAGATTTGGTCACAAATGACCAAAGTGGCAACCGTTAATATACCTACCACAAATGTGCATACCTACATATTATACGAAATTTTTTCCCGATGCGAACCTAATTATGATTTTTTTTGTTGTTGCACACACCACCGTCTTTAGAATTGCTATCTCCCTCCCACCAGTACGTACGATTCGGTTCTCTAGATAACATAGGTACTCTATGGCTGTGTGTATATGTTGTATTTGTTATTGTTGACGTTATGTATATGGAATCCATGATTTCACATATGTCTATTTTTACACGCATGTAGTCGACCGGTTCACGTAATCTGATGGCACTTCTTATTAAAATTACCTTTCAAATGGTATATTTTGTATTGTCTTGCGTTCGGTTTAAGTATATTAAAAAGGAACTACAAGAAAATGCTTAGCATATTAATACATCATAGATAAAAACTTTAATATAAAAATTCCTTAACTTTACAGCTTTACCTGCCAAACTATGTATATTATTATAGTGCATAGTGGGCATGAAAAATCTAAATAACTCAAATTTGGCGGCACATGAATATGGAATTTCAAACCTGTAGCTATATGCTGCACGAAATAGGAAAGCATATAAAACCGAATGAATGTAAGCATTCCTACGTACATATTCGTATATTTTTACAAAAAAAAAAATATGAACTAGGTTAGGTAGGCAGTTTTGGTTTCGTGTGTGCGGCTTATAAATATGTCCTCAACAGTTGAAATATGTAGGTTTAAAGAATATACACGGAATAAAGTTTCCTGAACATTGCATTAATTAACTAAGTTAGTTTATATACCTATACACAAGTACACATGTACTGTACATATATATATGATGACTCTGAGACTAATCGCCCTTTGAATGATTTTTTTTTTCTTGTATGCAAGTTTAATGTCTCTAATTGCACAATGTTGTGCTAAATATGGACATTTAAAAATATATGTCAAGGATAAAGTCCATTTTCAAGTACGAGTAGGTATATTCATCACGTCAAAAAATAATTAATATATGTAGGTATTATGGATGTATTAATACTTTAAAATATAGGTATATTCCAAACCAAAATTGACCATGAATAGGTACTCGTAACTAATAAAAGCTGATTTGTTTATTATTTTAACTTTGAACTTTTAGCTTAGAGACTTTTTAAAGACAAAAACAATTCATACAAAAATCGACCTCTATTTATAAGCAAACTTGTCAATTCGTCGTCCGAGAATTGTTTTGTCGTAAACGCCAAAATGCACTTTTTTAAAGTGGGTATGCAGTTCTATGTTTTCAAAGGTCCTCTTTCCATTTCTGAAATCAGATTTGACCTATCATTTACCGTTACTGAGAAAATCAGTACGCATTTGTCGTATATCCGCACAAAATAACTCATCCCTTAGTTTTGTTTTGTCGTAAACGCCAAATTTTGGCATATACGACAAAATATCCATGTATTTCCGCGATATTTTTTTTAATATTGTTTTGTCGTACGTATATAGGATTAACTGCATTTTTTTTTAGTTACAAACAAAATTATTAAAAATCAACCGCATCACTTACAATGTCATGTTATGCCTTTTTTAAACCCAAAAATCCATCCATTAATTCCGTTTTTACATTTTTTTTTTGAAAAATTTTGTTTTGGAAAAATTAATTTTCAAACTCAAATTTAAAAAGAAATAAAAAAAAGTTTTTTTTCAAACTCATTTTGTTCAAAATTTTACATTATTTTCTAGTAATTTTGTTTTTAATATTGAACTCTCGTATCAATTTGTATTCAAACACTAAAAACCAGATGTAAAAATGTCTTCTAGTTTTTAAAAAAATCGGAAATCTCGCTTGGTTCGGTATTGCATTCAACTAACGCATTTGTGTTCACTTTGTCGTATGTGTATGGGGATCGAACAAAGTACTGATTTTCGTGGCGTATACGACAAAATGATCTTGGAGATAATCCTCTATAGATTAAAAACTAAAACCGACTCAACAATCTGGAATACCTTAATCAAAAGAAGATTTTCCACACAAAATTTTATTTAAATTGTAGAAAACTTCATCGGTCAGTTTCTTTTTTATTTAAACGCGAAACTTAAAATGCGATTTCCCAAAATTGCTCAAATAGTTTATACGACAAAACAATTCTCGGGCGACGAATTGGAAAAATGATCCAAACTACATTAATATATTGTCAAAATCCATAAAGAATTCAATTTGCTATTACACATGCAATCTAATTCGCTCTATCACAATCATATATACGACCAACGCAACTAAAACCTAATAATTGAAATATCCCACTAATGAACCATATGTCACAAAGCCACTCTACCAAAATGCAATTCTGAATGCAGAATGCCAAACAAAATGACAAAAATAAATTCTTCCATCAAAACTCTGTCCGCATTTTGCAGTTAAGTCTCGTATATAAAACCTCTGAATTGTTCAATATTGCAATCAATTTATTCACCCACAGAAACACAATTTGCTTTTATTATTCCATTTGTTTGTGAAGTCAGACACTTTAAAGGACAAATCTGTTTGCGTGGCAATGTGACAGCAAGTACCGAAGCAACACATCAACCTTTTATATACAGATATTATATATTTGTATTGGTACAACGCCATCTATAGAAACTAATAGATTAATATTCAATCAAACAAATGAATTATTTAAATTTAATTATAATTAAAATGCATTCTTAATGGCTCTTCATATACATAATATGTCAATTTTCAATGCTTTCTCTTTATTATTTGTGGATAAATTATTGAGGAGGAGGTTAAGTTTTCGCCAACCAAGTTATGACAATATATAGATGCTTTCTGTTTCAGATAAGTCTATAACACTTTGATTGAGACAAAATATTTGTTATAGCGTAATTGCTCGCTTATGTACCATTTGAAAACAACATGTCTAAAGACCCATTGACACGAAAGCCACCAACGACCGACGAATAAAAAAACAAATGCTATTTAAAACATTTAATAAGCCTAAATTCTTCACAAAAACTACACAAAATAGTAGAAAACTTATTTAAATTAATGTTAAGATACTAAAATTTGCATTAAGGTTTAATTTCTAAAATAAGAGAAATTTGAGAAAATAAATTGATCGTCACGAATTGCAATCTGTTCGTAACGACCAATTTATTTTGTCAAATTTCTAATTTTAGTAGCTTATTAGAAGTTTTAAATTCAATTTGATCTTTTATTCGTCGGTCGTTGGTCGCTTTCATGCAAATAGACCTTAACTTACATCAACGAATGACATACGTACATTTCATTCAAAAACGATTTTCACTCCAAATTTTTTACATTTTTTTCAATTTAAAGAACTTTCATGGTGAAAATGGGAAAAATATAAATTATCTTCCGTCTCGTTTTGTTTGGTTGATTTTAAGAGCCATGTATGAGTATTGAGTAGCCTTTTTTAACATCGAGAGGAGGGATCATCAGTTGGGAGTTAATAGATATGTCAATTGTCGCAGCCCATTTCATGTCAATGAAGTCTCATAAAATGACTTTAATTTTTTTGAAATACTGTAAGTCTGCCAGATACTGGCTTTTGAATTATAAACTATGTAGTATGTTAGATGCAATTTGACAGTATAAAAAATATATATATTTTGACAGGTAGCAACTCTTAAAAATTTGGTCGGTGAAACAGACGAAGACTATTAACAATATCAGGCTTCTGACGAAAATCACTTAATGCATTAAAATTATTTTTAATTAACTTCCCAATGGAAGTTATTGTAATTGATCCGATTTGTCGAATCGATAATTTTGAAATATCTCCAGGCTTTGAGGTCCCAAGAATAAAAATACATCAATTTTAGAGAGATGTCTGTGAGTAAGTAATACGTATACGTTCGTACGTTGTGATATACATTCTTTCGTTCACCATATCTCAAATACAAATATTGACTTCAAATAAATTATTTGAATTTATTTATATTATTTATATTATTTATTTATATTTTACAGATAATAACGACTGATTTGATATTGGAGATTTTCTTAATACTTAATTTACTTAAATAAATAAATAGTATCTTTTATTTATATAATAACGACATAAAGTGCAGAAAGGGGTTCCAAACAAAATTCATTAGGGATTTTCTTACTATGTGTAGCAATTTAAAAAAAAAAATGAAATATCATTCGTTTCGAATATCTCAAAACAAGAAATGCCAATGACTTCGGCTTATTTTATTTTACACATAATGACGTAATAAAGAGTTGAAAAGAAAGTCAAAAATTTTTAAGAACAAAAAACGTGCATAAATTTGTAGAAAATCATTTTTTGGCTCGAATATTATATTGGGAACAAACAATGATATTGATTCCGGGCTAATTTTATTCTATACACGATACCATATTTGATTACTTTACTGATATAATTAAATAAAAAAAAAATAATTGGCAGTTTTTTTTTTTTAAGAAACAAAACTACAAGGAAACTACTAAAAGTTGTTGGAAAAAATTTTTTGGCTTGAATATCTTAAACACTGATTTTGAAGTTGAATTAATATTATTCTACACCCAATGAAATGGTAAATAACTGTAAGAGTTTGTAGAAATATTTGATTGACAATTTTTTTTAATCAACAAAATTTCTAAATAAAACTTCTAAAAATTGTTCAAAATTGTTTTCCGGCTCAAATATTTCCAAAACAAAGAATGATATCGACTCTGGAATAATTTTATTTTACACACAATATACTATTTTATTAAGAATTGATGCGGTTTCTAAAAAATTCAATTGACATTTCTTTTCAAAACTACCAGATACTAATAGAAATTGTTGAAAAATGTTTTTCGTCTCGAATAGCTATCTCAAGCGGCCCATTTTTGGCCCACACTTTATTGCATATTGAACAGTGAACTGAACACCTTAATAAGGTCTTCGAAGATCTTGATTTGGGAATTTTTTATATTACGAAATAACTTTGGGTCACTAGTTCCCAAGGGCTGCAATGGGTAATTACCAGTTAGCGACGCATCCAGCCTCTTTTTTATTCTTTAAATTTATCAAGTGTGTATAGAGAGTCGTATACAGAGTCCCGAAATCCATAATCCAAAAAACCTAAAATCCCAAAAACCCAAAATCCAGAAAGCCCACAATCCAGGAGACCAATCCAGAAAACCTAAAACCCCGAAACTCTATAATTGAAACTTAAAACAAAAATAATTAAATTGCAAATAAATATGTCTTCAAAATCATCGTTCAGAAAAATGATATCTCAGAGATTTTTCTTACTCAAAAAGTGAGCAAGCGAATCCAAGATTTGTTTTTCTCAGAGTTTTGACAGCAAAGCTTAGAAATTTTACTGAGGAATCCTGTCCTCTTCATGTAATTGATATAACTGAGATCTCCGAGATCTCATTTTCCTGAACTTGCGCCCATCTTCTCTATTTATAAAACTTTTATAACCTGCAAAACAAAACTTCAAATAAAGAAAAAACAACGTCAAGTAGTTTAAATAAATTAGTAAATCGTATTTAAAGTAAATTGAAATGATATTAATTTTAATTGACTGAAATTATTTCATTCACATTTAGTTAAATAATAACGAAATAATAACATTGTACAAAAACAATTATCACTCGCGAATCGAGATAACGAAAATGGGCAGTTATATGTATGTCCTTGTTTACTCTCGTTTATATTTAAAATTGTACAAATGTACAACAACAACTTATATGGGGCTAGTTAAAATTCTGGTTGGTTCAAATGAAGTTGTCAAACAATAAAACCTAAATTGGGATGGATCTGATCACGTGACCTTGGTAGCGCAATACTAAAGTTCATATATATGGCTCTGAGGGAGCTTGGTCTAAATTCGAGTCCCAGCTGGGAAAAAGTTTTTCAATTATTTGAACAATGAAAGATCAAGGACCACTAAAAGGGCACAAGGGTAAAATGATGGGTATATTCGTGGAAGCGCGAGTATTAATGTAAAATTGTTATAGAGGAGGAATGCAACTTACTATTTAATTGGACCATTGTTTATAGAAGTAGCCACAAAAGATGGAAAGACAAGTAACATTATGACGATGTTCGAGAAACACAAGAGTTTGCTTCAACTAGACACCACCATTGGGATTTCTAATGATATAGTAACACCTTATTCTCAATGCGCCAAAAAAACAATCTTTTCTCTCCTTCTATTTCTTCTAATAATAGTGTCGTTGCATTTTAATACCGTTGGTCTTACAGCACATAGTTAAAATTATTTTAGTTTATAAATAAACATGTACATATGTACGTATTAAACAACATAAAACTTCCCAAGTTCTTCCTGAATTAAAACCTTGCTCACCACCTGTCTATGTCATAACAAAAGGTTTTTCTACAAAATTAAATTCTAAAGAAGGACATTTTGAAAGGACCATCAGGATGGTAATTAATGTTCGGTTCATTGACATGAAAAGGATATTTCAATATTATTATTTTTTGACAGAATATTAAACAAGGATATTTTAATTAACAAAAAAGGAAAATAACACAAAAAAATGAATAACGTTAAGACTGATATTGAATAAATTTAGTTTTATTTTCCTTGTCAACTTATATGTACATCGATATACATAGATATAGAAAATATTAAATTATAAATTGAATTGTGTTTGTTTAGGGGGGGTATTATGGATTTTGTGGTTAGAAATGAAATAGGATTAATGTCAAATGATTTTTTTTCGTCTTCTTCATTTTTTTATTTTACCGGAAATTGAAATATTTTAAGAAAGAAAAGAACACAAGTTGACGTAATATAATTTAAATTTTCTATTCATTTTGTCAGTCGTAAAGGATCTATGCTGTATTAAGGAGGAGGTTTTTTTTCTACAATTTTCTAAAATGAAACAAATTTAATTGTGTGTTTTCCTGGAAGGAAATTGGTTTACGTATACATGATTGTGAGAGAAAATTCAATCAATATAACTAGTGGAAAGATGGTAACATATGACAAGACAAGATATATGTACATATAATAATTGAGATTCTAAAAATAAAAAATTATTTTAAAAATACATATATACATTCATCAATTGAAAGAATAACACAGACATATATATGTACAATATCATCAATAATATGTAAATGTGTTAAGTTGAATTCATACATAAATTGAAAATGGTATACTGTATTAATTTAGATATATGTATCGATGTGTTATATAATCAAGTGGATCTGACATGGATATAAATACAAAATAAGAAACAGAATTTTAAAAATGAATTATAATTGATGGAAATGAAGGCACCTCATTTCTTATGATTGATCAGCTGTCAATGTCAATTTACAGTTAAAAATATTTTTCGATTTCTCAAATTTTGATTTAATATTTTGTTTTTTAATATTATCGGAATTCAACACGACTCGATTTGGTTGCTTTTCCTTTTCCAATGATATGAATTTGTGCTAAAACAAAGGAGAAGGATACTTCACAGGGTGGGGACGTTTTTAAGTGAATGTGACTTTTGTGTATACAGTCTTTATACTTTTTTTTTTTGTTGATAAGTTGGTTTAATTTTGGGGTTATTTTCGTACACAGAACCTACAGAAATCTAAGGTATAATAAGTCTGATTCTTGACTTCCCAAAAGTGCCAATGTTGACCAATTCTAATCTTATTTTACTTATTTTTTATATGGACTTTGACAGAACTTTGGGCTAAAATGGATAGAAAGTAGCAATTTTGGGAAGTAAGGACCAAGTTGGAATGTGTCAAAAACTAAAAATGTCTGTTCGAGTGCCCACAAGGTATACTATATACTACTCACCATTACTCACTAAAAACAACAACAAAATATTGATAATAGACATGTGAATGGGAATTGGAACCGCCATTTTCTTCGATGCGCAGAACTGAACAAAAATGAAATCGCTAATGATATTACCTTTAATATGTGAACTGTGATTCCTGTAATCTCTAACTCTACAAAACTTGACTGAACTACTTCAAATTTTAAATGAAGCTTTTTAAAGAAAAAATGCGAAACATTTTGGAAAAATAAAAATCGTAATGATATAATCTCGAAAAGTATAATTTTACTTCATTATATATAAATATAGAACATTTCAAGTTTTTGAATTTTTTTAGGTTCTTGGTGCCTCTAAAACATAGAAATATACATTTTTCTAAAAGCTCTCTTTATACAAGTACGAAAAATTTAGTTTTCCAGTATTGTAATAAACGGCGCGGCGAAGCAATGAAAATTCAAAAAGATTTCTAAGTCTATTATTAAACTCATGTAAGTTTTCTTTATTTTTATTTTCAGGAACAATCAATGTTTTGGACCATCGCATCAAAAACTTTTTGAAGATGAAAACGAAAAAATTGTTTTTCTGTGTAATGATTTAACCCAGCAGTAGAACCCATCATTTCAAATCAAAAATGTCACTAACAGTGAAAATTGTGCAGTTCCATCTGCCTAAAACAAAATCAAATCTCATCGGACGCGTTGAATTTCGAGGTAAGTTGAAATTTCACAATATTTTTATAGACCAAAAAAAATTATAAATTAAGTAACAATTTATAAAATAACGTTAAATGAGGCTATAATGTGATTTCACATTTGAAGCTTGTTACTCTGAAAAATTGTATAATATGGTTCATATGTTAGAAAGTTGAATAAAATTAAAATTTAACAAAGCGACCCTATCCAAAATCCATAAGACTCAAAATCCCAAAAGACAAACATTGAAATTCAAAAATCTTTAATTCCAAAAAACCCAAAATCCCTAACGTATCTCGAAAATTTAAAATTCCGAAAACTCAAAATCCAGAAAACTCAAAATCTTAAAACGTAAACAACCTGTTATAAAAATCCAGAAAGCCAAAAATTCAAAGACCTCAAAATACAGAACATATGACGATACAAGTCATAAAGACCAAAAATCCAGAAAACTCAAAACCCAGAGACACAAAATCTAGAAAATCCAAAATTTCAAAAAACAACATCCTCTAATTGAAATTTAGAAAGCCTTAAATCCAGAAAACCCAAAAGACCAACATCCTGTAATAAAAATTCAGAATGCATAAAATCCAATAAATCCAAAATTCAGAAAATATTCCATAAAACTTAAAAATCAGGATGCCAAAAATTCAGAAAATTCAGAATTCAGAAACCCAAGAAAATACAGAAAACCTAAAACACCAAAAAAGACCTGCAATGCAACATTCTGCAATTAAAATCCAGAAAGGTCAAAATCAAAAAATCCACAATTTCGAAAACAAAAAATTTAGAAAAAATATCCCTTAAACTTCAAATTTAGAGATCCCAAAATGCAGAAAACACAAAATCCAAAAAACCCAAAATCCTAAAATCTCAGCCCAAAATCTAGCTATAACTCAAAATCCATAAAGCCAAAAATTCAGACACAACAAAAGAAAAAATCTTGTAATTAAAATCCAGATAGACCAAAATTAAAAAAAAAAAACCAAAATTCCGAAATCAAAAATCTATAGTAAATATCCCCAACATCCTGTAATTAAAATCTTGAAAACCCAAATTTTCCAAAAAATATCGCAATAACTTAAAATTCAGAAAGCTTAAATTTCAAATTTCTGTTCAGAAACCCAAAAAATCCATAAAACCTAAAACACCAGTATCGTGTAAATAAAATCTAGTAGGCCCAAAACCCAAAATCTCTAACACCATAAATCAAGAAAATAGAACGAAAACTTTAAATTCAGAAAGCTAGGAAATTCCAAATGCAAACAAATCTAGAAAATCCAAAACCCGAAAAAAGACCAACATTCTGTAATTAAAATCCAGAAAGGCCAAAAATAAAATAAAAATCCAGAAAAAATATAAATAAATAATATTTATTTTTACTTCAAATTTAGAGATCCCAAAATGCAGAAAACACAAAATCCAAAAAACCCAAAATCTCGAAATTTCAGCCCAAAACTAGATAACTCAAAATCCAGACACCACAAAAGAAAAAATCTTATAATTAAAACCCAGAAAAACCAATATCCAAAAAAAAACAAAACTCCAAAACAAAAAATCCAGTAAATATCCCGAAAAATTAAAAAAATCCACTAAACTCAAAATACATATCTACAGAAAACGAAAAATTCAGAATGTCCAAAATCTCAAAAGACCAACATCTTGTAATTAAAATCTGGAAAACTCAAAACCCAAAATCCCGAAAACCAAAATTTCCAAAAAATATAATAAATGTAAAAATAAATATAACTTAAAATTCAGAAAACTCAAAATCCAGAAACCCATAAATCAAGAAAACCCAAAAGACCAACATCTTGCAATTAAAATCCTGAAAGGTCAAAATCAGAAAAAATCCACAAACCAAAAATTTAGAAAATATCTGCAAAACTTAAATCTCAGAAAGTCCAAAATCCAGAAAACTTCAGTAAGTTTTGAAAGCCAGATAACTGAAAATCCAGAAATCCCAAAACCACAAAATACCCACGTATGTAATTAAAATTGGAAAAAAAAAAACTGCTTGATATTTTTAAAATGTTCGATGTACATTATATGACTACCTATTTGAGATTTTAGGTTTTTGAGATTTTTTGTGTTTTTGGATTTTGAGTTTTCTGAATTGTTTAAGGATCTTGTCAATTCCTTTTTAATTCACTTATGATTATTTTGTCAAAAATATATCAGTTAATCCATGTTATGTATAGGTTCGGAATGTTTATTTCGAGTTAACTCAAGATTTAATTTGCGGAAAAGCTAGCTCCAATTTGAAATCGAATCTTACCCCGAAAAAATAAGTTTATAACTAAAAAATGGTTTCCGTTATTTTTAAAATACTTCATAGAGTATCTTAATAATTTTGTCATATCGTCCACTCAAATCCGATTATGCACGGGTGCAAGGTTCGTAGAGATCCTCAATGGAAAATTGACAAGTTCTATAGTGAGTGGGCTTGTAAGTTGTAAATCATCATCATCATCATCATCATCATCATCATCATCATCATCATCAATCATCATCATCATCATCATCATCATCATCATCATCATCATCATCAATCATCAATATAATAAAACGACAAACACGAATTTTGGGGTACCATTTACGCGGTCTACAAAAGCCGAAAGTACATAAATTATATATCGATGGAAAGGTTTTTTTGCACAGAAGTGCACAAAGCAATAATTTATTAAATAATATTACCACAAAGACTAAAAAACAATAAATTAAAATTGCATTATAAGTGCGAGGAGAGCGAGAACCATAGCAAGAGCCAGAGCGAGACCGAGTATTTGTTCACAACACCTTTGTATATAAAAACTATAGTACTATCATGGAGCATAATTTTTAGGGTTGCGTGGACCTATACGGTGGCGCTAGTGTCACTTGAATTTTTTTTTGCAGACTTTGAAATATGGCAGGATAAGAAATGAAGAGCAAGTATTAAGAGCGAGAGAAAATTGTATTATTTCAGTTCTGTTCTGATGACTGTAAGGAGAGTTGAGATAACTCTGCAGCTGTTTGCGTCAATGGGAAAGAGCAAAAGATGGCAGAGAAAACGAAAAAAACATTTGTATCTTCTATGTGTATGTAGCATTGTGAATTTGCTTTGGTTAATGAAAAAAAAAGAAAAAACTTAATGTAGGGGTAGTTTTTGGCTTTTTAGCAAAAACTTTTTATGTAAAAGGCAAACAGAAATGTGCATATAAAAAAATGTTTCTGAGTATGGTTTTTTTTCACGGTGAGTTTTTCTTATGTTTCTTCCTACCCACAGCACCTGAAATCTTCGCGCCAAAATATAGGCCAAGTAAGAAATCACATACCTAACAACAAAAAAAAGGTCAATTCGCTTTAAGAGTATTTTTTTATCTTAAAGTTTTTTCTGTTGGTAGGTACCTCCTACCTATAGCCTATTTTGATTTGTTAATTTCGTAGGTAGGTATAAAAAAAAACAATATTGGAGTTTTTTTTTTTAAATAGGTAGGTAGGTAGGTACATACTTATGGTTACTTATGTAAACAAAAAAATTTTATAAAATTTGCCAAGCGAGACCTGCCTAGCTAGGTATAGGTATCTAGATACCTAAATTTTTTTAAATTCAAAAATTAGAAAATTCCTATAAATCAGGGCGAAGTCCGATCAAAATAAATTGTATACCATTGGAAAGATATTTGAAAAAAAAGTTATACATGTTTTTGGAAATTTTTTAATTATTTTTTTTTACACCATTTTTGATGTTTCAAAATTTAGTTAGCGATTCACTTATACCTACTTGCTAAATATCGATATAACTATACCTATATATACATTTTACATTCATTTTCTTCACCATGCCAGAAAAAAAAAAATGAAAGCAAAACAAAATTGTTTGAGTGAGCGATTCACTTATTATTGCTAAATATCTATATAACTATACCTATATAGGTATACATTTTACATTCAATTCCTCCCTAACCATAAACCATGATGCCCAAATGAAAAAAAATGTAAACAAAACAAAATTGTCTTTTTTCTTCATTTTATCTTTGTATAGGTATAAAAGATTTTCAACCCAGCAAACATTTAACTACATTTATACAGATATTTTATTCCTTGCCTTTATTCGCATTGCACTCTCTTTAATTTAATATCAGCGTTGACATTCTTCTCTTATTACGTTCCTCATTTTACGAATATCTGCAAGCTGCAAAGCTGCAAGTCACCAAACTTGATGAGAAGCCGTTGCGTGGATAATATAGGTGTCGCTACTGTCGCACCTCACCATGATAGTACTATAGTTTTTATATAAGGTGTGTTTTATTCATTGCTGCATAGCCAGCGCAGCACAAGTCTGAATAAAACGAAAGCTCTCTCTATACGTTCATTTCAATAATTGAAAGCTCTATCGCCAGCACAGCCATCTTTATTTTTACTGACTTCTTTTTCGCCAGCAATCAAATTGTTTTTGTTTGCCAAGGGAAATTTTGCTGCGCTGGCTATGCAGCAATGAATAAATCACACCTATACAAAGACAACACTTATTATATTTTCGTTGAATGCAATGGTTCGTGCATTTAATATATTCGTTAAGATGGTTAGTGAATTCGAGTGAAGGATTTTTGTGGAAAGAATTTTATTTTTGAGGATTTTTTTCTGTTGTGTTGGATTTTCGGCCATTGGTCGATTTAATGCGAGGAAGCATAAATTATGTATAGCTGTAGGTATATTAGTTTTGCATGGAAATATTCTGCAATCTATTGTGTCTCTCGCTCATTGGGTGTTGTTTTTTAAATTGAAATAAAATGTGAGCAAAAAAGGAAGAATGCTTTCAATTTGTAGATGTAGTGTGAGGGATGTTTAAGCTGAGGCGTGGAACAATAACTTTTTATTTATATTCCTCGCTCCAATTCACTAACCATCTTAACGAATAGATGTATTAAATACACGAATCAATGTATTCGACGAGTTTTATTTTCGATATAAATTTAATTGGTCTTTATGACTACTTCCGGGATGGTCTTGGGACCAGTGGTTCTGGGATCGGCTATACCCAACCCGGCAGCATTCAGTGCTGCAGGAAATAATAATAAGTAGCTCATATAAAATAACTAGCTCAGTTTTTCTCCACGCTCAAGTCTGCTTTTAAACGATGGAATTATTCTTGCGATTTTTTACTTAATACAGTATCCACATCCAAAAATCGTATGCATCGAAAAATAAAGTTTTCTAGAATTTCATGTGAATTACAACATATTTTCTAGAAGTTGTTTTTCAATTAGACGATAATGTTATTAGCACTCGAGTTTCGGGGGCTGGACGTACTAGTACCTAAGAAATCATCTATCTATACTATCTATACTACCGTCTTAACGTGAGGGCTGGTATGCCTATTAAAAAGACAATCTCTTTAATAGGCATACCAGTCTGAAAGCCATACTTCAGCTTTATACATTGGGAGTTGGGGGTTCTGTCAGTCTAAACAATACAAGTCTTATATTGTCATTAAATTAAAACCCAATTATTATTTACAAAATCTCAAAAAAAAATAATGATATATAAATAACAATAAACCTAAACAATTTTTTTTTTGTCGTCGTTCTTTTCTATCTTTGTTGAATACAAAAGTTAAAAACTTCATTTATCCCTTTTGTAATAATTCTCAATATCAATTTCGTTGTTTTTTTTTTATTTGTTCTTTGTCAATGTTCAATATTGAAGAAATACCATAATAGCTATGAGGGGAGATAATATATTATAGCTTTGTATCTGATGAAAAGAATGTCATTTTGGGACTCCATCACCTCAAGGCATTTTTTTTTTTTTATATTTCTCTTTCACATTCCTACTGAATGCGACTTTTTTTTCGTATATGATGTGAGAAAATGTGTTGGAAAAATATTTGAAATTGATTTTATATCTCCTAACCTATACAGTGGGAGCATTTGATTTTCTCGTAATTTTCCATTGGTATTTCTATGCCTTTGGGAAGACTATTTCATTGAGTGTACGAATAGCTATCAAAAATGAAAATCAGAAAATCAAGCATTTTATATTGTGGGTGCAGACATGTTTTGGGTCATATTCATTAGATTATTAGCTTAATCCGAGATTAAAGTCTATTCAAGTTTCAATTTGAATTTTAAATAAATTCTAAGAAAATTGAAATTAGAATGAAGTTAGTTTTTTAAGACTTAATTTTACTATAAATCTTTATAACTCTATAATAAAAATGGTATATTTTTAGGTTGCAATTCGTTTAATAATACAAATTCTAAAGCTACTGAAACATATCACCCGCAAGTAGAAGACTTAGCTATATAAAAAAAACCTCCGTTTATAAATAATGCAAGGCCACGTGCAAAGAAACTTCCAGCTTTATAATTATTAGGATTTAAGAATTGTAATCTAGTTGGATATAGTGGACACTAGATATTCTAAAGGACCCATTTTGTCCGTATTCTCTATCTTTATTATCCTTAATTACGAATACTATAAACTTGCCTTATTTTGTTTGCGTTATTATGACTCTTTCTTGATGGGATCGTAACTTAACAGTCTGGGGAATATTTTATGCTTTTAAAATTTCCTCCCCGACAACAAGATGTCGCTTTTTTTTAGGTCAACGTAATTAAAATGCACCTGGAGCCTGAGGTGTCTCTAGAAAGCTAACGGTCTGGGAATATTGTAAGCTTTTGAAATTACCTTCCGACCACCCAGATTACCTAAGATTTTTTTGAAGTCAAAGGTTAATGTAATTAAAATACGCCTGGAGCTAGGACGCGTCCTTGGAACTAGGAGTTGGAGTTTCAGGTGTCTTCATAAAGCTATGGGCCGGGGAAATAATTTAAGCTTTCAAAATTTCCTTCCCCACCACCAGATGTCGCTTTTTTAAATCAACGTAATTAAAATTCATCATATACGTGATGAAAATTGAAACCAATCATATGAGTTTTTTTCAATATTTCTCGACCAATTTAATCAATGCGAGCAGGGCCGGACCAAACATATGTACAAGATGTGCAAGTGCACAGGGCGCAAAAATTCTGGGGGCACATTACCAGGAGCGAGAAAATGTAATTGTCGTTAGGCAATAACGCCCATATTGATTTGGAAATATCGCCCAAGGAAATTCTGGACAATTGTTGTTTTTTTTTTTTTGCTCGATTTGGGCTTTATTTCCAATTTTTTTTAAATTTTTTTTTAAAGGAAAGAACGCCCAAGATACAAATTTTAAAAGTCAAATGGGAAATAACGCCCAGAATTGGAAATATCACAAAAAAAAAAAAACCTCACTGTTTATGCGCCGCGATTTTTTTTTAATATTATCTTATAATTGAAATTTCACTTTGGAAATATCGCCCAAAATTTAGGAAAGAGCGCCCAAATTATAAAAAATGTTTGATCGCCAAAAATTTAAGAAATAACACCCAAATTTTAGAAAAAAAATTAGCATTGATGATATTTGGCGATATTTCCAACTTAATATTTGGAAAAATATAAATTTCGCCGATATTTCCATTTTTTTTTGGGCGATAAAAAAAATTTTGGGCGATATTTCCAAATCGATTAAGGAGTTATTTGTACTACCATTTGCAATGTGTATGTAGGTGTGAACATATAAAAAGTGGCGCTTACCATAAATCTTGCACAGGGCAGAGAGAAGGAACTAATAGAGAGAGTCAAATTCGACGGTGGCTCTCTTTTAGCCTACAAGCTACGATGTTGCGACTTGCGCACCATAACTTATTATTATTATTAACTCCATTTAAAAAAAATGTGGGGACAAATACGTATGCAAGAAGGTGTGCATACTTACCACCTTTCCGATAGGAATTCAACATGTTATAAAAAATGTAAACAAAAGGTTTCGAGGGGACGGAGACTAGGAAATTTGACTCTCTCTATTAGTTCTTTCTCTCTGCACAGGGCGCAAGTTTGGCTTGGGCCGGCCCTGGATGCGAGAGTTACATAGCAACTTAGAATAAACAGGGGCATTGAATATTAGAAAAATAAAAAACTACTACGCAATAACGTTAAATCTTAAAAAAATTAATTAAAAACAATTTGTTTGCATTTATATATTTTTAATTTTGAGTTTGAAAATTATTTTTTTAAAAAGTATTCCCTAAAATAATTGTATTTAAAATCAGAATGAAATATTGGATTTCTGGCTTTTGAAAAAGATATAACTGACACTGTAAGTGTTGCTGTTGTTGAAAATTCCAAAATGGCTGCTTAAGCTCCAGCTCGATTTTCCCGAAAAATCAAAATTGTGCTTCTAATAACCCATTTTAACAAATTGTGAAAGAAAAGTTTACGATAAAAATTTTGTCCCAGGTGAAATGTTTATTCCGACTTGGCTATTAACTTTATCATCAATTTATACCATCACACCTATAAATGTCTATATTCAACATAAAAGTGACTTTTCTATAAATAGATTTCATATATGTACATACCTAGTACTTTTGTTATTGTATATAAAGAGTTTTCTATGACATCATTTACTGTTACAAAAGTCCAAGGACATTCATCATTTTGAATGAGACATTATTCCGACAATCACCTGTGTCAACAAGACACACAAGAGGATCTAAGAAGCACGCTTTTACTACTTAGATGCGTCAACACTCTTTTTTATATAAAAAAAAAAACAGTAAGAACCCCAAGCTCGTTAGACACTCCATGCCTGAGTGACACTTACATCCGGTTCAGCAAACGCTACTTAAATTAACCCCGCTTGGATACATGTGAGCATATACCTATTCAGTTTTGTTTGTTTGTTGTTGTTTTATTTTTCACTCATGCCTTGGATAAACTTTTACGTTTATCCACTTTAAAAAAAAAAAAAAATAAGTCCTGTCAATATTGCTGTGCTTAGATTATACTGTTTTTATTATTTTTTCTATGTGCTATAAGAATATCTATATGTTGAGTACATTTCTCCTGGCCTCCCTTCTCTCGCTTTACAGTGGATTTCCGTAAAAATATTTCAAGGCTGATTTAAAGGAAGTTTTCAGTAATTCATATATATCGAAACTGTATCCGTTCCAGTAGATTTATTATTTTGATTATTTGAACTGGGTCATATAGGTACCTATGGTGTGCGTACATCGAGATTCAATGGAAATAATACTGTTCGGATTGCAAAACGTGTTAAATTACACACCGGAAAGGAAAAACTATAACATGCAACCATGCAAGCTGCTAGGGAAAGAGGACATGG
Source organism: Epistrophe grossulariae (assembly GCA_929447395.1). Classification (NCBI taxonomy): domain Eukaryota; kingdom Metazoa; phylum Arthropoda; class Insecta; order Diptera; family Syrphidae; genus Epistrophe; species Epistrophe grossulariae. The sequence goes on along the minus strand of OV839568.1, from coordinate 30,937,032 downwards.
CACGTATAGGGGTTTCTATAATGCATTATAATCCAGCAGGAGCTAAAGGGCAATCTTTGGATTGTGACATTAAACCGATCAAATTTTTACTGCAATTATTGAAAGAACAATTGTGATCCATTTATACCATCTCAAACTTAATGTTTTAAAAGCTTTTAATAGTCTTGTCATAATAACCTTTAAAAATATAGGAAACCACCCTTCTACATACTTAAATTCGTTTGTTGGTTAAGTGTGAGATATCATCCATCATAGATGAGAAAATCAGACATTATGTTTTTTTTATCTGCTCCATCGCCCATACTCCTTTTGAAAATCCATTATAGCCACTGAACTTTTATGTAATTAATTTCTCGTCAAGTCTTAGTTTCTATTAAAGTTTTTGACATAATGATGCAATGCATTATGTTAAGGATTTGTAAAAAGAAAATTTTGTTATTAGGAAAGCAAAAATCTCTTAACCTATAAGTGAGCTCATATTAGTAGTCCCTTGTGACAGCACTGACAGTTAAGTTTCTTAATCTTCCCAACATAAGCAAGTTTGCAGCTACGTGATAAATAGACTATTTCTTAGTATAAAATAAGGATCCTCAAATAATAACCAATGCTTAATACGATTATATCAACAAGGTATAAATACTCTTTTTCGAATTACATATACCTATATCCTGATTTCTATAAGTATAAGTAAATATTATGTAGGAACGTGGTATTTTTCAAAGATTACCTACATATTTAGAATTGAAACATTAATCTGAAAGATGAATGGGACTTGATGCTTTACGTGTATATCATACATACATACATATGTATGTCTATTATAAAAGCTTTTAACAAACAAGGATACATTTAAAAGTGTTATTTTTTAATCCCCAAGGATTCACAATCACGTATATAAGTATTATAGGCGGCGCTGGCATACTCATGCTTCCACTGAATTATAAACAAAAAAAACTACATTTTGTAAATAGTGAAATGTGCTTATATTAACAGCGTCATTCTACATAAATAATTTGGTCTTTTAATTAAAAAAAGAAAATTGAGAGACTTATTAGTTTTCTGTTTGTTGGTTTGAAAGGAATTTATATAAAATTTATCTCAACAAAAAACATACAAAATATTTAAATATTTAAGTAAACCAAATTTGTTTTCCTCAATTTTGATGGTTCATACATTTTAGATATTTTTTTTAGAAAATTTTTAGACGACTGAATACAATGTTGACGAAGTGAATTCTTCTTGGACTTTATTCTTATAATTTATTTTATTTCCGAATTTTTTAAAAATATACACAAAAAATTATTAAATTATTATTATTTTTTTTTTTTAATAAATAATTCATACGGTTTTGTTCGTTCAGCATCCATATACGGTTAAAAATGTTGAACAATTTGCAGAAAGTGTAATAGAAAAGTGAATTAATGGCAGCTGAGATACGAAGGAAAGACATTTTAAAAACTTAAAATATTCCCCAAGCCTTGAGCTTTCTGGTGACACTTCAAACTTCCGGTTCCAACGATGCGTTCAGTCTCCAGACGTATTTTTGTTACTTTGACCGAAAAAATGCGACAATAAGGACATTTTAAAAGCTTAAAATATTTCCCTGACTAGCGGAACCTCAAACTCCCGGTTCCAACGACGCATTCAGGCTTCACATGTATTTTAATTACGTTAACCTTTAAAAAAGCGGCATCCGGTAGTGAGGTAGGAAATTTTAAAAGTTTGGAAAATTCCTCTAACAGTTAGCTTTCTGGAAACACCCATGAAGCTCCAGGTTCCAAGGACACGTTCGGACTCCAGATGCATTTTAATTGTGTTGACCTAAAAACAAGCGACATCTGGTGGTCGGGAAACAAATTTTAAAAGCTTAAACTATTTCCCAGACCGTTAAGTTATGATCCTCTCGAGATCGAAATCATATAGAAGCGCAAACAAAAGAAAAAGAAGAAGGACAAGTTTATAGGATTCGTAGGCCAATTAAACGGACAAAGTGGGTTCTATTTATGTCTGTCGATATCGATTTTCATTACATCATATTATGTACATTGTACATGTTCCCTTTTTAACTGCATCGCGAAGCGTTCTCTATATAAAAAAGTTTTAAAAATTGTCCTCGTTCATTTTTTCAGACATTTTTCAAATAATATAAAATATAGGTAAGTTTGTTCAAGTTTTCTATTGACTATTAAAAGCTAATCTACATCTGAATTTAAAATAATAAAAAAAAAATGGAGCGCACATAAAATGCTAATAAACACAAAATATAACAAATGATCTTAAATTGTTTAACTGCAAAATTAGTCGTAAGCAAATAGAAAACCAAATAAAACTTATTATATCTGTCATTCGGTGAGTTGAAAAAAAAAACAAAACGTTTATATCAAAAAATATATTTTCATTGAGAGGCTGACACAACTAATAAAACAAAATCTGCCCAAGATTATAGCCTATGTAGTTCCTTTACTTTGAAACTCTGTGCATTTCTGTGAATTTCTACACCAAAGTCTGTCAAAGTTCATATAAAAAAAAATAAAATGACGTAGAAATTCACACAAATGCACAGAGTTTTAAAGTAAAGGAACATACCTTATAATTCTCAGTACAAAACTTTGTAGGTTCCAATTACAAAAAACATAGAAAACATTGCACGAAAAAATTGAAATTATCTAAACTAATCAAAAACTAGCTTACGGTTAATTATTAATCAGTAAACCATTCACTATAGCTTTTTTAGAGGCAACTTAAGTTTAATAAAGATTGTATCCTCTAAATGACTAGATTTTAACACCTTTTGTTTGTACTAGGACCACTATGATATCTCTACTCTACCTTGACCTTATAATACATGCCTTAGGGTGGGAACACACTTGCGATTTAAATCGCAACGCGTGCAGTCTGATTTGATTGAATTTAATCATTTAATTTTCCGAAAAAAAACTAAAAAAATGGAATCATGTATCATTTTTTAATACCTGTGATTTTTCGGTCGCATATGCGTGTACAGTGCATTCCCATTATAAACCGTGAGTTTCATTTCTTGTGACTTAAAAATAAATCATGCGATCGAAAACTACTAATTGCGTCTCATGTTTATTTCTTGTTGCGACACAATTTTTAAATGAACACAATTGAGAAGGAGCTGCAGCCAGCACAAAAGGCACTTTTTTCGTATCTCCATGGGAAAACTGCTCCAAGTGGAGTAAAAACTGGCATAAACTCTGATTTTTTGACAATATACACAAATAAAGCAAATTTCTTCTTCTAATTTTTTCATGTACATATTTCTTTCCACAAATTTTAATATAAGAATTTGATTTTCTCTTTGGCTTGAAAATAAAAACGCAAAAATATCTCTTTTTCCTTAAGCCTAGTACGCTGCTGATGCGAAAGAAAATTTCCTGTGATCTCCAAACAGACAACGAAACGCTTGCGAAAACACAACGGAAAATATCCTTGGAGAGTTTCACTAATTCCAAAAACAAAATCAAACATAAACGCAAAAAATCAGAGAAACCCATGATGTAAGAAAATGATAAACAAAAAAAAACACAAATAAAACTCAAATGTCATTTTTCCGCACACAATAAGTCTGTACAATTAATTCAATGCGAAAAAGGAGCGGAGACTTCTCCAAATAATCTACTACAATTATAAATTTCGATCTTCGAACAGCGTACTGCAAAACGAAAAGTAGAACGAAATTTTCCGTTTATAATTTCGTTGTGTCATTTTTGTATGGGATTTTTCGTTTCGCATCAGCAGCGTACTAGGCTTGAATTAATAATACAGATTATTTATTGTGTGCGGAAAAATGACAGCAAGAATAAGTTTCATGGTCAAAAAAGCTCAATAAAAAATATACAAAAAAATAGGGAACATCGCCCCAAGAGAAACGTAGGTATGTTCTACATAGTGTAATTTTTTTTTTTTAAACATTTATTATGGCCTGGCTGCACGTCAAAAAAAAAATATAACTTAAAAAGTTTAGAAACTCAGTTAAAAAAAATATAAAGAGTTTCAATTCAAAAAAAAAGAACGAACATCGCCCCTGGAAAAACTTGCCCTCAACATTTTGGTGTTTAAAGTTTTGCAATACCATTGATACTTATCGAGAGCTGCAAGTCTAAAGAAAAAAAAACTTCGGATGCAGCGATCTTCAACTTCATACATTTTTAATAAAAATATCTTTAAAAGGCTAAATCAAGAAAAAAGAGAGAAACCCTTTAAAATCATATTTTTTTGGAAGTTGAATTATAACTTTTTTATTTTGAGTTCTACAGTAAAAAGTTTCTTAACTTAAGGTGTAGAGAATTCAATATCACGTAAAACTTTTGACACCCCTTTATTGAAGATGGCTCCCAGATAAGGGGGGGTTTTAGCCCCGAAAATAGAAAGTTATACTCACACTGAACCTCTCTACACATATGCAAAAAAAAATCTTATCCAAGGTCAATGGAACTTTTCATAGTATTATACTAAGATTATTATTTATTTCTCATTTTAATGTATGGGCGTCGCACCTACGTGCAGCAACTTGATAGTCGACATATCAGGCTTTCAAATTCATATAGCTAAAAAACACTGAATAGCTACTTAATGTTTTTCTCTCATGAATGCGAAACTGAATAAAGTTACTCCTTTTTTTGTATCCCATCCATCAACAAATATATTTAAACACCCTATGAACTACAATTTTACTTACTTTTCAACTCTCTGATATCGTATTTATCGAATAAAAACAAAACTTTCAATAAAAAATGAACCAAGCACTCGCAACAAAAAAAATATCGAAACCACTTTGACTCGCCAATTTCCACCAAAACTATCAACAATTGCAACTTTAACATCAATTATCTTTATTTTACATGACTCCCGCATAACAGTTCTTTCTTATAATCGTTTAGTAGAAGGTTTAAGCTGCAAGTAAAACCAAATTTTACATCAGTCTGTGCAAGTCATTTTTCTAATTAAATTCCGCTAGATGTGCGAATTCCCACACTGTGCGCCGCCCGCTGCTATCAGAGCTGTAGAAGGTGCTGCAAGAGTTCACCAACTTTTAATTTTTCACGTACAGCACTTTTGACGTTTCAATTTATATGAAACCTTTTTTGATTATTTGTTTCGTGAAAATTATGAGTTAAAAGAGAAAATGTCGGAAATAAAAAAAAAGTGGATGATAACAAGGAGATAGTTTTCTATTGCTTTAAAATACTCAAAAAGAAACAGACGTTGTTCTTTACGGAAAATTTTGATAAACATTAATTTTACACTAGAAATAAAGATTTTATACAAACATAGTTTTTTTTTCGATTTTTTGCGGGATGGGTGAACAAGTAAGAAAGGGGAAGTGGTGCCAATGAATGAAAAATTTAATTAGGTTGAGTGGGTATCCATGTATTTTTTGAATGCTGAATGAAATAACGCCACTCAATTTTCGATAGACTATAAAGGTTCCCTCACACGCGAAACTGTCGCGGCGACAACGAAAACGGCACGAGTATGATAACCGTGGCGACAAGAAATGATAACGGTTTTTTTTTTAGAACACTTTAATACAAGCATTTTTTACTATAGAAGGGGGGGTCTATCTCCCCCCGTTTGGTGGGAGGGGCAATTTTATGAAAAAAGTACTAAAAATGAAAAAAAAATGATTAAAAAATAACGGTAATACCTAAAATTTGGTATTGTACCTTTTTTTAAATCCAATACCTTGTTCTATTAGCCAATTTTTAAATCAAGTCAATTCTGTGCCTAGTTTTTGAAAAAATGAGTTTCAAAATCAAAATTTGGAAAAAAAAACATAAACAAAATTTTGTAAGAGTAATTTATCAAAACTTTGAGATTTTATATTATTTTTTTTTCTCAGAATTCAATGTTCTTATTGATTCTTAATCAAAAACTGGAAACTAGATGATTTTATGTCTTCTAGTTTTCGAGTTTTCCCCGCCCAAACGGGGGGAGATAGACCCCCCTCCCATAGTAAAAAATACTTGTATTGAAGTGTTCTACAAAAAACCGTTGTCATTTCTTGTCGCCACGGTTATCATACTCTCCCCACGAAAACAATACAATACAACACGTGCGGTTGTCAATGAAAACAACACGTTGTTGATATTATTTTTGTCGTCGCCGCGACAGATTTCCGTTGGTGTGGGGGAACCTTAAACAAATATTGAAGGATTAAAATGAAAGGCACATTTTTGATTGCAACCTAATTTCGCCTGAATCTCTGAAACGATTGGGTTTAGAAAAAAAAGTTTTAAGTTCTTTTTTTTTGTGGAAAATTTAATAAGATTTAATTTTTGTGTTGACATTTTTCTTCGTAAAATTAATAAATTTCGAGTTATTTTAAAATACCGGTAGAAAACAACTTTTTGTCCCTTTTTACCCTCCACATAAAAAAAGAGATGCTTAAAATATATCTAGAATATTTTTCAGGGCATTTTTGGGATATCAAAATAAAGATTTCCACAAAAATTCAGTTTTTTCGGATTTTTTTCTTCTAATTTTAATGTGCAAAAATTGAAATATCGAATAAAATTGTGTAGGCACCTTTAAAATAGAATTTGTGCATGTTCCGCCTTACTAATTCTTAGTAATTTATTTCCGAAGTACTCTTAACTCACATTTTTTCGAAAAAATTTTATAAGAAAGTTTCGTCTTTCAGTTGTTAGTTATAGGTTTTAAAAACCGCGAGTTGCAACTTGATAAAGTGTCAAAAATTTGACAACAGACACGGCGCACTGTGGCGCCTTTTTGCAAAAGTGACAATTTTCGTGTGTGCGTAAAATCCAAAACTAATTTATTTACTGGATTAGGAAATATTGGAAGCTTCAAAAGCCGAAAGAAATTTTAAAACCGGTCGAAGGATTCGAATGATTCGGATTCGGTAGTCAAAGTTTCCTTATTTTTAAAATCAAAGAAAAAATATTTGTTTCATGAAAAGTTTCATTTTCATTTCATTTCATTTTAACGCCGAAAATCTAAAAACCTTGTTCGAAAATTATAGTTTTTTTATTTGAGCTTGTAAAAATAACCATTTGTATTACAATTATAATTTTTTTTTTTTATTGCAAAATTTTAAGATTTTCGAAAAGCTGTTTTTGAGTTGAGTTATAAAAAATCTCTCAAGAGTCCTTGGTCTAAACTCAACGGAAATTTAATCTTTGACTATTTTTGAAATATTTACTTAGGAAACCAGCTGCCATTTTTTGCCTATTTGCGGTTTAGAGAGATTTTTTATTAAAGAAGGTTATTTTTATTCATTTATGGCTTTTTTTATTATATTCTTAAAAATGCAAGTGGTCATAAAAACATTATTTTTACATGTAAAAATGTATTTTTAACTGGATATAATAAATATTTTATGGCCTTTCGGTCATTTTTTGACTAACTCAAATTTAAAGAATTAGGACATGAGGACTAGGTAATATTTTTTATGATAAATCAGGTAGTTTTCTTGATTTGTAAAAATCTATTAATTTTTATGACAGATCAATTACCTGTTGTGTAATCTTTTTTATTTAATGCAATAAGAATGTTAGGTACCTATACATATTGTCATCACAAAAGAAGTAGGTATATTAATATAAACAAAATTGTACTTTAAATGATTAGTTATATAAAGCAAACATGTAATTGGTAAGTCATAGACACTACTTGTATTTTAACAAACAAATTAGTTAAAAAGAACTTAAAAATGGATATACATCGAGAAGATTTTTTGCAGATCCAGATGTAATAGCACGTATAACTGGAGTCAATATGGAAGTGATAAGAAGGTTTCAAGTAATATACTGAACGTTCTAAATTGCAGAAAAAAACAAAGATTACAAAAAATATAGGTACCAAAATACCTGCAAGGTTTCAAGGATACAGCAGAACGAAGACCTATTTAACATGCTTGCAGCCTCATCGGACCCTCTTATTTCTTCGCTAAGGCATGTTAGAAGCGAAAAAGTCCTCAATGAAACATACTTTCCAGAAATGATTAATTTATTAGAAATTACCTGGGAATTTGACGAAAGTTTCCAAAAAATCTAGTGTTTTTGTTTTTTATTTATTTTTACTTAATAATTTATTTATTCTCCACTGTTAAACTTGAAATTTATTATTGAAATAATTTGTTGTGTTGATGTGCCACTAAATAAAAAAAAACTTTTTGCAACATAAACAAAATTTAAATGGTTCTTTTTTTTCCTCTACTGTTTCACTTGAACTAGTTTTTAAATACTCTGCAATTACTGCGAACATTAACATTTGAGTTTTATTTTAAAGTAAAATACTATCTACTTTTACCTTTTTAGATAATTTTTTTTTAACAAGAAATTCTGGAACACCCTGTAAGCATTTTTCTTAAATTTTATTATCTTATAGCACTTTACATACTTTCTCTATACTTTGACTTAAAATGTACCACCGAAGAAGTATATTTTCACTCTAAAGTGCAGCAAAATAATAAAAAAAGGCTTTTGATACACATGCAGAAATATTTAAAAAATTATTTTTTTTTACTTTTATGCACCACTGTGACTTTGTTTGACTTTAAGACACCCTGTTCTTCCTTCAGTTATTTACTATAGACATTTTTGAGGTAAAATATTAAGTCCATTTCCTATTGAGAGAAAGTCGTATTTCAGCAGAAAATTCTGAAGCACCCTGTGAATATTTTTTCTTAAAATTCACAAAATGTATAGCCTTGGAAATTCAATTCAAGCTGAAAAAAAAATTATCAAAATATCTTTATTTGTTTACGAGCTATGATTTTTGCAATCAAAAAAGTCAATATGCGCCACTGTGCGGCGATGGCAGAAAATTATTTTTTCAATAAATTCATATTTTATTTTATTTATTTATTTTATTATTATTATTATTATTTATTTTATTTAATTTTAAAATGATATACATATGTACCTATACTTCTAAAAAAAACACCCCTTACAATTGACTTTTAATCATTGCTCACTCCACACTGGGATACTAAAACATTCAGAGATTGATTCAAGGTGAGCAACTCAAGAACATTTCATAAAACTAATTTTAAACAAAACATAACATTTTATAGTTACTCTTATTACTTGTACTATGATATCCCCAAAAGGAAAATAACATTGAATTATAAATGTTATTTCAAAAAGCATCAATGACTTGAACTTTTGCACTTTTGAACAATGTATTCTTGCAGTTTTCGTTTGACATATCAATATGACATAAAAAATAGCAAGTTTATATTTAATATATAGATATTTTGTTTTCTATATATCTTCAACAACTCATTCATGGTTGAATTGGAATGCAAAATGCAAAATGCACATTCAAGAAAGTGGTTTCCAATAATTTAAGACATGTACCTACCTGTCTGATGTGAGTTAGTTTCATTTTATATTCACTTTGTTTCCGTTTCCTCCGTACATGCTCATTGCTCATTGCACAGCACACACACGTTGCAGCAAGCCACAAGAAAATCAGATTGAAGAAAAAAATCAATTTTCCTAGAAATTCGAGATTTGTTTATTTTTGAAATAATGTAGATACGGATGTCCTTTAAGCTATATGCATATGAAGCGTAAAAGAAATTCCTTTACTTTGTGAATGGATAATGAATATGATTTGATTCAGTGTGGTGACTTCCGAGAATGGCCTTGATTCCAGGACTGATTTCTTAGTAAAGTTTAACAAGTTTATACATAAGAACGTCTAGGTATAAAATGCATGTAAATGGATCGAACAATTTTTCACAAACAAACATCTTCCAACCGAATGAACTTTGATAATTTTTCATTGAAAGGTAGTTGAATTTTGTCAACTCTTGGAATTGACAGCTCATTGTTGTTTGACAATAAGATTTATACATATTTCACTTGTCACTTTTCATTCTGATCCACAAACGATATAAATCTGGAATTGGCTTAAAACTTTGACATTTTATGGTTGTGGTTCTGTACTTTTTGGGATGAACGAAAATAAAAGAATCAAAACTCGATATGTTACACTCATGTTCGATATTATGTCTGCCTTATTGGATTTTATCATCAACGGACCTCTAATACCAGTGACATATTTTGGAAAATTTATGTGAACTATAATCGTTGTTGAAACTTGAGAGGACTAACGGGATTTCAATCCCCTAATTCTGCACATAAATCTTAACATCTTACAGCGACAGAAAAGAAAAATTGATTTTTTTTTTGACGTATAGCTAGTTTTGCCTAAAGGAACATAGGTTTCCATATAAGATAAGCAAACATTTGAAAATCAATGTACGTCTATATTATATACTGTCCAATGCATATCCTGTCCAGTCAACCTCAGTCAGGACAGTTAAGGTAAAATTATTTATAATTCATACTTTATGTACATTCAAAGTTAAACTATAATTATTTTTCGTCCTTACTCGTTATCATGCATTGTTCAGTGATTAATAAAATTCTTTTATCTAGGACTAAAAAAAATTATACACGAACAGAAAACACCTATAAATAATAATTATATATAGCATATATATATGTTTGTTAATGGCGACGAATATGTAGGTTAATTAGCAAAGGTTTTAAAGTTCAGAAGTAGATAGCAAGGCATACATACACATAATATATATAAATATTATGTATTATGTATGTTTTCATTTTAATGGACAAAGTGTATTAATAATAATAATTATATGGAAATTTAATTAATTTATTCATAGAAAAATATAATTAATGGACTTTAATTTCTCAAAACTAAAACAACAAATAATAATGTTAATAATGAAACTGAAACTGAAAATGAAAATATGTATAAATGAAAATGAATTGATTCAAACGAATTTATGAAAAATAAACTGATTTAAACATGTGCTTTTGTAATTATTGTTTGTTTTTATATAATTAAAATATTTAATATTTTGTTTTGATTGCAGGAGTTGCCCATATAACATCCGAATTAAGTGGGAATTCACCTAGTATTGACGTAAATCAGGTAAGTAAAGCTAATGTATTTAAAAACATTAAATAAAAACTATTTAATATTAAAAAACAATATATAGTAGACGCTCGATATAGTGAATGTCGGTAGAGTGAACTATCCAGTATAGTGAACACACAAAATTTTATACAGACAACTCTAAGTAGTGAAAAAAAGACATCTCGATATAGTGAACTCACATTTTTTGTCAATATTTAACAAGATTACGCATGCAGCAATGCGTTTATAGCATTGTGGACTTTTTTTTAAAGATATTTATAAAACATTTACAAGAAAAAGCAGTGCAAATGAATTTAAAGTTGAGAAACAAATAAACAGAATTAGTGATTTCATTCTTATTTAAAAACAAAAAAATAATTTGTACCAGGAGCTATGAAGTTTTTCGTTTTTATGAAAAACTACGTTTATTGTATGTTATTTATAATATTATAAAATATTTATGTTTTTTTTATCAAATTGAAATTATTTTATGATTTAATAAATAAAAAAAAAATTTGTATCAAAATCACACTGAAAAGCCTATTTAGATTCTCTCTCGAAATAGTGAACAATCTCGTGAACAGGCCTGATTTTAATTACTTCACTATATCGATCGTCTACTGTAGTAGCAAAATATTGGGAGATATTGACGATTTTCATGAATTCTACAGTCCATTGAGCCATCTCCACTCACTCTTTATTTCCTAAACCTCATTAAAGAGAATCAACATTTTTTAAATTCAAAATGAAAGGCAATGGTCTAATGAACTGTTAAATAAAGGGTCTTCCTGCAATAGTGACTTCCGAACTTTGACAGAGGGTTGAAAGCGGCCATATTTGGTGTGTTCAGAAAAATGAGATCTCAGAGAATTTTCTCACTCAAAAAGTGAGCAGATATTAAAAGTAGACTTAACGTGAACGCCTTCAGTTTACCAATTAATTTCACGATGGGCCTACCCATAATATCGGGACCAGAGAAAAACGCTGGTCTTCGTCCCTTTTGTCTAAGTTGTTATTAGACTTTTAAGGTACGAATGTTCACTTTGGGGAGTGAACCTTAGTGCTCGCTACACACCCGGAGACTATCTCACCTCCGATTTTTAACCCACCAAGTGCAAGCACCTGATGGGACCGTGTTTCAGCATTTTAGAAAATAACCACAGCCAGCACGATACTCCCACAAGGGGGCCGACCTAAATAGATAGTTCTGGACAACTACTACCAATTTATTTCACCTTTGGTCTGGATAGCGACTGATTTGGTTATTGACTTCTGAAGCTTCTCAGTTCCTAAGAACTGGTCAGTCCGCAATCACCAGTCAGCGACAGCCGGATAAATACCCCAATATTCGGGTTGCCGGTGCCCCCAAAAATCCAACCAATTCCACATCATTAGATGTCGATAAGATGCTTCCTTGGTCGAACATATTTTTATTTGCTACTATTTTCTACGGTCTGAATCATCATTTTTTTTCTACTCGAATAATACATTTCATATTTCAGGTTTAGTTCTACTTTGATTACGTCATTTAAACAGAATCCGAAAATTCAGTCTTTCATCATTTTGTTACACGAAAGTGTAACTTTACCCAGTTCTGCTTTAAATATTCCTCTATATGACAGAATTCGAAGATTCATGCCCCATATATAACATGCAATTATCTACAACGAAATTGCATGTACAACGAGGTTGTACATGTCACTGTATGTTGCATCATAAGTATCAAAATGTACAACCTCCTCTAACTGACACTTCTTGAAACGACTTTTTTACGCCACGAAAATTTTCAATATACAAGATATTGAGGAACGGTCACAACATTTAACATAGAAAACATTAAACGAAGGACTTCCCACGCTACTTCACACAACACTGCACGTTTACCCATGAGTGTCGTGTATATAATTTCCTGGGAATACCCAGAACAGCACTATAACAGCACAATACAGCCTGTGGGAGCTATTAGCTTCGGCATTTGAAGTAGGAGCTCAAATGTCCTACTAGACCCCCCAGCCACGATGAGGCTGCTCCCGTTGGGGGGGGACAAAAAGTGAGCAAGAGAATCCAAGATTTTTTTTCCTCAGAATTTTGACAGCAAAGCTGAGAAATTTTGCTTGAACCCTGTTCAGGTAACTGAGATCGCTGAGATTTCCGAGATCTTCTTTCTTTCCTGAACATGCCTGTTGAAGCTATAGATCTGTCAAATTGGCTGTCATTTATTATGTCTGTTTTGCCAAATCAGCATGGACGGATATAGTGTTCAACAACATGTGCAAATGACAAAATAAAAATGGGTGTTAGCTGTTTGCCCAGTCGAAACGCATTTTGGAGTTCAGGTCCCTTGAACTTATAAATTGAATTATATTCAATCCTTCCACCTTAACAGTAAACAGAAGTAGTTTTCTAATTTTCTTCATCTTCATGATCTTACACAATAAGTGGAAATACATGTAACTCTTAATTCGAGTCATTATGGCTTTCAGATTTTTCGAAGGGTATTTGTAAAATAATTTACTACCATTCAAATTCCAACTCACAATTTTTTTACAAAGAATGAAGATTATATTCCAATTTAAAAATTAATGAATTTCCAATAGAATGGAAAATATATTTATTTTTTTTAAGAATTTTTTTTTTAATTTAAACAATACTTTCATAATATTCAGCCTTAAAAACATAATAAAAGGTGTTTTTTTTAGACGTGTGTTTTTCAATCTGGCAATACTTTTTTTGGAGTTGGTCCTTTTGACAGCTGTCACTTGATTTATGGTCAGTTTGGTTTACCATTTCATAATGAATAGACTTACTCCTGAACAACGTTTGCAAATCGTGCAAGATTTATTACCAAAATAATTGTTCGGTTCGCGCGACGCATCGTGCGCTGTGTCTAATAATCGGTCGACATAACCACCCAGCAGAGTAATTTGAGCAACCATGGATCAGTTTCGCACCACGTTTACTCTAGTGGATAATGTGCATCCTCAGAGACGCCGCGCCGTACAGTGCGCACTGAAGACGCTATTGCTCCTGTGGAGCAGAGTATCGAAGAAGACCCGAATGAGTCCATCCGGCATCGCGTTCAACAATTGGAGCTGGGGCCTCTTGGGCCTCTCGGCTGAAATTCGAGCCAGCTGCGGCGGCCACTTTTCCGAAATCATTTTTAAAATATATTGGCAAACCCTTATCTTTATAATAAAGCTAAATTCTTGGCCATAACATTAAATTGTATGCGTTTTATTTCTTCTTGAAAACCACACGTCTAAAAAAAATACCCTTTATAATAGTTAGCCTTCAAAAAGCGACCCAGTCGTGCATCCCAGATGACATCCATTTCGTAAAATATCTTACTCTAAGTGACTTAAAACATCACCCAATACAAAATTAAGAAGTCTTCCTTGGTACTATGGTTTTAGCAATGATATTTTTTTTCGAAAGCCGAAAAAGTTGAACAAGTTTTTAGTAAACTTTTAATATGTTGATAAGTTTCATACAACAAGAAAGTTTTTTTTTCTTTTTTTTGTTCAAAAAGTTTTTGTATAATTTTATTTTACGATTGTGACTTTCCTGAAAATACAAATATCTACAATAGATTCTCCACTGACAACAATACATAAATTGATGTCAACATTCTGAATAATTTAATTCCTAAATTAAAAGTTTGTTTTTAGTAAAGAAATACCTGTCTAAAGTTTAGTTTTCATGGACAACCCACGTCCATAAAACCCATTCCACCATGGTACAAAATTTTGTTTTATTGTCAAAAAGAACTACAGGTGTATTGTTCTTTATTTAAGTTTCAATGTTTTGGGATAAGGGTTTAAAATGTTTAAAACAACCAACTTTCAAAAACATTCAGCCATTTGCAAAGAGGTCGAATTTCTTTGTTATTATTTTTAATTCCAATTTTCAACAATACCCCTTTTTTGTATTCTTTCTTACTAATTCACACTCATCAAAGTCTATTTTATGAGTTCAAGGGTTTATAGTTTTTTTTTCACACAGTTTATTGATTTTATCATTTTCTCCGAAAACTTTTCCCTCTGAGAGAAGATAGACAAATAAAAACTCCTTGTCATCATTATTCCAGAGCTACGTCATTTTTTTCTTCGAAATCCTTAAAGCTCCAAGGAACACTTTGACACACACAACGTATAAAACCAGGTTTTTCTCACGCAAACCTTCTTCTTCTATTTTTTTTTTTCTTATACATAACAAGAAAGAAGACTTGTTCCCAAAAAAAAAAATGTAAGACATTTCGTTCGAGGAAGTTTGGCCAAGGTGACACTAACATTAAACTACACCGAGCTGCCATCCTGTCTTTAGATGAGGTTAGAGGGTGTGTGGTATTATTTAATGCGAGAATCATGACTCGTGCAGCACGGATTGCTCTATATATTTATTTTGTTGATATTTCGATAAGAAGAAAACAAAATAAATATAATCTCCAACCATCACAACGTGTAGGGAATTCGAGGATGTTTTTTTTTTTTTTTTTTTTTTTTACTATGGACGAAATGTCCTCTTAAGATGCTATAGGTGGTGAGATTACTTGAGTTTGCTTAAGGCCTACGATATTTTTGTTCGCGTGTTGTTTTTATGATAATTTCTGTTGCTGTGTTTGCTTTTGTAAATTTTGTACTGCGGAAAAGAAAATACTAAAACACAAAAATGCTGCTTATATGTACAAGAAAATTCTTGGTCAATGGAAGAAACAATAAAATCACTCGTAGAACAAGATTATACGATGCTGTTGTCTTGTATATAGTATACGAAGTGGATGAATGTCAAGAGAGGGATATTCCTCGCATGTTCATATCGACAATTTCATTAAGGGTATAATATGTATATAGTAAAGGCCATAATTGACTCCAGCCTCCTAATGTGATGCAGATGTAATTTGTTGCTACTTTGAAAACGAAATGGTTTCTCAAATTGGGTTGAAGGGATGTTAATCTTTGAGCGCAAGAGAAATGTGTCTAACTTTGTATACGAAAATATCGGTGGAAAGTAATTTAACATAAAGCTTCTTAAAAAAAAAATAAAAATAATAAAATATGTAGTATAGGTAGATGCATAGTTAAGTAGTTAGGAAGGACGGGACTGTATGTCATGCTATCAAAAAAGTTAATTAATGGGATCTCTCATGCAACCAAATGTAAATTAAAGGCTGTGAAGAAAAATATAGGATTCTTTTATTTTTGTGTGCTTTGTACATATTTAACTTTTTTAATTTATACGAATATGTGAAGCAAAAGTTAGTAAGTTAAATTAAAGAAAACCTGCTTAAATATTATTTTCTGACTTTTTCTTTTCAATTTCGAATTCGACAATCTATTTATGTATATAGAGGAGAATGGGGCAAGAAGGACCACTTAAGCTTTAGACACTCCTAAATTTTGTTCTATTTCTAAAAGAGGAGCAAATATTTTTTCAAATAATACTTTAACCTATGAACTTCATCAAAGTGAACAATCAAAATAGATGAACAACGCTTCACTTTTTTATTTGTTCACATTTGTCATTTTCTTTGTGTCCAGCTATTCAACTCCGTCTGCTCTATCAATTTATTCTGAGCTCATAGAGCGCGCTCTGAACATGCTCAGAGCGAAAAAAGAAACACAAAATTGGAGCTCTGAATGCTCTGAGCTAAAAAAGAACACGAAGATTTTTAAAAAAAATATTTTTATTTTTCTTAATATTATTTTCTTACCTTTATTTCCAGCAGTTAAAGATAGCACTTACCATCACAAACAATACAAAATATTATGAACATTTCGTTTTGGATATGGGTTTTGCAAATTGAAAGTTTTTTTAAAAGATAGTCCGTTTTCAAACTTTCATCATTTAAATCGCAACTAACTTCAGTTTTTCAATGAAACTTAGGGATGTGTTGGGGAAGTAGGTTTTTATTAGTTCTAACTATTGAATACAAGATGGAGTTGCCTGGTAAAAATCGGTTTGGTTCTTTTTGCCCCGTGGTCCTTCTTGCCCCACTCTCCCCTACATATGAAACTCTACTGGAAGTATCGTGAGAAATATTTTTTCTATTAATTTTATCGTTCCTGTTTGAGTAGTGCCTATGCTTTATAACCAATTTAAAACCAACTTATGGACAGTCATTCTGAATGCCAAGTTATAGAACTCTATGAACCGCATTATAGCAACATTAAACATTACCAAGAACTTATTTGAATTTTTTTTGGAGAAAAGACGGTTTTTTCTGTTGCTCATCTTCACTCGGACATATGCACCTCGCCGTTATCCACACAATGAGGCTTCAACACGACAGCTGCCCAGCACATAGTATAGAAGTATTGTAAAACGCTTTTTAAACAATGTTTACCTTCAACATTAATCAATTTTGGGGCCATCTCGGTCACTAGACTTAAATCCATTAGAATTGTTTTTTACTAGGGGTGCTTCGAGAGAAAAGTGTATGCAAAACCAATAAGTAGCATTATTGAACTCCAGCAACGGATACAAACGGCTGCTCAAGAGATACAAATTTCGGGAAAGCACAAAACTCTTGAAAAGACAGTTTTTAAAAAGTTTTCGGGCTTTTGCAAGTGCAGGAGAGGAACAGTTTGAACAATTTTTGTAAATTAAGTAAGAAAAAATGTAAGCAAACAGTAAAAATAAAAAAATAGAAATTAATAAAGATTTTTTTTTAAATTTCAGAACCCTGTTTTATTGAGTTCAAATAGTTATAACTTTTGATATAATTCTAATATTGGCAAAAATTATACCTTTTAAGAAACTTTAAAAACATAGCCAATTTTTTAAAGTAAAAACCAGTTTTAAGTCATATGATTATTTTTTCAGGATGTTCTTTTGAAAATCGAAGTAAAAAATTAGATTTGATCAAAGCATCCTAATATTTATTAATTTTAAGCAAAATGGTACAGAAAATTTAAAATATTTTAATGCATGAAATTGGTTTCACTATTAATCGATATTTAATTGTAAAAATTAAAAATAATACAAAAATAAATTATAGACAAAGTGACCAACAAACTGGGTCGAAGTAGGGGTTTTTCGAAATTTCAAAAAAACAACCGTTACTCGAAAACCGTAATGATGCGGTATGGACAAGTTACTAAATTTTGAGTGATCATGACCTGGCCTATCACTAGTTTTAGTTTGGACCATTGTTTATCGGACACCCTGTATGTAAAAAAAAATATTGATTTTTTTTTAAATTGGTGGGTACCTTTTTTTTGAGAAAAATAAGGTTTTCATTAAGACACATGCGTTCTTTTAACGCGCGATGCCGCAGCCGGTTTTTCTCGCAGGACTTAAACTGCAGTTCGCCTTTGGCTGGCAGCACTGCAGAAACGAGTAATTAAAAGAAACGAGTAATTTTCGCGTACCTAATGCGCGTTTCTTAAAAAGAAATGACATTATAATTGGGTACATACTTATCCACGCCGCTCTTTTCTTTTGTCGGTCATGGTATGCCTCGGAAGCAACACTCCATATTTCTAGAAACTTTTTTATCTCATTGATAAATAATTCTATACATAAAATTCTTCTATATTTGACATCTTCCTTTCGAAAAAAATTTAATTAGCGGAAAATCACGCATGTATGCACAGCTCAATAACAAATAATGTACTGAAAGACGCAACCGCATGTGCGGCGACGAAGCGGTCTCGTGGAATGACGCGCAATGACGCATTAAAGGTAGAACCGCACTAGGCGGAACTGCACTTCAGCGACACCGTGCGCACTTTCGCACGAAACTGAACGAAACTTCATGCCGCGATACAGTTGGTCAGATTATCAACTTTGTCGCATAAAGTCGCGCCGTGAAGTGCAGTTGTCGCTAAGTGCGATATAGCTCATACAATCTCCTACAAATAAGTCGTGAAGTTCAGTTCCGTTGAAGTGCAGTTCCGCCGAGTGCGGTCTTACCTTAATAAAGACACAAATTTCCAGACCCACTTTTTTCGACTTCGCTATCATTGTCAATGTTGGGGGGATTCCTCTGCGAATTCCTTTTCAATAATTATCTATTCTGCTGCTATGGGTTGGCAGCAAATCCCATTGACAAATACATCCAACAAAAATCAATCTCCTTAAGAAACAGCTTTGGGTGTGGATTAATCCGAAATTGTCTTCCCACAAGATAATTACTCTGAAATGCAACAAACTTCTTCTGCAATATCAAGGAGTATACAAAATTAAAATAACCAATTTTTTACTTTTTTTTTAATATTTTTATTTGTATACAACTTGTAAAATATAAAACTAACTAACTAAAATAATTTGAATGATTATACGATGAAGCGATCTTAGTCATAGCGACTAGCTCGGTGGTGAAAGCTTAGTACAAGTGGTGAATAACTAAATTAGTGAGTGTATTTTTCAAATATAATAACTATTAGCTTAATTAAGGTATGGTTTATGAACAGCCTAAAAGTAGGCTATAATTTAAAAAAAAAAAATTGAATTATAATATGGTTTATTTATAAACTGACGTCAACAGTCAAGTTAAATCAAAATCTGGAGTTCTATTTTTTTTACTAATCTATTACATATTTGTCATAAATATTATACATATTGTTATATTTATGTACAAGTAAATACATACATACCACGTATATATATATAGAGAATTGTGCCAAAAACTTGAAACTTAAAAAAAAATTTGTATATAAGAGACACCCATTTTAAATAGGCTAAAACAAAAATTAAAATATTTCCTCTAAAAATAATCTATGTAATCCAAAATTGAAGCAAATCTGTATAGTGTAAATATGTAGGTTCTAGCTCGTTATACAATGTACGTACACTGAACAGTGGAAACGCAGACTGAAAAACGGTAACAACTCCTTTGCCCTACTCCATAATCGTACCCATAATGTCAATTGATTACTCTAATTTTATTTCCCTTTAAATAGATTTTAAAATATATAAAATAACATTAACATTTTTCTTTTCAGTCATTTATATGGCCTCTTGCTCGACCAGCTACAGCCGAGGAAACTCTTACCGTAGAACTTCGGACGCAAACGACAAAAATATTATTGAAAACCGCACTAGGCTCAACAAGTTCAAGTCGACAAGGAAGCAGTGGAACAATAAGCAGTAGCAGCAAATGTATCGGGCAATATATAATTTTAATGCAAGGTAAGACAAAATTATTATAAAAAATTCCTTTATGTATCTTTTCTTGATCAAAACACCACTTTTCTTAATTTCCCACCATTCAAATAATATTCCAAAAAAAAAAAAAAACAATTTTCTGTAAATCGAAAAAATATGCAAAAAGAGATAAACGATAAATAGGTTAAAATTCCCCTAACATTCTTCAAACAAAAAAAAATAACTTGTATCGTTATTATATATATTTGAAATAAGCCCATTTTAAATGAAACAAAAGAATAAATTTAATATAAACAAGAAGAAAATAGCAAATTATAACAAATGAGCCAAGTGAACAGCTATTTGCTCTTTGTCAATGGAGGCATATGCAAAACCCAAGCGTAGGTATATAGGGAATAGGTACAAATAGGGTGCCCCAGCCCCCATCTATATCCATGAGTTTGCTTTGGCAGCAAAGATGGTGTGGTGGGTGAGTTAAGCTTTAACCACATCCATTAGGAGAAATTAAATGTTCCGGAACATCTTCTTTTTGTGTATGATGGGGGATTGGGAATACACAACCGTATATAGAACACAACTCTATTGCAAATTCTAAATGTAAGGCTCATCGACCATGGGAGAATATATAAAGCATCCTTCCTGGCAGCAACTGGTCCTGTTCTGTGCACACACAACAGAGCAAGGAAATATTTCCCTAAAGTGTAGGCAAAAATAAATTCAGAATAGACATTAAAATATACACCTTAAATGACACTGCCGGATTACAAACTGGCAGGTTTCTTTATAGGCCCATAGCATATGTCCTCCTAAATTGGCGTTTGGACTGACAAAACTTTGGTTAGTTTGACTTTCAAAACTTTTGTGTGTGTTTTAGGTATAACCCTGCATTATTATTTCTTTTAAACATAAAAAGAACTTAGATACCAACCGTTATCCAACATTTTCATTGATTTTCAAAAGATGTAATGTATTTTCCATATCTTTTGCAAATTGCGCAAAGTTTTGCAAAAACGACTTAAATATTGAAATTTTTGGGACCCATTTGCGAAAGAATTTTTCTTATACAAAACCAATTTTTTAACATACTTTTGTTTGCAATCTATATATCTGAATATTATTTGCCAATATTTTGCAAAGATTTGCGAAACTGTGCAATCATTTGCGAATACGTTTTTACTATTGAAATTTTTGCCAACCATTTGCGAAAGATTTTTCTTGATATAAAACAAAAATTTGTTTGCAATCTATATTACTGAATATAACTTGTAACTATTTTGCGAAGGTTTGCGAAACTGTTCAAACATTTGCGAATTGCAAAATTTGACAAGTGATATCGAGAAAATTGGCGAATTAAACAAACAATCCTTCAACGACGAAAACAATAATTATTGTTATTATTGTTTTCGACGTCGAAACGACAGATTTGCGTTGGTGTGGGGCAATCTTATTCTTAACTTTGTAAAAAATGCAGATTTCCCCAAAAAAGTTAATTTTAACAACTTCAAAATTACCAGTAAAATATTCATCGATCCTGCTAAGACTGATAGGGAAGTAATTCAGGCAAAAGGATTGTTTGAACTTAGATACAAACCGTAATCCAAAGTGTTTTTCAAGATAATGTATTTGTTATATCTTTTGCAAATTGTACAAAAATTTGAAAATACTTTACTATTAAAATTTTTGCAAACCTTTTGCGAAAGATTTATTCTGATAAAAAGTGAATTTTTAAACTTTTGTTTCTATATACCTGAATATTATTTGCCACTATTTTGCGAAGCTTTGCAAAACTGTGCAAACATTTGCGAATTGCAAATGTGTCAGGTTAAAGCAAGAATATGGAACTTTGTATAGGAAAGGAGCTTTTGTCTAAAAAGTTAACATTAAAAATTAATTTGATATTTGAAGCACAAGTAAAATATTTATCAATCCTGCAAGGATTATATAGTACCGAATATTGTCTTTTGAAGATTTCCACCTGTAGAGAAAAAAAAAAGGATTTTTTAAATGTCTATTAAATCTATTCCGACGATAAAAATAAAAATGAAGTTATATTTAAAAGAAAAATAAATATTTCTATAAAATAAAATTGGTTGTAACATTTGGAAAACAGACATGACATAGAAAAAAGGCCTATACTGTTTAGTCCTGCCCTGTTCATTGCCATGCGCCCAAAAGCTTATATACCAACATTTTACATACTTATGCATACCTTTGTATTGTGCGCTTAGTTTGTGTTTGCCTTTGTTTCTGTATTTTTTTTTTTTTTTTTTTTTTTTATAAAGTGAAAAAATGTAGGTCAAGTGCAAAAACCAGGAAGTATACGACGAATGAGTCGCGTTCACAGTTAAAAAAATAAAAACAAAATTCCATTAAACTTTTGACTATTTACAAAAATTTCAAGGAAAATATATAAAATGAAACAATTTTTCTTCAAATTTAATTAAAGTTTTACTGAGAGGTTTATTTTTCAGGCTGAGGAGAAATGCCACAATATGGTGTTTATATAATAAATTTCAAATATTTTATTTTGAAAATTTCTGTCAAAAAAAAAGGAAAATTATAATTCACTTTAAAATGAAAAACATTTTATGAAAATAAAATATTTTCTGTTTGACCGCTGATCAAATTACAAAATAACAATTCTTCTTCTTTTTTGTTAAACAAATTAAAAAATTTCCTTTAATGAAGAGTTGAAACACATAGCAGACGTTTGTATATTATCAAAACTCAATGGTTTTATTCTGAATTAACATACAAATTATGTATATATGTATCCGGTAGGGAGTATATGGACTTCAATGGCACACAAAAATAAAATCATATTTTATTTAAATAAATCTGTTATAATCTAATAAAATGTGAATTGATGAATTTTTTGTGTTGCTCTTGAGAGTACAATTTTAAATGAGGAAATAAGTTCATATACAAATTTAATCAGAATCGTTAAAGATGCCGACGACGACATTTAAATAAAAAACGCGTTTCTTTATATTTTCTGTGTTATACATATTTTTCAATAGTTGAAATAAAATTACAAGTTTAAAGGCTTAACTACATTCAAAACCTTTTTGCAAAAAGTACAAATGTAAAAAAAATACACACATACTCTAGCGACATCTCCTTTCAGATATGTTTATCAAAACTGCCATTTTGTTGAAAAAACCCCAGCACCATCTGAATGAAAAATTTTGTTCCCCTAAAATTTTGTGGCGACTCGTTTTCCACGTCAGCGCCTCTAATTTTGAATAGTTAAAACAAAAGTATCTTTATATATTGTAACTCTTCATTTAACTATCTATTCATTTCACTTATTGTATCTTTTACTTTAATTGCATTTTTATTATTAATTGTCTTTGAATCCGTTATTCTTATTAGTAAGTCAAAATCTGTCGCTTGTGTGCACCAGACATAAAAAAGATATTTGGCTTAATAAAAATCGTTTGAAATATTAAATTGTGTCAGCAATTATTTCTTTTGAACTACAATTTCCCACCCAGTGGTGACATCTGTTAGTCGATTTTTAAACTGATTATTTATGTGTGTTGGTGTTTTACTTTTGTGCAAAAGTAAAAGTTAGGACCGCTTTAACTTTTACTTTTGTAAAATTTGAGAAAGAAGATAGGATTTTGTAGTTCGTTGAAAGAGACAAAACATTTTGTTGACTTTTGTACAAAAGTAAGTTAAATGTAGTTAAGCATTAAAGCTTCAAAAATTACTAGCGCAATCTCTAATTATCCCAGACTCATATTATGGGTATTAAAAGAACATTGGCATCTGATTGCATCAAGATCTGTTGGATGCTGTTTCTCCACCTACGTCGTCAACCCATTCTTAACTTGGCCGATGTTACTTATTTGGAGCACCTATATACTAAAAGTTTGATTTTTGGCTATAGTTAAAATCTATTTGTTAAATGACCGTTGTCAGTCCAATTATAGGTAACCGCTTAAAAAAATCTAACTTATAAAATTCTACATAAATATTGAATTGTTGTCATTTTTTTTGAGTAAAATTTTATGATCTAAAATTTTCAATGTAGACAAAATTACTAGGCTGGGTAATATTGAACGTTTTTCATATTATATTCGAGTTTTCGATGATTTATTTTCCTTCTGTATTTTTTTTTTCTTTTTATTTTGTTATTAAAAGTTTTTTTTACTTCCAAAACTAAAACTGAAAAATGAAAAATTATATAAGAATCGAAAGAACTTCTTTTTTTGACAATCCATTTTTTCTAATACCTAAATCATGTGCTACAGCTTATGATAGTCATCATATAGAAAAGATTTATGCGCGCTTTTTTTTTGTTTCCAATGCCATGTATCAATTTATTCATTAAACTGTCAAGTTGAGTAGATAACCACGAAACGCAAAAGACAGAATCCAGAAAATAACAATTGAAATGGTGCTATATATCGTTATGGTGTTATTTTGAAAGCGGATGGCAATGTCAAAATGGATGTACCTATTGCTTGACTGTTAACATTAACGCCCATATTATTCACTCGAATAATACATCCAAATTAAAACTTTAATCCAGATGTATTTACATTGAATTTGTATACTTTACATCTGGA
Organism: Epistrophe grossulariae; assembly: GCA_929447395.1. NCBI lineage: Eukaryota > Metazoa > Arthropoda > Insecta > Diptera > Syrphidae > Epistrophe > Epistrophe grossulariae. Next base: position 30,912,403 of record OV839568.1, on the reverse strand, counting down.
TTAAAGTTTTAATCTGGATGTATTGAGTGAATAATATGTGCGTAAAATGTGGCTTCAAGTTAGGCTGGCCAGATAAGTTCTCTGATGTTTAACCTTAGAAACTTTTGTTTCGTATCTTTTTGAAAAAATATGCGACTTTCTTTTTTAGGTTTTTAATTTTCAAATTTTTTTTTTGTTAAAAAAAAACATCAATAAAACATTTATTTTGGTGTGAAGATGGTCTGTTGAACGCAACTAATGAACGCCACCATTAGAGTTCCCAACATTTTTTCGAAATGGATTATAGTACTTTGCAGAATTGACTATACAAAATTATAGTAGGTACACTTCATAAAAATATAGTATTTTATAAAAAGGTTAAAAAAGGCAGAAAATATTTTTCATAATTATTTATTTTTATAAAATTTATTTTTGTGTATGTAATTCTATCATCTTTAAACCATTTTTTTCACATTTAAAATGTTATATTACGCTTTATTTATCACAATCAATTTTCAAATTTGTATTGATCAAACGTTCGGTTTTATTAATGAGATACCCGCTCTGTTTCTTTTTTCTTGACACTTTGTATTCATGATTGAAAATATTTTTTCTTTGAACGCAAAGCCGGAGATCAGAAATAAATGTAAACGTTTATATTCGATTGGTTTCTCTCTGAGAGTTTAACTATACATTTTTCGGGTTTTTTTCATCCATGCAATTCTATTATAAAATTTCTTGGAGAAAGAGATTTATTTAAATAACAAAATTTAGGTTATCGGTTGCGATCATTTTTTATTTTTAAAAATATCTGAATGGAGTTTATTACGAAAAAATTAATGTCGAGTATGTGGAGAATGTCTTTATCTTTCAAAAAATAAATATGTTATTTGTATATTCTTGATTTTGTTGTTTGACAGTAAAAATTTATAAAATAAAAAATGGTGCAGTCAAAGTGATGTTTGCTCTTTGTTTCTATGATTAATTAATCCAATTGATACGTCGTTGTTTTGCGTACTATATGTATATTTCTTCAACAGTATATAGTACAAAGACCTGAAATATATTACAGTACTATATATTACAGTACGGTTGGGAACCCTAGCCACCATACAAGCAACGACTAAATGGCCCATCTGGGACCTACATCAATCAAAAATGACATTCACATTCAATCTGTAATCATCATCTCATGTAACTTGCGCAATAAAGTGTTCTTTTCTACAAAAATCAATGTTTGTAGCTAGTGTTTTTATTTTATTAAGGGTCTGTTTCACAATGTCTGATTAAAGTTCTAGTTAGTTATCTGGCAATTATTTTATGTGAAAATTAAATCCTCCCATTAAAAAATTTTGCGTTTCAGAATGATCAATAAGGTTATTCGTTTGTTATTCCAGTTTTCCAGACAAATTAAATTTGACTGATGTAAAAAATTATCAAATAGTTAATTTAGCAGTATCGGTCGTTTTATTGTATCTACGTGTTAAATGTGTCGGGAGGATTGTTTCCGTAGGGCTATGGATAGTGACAGTTATTTGTGATGAACCGAAGTGTGAGTGAAAACAGATGTAAATTTTTTAAATTTAATTTAATAGAATACATAGTTACCTACTGGGTAAGTGGGCCTCTTCGGCTTTGCAGTCATATTTACTGGCTGAACACAATGCCCTGCTGCAACTGGAATCAGAACCGCAGCTGCAACTGCTTTCAAAAAATTTCGTACGTCGTTTTTTTTTATCTGCCCGCAATGAGAGATGTATGCAGATTTTTGTATATTTTAAAGAAAAAAAAAAAAACAGCCACGAGTTTATTATTCACTTTTTTTATTTCCAATATTTTTCTTTTAATGCCGAATATACAGTTCTTTTGAACAAAAAAAAAACATAAGTGGTAAGAATTTGTTTTTTTCGGAAGAAAAATAAATCTGAGTTGAAATGAAAAAATTGTATTCATTGTCCTCTTTTTTTCCACAAATCAATGTCACCAACATTGTTTTGCGCGAAAAAGTTTCCGTGGTAAATATAAATTTTTTTTCAACAGGTTTAGTTCACAGTTCGATAGTAAAATTTTAAACGTCAAAAAAATTTTTTTGCGATAAAATCACTCCCATAAGAAGTACATGTATTTTTTTCGAGGAGGGACTGTATACTAGGCTTTGTATATAATTTTTTCGCGACACAAATAAGCACTAAAAGCTTCATTATTTTTTTTCCGGCTCTTTTTTTTCATCGCATAAATTGAAACTTCAAAAGTATGCTCACATGAAAAGTTAAAAGTTCGCCAACCAATGTGGCTCCGACTGCAGCTCTGTTGAGTCCGTCTGCAGTTGCGTTCCATTCTGCTATTGTAGCATTGATTTTGTGTGTATTTAATATTTTGACAGGTGTTCCAGCTCCGACTCCGTCGGATTGTGTTTACCAGTTAATCTGTTGTTAACATTTTCATGACCATCCCGCTTAAATGTGGATGAATATCGTTGATACTTAATTGCAAAATCCACACCAAACAGTAGCACGTTTTATATGCTTTTGGTTCTCAAAAATCACTCTTGTATTTTCTGAACCCCAAATGCGACATTTTTGAAGATTAATGAAGCCATATAAAGACGAAAATAAGCCTCATTGCTGAAAATAAGTTTGTTCACCTTCATTATTATTTCAAACAGCAGCTTAATTATGAAAACGAGTTATTCTATTGAACAGTGCTCCATTTTTAAAACCCCTCAAGTGTCAACTGTCAGTTATGAAGCTGTCTTTTTTTTGTTGGTAACAACTTACTGCACAATTGATGTGAAATTCAAATCATGCTTGAATTTTATTTCAAAGCTAAACATGTGGTTGAATAGTACCTATGTCATGGAAAAAAATTTAAGATATGAAAAAATAATTAGGTAGGTACAAGGTGTTACTTTTAAATAAAATAACTAATAGATATTATGAAGTTATTTTTATTTTGTTTATTGTTATAATATGTGTTTTTTTGACTTTTGTTTTCCAAAAATTAAAGGAAATTATTTGTTTTTTTTTAATTTTATTTTTGTTTGGAATTTTTTTGAATTTCTTATTTTTATTGAGATAGATCTGGCCACCCTACTTAAAGCCCCATATTTTTGTAACATACATACCTCAACCTTAAGTGGATGCCACTGCTTTGGTGGGGATTGTGGGATTTTAAATTCAATTTAATTCAATGACATAAAACAAGATTAATGGAGTTTTTCCAAATTGCGTAAAAATGAAGATATGCCAACTTTGCGGCTCATACTTATCTGGCCAACAATAAAAACGTACCGAAAATTAATCCATTCTGGAATGATAACGAAACAGTTACCTATCTTAAATAATATCTATTAAAAAAAGTTCTTTATGGGTCTTGGGCGTTTAATTTTAATCGGTCTTATCACAGGCCCCGTCGTAATAGATTCGTACTACGAATCTCAAAAATAGTATCATGTCACCGTCATTCTATAAAAAATATGGACATAAATTTGTGGGCTATCGATACCACTTTTCACAAATTCGGAATTCGTTTGGAAATAATTCTGTTAGGACGGCAGCTATAATACTTTTTTTTTCGTGACTCGTAGTACGAATATATTACGACGGGACCTGTGTTAAGGCCGAATAGCTACAAAAAATTACGAATAATAATTATAATTTAAACCGCGTGGAACTCGACTGAATTTCTTAACTGATTATTTCCTTTTTTTGTCATCTTTTTAGTATTGAAAATTTTGATACCTCTTACAAGATGCGTGGGTCAATAATTTTATTCTTATTTAAAAATTATATACAAGTTAAGTTTTGGGAGAGTTTACAACATTTTTACAGACAGCTTTTATATCGTTATCTTTTTTATCCAAATACTTTTTTTTCAATTTCTTGAAAAACAAGTTTCAAAAATTGTTATTCATTTAGTTAATTTATTTCAACATTCCAAAAAAAAAAAAATTTGACTGTTATTAACAGACAAAAGTCTTCTCAAAAGATTTTTATTGATATAATGGCAAGAACGAAGTAAATTATATACCTATGTACTTTGGATTGGTATACTGCTTCACAGCTAACTTCATATTCTCCATTAGGTATACCTATAATAAATTGTTATTACAGGAATGACAAGGTTTATTTTAATTTGTTATTTCACTGCACTGACAAGCAGTTTAACTTCATTCAACAGCCCGACAGCAATCGGCATGACAGTGTCAATTGAACAGAATGCGGAAATAGAAAAAGCTCTTCTATACCAAATGACGAGTAGTGTCGTATATGCATCACGCTTTACCTATATAACAACCATAATATAGAAGCTAAGCCATTGACCCAATTGCCCCACCATCATCATTATCCTCATCAACATCATGATCATCCTATATATATGTATGTACATTGTGAGCCTTACGTATCCTTTACTGATTGTCCTTGTTCATTCTTTGTCATACACTCCAACACCAACTAATAAAGTCAGCCACTAACTAACCGTTTCATTGTGTAGATATATACCGACCGACACCACTATATATAGGATCATTATGCAATGCCAAGCCATCCAGCCCAGGTGTCTAATTGTATGTATTTTTGTTCGCATGTACCAGCAGCAGTGATGAGTGCATATGTACCTACATATACATACATACAAGAGGAGGTAATAGTCTGGTGTGGGATTAATTAAATGCTTCCGCAAGGACGTTGTTTTATACTCATATAGCTTATTTTATTAGCACACACATTCATCCTCACGATTAAGGCTTGGCAAAGTGTGCACAATGCAGCAGAATAAATAAGTTAACCAACAAAAACATTAGGTATTTGTTTGATACACTAAACTTTTGTGGAAGAAATTAAGAGAAAAGATTGTGCTTATATAGGTTTATCATCGGAAAAAACTGAAAAATCATCTTTTCAAGTTTAACATGTCTAAACTTAAGTCTAGATACGATAAAACGCTTTTCATAATCCTGTTTTTAAATATTTTGTAAATTTTTAAAATTTGGATACTTATGCATGCCGATTATAAACAATCTGGAACATTTTAATCCCAAGAAAATTTTTGATCCACAACAAATTTGGGGCGTATTGACAATTTAAGTTTCATGAATGGATTTCGAAATAATATTTGAAATCTTCGTTGTTGACTTGGATTTTTGTTTTTGATATCCAATGCTCTTATCAAACCTTAGTCAATCTCTAAAACCAGGGAATAAAATGTATCTTAGTTTTTAAGAAAATTGAATTTAACTATAAACTAAATATTTAACAACACTGGAATACTTACAATATCATGTTATAACTCTTTTTAAAGCCAAAATTCCATTTTGTTTTTCAATCAAATTATTTAAGTGAATACTTTTTGAAAAAAATATTTTCCAAACTCAAAATTTTGAAGAAAAAAAATTGGAAACTAATCATTTGAAAAATTTTCATTATTAAGGGCCAGTTTCACAGTGCACACTTAACAAAATAAGTGGCACTTAATTTTCCCATTTTGGCACTTAAGCCGCAGTTTTACTACCTGAGTAAGTGGAACTTAAGTGGCCAACATCGGAGACTTAAGTGTCACTTATTCCGATAAGTTTACACTGTGAAATTGGGAATTAGTTTTCCATATTCGGCACTTAAGTGACACTTACTTCACTGTGAAACTGGCCCTAAGTAGTAGTTTTATTAAGAATTCAATGAGCTAATCAATTTTTGGTTATTTTTAAAAGCAGATGCTAAAATGTCTTATTGTTTTTGAGAAATATTTTCATTTCATAAATTCAACATCTGTTTGACTTAAAATTCTTTAGAACATTATATACTAAAAAAACATACTAATTAACAATGAAAAATTTTGAAAAAATTAGTTATCAATTTAGATTTCTTTTTTTTTTTTTTAATTTTGAGTTTGAAAATTATTTTTTCAAAAAGTTTTCACTCAAATAATTTCATTTAAAAAACAAAACAGAACAGAATGGATTTCGTATCATTAAAAAAAGATACAACATGACACTGCAAGTGTTGTCGTTGTTTTTAAATTAAGCTCCAGTCCGATTTTCCGGAAATGTTACTCATATGCCCCTGCCCCTTCTAACGAATTGTGAAAGAAAAGTGTACAGTCAAATTTTTTTCCAGTCAAATGTTTATTCCGACTGGGATCACACACTGCACATTTCCAAAAATTATCCTAATATTACTTCTCTCAAAACAACCTATTGCGCGTCCTCATTCATAAAATCCTAAGAACAAAGTAGTTAAACCTATACATTTCGCTGCACTGCATTACAACAGATTGAAGATGATTAATGTGAATGGTCCTTTAAAAGGGCACTTTAGTTCCTCGCGATAAAGCTTTGGTGTATAGATATACTCAATTCCCTTCTTAATGCAAAGAAGCAACGACAGGCAAGAGTAATTTGTCGTTTGATCTCAGCTCGGGGTATCATTGTCTCGAGTAAATAGCGGAGCCTATACCTATAAAGAGGGGCAAAATTTTTATGCTATATAACCTAAAAAATACAGTCATACACAGGAACGACGATTAATAATTTAAAGGTGGTTATAATATCGTCTTGATTTTGTTCGTATTATTTCCTGCGAAAAAAAAAATTAATTTAAAATAATGTTCCATAAGGTGACACTTATAAACAAAAGAACGTGACACTTAAACTGCCCGACTGAACCGCATGAACTTTCTCGTGCTCTTCAAGGCTATATATAATGTGGCTAAGCATTTAAGATATAAAAGAAAGATTTTTTAATACTAAGTTGTGGAATTGCTCCAGTGTGTGATGGCTCAATGTGTTGAAAAAGCTGCAGTGGTTAATAAATGTTCTTAAAACTCTGGGTTAACCAAACGCTTTCCAGGATTTAATACCACAGGGTTCACCAATCTCTATCCTCTACAGTCTACGGTATTATATATCTAACGCTTAAACTCTACTAAGAAAATAGATTTCTTTTTGATTTTTACTTACGATATGCCTATACAGAGTGTTTTAGATAAGATTGGCAAAAAGACAAGGGCGTGTGGGTTGGTTTATGACAAAACAATACAACACAAAACAAGACAAGACAAGATTAATTTCAAGCCTTATGTCTTTCAAAATATCGAATATTCAAAAAATTAATTTTGAATTTTTATTTAAAATTCAAAATTTGTTTTTTACAAATTTTGATATGCAATATTATTCAAACTTAAAAGAAGATCCTTTGTAATAGATTTCTCTCTATAAGGATATCATTTTTAATCGATATAGATACAATTTTGTGTCCAATAATATACAAATTTTAGTCAAAATCGTAGAAGTTGTTTTTGAGAAAAATAAGATTTTCCTTAACGAATTTTAAAAAATTTTATGGAAAGTACCGTTATTTTTGGTTATAATAATAATTTTTACTTTAAATCTCCTAGATAATCTTAAAAAATTACCGAACAAAAATTTTGAAACATTTTTTAAAAATCAAAAAAAAAGATATTTGATTTAAAATATTATTGATTTTTTTTTTAAGTTTTTGAGAAAAATAAGATTTTCATTAGTTGCCAACAAAAATTGTACGTACTTCACATTTAATGCTAATTTGGCAGCACTTTTATCTACCAAACTCCCGTCTTGCTTTTGGTTTTCGTTGGCTTCGTGCAATTTTCATCTGTCAGGTCGTTATTTATTTTATTAGGTCTGTTTGGGATTTTATTTCAGAAAAAGGTGTAAAATAAGTTAACAAACGCACAGCACCCCTTTTTGAATAAAATGTCACTTTTGTGTACAAGATTTCAAACAATGAAAAATTATTTTTAATCTTGTAATTTATAAAATTTTGTATACTGAAAAATATCGAACGAAAATGTAACACCGGTTTTGATAGATTTATATGAATCTTCTTCAAGTGAATGCAGACAATCTGAATGAATATTTTTTAAATTCCTAGCCGACGTTAAGTGATAGACACTGACAGCTGGGTATTTGACAGTTTTTTTACTTACAAAATATCCAATGGAGGGGAAATAATTTGCTCTCTTGTTGTGCTCTCGCATTTTTTGAGTTAACTAACAGGAATTTGTGAAAATTTGTGCGATTTTGCAAGAAATTTCACGTTACCAATCAGAGCTATTGTGATTCCCTGTTAGAATAATGCAAAGTAAACTTGTATTATATAAATAATTAGTGAAATTGAATTCCTTGGAGGAGGTTAAGGCAAAAAAAGCTATAAATGTGTCTTGTATTGCTGGAGGTTCTAAAAAAAAAGTCTGCTGCTGTTCCTATGAAATTCAGCACTAAAATCACTTTGTCCAAGAGCCAACGATATTGAGTTTTCAAATACTGAAGAATTATGTATTGGCTGTTAAAGTTGATACACCGAGCAAATTATCAACTGAATGGAACTGAATTTTTTTCTTGATGATTTATTTTTAAATAAAGCTAAACAAAAAATTTTTGTGCACACACTTATTTTTGAAGATAAAAAAATATATGTACTACTATTTTTTTCAAAAATACTCCTTTCTTTTTAAATGCAGTTCTACCTTATTATATTACTCTCCGGCAACACTGCAGGTCCTTAACTAAAATTCTGTTTTGTATATCAAATTGTTTTAGAGAATAGTTTTGAAAAAATTAATTTTCACACTAACACATTTTTTTTAATTTTACGTTATAAAGCAGATTTTTTTTTTAAATTTAAATATTCAATGATCTTATGAATTTTTCGTCAAACAATAAAATACCAAATATCTACTTAAAGGTCTTTTATTTTTTGAGAAAATAATAAATAAAACTTTATAGATCAATAATAAATGGTACCGACACATACATTTTTTTTTTAATTTTTGGAAAATCTTCTATTTCTCAAAAATGAAAAAAAAAATGGGTTCTGCTATCTTTTGTCGAAAATAAAATGGTTATTTATGGCACCCCTCACAGAACCATATTTTTTACGTTCCAATTTTTCTTAAAAATGGTTAAACTGATTTTGATCAATTTTTGTATGGACAATATTTTGAAAAATTTAAACAAGCCTATTCCTTTTAGATTTTTAAAAGTACGATTTTTTTACCAAATTTGGCACCAAATTTTTTTTCAACTCAATCTATGGATAGTAGATTTTAAACAAAAAAATATTCTTATAGCCGGTATAAACGATCTTATGTTTTTCAAAAACGACTCCTACGTTTTTGATTAAAATTTAATTTTATTATTGGGGTTTGACGGTTTTTTTTTGGAAAAATTGACTTTATTTTAGTCTTTCACATATAACTTTTCAATGACTTGACCTATTTTGTTACAATTTTTGAAACTGGTGTTTCTAGATAGTTCTAACAATATTGCATTTGATTTTTTTTTGTTTTAAACTGAAAAATAAATTAAACAAAACATCTTTTTTGCATATATTATGTACCTACTTTTGACTAATTTTGGTTCCATAAAAATTAAATGTATACGTAGCTACATTTCAGTTATTAACTGAAAGAGTAAGCCCGTGCGATTGCCGTTGACAGCAACTTCAACTTAACCTTACTTATACCTAACCTAACCTAAAACTCAATGGAAATATAGTTCAACATAAAAGATTTAAAAGAATATATATTTTGTAAATTCCAAGGCTTATGTTATTTATTGGTATATAAATTACATACATATATCATCTCAAAAAATATTTTCATTTCAATTTTCTTCTAAGAAAAACACATTGGAAAAGCAACAGAATAATAATAGTTTGCTTTAAGTTTCTTTACAATCTAAAAGGATCCCTTTTCATAATAACTCGAAGTCCTTTTTGTTCAAGTTTTCTTTGAAAAATAACATTTTTTCATCTTTAGTATAGGTATACGTATTGAAAGAAAATCCTTTCTCAATTATAGCTATACCATCTGTGCGCCCTCAAAGTATCCTTAGTATCCCATTACAAATTCTGACAAAATACAAAATATTAAATTTTATATACCTGAACCAGGAATGCCTTTCTCTGGTTTTTTTTTTTTTTTTTCTTTTTGATTCACAAAGGTTGTTTATTTATATTTTTAACTTCAGTATAATGTTGATACATCTGTGGCTAGTGCTATAAGACTGAATTATGGGAATCTTGAAAAGAATGAAATTCTTTATCGAATTTAATTAAGACTAAAATAATTAATATATTTTATATACATATACTTACACATCTGTAAATATTTTGTTTCGATATCTGCGCTTAGTCTGTATTTAACTTTATCTATAACAACTCTTAGTGTTAGTGCGTAGAACTGTTACGCCGAAGGTGGGTTCGATTTCCAGCCTATGCCATCTAAAAACAGAAATGTTTTTCACGAGCTACTTCCTCTTGCGGGGAATTGACAAATCCTGCAATAATACCTCTTCTCATGAAAAATGCTTCTCAACTTAGCCGTTCGGATTCGGCAGAAAATTGTAGGACCCCGCCATTCCTGCTAATAACATGCACACATGGAATGCTTGAGAGTTGTAAGTCAGTTCTACACGAACTGTCGCGCCAACCAATTTATTTATTTTTAATCATCGACTTTCTATCAAAACCAGCACAAAGCAAAACAAAAAACAACTGAATTAAATCATTATTATAGAATCAAAATTCCTTTTGCCTCCATCATCAAGAAGTTCTAAAACCTTCTCAATCGTTGCAGGTCTTTAGAATTCCATTTACAAATTCATTCTGATTTACTAAATCTCCATTTAAAAATTACATTTTCCATTTTGATAATTTCACTGTATATTTTTTTAAAATAATTTTTTGTATCTTTGCAAAAACTCTCAATTTTCGTCTTACCAGGTTTTTAAAGAAAGTCGACGATATTTTATGAGTTTGAAATTCTAAATTTTAATAAAATGTGTTTTTTTTTTATAATATTTTGTATTTTATTTTGATTTTATCTCGAATTAAAATAACAGCATCAGTAGTAAAAGTAAATACCTGCGACCCAGAGCATAGATATTAATGACATTAAAACGTTTTTCAGGGTTAAGTTTGAGAAAACTTTCTTCACATAAACCAAACATTTTGAATTCCAGATTTAATTTTTTAAGTGAAAAAATCTCAATATGAAAATTTCACTGCCTCCATGAAATTGAAATGGGGTATAGGAAGGGTGGCTTGGCTACATTGAAGGAAGAAGGATATGATTTGAATTATGAGAAAATTTCTCTTTATTGCATTCTTTTTTTTTTACTGCGAATTGCGTGATGGAAACTTTAAAATTTGTAAAATAAAAAAAAAATTATGATTTTCATCAAATCCGCATACATTACAAATTTCTTTATGATTATAAGAAAACCAAAAAAGGGAACACCGAAATTCTTCTATCTATATCGCGGTTGCAAAAGTCGATACAATTGTACTTTTTTCGACACATTCCACTTGGCTAAAGTACACAAATAAACTTTTATAAAATTTGATAAAATTTTTTTATTGTGTTAATTCATTACAATGCAGTTAAAATTAGTAATAGGAATTATTGATTTATTTTAACCTATGTTCTTTTTTATAATAATTTCAAGTCGAGTAAGCCTAAAATTTTTTTTAATATTTAAAAAGTTTGTCTATAGCAATATTCGTAAAAAAGACGATCATTTGACAATCAAATTAACGTTGATTTGAATTTTTCAAAAACGAAATCAATTTATATGAAAAATCTTCGAGACTTTTATACTATATGTTTCCACCGACCGCTAAACCGAGATTTAAGTAGATTTACCATACAAATTGAATCCTCAAATCTAGTAGATTAGAAATTAATCTTGTTAAATCTTCATAGGGCCAATAGTTGAACAGATCGAACAAACCTATTCCTCTCTTGCGCTGAGTACATTATTCGAGAATCGAGAGAACATTTTCGAGAATCTATTATTTTTTTTCATCGTTTAACTATTTATCTCACTTCCAATTTAGAAGAAAACATGAAACAGAATTTGCTTTTTGAAAGAAACTGTCAAAGTTAATCTACTTTATAATCTTTTTATGCGGTGAAAACACTATATAGGATTTACGAAATCTCAATGAGATTAACTTTCGGTGGAAACGTAGTTAAGAAGTTTAATTTCAAATCTACGTAAATCTCGGTTTAATAGTGATGTAAACGTAAAATTTTTGGTTGGTTTTATGTACTACAAAGAAAATTTATAAATACTCATCGTTGCATTATTTTAGGATGGTAAAGGTTTTAATTTTTGGGCAAAGAACTTTTCAAATCGGCAGCACTTATTTCTGTGAACATACTCACGCGCCACAGTGGCCCTTCGACTTTTTTGGTTGCTAAAATCATAGCTCTTAAACGAGTAAAGACATTCGTAATAATCTTTTAGTTTTCTCAAAGGAAATTTCCAAGGCTATGAAGCTGGTGAGTTTCAAAAAAATAGCTATGCAGGGAGTTTCAGAATAATTGTCTAGTTAAAATCGAATTTTTACTAAAGGTTGATAAACATAATTTGTAACAACAGAGTAAAATTGAGTGAAACAGCGGCGAAAAAAGAAAACATATCAATACGAGTGGGGGAAAGAAAATAAACTTTTTTTTTCAATATTATTTTCTTTTCTTAAAAACTGTATTTTTTAATTTTTTGAATAAAAGAGTGCAATAAAACTAAATATTTTTTTGATAGATCACGTCAAAAAAAAATATACAAACCAAAAGTATACAGGATGTTTTGTAGTAGTAATCGACAAGAAAAAAATCATCTTCCCCTGTTTAGGCAGGAGGGACAATTTTATAAAAAATCGACTTGAATTAGAAAACAAAATATTGAAAAGCAATGGCAACACTTATAATGTCATGCTATAACCTTTATTTAAAGAGAAACCTATCCATTAATTCTGTTTTTAAATTTAAATTTAATTCTTTAAGTTTATTAGTTTTGGAAAAATAATTTTCAGACTTCAAAATTCAAATCTTTTTACCACAGCTCTATGCAACTGGGATTATGTTTTTAAGACAAGAATTTTCGGAGTTTTTTTTTGTAACTCAATTTGAAGTTGAAAAAGTGTGCTCAAAGTGGTGTTTCAAAAAAATAAAAAAACATTTTGTATTTTAAGGTACCTATTAAAGCATTAAAGAACAAGAAGTTAGCATTAAAGAACATCTTATTTTTCTCAAAAACGTGCCCGCACTTCTTAAAAAAAAAAATTAGTAATGTTTTCTTTAGATATAGGCTACTTATTTTGTAAAAATAAAATTTGACAAATGGTTTTATTTTCGAATTTCTCAAAAACGGTTTAACTAATTCCGATAAATTTTGTTATTAAGAATCTTTTAAAAAATTTAAAAAAAAATTCTAGGTATCTACGCCAATTTTTTTTAACTTGGATTAAAAAAAAAAGTTTCAAAATTTAGTTTTGTTTAGTTCTGGTTTTACTGACTGGTCCCATCCCCTTGTCGTTGTGCTGGCTGAGAATTGTGTTGCGGATCCTTTTCTACTATTTCCAATGTTTTATTATTTAAAACCTTTAAAATCGATTTCTATGATTTTGATTAAATTGTATTGTATATCGTAAAATATTTATTTATTAACAATACCTACCATAGAAGCATTTTTATTTCCAAATATCTCATTTACTGTTCAACAGTAATTAAAAAAAAAAAATTTGGATTTGGATTTTAAAAACAAGTTAAAATTCGATATTTAAAAAATGAGCGGATAATTTTTTTTTATTGATTTTGTAACTTGGCGTTAATGATTATATCAAATAATGACAAAGCAATTTAAAAAAAATGTATTTGGCTTCGAAAATGTTTTTTTTTTTCAAAACAAAATTCCTTTGGCATCGATCGATCATTTCCCAAACTACAGGTTCAACAATATTCAGTTCAGCATCAATAAACATCATCCTTATTTATATCAATTTATGCTATTTCAAAATCTATCGACTAAACAAAAATGTGAAATTAAACAGGTCTTACAAGTTTGGTGGTTGTCAGAAAAGAGAAAGATTTTATTATACAATAGATATAAAAAGTAGGTACATTGCATTTAGAGAACAGTTAATCTTTTATGTAATTGATATAGGGTATAATGACGGAAAGAAATGTGTAATGAACAATACTGGAAAGTACTGCAGTGACTAAACAAAAATTGATGGCGTTAATACATTAATATTACATTTTAACAATTTTATTACACCCCTCCCCTCTTTTCTTAAGCAATAAAATACCAACAGGCGGGAATGTGACTAGAATTTGAAACTGCATTGACGGTTTTTTGAAGAAAAAAAAAATTTGGCAATTTTCTAACTGCTTTATTTCTTATCACTATTTTTTTTAATTTAGTGAGAAGTTACTTCTAAGAAGCCAGAATAATAATATCAGCAAGTTGTTGTTTTTTAGACAAAAAATTGAAACAACAATTTGTTTAGTACTTTTGTTTAGATTTTTTACGTTACTATATCATTTTTTAAATAAACCAATATCTTGCAAATAATCTTCAATATATACCTAACCATAAATATTTAAAAATTAAAATCCTTGAACCACTACGCATGGAACATTAGGCACTGTGTCGTGAATTTAATTTTTAATTCAATCTTTCATTTCATTTTCATTACAACCACCACTCTAATGTTCTCATTTTGATGAATTGAAGAAACTTGAGCATAAATTAATCGGAGGAATTTTCATCAAATAAATTTTCAATGAAGTTGAATTTCTCAGTTCTGTATATCATTTTGGCAATATAAGATAAATTTTATTTTCCCAATGAGCACGTATTCTTTTAATTTTTGTAACAACATTGCAGCTTACAGATGGTAACAAAAGTGGTGTGGTGAAAATCAACAATAATTGTGCCTTGTGCGTGCTTCTTTTCCAACACAGAGCACTGAATATACTCGCGCATTGACAATGAGAACATTCGTTCGAATTCAAGAAGTTGTTTGTGACCTAAATTTTAAAAATTCTATTATCTCATATTTTGTGAGCGTATATAGTCAACGTCATATTAATATTAGAACGGAAGTGTACGAGTATATATATGGGGAAACGCATATATTTGAATATTTTATTACATTTATTTATTTTTCTTTTGCTGAGTACCTAAACAAATAATTGAGTTTTAATGTTATCATAATTCACCACACTACTTTAGCTTTATATTCAACAAAAGAAAAAAAAGAAGCCATTATCATTTTTTTTTTTTTTTTACAATTTCAGGGCTCATTGAGACTGGATTCATAAGTATTGAAGACCAGCTGGTGGATTTTGGTACTAACAGGCCAATTGAGGTAAGTGCTTTAAGTAATTTATAATCGTACTTATATACTTTATGGTTTGATGAAGTGTTAAGATTTTTTTTTTCTTGTACAAAATTGTACAGAGTGGGTCAAATAAAACATCATGGTCCGTTTCATTAAACGATTTATGAATTTGTAAGTTTCATATATTTACCAGTATTTTTGGTTTATTCCAGAAAAAGTGTTTAGAATTTGAATAACTTGTTTCTACTTTGAAAAATGTAGTTTAAGTTTGGTACATAAAAAAATATGCACGAGTTGAACGCACAAACTTGCTCTTATTAACAACAATAATGGAGGTACATTTTAAGGAAAGAAATTAAAAGGGCAAATTAATTTTTCGTTTGATTTTATTTGTGTTTAAAAAATTATTTTATTTTTTTTAACATAATAGCTATTGTTTAAACTATTAAGAAACAAGATTAACAAAAATATATTTATATCGGTCAAGCCGAAATCTATGGCTGAACAACTCAAAAATAAGGCAATTTTCTCGAAAAAAGTCCAGATCCTTCTTTTTAATCAAACTCAAAAAAAAAACATCAAAAAGAATCGATTTGTCTTTCCAATGGAAATGAATTATTATTATAACTACTCTATGAACACACCCATGGAAATACAATTCTGAAATTCCGCAACACGTTATGCAGGGTTGTGAGTTTATGAATAGGTAAACAAAAATTCAGTCAGAACGAGAACTTAAGCTAAAAAAGAGCTTAAGTCTTTGTAAGCATGACCTCATGTCAGTGTAAAATAAGAAACAAAAAAACAGCCCTTGGGGAAAAAAAACAAACACTTTTTCAAAAACGAGACTTGTGAACATTGTGATTTATCGTTGTATATGTAAGTACATATATTTGTTTGTATATTGCATTGTTTTCCCTACAATTAGAACCATCAAAACAGAAAGAGAAATGACAGAGATATTTTTTGGGAAAGTTCAATTAATTTATCAATCATATCGTACCAACATCTAAGAACAAAATCCAATTCTTGACTCGTATAAACGTCAAAAATCAATTCGAGACTAGAATAAACGTCAAAAATCAATTCACAGTAGAATTCTACTCTATAGCTTTTATTGGCCGTAATCCTACTGGCAATGTTGTATTTTCATGCATGTGAAATTGTATCCTATACTATGTATAGCTTTTCCAACAAAACACGCCTAATATCTCAAAAGTCTACGATAGATGATTGAACTAAATTTATTTTCTTCACACAATAATTATATGCTGTTATCAAAGATGATGTATGGCTTTTTCTTCAACTATCGAAATGAACTTAAAAAACAATTCAAAATATTTTTCATTAAGAAAAGTTATCTATCTACAACAAAATTTGTTCAAAACTTTCTTCCCAAAATAAATTCATCCACATTAAACTTTCATTGCAACAAATTTGAAACCATTTCAAACAAACTTTGCAATTACTGTGCATTATATGAAACGAATAATATAGCTCTGTGAACTAGGTATTTGTATAATAAATTGTACATTTTTAATTTAATTTCTTTTTTTATTTTTTAAGAGAAAAAACATTCATCAAAAGTTTCAAAAACAAATTTCAAAACACTTAAATTTGTATATAGCCTCAAAAATTAAAGTGTAAATTATGGATTTTGGTTAAGTGAATTCTCTGGTTTCATGATGTTCATTGACTTCTTGTATTACAGTACCATTTCATGTGGGTATACTGAGTTGAGTTATAGTAGGTACCTACTTGAGTTGAGTGCTTGATTATTGTTTGTATTAACAAATTGCATTTTACGAAATCATATAAAACTTTATTATTATTTTCTGTCGCATTTTGGTAACAGACAGATGATCAGTGGCGGATCCAGGATTTGGTCATAGGGGGGGGGGGGGGGGGGGGGTTGTCCAACAATACAAATAGAAAACATAAAGATAAATAAAAAAGCTGTAAATATATGAATCATTTTTGAGCAAAATACACCACAACATTAATGTATTTGAAAATCGCAATTATGCGAAAAAAAAACATCCCTAATATTTTCAAATTTTCAAATTTGAGTTCGGTCGTAAAAGTTGCAAAAATATGCGATTTTTTATCTCTTCGGTTGTATCAGCACAAAAAATCACAACTTTAAGTTTTTAAAAACTCAATTTTGGAGAAAATTTCATCATCAAAATTTGCAAATTTGCGAAATTCTCAAAACATGTACCTATTACAATTGAAAAATATTTTAGTCGAAATTTTATAAAAAGGTCCGGAACCGGAACCCCCCCCCCCCCGTGGATCAGCCACTGCAGATTATAAATAATAAGGTATGTACTTAGAGTTCAAATTATTTGAATTCGCCCTTAAATGAACTTTGAACTTAGCATAATTGATTCATTAAGTAATTTATAAAAGAGCATTTGGCATT
The DNA here is from genome assembly GCA_929447395.1 of Epistrophe grossulariae. Classification (NCBI taxonomy): domain Eukaryota; kingdom Metazoa; phylum Arthropoda; class Insecta; order Diptera; family Syrphidae; genus Epistrophe; species Epistrophe grossulariae. Next base: position 30,894,829 of record OV839568.1, on the reverse strand, counting down.
TGTATTAATAATAAATTTGTTTGAATGATAAATGTTTTTATCGGGCGTTTTTGGCAACTTTCTTTGTTAAAAGTAAATAAAACGTTATATTTCATAATGTTCCTCGACGTTTCATCTGGGATTTTAACGAATTTTTCAGGGTTAGCTTTATAAAATACGAAAAACTTTGTTGTTACATTTTAATTTAAGTAACTTGTAACATAAAATGACAGACGATATACCGTATCGATTCAACACTGCCTTTTTAAAATAGAATCTTTTTTTTTTAAACGAGCGAAACCTGCGGCTATACATGTTATATGACTCAATTAAAAATTTCGAATTTATTTTGTTTAAATATTTTGATAAGATAAAATTCGACCTAGAGAGATTCGACTGTGCATATAGGTGTGAAGTTGAAGATGGCTGCATTTGAAGTTTTTTTTTTTTTTTTTTGGACTTGCGGCTCTCGATAAGTGGTATTGAAAAACTTTAAACACCAAAATTTTGAGGGAAAGTTTTTCCAGGGGCTATGTCCGTTACTTATTTTTAATTGAACCTCTTTATATTTTTTTTTTACTGAGTTTCTAAACTTTGTTAGTTATATTTTTTTAAGACGTGCAGCACTATGTAGAGCATACGTTTCTCTAGGGGCGATGTTCCTTTTTTTTTTATTGAGCTTTTTTGACCATGAAACTTAAAAGGAAATACACGCAGGTTTAGACCTTTAAAACTTCAGATCAACGAATGGTAGATACAAAAAAATTACATGCACAAATTAGATTTTCCAAACTCTAGAGGTGATGTTTTTTATTTTTTTTTATTTCATGTTCTTAAGTCTTTTTCTTGCCTAACAACGAATTATAACAAAATCGTCGCTACAATGCAGAACTAGTCTAAGTCCAAAATTTAAAAATGAGTTGTTTTCTTATGTCATAAGGAAACTTGTTGTGTTCCAAGCATTTTCTACATATTCTGAATATTCCTATACTTGCAGTTATTCCTTCAGAATTTAAATAATAGAATATAATCATAATGCCGAAATTCAGCATTTTACGCACTAAGGTTCTTCTTGAAAAATTTGAAAAATGTGAGTTAGACTAGTTCTGCATTGTTGTGACGAAATGGTAATAATAAAAAATAGATACACAAAAATAAATTTTTTCCCTATGTTTAGATGGTGCTCATTTATAAAATTTGTATATCTATTATTGCACTATATTAACTTTCTGTGAAATCGATTTACATTTCAAGCTACAGTTGAGCCTTATAGTACTAAAACAAAAATATTTTCATATTAAGGAAAAAAAAGATATTTTTGCGAATCTATTTTTTTATTTAATTAATTAACATCGATCAAAACAGATAACAGCTTAAAATCCAAAATATGTTTTTTTGAGAAAAATAGGATTTCATTGATTGCTACAAAAAAAATGTATGACACATGACGTTATTTTTTGTCCTAAAACAAACATTAAAAAACGTGTCGGAGAAAGACCAAAAAACGCTACGTAACTATAACAAGGTTTAAGAAAATCGACTCATCCGTTTATAGGCTGTAACCGAAGGGAGAAAATTAGGATACCCACCCTTTTTTTTATCATCGTAATGTCAATTTTAATCAAAATCTTGATTTCTATTTTTTTATGAATTCATAACTTGTCATACATAACACCTAAAGATAAACCTTGAACTATCTCATAACCGCACACTGACGGTACACAGAAAATATAAGGATAAAAAAAAACAAAATTGAAAACATTTGAAAAAGAATCATATTAGCATATCCATATTCTCGAATTGTTTATTTTTAGTATGAGTGTGTTCCCGTATACAAAAAATTAGAATGTAGTTTTCAAGAAAATTGAGCTTGCCGGATATTACAAAATTTCACCTTTCTATGAACTTCTTTCCCAGAAATTAATTTTGAATTTAATAAAAAAATAAAATTAATTTCATCCCACCCATAAATCCATCTTTATAAAACTTGTTGGATTGTGTTTTTTATGATGTAAGCTAAATTGTGAACCTTAACACTTTGACCGTTTTTTTCTTAATTAAATTAAAAAAAAAAATAATAAATTTGTGTATACAATTTTTTTTTATATTTTTTAAAATAAAAACCTATGAACGACAGAACTCACGAAATTAAATTTTTTAAGTTCACTACATAAGAGAAATGCAAGTTTCTATAGGTCAATATTTGGAACTAACACATCTACTAAGAAATTAAAATATTTAAATAGATTCAAACAAATGTTTAATTTTTTTTTTATTTTTTTGTTGTTAAGATGCACTATTTTTTTTTTTCAGAATGAATTATAACTTGAAATTTTCAAATTTACTGATAAATAAAATTACCTTCCTGAATACATTTATAGATTTCCCTTCAAACAAATATACTTTTCACTCTTCAGTTTACTTTTACCAAAAACCACTTGTTCTTCTAAATTCACAACCGTGATGTCAAGCAGGTATTTACATAAAATGTATATTTGAACCTTGAACTTTGTTCTCAAACGAAACCAGTCCATATGTATACGTCATACTTGATAGTCTCTAGAACATGTAAAAATGGTTAAAATAATCGTTTAAGACCAGAAAAACATTCCTATGTATGTAGATATTACTGTATCTTTTGTCACATACAACATTTTATAAAGAATACAGGAATCATTTTCTAGTTAAACAAATACAAAAAAAAAAACAAATTCAATTTCAATTACACCTCTAAAGGAAGATATTTTTTTTAAAATAAAAGAACAAATTGTTCTACCAATGAGCTAACCAATTACCCACTGAATAAAAAAAAAATACAAAAAAAATGTTTTACTTTACCCCAGATGGGACTCGAACCCACAATCCCCGGCTTAGGAGGCCGATGCCGTATCCATTGGGCCACTGGGGCAGTTGGCACTATGTGCTCAAAGTTAACACAACAATTCTTTCATACCAAAGCTCCCATAAAAGTGTAGACATAAAAATGAATGTTGGATGAATTTATATTTAGAAAATTCATTTTCGATTCAATTGTGTACGGTACAAGTATGGTGTTGTGTGGGTGGTGTGAGATTGCAAATGAGATACTTGAACTTTTACGTGCGTTGAATTAAGAAACTTTTCTTTTTTTTTTAATTCCGGAAGTTCGGGTAGTAGTTTCTTTTTTTTGGTTTAAAGATAAAAATGTTATCGATTTAAAATAGTTTTTTTTTTTTTGAATAGATTAACAGGCAGGTGTTTAAATGGGACTTTGATAGATATTGAAGTGATTGAATTTTATATGAATTAGTTTATTGGAATTATTCTTGTACATTGATATTTTATGGAACATTTTGAATTTTATTAAATGCTGTATGAATATTTAAACTACCAACTAGCCCGCCTTTCGTCATGTTAACATGTTATTCTATTTTAATTATATGCAAACAATCGGTTTGCTTTTTTATATGAAAATGGGTAAGTTAACGCCCCAGTGGCCCAATGGATACGGCATCGGCCTCCTAAGCCGGGGATTGTGGGTTCGAGTCCCATCTGGGGTAAAGTTTATAATTCTTTTTTTCTCAACGTTATGTCAATCAATTAACTATAATAGGTTTGTATGTAATAATAAATAAATACAAAATTAATGAGTATATATTTTCATCTGATTATTCTTGTTCCGTCTATATTTACATATCATAGATTTGAATGTCTATATACATATACCTACGCATTTTCAACGTAAGCTTTCATGGTGGGTGGCAGGAAATTGTAAAATGGTTAAACGAAGGAAATTCATGATATTTACAGTCAACTCCGCTTAATTCTATTAAGTTTTACTGAAAAAATAAAAACGGTTAACTAAAACAATAAAATTTATTGTTTAGAATTTTGTTTAAAATTCTCAAATAGGATTGGATGCTTAATCTATCCAAAAAATTATTTTTTCAGAATTGTTTGTCGCAGAAGCAGATGGTTACAGTAATGAGTCCGTTGAACCTTTTTACAGACATATTTTTAAAATAAAAAATAGTACCGGGAGTTGACAGACATTGTTACGGGTGAGGTGATAGTAATAATTTTAAAAATAATTATACAATTTACTCAAAAAGTGGTATAAAAATAATGAACAAATTTGTTTGAAACTGTTACGGGAGTGACAAATTAATGTTACGTGTCTGACCAAGCTTAGAAATGATAAACAAATCTGTGAAAAACTTTTAAAATATTTTGTTTTTTTAATTGTGACTTGTGTGACGAAAAACTGTTGGAAAATTTTGATTTAAATTTTTACAGCTATAACAAATTAATGGTATGGGTGTGACCAAGCATAGAAGAGAGAAAAAACTCAGAAATTAGATAAAAAACTGCAAAAAAAATATAAAAATTTTGTTTCATACCGTTACGGGTGTGACAAGTTAATGTTCCGGGTGTGACCAAGCTTAAAAATTAAAAACATTGTTACGGGTGAGAATACGAACTACAAAAAACTTTAAAAATAAATTGTATTTGAAATTGTGATAAGCTAAAAAAAATACGAAAATTTCGACTTAAATTTGATTTGAAAAACTGTAAAGAAAAATACTTATTAAAACTGTTACGAGTGTGACAAGTAAGTGTTATGGGAGTAACAAGGCTTAGAAAAGAGAAACAAACCTGCATTAAGCTGTACAAAACGTTTGTCACGTTTGTTACCAAAGTCAGAAATTGAATTAAAAAAACTGCGAAAAATTTAAGAAAATTGTGTTTGAGATTGTTACGGGTGAGAGAAGTACATTTTTCATATGTGATCAAGCTTAGAAATTATATAAGGACTGTGAAGAAATTTTAAAGAAAAAATTATATTTGAAATTGTGACGGTTGTGACGGCACGAAATTTTTCGGTATTATTATCGTCACAACTTAAAATAAAAACTACGAAAAACTGTAGGAAAATTTTGATCTTAATTTATACGGGTGTAACAAGTTAGTATTACGGAAGTGACTAAGCATAAAATTAACAAAAACAAAACTGCCAAAAACTGCAAACAAAAAAATATTGATTAAAATTGATACGAGTGTGACAAGTTAGTGTTATGGGTGTGGCAAAGCTAAGAAAAGAGAAACAAATCTGCAATAAGCCGTACAATATGTTTATCACGTTTGTATGACCAAACTCAGAAATTAGTAAAAGAACTGCTCTAAGCTTAAACAGTTTTTTTTGTTACGCCTATGACAAATTAATGTTACGTGTGCGACCAAGATTACAAATGACATTAAAAACTGGAAAAAACTTTATGAAAAGTTTGTTTGAAATTGTTACGGGTGTGACAAGTTAATGTAACGGATGTGACCAAATATAATTTTTACACATGAATAGACTAAAACAAATGAGTTGGAAAGTTAATTTGAAAAAGAAAGTTTACATTTTGAAATGCAACCACGTCTACATTCATGAGTTAGTTAAATGGCATCGACTGTACTTTTGAACCGAGAAAAAAATTGTGTTTTGTTGTAAGCAGGTGGTCTATTTTGATGTTTTTTTTTTGTGAGATACTATGACATTTATTCAAATGGCTATGTTATTGAATTCGGAGTTTAAATATAAAGCTTTTTACATATAATATTATAATAAAAAAACGTGATTAAGAAGTGAAAGGTGTTGAAATAACCACATTTAATAGTGGTTACAAAAAACAAGAATGACGTATTAGTATCTAAAAATAAATGATACAATTTTTTTCGATTTGGAAGCAGCAGGAAAATTGTGTTTTTTAATATGTCTTAGGATTTTTTAGTTAATGATTTTAAACTTTTTTTTTTACTAATTTCTTAAGAAGAAAAATAATTAAATTTTCATCAGTGTGTTCTTTAAATTTGTTTTTGAAGTCTTTTAAATATATTTATAACAATCTTTGGCTTTGACACTTGAAAAGAAGTCATTCTTCCCTTAAGTATCTTCTCTTTATCCAAAGATATACTGCACATATTGGGATTTGTTGTTTACATACATATAGTTAAATATTTGACGAGCTCTTAAACAGAACAACCACATAATATTGCCTAAGGATGTTGAAATAAATTGATTTTTTTTATAAGAGTTTTCAGTTTGAAATAGGTTATACGTTAGGTATGTGGTATATTGGAGGAACATTTCTGAAATGTGTTTTTAATTTATAATTTTTGTTTTATTTTTTTTTAAATGAGAAAAGTTACATTGCCTTTGGCTTTAAATTAATGTGTTTATCTTTTAATGCTCATTTTATATTTCTTATATGGTTTTGAATATTCAATAATTTTTAAATATAAATTTATTGTACAAATGATTTTTAAAGGTCATCACATAAAATTATAGGATGGGTATTCTCTCGTGTGTTTATAAAACAAAAATAATCAAAACTCTCAACATCACAAAGAATTCTTTTCATATTATGTAAATTATTGTTGGGCCATTTTTCAAAAACATAAATGGGAAAAGTTCATATATGTATATGGAAACCGTCAACATTTTGAAATATGCAATTAATGTAAACAAATTTTATTTGGAGACTATGAGGAGGAGAATAGCCAGTCTGCGTTTGAACAATAAAATAGGTGATTAAAGAAAATAAGCTGAAAATTAATTTTGTTTTTAAAGATAAAGTTTATTGTTAATTGTTTGCAAAAATTAATATTACAAAACAAACATCAAACCGTTTTTGAATCTTTAAAACTGTTATGTTAGTTGAATTAATTTATATCGACTAATTTCAGCGCAAAAACTTTTTTTTTGAAAATAGTAGAAAAATAAGATTTTTGTTTTGCTTTTGTACAAGGTGTATTGTTATTTTTAGTTATGAGATCAATTCTTTTTGGAAATCTTGTAGATTATGTTAAAAAAACTATACTATGTTTAGAAAAAAATTGGGTCGTTTTCGAAATACCTATGTATTGAGTTAACGACAAAGCGAAAACGAGTAATTACCTCTTAAGTTTTTCGACTTGAAATGACCTCATGAACTCATGGTTTTCTTCTGAGGCGGTGATTTTGGGACACCCTCTATATGAAAAATGTATTATCTTAAAGAAGTCACTAAATGTAAAAAAAAAATTTATAAGAAAAAGTTCTATTTAAATTATAAAATTATAAATCAAATAAAGAGAAAAGCTTGCTTATACAAAGCATTCAGGTTTGTATAAGCAATAAATAATCGAAAGGATATTATCTTCTAAGAAGCAAATAAAATCTTTGAAACTTCCTCCGCCATCCAGTTTTGGATTATAATTGAAATAATGTATGCGAATTTGGTCTTCCTTCTTTTCCCTTCCTTTAAACTAGAAACAAATTTTATTTCATTGTAAATTCTCAAAGCTCAATTTCTAACAAATTTTGTATTAAAAGACTTACAAAGAGTTGTTTGTTGAAGGATATAGATCTTAAAGCTATACATTGGTATGGAGTGAGAGAATTTTCTCATAAAAAAACTGCATTATTTGACCTTGACCAACCTCACAAAGGCTTGTGACTTGTGAGTTGTGAGCCCTCATCAACGCCAGAATAGCCCTGTTAAATAAAAAAAAAAGATCACCATAAAATTGTATAATTGAATCGCTGCAGTGATGGTCTAGCTTATTTCACAGGATCAATTTTGGAATAGAAAAATAATACCCCGGTCGTGACATAAATCAAATTCAATATAGAAAAAAATAAACAACATCAGAAAAACAAACAAAAAACAGCACTCAGCCAATATATTATTTTGATTTAAATTCAATAATTCGAATAGCTTGGTACGTTAAACCTTGAAGCTTATTTCTTATACCGCCTTTACCCGATAAAATCACTAAATCCTCATTTCATATGCATAATTGTGGTAGGTAGGATCTCTATATGGTGTTTGATGAAACAAATATTGTGGTATAGAGGTAAAAAGTCGGTGGCAGCCAAAGTTTTTGTTAAGAAAAATATGCATGGCTTTTGGCAAAAACTGAAAGATCTTATATACTTTTTTCATATAATGTTAATTTTGTTTTTAACTTTTTGTTTGAACTTAAATCGGCTTGAAGCTCTCTTGTGGGCTACTTAATATCCTTCAAATAATATGTGGGTACCTAATGAAAATCGATAACGACTTCCAGCAGAGAAAAATGATTTTTATTTTATATTAAAAGTAGGTATATATACCTACATACGTACAATGTACATACATATGTAGATAAGGTTCAGCATCCTGAAGCGGAAACCATATCATAGCCCTCATTGAACATTGCAAAAAAAAAGAAAACACATAACCTTCTTGGCAAACATTTCACAGACAATACAAATAACCTTCCCTTATGTCTTCTTTTATTTCGAAAAACCTTGTTGTACCTAAGTATACGCATCTCAGTGTCCAACCAGCTAAAGTTTAACCAGAGGCGGATTGACAGATAATCGACCGTGAGTTACTTTTTAGGCTCATAGACTCGAGGGGCCCTAATTAATAAAAATACCAAAGACAAATAATTATTCTTAAGACAAAAGGGCGGATATTCATAGTCGTTTTTAGACCCCAGTTTATTTTAGCCTGGAGTTTATCCAATGTAAATTAGATACGATAAACCCAGTATTTTTTTAGAAACAACTTAAACAGTGACTATGAATATGTCCCAATAAGTTTTTATTGGGCTTTTTCCAAAGAACTAGACACCGAAATTGATACTAAATTAGAAGCATCAGTTCGTCAAATTTTTGCAAAATGAGTCAAGTTATTAAAAAGCTTTACGTGAATTATTAAAAATTCAAAAACTCGTTGATTTTCTCAAACCCTATTTCAATGATTCAAATTTGTTGGCAAAAACATGAAACGCAGTTTTCTTAAAATTTATTTATTCATCAAAGTTACCAAGTTTTAACAAAATCTATAAAGTTGTTTGCGAGAGAATTTGAAAAAATTCGGTATTTTTATATGACAGCTACCTGTTTGAGAGGAGTTAAAACAATAGTTCTAAATGTCTTTTTAGGTAATCACATAAAAATGATCTGTACCAAATTTGAAGCAAATCGGTTCATTTGTTTGGACTCCAGCTCAAATTACAGTGGACCCACGGACGCACAAATAAACAGACGGACAGACCGATAAATGGTATGACGAATCCCACTTCTGCCCTTGGTAGGGCCTCTAAAAAATTAAATTCACTACTGTTTTTGGCGGCTCTTGTTTTTTTTTTCCTTTTTGCGACGACAATTTGGCTAACAAGAAAATGAGAGTGTTGCGAAAGAGGGTGCCAGGGATTTCTTCAGAGAAAAAAAAAATTCCTACAAACCCTGTAGACCATAAAATTAATGGTTATGAATAAGAACACGAGGACAAAGCAACAGTTGCTTGTATATCTATCCATTGTTGGAGATGGTTTGAAAGAAGTTGTCTTCGTTGCTGTTGTTGTTGTTTTCCGGAAAAGCCATTTTATGTTTAACATTGTGCGCTGGTTTGAATATTCTTGTTCTGTTCGGATTATACATAATATTGTAAGATGCACGCAACGCACTACATAGGTATGCTTGTTGCTTCAACCATATATAGAGAGATTTTTGGAGAGATTTTGGTCTTCTCTTCTTCTCACTCTCTCCTTCAATCATTTATTTTTTATACAAAAGAGACTTATAGAGCCTAGAGGTAGAATGTTGATGTTCTGCCTGATGTTCTTACCTATAAATTATTTGGTTTTAAAAAAGTTGAAGAAAATTTGTTTGATACAAGCGCATTTGGATGCAAATTCACATTACTTTAAATAAAAATAAAGGAGTACATAGGTATATTTTAAAATAAATAATATTTATGTTTATAGGGTAACCAGATTATAAAACTTTATAAATATTTTCAAACAAATAAATAAAGTACAAATATAGAAGCGGGAATTTGTGTGGAAAAAACATTTCAAAGAATATCAAAATACTTTTTCTTTTTAAGTTTAAGAAACACATCTAAAACAATTTTACTGATAAAACTAATCATGTTAAGAATGGCTGAATAATTATATTCTAATAAATTTCCTGGTTGAAATGGGAGTCGGTCAACTAAAGTAAACTACTGTATGCCCCATGCTCTTAGGGTTGAGTCAATATTTTGGTAACAGGTATTCAGTAACAGGTATTTGGAAATAACAATAACAACTTGTTATTGAAAATCAAAAATAAGAGTTATTGAAATAACAGATAAGATTTATAAATTTTTATTTTATTTATGTAGCTGAAACAATTTTTTTTTTATTTAAAAAAAACTATTTTGATGTTGATAAACAAATCAAAAATCGATACCTTTGGCAATGGGATTCTATTAACAATAAAATTAAAAAAAACTATATTTAATTCTTTAAATTTAATTACTGACTTTGCTTAAATGTTATTGGGTTTACCGCTTATCACTATAAATTTCAAAGATATCGAGTATTTTTTAAAGTTTAATTAAGTAACAAAAAGTTGCATCAATTTCATTACTGATTTTGCTTAACTGTTATTCGGCTTATCGGTGATTGCATAGTTATCGTGCTAATCCGAAATGTAACAAATTTATAATTTTTTAATTTGAAACCACTAATAAACAGAATCACCGTTAAGGAAAATCAATAATGAAATTTAAAGAAGATCACCAATAAACAATGAAAACTTTACTTACTTAACACTGTACTTTAACGACAATTTTTGTTCCATAACTGTTATTTCAGTAACAGGTATTTATAACATGTATTGGAAAGAAGCAATATCAGTAGTAACAGATATTGCAAGCTAGCAGTTTAGCCCATCTCTACATGCTCTGTAATATTATGCGTCGTCGATAACTTTTTAAGGGCATTACATTTCAAAAGTAGGTAAAACTAGTAAATACTCGTAATCTTAATCAAAATATTTTTTAGGAAAAAAAGTACTTACCTACTTTTACTTTTTTTAAAACATTTGATTTTGAATATAATTTATTAAAAAATTATTCATTTTATTAAATTGATTGATTGAAGTAAATGCTTAAAATGTGTTTAGTCGCTTCTGTAAAATAAAAAATTAATTTAAATCGGTCCAACTGGTAATGAGAATGTCGAAAATAAAATAAAAACAGTTTAGTGGGTCAACTGTCAACTTCTAAAAAAAATTGTTTCCTATACTTAATGGTAGATTTTACTAAATTTATCAAAATTTCAATAACAGATTTCGATTAAAATTATATTTTTTCTTCACAATTTTTTATTCCCCGCTGTGTGCTAGGCATTGTTAATTTTCAAACAAATCGAATTAATGTTACATTCAGACCTTTAAAATTAATATGATGGTGCGAAAGTTTGGCAGCTTAACTGCGAGTGTATTATCACACAAAGGATTTTTTTCAAATTTGTTTCATTACTTTTAAGACGCTTCTGAATACAAAATTGAATTAAAATATGATGAAAAAAAAATTCCTTATTTACCGGATGTAAATTTTTTTTCATTTAAGAAAACAAAGTTGTGGTATTTTATGCTCAGTTTGTGCTGCCAAGTGCCGAAGAGATACAAAAAATATTCGAATATTTGGAAATTTTATGGCCATAAATAAATTTTGCGAAGCGCCTTAGCTTAAAGTATAAGAACCGACATTTTCTATTTTCAGGAAAAAATTGGTGTTATAATATGCACAAATTGTTTGCTAATTTTACGGATATTTTTTTTTTTTTAATTACTGATTTTCTTGCCCCGAAGTGATACGAAAATCACTTACTTGAAACTCTTACGGTAAATTTGTTTTTTTTTAATATTCGAAAATTTGCAAAATTTAACGAATGAATTTTTGTTGAAATTTTCGATTAAAAAGAAACAAAAAAAACAACGTGCTCTTTTTTTACTGACCTGAAAGAAATAAAAAAAATTCACAAACTTGCAGCTTTTAAATCCAAAAATAAATTTTGCAAACCTTGAAGTTAGCAACGCTATTTTCCACTTTCAATAAAAAGTGTGTTGTATTGTTCTCAACTTTTGCTGGCATTAATATTAAAAAAAAAAATAAAAAAAAAAACTCGTTAAATTTGCTACATTGCGACTTTTATGGAAAAAAATATTTTTTTCGGAGACTGATGGTAGCACCACCATTTTCGATTTTTATAAAAAAATTGTGTTGTATTGTGCTTAACTTGTGCTAGCATGTGCAATTAATATTTAAAAAAAAAATCAATAAAATGAAATTCACATATTTGCAAATTTTTTGGCCTAAATTAAATTTTGCGAACATAATTTTAGCTCCACCATTATTGATTTTCAACAAAAAAATATGTTCTATTGTGATCAACTTGTAAAAACTTACCGTACAAAAATTTGCAAAAAAAAATCGCAAGTTGCAAATTTTAAGGAAGTATCTAATTTTATCTCTGTAATTTTCGATTTTTTTTTTTTTCAAAAAATCGGCTGTTCAGCTCACAACATTTATTTTGGACCGTAAAAGTTTCAAAAATTTGTTTTTATCTTCTCGGTACATGACACAAACTAATCAGAAAATATCACAACTTTTTTTTTGAAATAAATCCAAAAATTCGAAAAGAAAATTGCCTTCTCTAAATTGCTAATTTTGCGGATATTTTTTCTTTAAACCACTGATTTTGTTTACAACAAAGTTTCAAAAATAAATGAATTTAAAAAATTAATATTCGCAAATTTACAAAATTTTTGTTAAAATTTTCGTAAAAAAAATCAAGGTAAACCAAAATTTGCAAATTTGCTATTTTTACGACCAATAATAAATTTTGCAAAGGGAAATGTTAGCACCACTATTTTCGATTTTCAACAAAAAAAAAGTGTGGTGTATTGTGCTCAACTTGTGCTAGCATAATATAATAATATAATATTATGCAGTTTATTTATATTAAAAAAAAAATCAATAAAACAAAATTCGCAAATTAAGAACTTTTCAGCTTTTTACGGATGAAATTTTGTTTGTAATTTTCGATTTTCTTCAAAAAACAAAGTTGTGCTATTTGTGCTCACACAATTTATTTTTGTCCGTATAAAGTTGAGAAAATGCCATTTTTTCATCTTTTCGGCACATAACATAACCTAAGCAGAAAATTGCACAATTTTGTATTTTTTTAAGAAAATTGAAAATTAAATAAAAAAAATCCATCTTTTAAATTTACAAATTTTCAACTTTCTTACGGCACATTCTAGCACAAGTGGAACACAATTTTAGAAAATAAAAAATTACGGTATTAACTGCATCCTTAATGTAAGACCGCATTTGGTGGAACTGCCGAAAATGAACTTCACGACTTATTTGTAGGAAATTGTATGAGGAAGTTGATAAAATCTGACCAACTTTGTCGCGACATGAAGTTCAGTTTCGTGCGAAAGTGCGTGTGGTGTCGCTGAAGTGCAGTTCCGCCCAGTATGGTTTAACCTTTAGTGTGAAGTTGATTCGTTAAAAATTGTTAATATGCCACATTTTTATCTATTCGGGTCTTAGCAGCACAACTTTAATTTTGATGAAAATCGTTACTTTGAAAAAAAAATCTGCCCCAATTTTCTCTATAAAATAATTTTAATTCACAACTTCTGAACTCATAGCACGTCAATAAGTAAACTGATTTGCATCGAATATGGTACAGAGCATTTGAAAATAAATTCGAAATTTTGTGTTAGCTCCTATACAACGATTGCTCCTTTTTTTAATTTTCTCGCAATCGACTTCAACAATTTTTATAAAACTTTTTGTCTGTGCTTTCCTTATTAATTGTAATAAAACTACGCTTCAGGCCTTAAGGAAGAAATTCACCCAACAAAAATAGGATGTTTTATTGAGAAAATTGATTTTATTTTTTAGTTATTCACATTATGTACATAGATCTCGTTAATTGATCAGCTGATATTATTCCTCCAACAAGTAACATACTTTTTAATTTTTCAAGTAATTTTTAAAACCAAACAAATTGTAAGATATGATGGAAAAATGTATTTTAAGGGTGGTAGTCATTAACACACTTATTTAAACAAAACAAAAATATAGGTACTAGATAGGTACTTTTCGTATTTACTGTTAGTGAATATCAACCCTCAAAAATCATAAAATCTCTCCACTCATCTGAAATTCTTCCTTCTCTCTGACTATTTTTTTGTATGTTTCTTCTCTTTTCATGCGTACAACACACACAAAACTCCACTACTTCATAGGCAATTGTTGTATTCGAAGCTAAATACATATCGCCAGATGATGATGCTGGGAATTTCGAACCAACCAACCTGGTTCGACCCATTCAGGAGCAGCACAACATTAGCTGCAGCAGTAAAAGTCTCGAGGATGATCAACAGATGCTTCTCGACATTGAACAGAACATAGCGAATTTGGAGCGTAGTCTCCATCGAGGTGTGTAACTGTTATCGTTTTTTTTTTTTCGTTCTTTGATTTTGCTTTGGTGTATTTTGCTATTTCAACTGTAGATAGATAGATAAAAATTTTGCAAAAAAAAAAATAGATACTTTTGTATCTCGTAGTTTGTAAAAAAAAAAAAAAAAAAAAGTGTTATAAGTGAACTATAAATATAGAGGTGAATTGTTGTCTCCTCATAAATATAGAGCACAGTGATTCATTTATCAGTCGAAAGCGTCACTTGTTGCGTCGCGTTATGTCCTCCGGCCAAGGCGTTGGCGGTGGTTCGCATTCGGCGGTCTCTAGCAGTCACCACAAATCGGAATTGAAATTTGACAAATTCGGGAAATCACCAACCGTGACTCGAGGCCGAACTGCAACGACTTCGGGAACGGCAGCCAGCGCACCAGGCACACCAATGGCCAAAGAAAAAAAGATGTCACTGCGAACGGTGAGGAATGTTCTGCGTTTGGGAAAACATCGACCACCACCACAATCAAGGGACAGCAGTACCGAGGATGAGGGCAGGTAAGTGTGTAGATATCTCCATCAATATTTTTTAACACCTGTTGTTGAAGATATTATATTTATATACCTACCTACGAGTTTATTGTACCCAAGGTTTCAATGAAATCAAGGTTATGGCATTGACCCAATTGTGGGCACATTTTAACTTGACTACATCCCCCACATTCGACATTTATATATAACATAATGTCTTTAAGGGTAACAATTCGTATGGCACACACAGTTTTGGTTAACCATTTTGAATTTTTAAATAAATTTACGCAAGAGAGTTGGAATATTTGTTGGTTTTAATTTTACCTCCTCTTGGCTAAGTTAAAGTAGGTAGATGCAGAAACACAAAGGTGCTTTTGTTCGTTTGGCCAATAATCGAATATTAAAATCGAATTGCCTTTTTGTTGATGAATTGGAATTGAATTTTGGGTTTTTGTAAAGATTGAAATGTCAAAAGTGCAGCAATCGAGAATTAATGCATTTTGCATGAGTTCGTGTTGAGTGCTGAGCATGTGGATAAAACTAAAGGCTTAACTACATAAGCCAAAAAGTACTGAAGTACAAAAGTAAAAATATTTTTTTTACCGCTAGCACCGTTGTTTTGTGAAAAAGAATACACAAATTTGTTTTTAAACCAAAATTTAAGCTTTCTGCATCATTTTTATAAGTTTTCTAGTCAGAAAAACTATCACAACATCAATTTAAAAATTTTCACTTTTGCACTTTTTCACTTTTTTGGCTTATGTAGTTGAGGCTTAACACTGCATAAAGTGGACATGGTCAAGGATATACCCATCGCAAAGCTATAAATGTCAGGGTCTATTACTTTTAATTTATAAATATTCAGTTTGTGTTTTATGTGATGATTATACCTTACCTCGTATATACCTATACCTATACTGAAGCCCTCATCCACGGAGTTAGATGTACAAAAGCTTCTTATTTACCCCTTTAACCAATTTCCTTTTTGTTTTTTTTTTTTTTTTTAATTTTTTTTATTTGTACTATATGCATCCATCCGTTTGAAGTTTTGGGGAAACAGATGTATAATATTTACACATGATGCTTCATATAGCTTTAGGAGTTTTGAGTTTCGCTTTTTCTAAAGAGAACATCATCGATATATACCAACATTTGATGCGATGATGCGTAGGAATTAAATTACAAAAAGGAAGAATTTTTAACGATGTAATATTATTTTTCTTTTATCTTTTTTTATATACTCTTGTCTTGTCGTCATATTTCTGGCTTTTATATTTATAATAAAAAAAGACAATTTTATATAAGGAATTAAATATTTACAGAAAGAATTTACCAGCTCTTTAAATTTTTGACATATTCTTGGTATTATATAAATAATGTGTTGCTGTTGTTGGATTTTGAGAACTTACAAAATGTTTTATATTCCTGAAATTCTGTAAATGCTTATTATCTTTAGTTTCGTTATGCACTGGCCTGGCATAGTGGATCGTAGGTTGTGCGAGGAAAGAATGAATGTTTATTGAAACATTCCAAAACATTCCTTTTAAAAGGAGCTGTAAACATAGTTATCTTCTTTTCAGGTATAGTATTTTAAAAGCACTTTCAGGTTATTTTTTCTACTTAATAAATAGGTAATAGGAGCTTACCTACTATTTACGAAAGAAAGGCCTTTTTAGAAATATTTATTTTTTTATTTTTAGAATAATAAAAAAAAATGCTTAACTGACTATTGTCAACATAATCATAGTATAAGGACTTAACTTATTAGTTAAAATATCTCATGAAAAATTTAAAAAATTCGTTGAGAGGTTGGATATTTATTTTGAGAGTTTTCTAAATCCCTTAAATAAAATTTATCCAGCCACTATTTAAATTTATTGCTAATTATCTTCTCCTTTATATTAACTCAAGCCACATTGATTGCATTCATTCATTTAAAAAATATCTTACACCGTGAAATTGAAATTACCCAACTAAAAACATGGTTACAGTGAACTCTCTCATAACCGGACACTGGTAATACCCATCAATGTGTCCGGTTATTAGAGGAGCGTCCGCTTATGAGAAAACAAAAAATAATTAAATTAAAAACCATTTAAAAAAGACATAAACATAAACTTATTCATATTCTAGAATTTTCCTATTCTAATCCGAGTGCGCTCTCTTAGGGGCCAGTTATAGCTTTCATTGAAACTCATCATTGAAAATTTTAAATTTAAGTTTTGAGGCATTTAGAATAAGAAATCAGTGATTATTTTGATGTCAATAAAAAGCTATTCACTTAATTATTAATTTTTGGCAAAAAAAAATTTTAATTTTGGCCCGAGTTAACACGTAAAAAGAATTTCTTTTTTTCAATGATTAAACTACCTTACCATTGATCATTGAAATCTTATTAGTCATTTTACGTGAAAGGTTCGGTCAAAATGAAATATTTTGTTGACTAGAAATAATAATTGAGTCATCAGCTTTTTATTTCCATTAAAATATTCACTGATTTTGCTGTCAAAGTGTCTTAAAATACGAAATAAAAATTTTCAATTAAAATGTACCTTAAAAACAGAATAGAGCTTGCGAGATACAACAAAATTTCACTTATGAATGAATTTCTGTCCAAGAAAATTTTTTTTGATTTTTGCTTATCAGAATTTCACCCCTATGGTCTTCATATTTCTACAAGTTATGTATAATTTACCAAAAATACAGAAATGGACCTTAAAAAAATTAAAAAGTAGTACTCCATATGCACTTTGTCCGCTTATGAGAGAGCCAAACTCTATTTCGATTATACAATTTGGTGTCCGAGTCCGGTTATAAAAGAGTCCGCTTATGGGAGAGTTATAACTATGAAAAATCATGAATTTATTTCTGTTCTTTGAAATCTGTCCGCCTATGGAAGGTGTCCGTTTGCAGAGAGTGTACTGAACATATAATAAAATAAAATTAAAAAAATGGACTAAGGTACTTATTCACTTACAAAAAACAGCTCAGTTTCCTGATCAAGGGCCTATTTCACCAAACACTTTTCACTTTGCAACTTTGCAAAAAAAATAATTTCCTGCAGAGTGCAAAGACTTTTCAATTTTTCAAACTATTTTTGACGCCGAGTTGACAAGAGCGAAAATCAACCATTTTTCTCATTGGTAATCCCATCGACGTAACAATATTAAATTGTTCAACTTATAAACTCTCAAATTCCGCTGAAGGATGCCTATACGATGTTGATAAATAGATTTAAAAAAATTTAAAAAGAAATCGAAATTTTAAGATGACATTTCATGCTCCATAAAATGCGCTTTTGGGACTTTTGGATGACATTTGGATTAAAACATTCAATACATGTCAAAATATGGTTTGTTGTTGTTTTTGTTTAAAAAAAAAATCGTCTATGTACATCGTCTTGTTAAATTTAATTTACATTTTCAAAAAATTCTTCAAAATTTTAATTATTTTTCGACAAATTTTTAACAACAAACGCTTATATTTGTGTCGTTAACAATCAAAACGGCGCTAAAGGCAATTTTTAAAAAATATGGAGTTTGATATGCCAAAATTTGCATATCGGATGGTGAAAAAATTTTGTTTCAAAACCAACTAAAAAAAAGTTATTACTATTTTAATTTTGAGTTTGGGGTCAAAACATATAAACAAAATAATTTTAAAAATGCCCATAACATATTTTAACAAACAAAACTTTCATAAAAAAACATTCCTGGAAAGGACGAATATAAAAGGTCCATATAATAATTTTTGTTAGTCAATTTAATAAAAAAAACTTCCAAAAATCAAGCAAAATTCAATTATTTCGAATATCTCAGAAATTATATGTTTTCGCTTTTTACTCGGTTTCAGGTTCAATTTTTTTAGCCTCAGTTTGATTGTTAACGCCACATTTGCAAATGAAAATTTTTCTTTGCATTTCTCTTGCAATTCTTAGAGCCAGTTGTACAAATATTCCAACCGTGGTTCATCAATTAGTATCCACTGATTTCGGCGGATTAATTGAGTTTCAACAATGGTTTATATACTTGAACCAGCGTTGAACGTTAGTTAATCCACCGAAATAGGTGAGTTAAAATCTTGAACCAATGCTGAACCACAATTGTACAACTGGCTGTTAATATATGTAATTTGCAAAGTTTATTTGTTTGATGAAACAAAAAGAACAAATACTTTGCAAATTAATAAAACTTTTCATTTTGCAGAAAGAATTTTGCACTTTGCAAATTTGCGTTTGGTAATTTGGTATTTTGCAAAGAGGATAACTTTTCAAGGAAATTATACCTGTTTGCAAATTTTGCGTTTGGTGAAATGAAATTTGCAAAGTAAAAGTGAAAAGTTGCGAAGTGAAAAGTATTATGTCCCAGGTTTATTTAAAAATCTTTTAAAAATATCAAATTTTTAACCATAAAAGTATTTTTTTTTATTATTGAAAATTTATTTCAAACGTTTTCTACATAATATGATTGAAATAGGCTTTATGAATTACAACTATGGCAATTTGGTCTTTAACCTAGGACCATTTCGATTTTTTTTAATCCGTTTTGGTCGAAAAACTTTGAAGTTTAAGCGGAGCAATAAGATGAGTTAAGAGCTGTTTTGGTGTCCTACCCTACATATTTTTCAAATTAGCGATTTGATTTTATTTCTAATGTAACTGGTGTTCCTCATGGTTCCATACTAGATCCGCTGTTGTTTTAATTTTAAGTCAGTAAACTTTCTTCAATTATATTGTGTGTATACGAATGATGTCAAATTGTGGGGAGCTGCCTTTCTGGGCTTTGAACAAATTGAAAATTGTACCCAGCCAATAAAATTTCTAATATTAAATTTCTACATAATTTTTCAACACCTAAAATGAAAATATCGAGCAATCCGGTTTTTCATTTGCGTCTGTATTTCAATTATTCAAATATTAGTTTTTACTCAAGCGCGTAGATGACTTTTAGTTTTGTATTTTACAAAACTTTAATTTTAAAATTTTTGCTTCTGCATAACAAAATTGATAAAATTCAGTTGAAATGTTTTCGAAAAAGTCGAAAATCAGCCATTTATGAGAAACAAAAATGTATCCAAATAGTAGCTATAGTAATGAACTGAATTCTTTTTATACAAATTTTTCGGTGCCGTGAAATAACGCCAAGCAAAATCCGGCCAAATTTTTTTAATTTCGGCTTATTTCACTTTTCAGAATATTTCAATATTTGTATTTTTTCACTTTGGTAAGGACAAAGATGAAATAAAGCCAAATGTTGATTTAAGAAAGTGAAAGAAAGATAAAATATGACGTGAAATTCAAGAGACTGTACTTTAATAAAAAAAAAAACGAAATCGGGATTGGTTTTCTTAAATTTGGAAAATCTTTTTTAGAATTTGGAAAAGCACAATTTATTATATAATTAACAAAATTTGAAAAAATGCCATTTTTATAAACAATTGCAATTTGCAAACTACGTAATGTAACGTTATTAAATTTACCATTGGGTGGATTCAATGAAAATCGTGTTACATCTGAATTTTCAGATTTCTGAATTTATGTCGTTGAACTAAAAAAAAATCTGAAATTTCAGTTGAAAGTCATTGTGTCAAATTTCTGCATTTACCTATAGGATTTACATTGAAGCGAAATAAAATTTATTTACATTCGTAAATTAAAAATTGAACATCAGTAGCTGTGAGGATGACATTATTTGTAACTAAATCAGCAACAGGTTTTATTAATTTCATTAAAAGACTTTTAATTGATATGTAGGTATGGTCTACAAAAATATAGAAAAACTTTCCAAACATAAATTTAAAAAATTGTTGATTTAAAAATTCACTAAAGAATAAACAATATAAGTTCGTTCATTTAAATAAGTATTGAATTTTTATGACGTCAAATAAATAAATCAACCACCAATAAGATGAAAATTAAAAAGTTCATCCTTGATTTACAGTGTTTCAGCTGATTTGGCACTACCCCCAACACAAACAACTTTTATCTGAATTTTCAGATTTGAAACTTAACTAAAAGTCACTAAAAGCCATTTAACTTTGTATGACAGCTGTCATTCAGCAGAAGCTCTAAAAATTTATAACTCTGTAAATTTGTTTATAGAACTGTCATTTTTTCACACTTTGTTAATTTCCAAATTCTAAAATTCTAAAAAAGGTTTTCCAAATTTCAGAAAACCAATCATAATCGTTTGATACCAAAAAAGCCTTCTTTTGTTTCTATGTGCTGCTAACTAAATGCCAAACCTTTAATTGTAAATAAATAATGAACGTTTTCCAAATTCTGAATATGGTTTTCCAAACGCTATGAACCAACAAAATTGAAATTTCCAACATAGTACTGCTAACTATACGGCGGTGTATTATACATAATGTTCATTCGTCGCTTGAGTATAACTCGCATATTTGGGCATATGCTCCAACCATCAGGTTTTTAGTCTTTTGGAAAGAATAAAGAAAAGATCTTTGAAAATTATAGGTGACGCACGCTTTTGCGTCATTTGAGCACTGAGTTGTCCTTGTTTCGTAATATTATTTGTATTACTTTATTTCATCGCTTTTTCTATAAACATTGTTCCAATGAAATATCTTCATGTTGCAAAGTTACATTTTTCTCCTGAAACAATTTAACCACATTACTCGTGCTTCCAGGAATTCTCATACCAATTTACCCTTGAGCCCAATTTCTGACATATTGTCAAGTACAGAAATTCTTTTTTAACCGCACAAGACGAGTGTGAAATGCTTAACCTTGTTCTAAATGTAATATTCTGAATTTCAAAATCATTGTACATCGGTATTTTCTTTCCTAATCAATGCGTGTAAACGTATAAATAAAAAAAAATAATAGTTTATTATACTGCAAAAATATCCCTGTGTAGATGCTTTAATATCAAAAAATATTTTTGTATCTTTAAGTCTTCCAGTTTGTTCCATCTCATTTATTATTAGACATAAATAATTCGTTGATTCTCAAGTAGTATCTAGTTTTGTTTTATTTCTAAGAATTTAAATCCTTAATATTTCAGAATTCTTTTCTAAAAATTGAAGGTTAACCTTCAAAAGCCCTTGAGGGGACTAATAATTAAAATAATAATTATTATTTTAACTATACTAACATGATAATATTTCTCCTATAACCTTGACCTTAGCATATCAAATTCAAAATTCGCCATTTTTGACTAAACTGTTCCATCTCCCTTTATACCGAACTTACAAAAAGTTGAATCGTAATTGAAATACTTTTGCTATATATTATGTACCTACTTATATCTTGGTGAATTAATTCAAAGCCTTCAATTAAAATTAACTGAAACGTGCACAGTGATGCACACCATTGGCTAATTGATTTGAATTATTTATCATAAAGATTAAAGTTGTTCATATTAAATTATGTATTAATTAGTTATCTGTAAGTAGGGATCTAGGTATGTGCTCTAGCAAGTAATAAGTTATATGTATATAGATATCAAAGAGTAAAACTTTTTTCTTACTTTCGAAATGAACACAAAGGTTTGTCAAAAAATTTACGCAAGATTTGAATTTGCCGCTATATTTGCGTATAAAAGTGTTTGGTAACCTTAAAAAAAAATACAATTTCACAGCTGACAACTGACAGTTTAGGGTAAGTTCAAATTAAGCATTAGGTAAACGAAACCACAACATGTTTTTATTGATGAACTTAATTTTTCAAAAATAATGAAAATTTATTTCTAAAATTTTTATGTTCTTGGACTTTTACTAACATACTCACTCCACACTGCACACTGCTTTGATATTAATTATTGACATTTGAACCCCTGGTTTTTGGACGACCAGGTTTGTGCATCACCTAAATCAATTGAACCAGTCTCTTTTTGCATTTTCTCTTTTCACAGTTTGACGAAATTAAATCAAAATTCCGACCATACTTTTTGAATTGTGCTTTCCTTGTAGCAAAATATTTCAAAAATAAGAAATATTGTACAACAATGAAAACACGTTATTCTCTCCCCATTTTTACTAACGTTAAACTGTCAGCTGTCAATTTCTTTTTTTGTTTAGAGTTGCCACTACTAAATATTATGTATGCGTAAATTTTGAGAAACCTTTGGCTACAAATTTTGAATTTTTTTAATTTCAATATTTCGAAGAAGTTTTTTGTTATGAAATTGAAATAACAACATTAATTTTTTTTATGTTTAAAATTATTTTCTGTATAAAATCCTTTTACTTTAAATCAGTCTTTTTTCTCGTCTTAATTAATGTTTTGTATATTGATTAAGATGCCTGTCTCATTTTCCTTTTTAGTTATTTTTTTGAATCGCTCTGTTTTTTCACCTTAATTTTTGTTCTGTATTTTTATTGAGATGTTATGCCACGCCTCGTTTTCTTTTCATTCATTTTATTAAGATACACAATTTTGAAAAAACTCTGATGGCCTGTAAATTTCTTTCAGTAGATACCTACCCAAGACCTCAATGGAGGTTTTAGTTCAGTTTCATCTTTATCTTCATCATTTCAGTCAAAAAACAAAAAGCAAAAATATATAGTTTTACTTTGTTTGATAATTTCTTCCTTTTCAATAGCAAAAAACCCAAATCATGCAGGTTACGTTTTTGTTTGCCCCTTCCCAACTTGTAAACACTATTTATAATATGTCCTATAATGAAACCGCGACCTTTCAAGAGTATAAAAAGGAACTGCAAACAGTTGTTCGCCTGGGGGCTTCGAAGCAATTAATCCGTCTCTGTTTATATGTTTTCATCAGAATCGGTGTGCTATCATACATACATACCTACGTCCTACATATTATACAACTTTCATGTATTGCAAAACACTTATATCCGTATATATATATGTACTCAAATTGATCAAAAAATTAATTAAATGCATAATTAAGAAGAACAAATCTTTGGTTATTTTTTCGAAGAGTATACAAATTTGTAAAGTGAAAATAAATTATAAAACATTAATCATGTAAATTTATTGCACAAAAACAAATAGTACCGCATTTTCTTCGCATTAAATAATTCATTAACAAAATAAATATATGTATAGGTTAATTACAATTAATATCGGTTAACTTTTGGACAAAATAAAACAAGAGTGTTTCTTAGCAAACTTTTTGGTTTTGAGTTCAAATTCTTCATCTGTTTTCAGCCATCAGCTCGTGTCTTTTGATATTTCCATTAGAAAGCGAAAAATCTATGGAAATTAAATCAAACAAATTGTACTTTATTGCTTTGAGCTTTTAGACGAATACAAGTATTCAGAGGATTTATACGTCACATCTTAAAGAGACACTCGGGCGAATGTGGAATATAATTAAATCAATATTTTACTCGTTCAGTAATAAATACTGTCCAAATTAATAAATCTGTTTTATTATTTAAATTAAATATATAGAATCGCTTATAATAATTGTTAAGTAATATAAGAATCTTCAATAAGGGTGTGACAAATCGATACCTGTAGTTATTTTTTTCTTTTAGTTCATACAATTTTTGTCAAAGTTCTTAATAACAGTTAAAAACATTATCTGAGGTTGTAGAAGAGCTACAGTTGATAGAATAATTAAAGAAGGAATGCCTTGCTTCTAACTGTTGAGAAAGCCCTTCAATCTGCGTTAAAAAAAAACATTTCCCAGCCAAACTTGTTCTGTCTGGGGAAATGTTTTTTTTTATGCATTACAGAGTAATGGCAGAATATTTTGCAATTATTACTTTTGTAAGCCTGGTACCTGGCTTCTTTAGGTTGGGGTCAGAACTTCCGAAAACCGATAACTGAAAAACCCAATGTATCGAAAACCCAAAGTCCATAAAATCTAAAATCCCAACAACCTAAAGTACCGAAAACACAAAGTATAGGATATTGAAACACCAAAATCCAGAAAATCCAAATGCCAGAGAATGTAAAAATCAGAAAACCTCAAATCCATAAAAATACTAGAAAACCCAAAATCCCAAAAATTTAAAAACCCGAAAAATGATATTAAATGTAAAACTTGCTCAAATTATTCGTTTTATATAATTTTTCGTAGGAAATCGGACAGAATCCGGGAATCTAAACTCCAAGAAACCCAAAATCTCGAAAAAGCAAAATCCAATTAACCTGCAATCCAGAGAACTAAAAATAAAAAAACACCCAAAATCCAGAAAACCTTGAATCCCGAAAAGTTATTATCCCTAAAAATGTTTTCTGACGTCAAATGTGAAGTTTGCACAAATTTTGCGTTTTGTTTAATTTCCCGGGGTATAGTCGGATAGAATCTCGAAATCTAAATTCCAGAAATACCAAAATATCGAAAACGCAAAATCCAGGCAACCTCCAATCCCTTAAACCTCCTATCCAGAAAACCCAAAATAAAAATAAAAACAAAATCCAGAAAACCCAAAATTCAGAAAACCTAAAATTCAGTAAATCCAAAATCAAGAAATCCCGATATCCAGAAAAATCCAAAATACCGAAAACCTAACAGCCCGAAAGGCCGTTATTAAAATTATAGGAAATCAAGTGATAGGTCCAAATGGGATCATAAGTACTTAATGCCAATTTTTGTGGACTAAAGGTTATGCAAAGCTTTTTTAAATCGGAAAATGTTTCAAATTTTTAAATAAATAAGTCTTCAAAATTGACTTCTCAGTAAAAATTTTGTTTATGTAATTATTGCATGGTATTCCATAAGGTTCCAATCTGGGACCACTTTTCTTATTTCTTCTGTAGGGCAAGTATTAGTTTCGTGTAAAAAAATGTCTAGATTTGATTTACTATAATGGAGAAGTTCAAAAGTTATTTTCGTGCGTCCATGCGTTAACTGTTATTTGACCTCGAACCAAAACGGGGGGATTTATTTGTTTCGAATTTTGAGTTTCGGACAGCACAGCTTGAATCCTTTTGTCTACAAAAATATTCTATGAAATTAGAATGAAAATGTTTAAATAAATAAATAAAAAAATACATTGTTTTAAATAACTTAAAAACACTTATTTTACTTATTTATTTACTCAAATGCATTTCGGAAGCTATGCTTCCATCGTCAAAAATTATTTTGTTGTTTTTCTTGTAAATATTGAGTGTAACTTAATTCATTGAAATTATATTGTCTTATAATAATTAGATCACCCCTCATAATGGATACTGACCAAACAGCCTTAAATATGTCAGCAACAGAAGGCGAAGAAGAACATCAAAATGTTGGTATTGAAAGTGGCCTTTCAAATGCATCCAGTGAAGTTGAAGATATTGCAAATTTTGATCAAGGAAAAATGTAAATTAAAAAACAAAAAATACAAACGTACCATAACAATTTTTTTTTTTAATTTTAAAACATTTTTTTTTATATTTACCGCAGGATTAAAGCAATGACCCGCACAGCAGATCATCTTAAATCTCAAGATTTTCAAGTTTGCATAACAATCATCGAAGCACGTCAACTACCAGGCCTTAATATGGACCCGGTTGTGTGCATTCAAGTGGGTGACCAAAAGAAGTACACCAGTGTCAAAGAGAGCACGAATTGTCCTTATTTCAATGAGGTTTGTATACAGCCCACATCTTGATTGCTCTTATTCCCATCAAAACTGTATAAATATCTTTTATTTATTTTTGTATTTTCAGTATTTTGTTTTTGATTTCCACATGCCACCGGTAATGTTATTTGATAAGATTATAACCCTGTCGGTGAGTAATAAAATATCCAGTTTCTCCTTCTGATAATTCTTTTGTTTTTTTTTTTTTTTTTATATTTTATTTATTTTGTGTGAAAAAAATGTATAGTGAGTGAGTTTAGTAGTGTCCTTCAAAAGATATTCTTTTGTCCCCTTTAGCTCCTACCTTTATGTGATTTCCTATACAAAAAATTTCTTCCTTAACGTCCTTTATGTGTAATACTTCATTAGAGGGAAAATAGAATTTTATTTACGGCATTATAATTACTCTAGGGAAAGTTGCATCGTTAAATACACAAAAACATGAAAAGAGAGTGTGAAAAAATAAATTAAGCATAACTGAGTAATTGTCCATTGAAGAGCACAAAGATAAATCATTTGTAAGTAGAAAATATTGGCAAGCAAGAAATAGAAAAAAAGAGGATTTCTAGCAACAGAATTCAAAGCTACCGGCCGAAATCAACACTGGGGAATATGCATATATTTCTAATCAGAATCACCATCTTTTCATATTTTTATTCTTGTAATTGGTATATACGCTTGTTTTGTACTCATTCGTTTGGAAGTAGATTTCTTTGAATAAGGAAAAAGTCTTAATCATGATTATTGTTTCACTTAACTCAAATTAGAAATATTTTTGAAAAAATGAAATATCCCCGTGAAACCATACTGGTAATTTGCAATATTTTGGTGGTGAGTTCATATAATGTTTATGAATCGGAAGTAACAGTATGGCTGACAAAAACTCATCTAATCGTTGTTATTTTTTGTATGACAATCTTGCTTTCTACGATATACAGGCATATTTCAGAAAAACAGTGTTTTAAGCTCTTTTCTACAAGTCTAGAATTTCAGGCGAATATACATCTTTTTGAATAGTTAAAAACAACTGAAATGGGAGTTCTAGTGTTTAAGTCTTCTTCTTTTTGTAAATAAAAATACACCAGTTTTATATTCAGTAAAATCGTGGTAAAAAGAAGTTGCATTTTTATTTAATCATCAGAATAGTCCCCCTCGGAATTTACCAAGCGTGGCTGTCATATTGAATGTTTGGAATTCAAGAAGTGTGAAATAATTGATTCAAAATTTTGAATATAAAGGTGTTTTTTTTAGACGTGTGGTTTTCAATCTGGCAGACTTTTTTCGGAGTTGGTCTTTTTGACAGCTGTCACTTGATTTATGCTCAGTTTGGTTTTCCATTTTATAATGAGTAGACTTAATCATGAACAACGTTTGCAAATCTTGCAAATTTGTTACCAAAATAATGGTTCGGTTCGCGCGACGCATCGCGCGCTGCGTCCAATATTCGGTCGACATAATCGCCCAGCAGAGTAATTCGAGCAACCATGGATCGGTTTCGCACCACGTTTACTCTAGTGGATAATGCGCATCCTCAGAGACGCTGTACAGTGCGCACCGAAGACGCTACTGCTGCTGTGGAGCAGAGTATCGAAGAAGACCCGAATGAGTCCATCCGCCATCGCGCGCAACAATTGGAGCTGCGGCCTCTTGGCTGGAATTTATTCGAGCCAGCCGTGGCGGCTACTTGCCTTAAATCATTTTTAAAACATAATGGCAAACCCTTATCTTTATAATAAAGCTAAATTCTTGGCCATAACATTAAATTATATGCGTTTTATTTCTTCTTGAAAACCACACGTCTAAAAAACACATCCTTAACATACTTGAAATATGAGAAATTTCCATGAATTACAGTTTTGAAATTCAAAACGATTTTTTTTTTCGGTTTATCAAATAAACGGTCAATCAGAGGCAAAAATTCTCAAAAGTAAGGTATATTTTTGTACAATTTTTGGAATAAAACTATGAAAGAGCCACATATTGGGTTGTCCCGATGTCTGTCTTTCCTTTCAGTTGCAGCCTAAACTGGTAGTTCGATGAGCTTTAAACATGATACCTAGTGTTTTTAATGCACCATCCCATGACATACTTTTTTCTTTTTTTTAAAGACCAAAAATAAGGCTACCTACCATATAATTAAAGAATATCTTATTTTTCTCAAAAACTTGCCCACAAATTAAAAAAAAAAAATTATAAAAAGATGAACATTTTGTATAAAAACACAAAACTATTTTTTTTTTGATTTTCGAATTTCTCAAATGCGGTTGAACTGAACTTAAAAATTTTAAAATCAAAAATTTCAAAATTTTACAAAT
This sequence comes from Epistrophe grossulariae, assembly GCA_929447395.1. NCBI lineage: Eukaryota > Metazoa > Arthropoda > Insecta > Diptera > Syrphidae > Epistrophe > Epistrophe grossulariae. The sequence continues at coordinate 30,866,236 of OV839568.1, read as the reverse complement.
AAAAAATTAATTTTTTCAAAAACAACTTCAATGATTTTTTTCTCTCATAAATTGAGATTTGTTAAAGAAATCCGATATTCTACATCGCTTTGGTGTCACAACAACTGCAGAAGTTGTTTAGTCAATTTATTCCTAATTATGTAGGTACATTGATATTTTTAATAATTTTTCAGGTACTTTTTTAGGAAATGCTTAAAATAAAAAATGCTGCTAACGAAGTTCAGCTTTTTTTTAGAATTTCTCTTTATTTGGTTTTTTTTTTTTAATTATTTTTCCGTGGTAATAATTCGATTCTTATCTTTATTGAACAACACAATTCCAAAATCAAACAAAATCTCAATGGGTACGGAATCCCCAAGAAATATCTTTGTTTTACCAATTCCCCAAATTTCCAAAAAACACCAACAATGTTAAACATTTTTCTTTTGATGTTTGCTTCTATTGAAGATAAAAACAAATAGTCCTTATATAATGCATTTTTTTCAAAGTTTATGGAATTATCTTCCCGTATAAAAGTTTGTTTTGTACCATCAAAGAATTATTTCAAATTTTGAGACGCATATCGTCGATGATATTGCAAAAAGTAGTTTGTCACAAAAATTTCGTGTGTTAGAATATTATTTTATCTGTTGTCAATATGAGCAATTTTTTATTCTAAAAAAAGTTTAAGTAAAAATAAATATTGTTCTAAAAATATTTCCAAGTACAGTCAAACTTCGATAACTCGATTTTTTTATAACTCGAACAAAATTATGTGGCAGCAGCGTTTAGAGTTCAAATCTGATACATTTTTTCCCTCATAACTCGAACTTTTATAACTCGATTTTCTTTATAACTCGAACAAAAAATATGGCATATGCATCAACTAAGTCGAACATTTTAGGGGAATTCCCATTTAGTGAGAAAAAATGCATTTTTGAAATTCGAATTTTTGAAGGGAATTTTCATTTGAAAACGAGATACCTACATACACATAATATTAGTAGGTTTAAGAAATTTAGAAGTTGTAAGTACCTATAGAAGATTTTTATTTAATGCGGTGAACATTTCAATATTTTTGCATTATTTTTTAATTTATGTATGTACATAGTTATTGCTTGGTTTTTTTTTTTGTAAAAAATTCTATGTACAATTTCCAACTTCAATTGATATAGAAAGTGAAGACGAGACTTCGGTAGAGTAATTCATTCAACAGCCTCGAAGCATGTTGTAGCACATTTGACAATTTGAATTTATATTTGCAAACGTGTGACGATACAACAGATGAAATTTATGCAGCTTTAAATAAATTAGAATCTTTTTTCTTGAAAAAAAAAAACAATAAAAAAAAACTGCTCTCAGACCCAAATAACTAAATACATGCAATAATTTTGTGTAACAACTTATGTACATTAATATAAAACGTATAAGACTTAATAAAGCACAAAAAGTGATGTGCATTATGCATATGTATTTCAAATATTGAATTGTTTAATTGTTTTAATTTTGATAATCAATTTGGATAACTCGAAGTCTTGATAAGTCGAACTTTTATTGTGGATAATAGTAGTTCGAGTTATCGAAGTTTGACTGTATATCTAGATGCAACGATTTATTATCTAATGCTCAGTTTTTCTAAAAGAGTGGTTCAATTTTTTCTTGATATTTCTATAATAGGTATACAAATTGTTTTGCTCTATTCCTTAATACAGCCTTAACATAAAAATTTTATTTAATAATCATCAAGTAATTAGTAATTACCGACCTTTGGATGCCTTGGTCCAATTGGTTAAAAATATTTTTTTTTTTTTTTAATCTGTAACATACTTCTAGGCTATTATAAATGAACTCTTCATTATTGCAGGTGTTATGTGAAAATTAGATATACCTTTCATTAAAATTCATTTTCTTTAATTTTAAAAATTAAAATTGTCTAATTATCTTCTTATTCACAAACTAAAGTTACATAATTCACGAATTGAAATTTAATCATTTTACAAATAATTATTATTTAATTATTTATACAAAAACAAATTGCTTATTCATAATTAATACCAAATTTTAATAAATAAATAAAATCTGCTACAGTTAATAAGAACTGAATTAAGAAAAGAGTATACTTAAACTAATAAGTCAATCTACACTTATATAGCTACACACTCTCAACAAAATGTGAACTTTTATACACACACTTCTTGGCGTTGACGAAATCTTCTGTCATTTGAGTTAATAAAAAGCATCAATAGTCTGTAATTAGCGTATGTTTTCTTTAATTTCTAGTTTTTGGCAAACAAAAAATAAAATAAAGGTATTTTAACTTAATTACTTGTTAATCAACCTAACTTCATTAAGATTCGCACTTAACTCACAGATTCAATCCAGTTCATTTTAGATTTGCATTTATTAATAGACATTAAAAGTGTTAAGAAATTTTTTGTTTAATTCTTCAATAAATTGCGTTTTCCTTTGCACTTTTCTTTGAAAAACGTATCTACCTCAAATAAAAATACTATACCTCTCAAATTACAAAAAGTAGATCTTTTAAAATATTTTCTATGCCACGACACTGTTTTTGATAAAAGAGGGTTATAAATATTACTTTTAGTCTTTTTAGACAATGATGAAAAAGAGGATGGTGGAATATTTTTTTTGTCTGTACCAAAATAAAATAAATTCCCTTCACATTATTCAAAACTATATTATCTACCTATCTAAAGTTCCAAGATGTTGTGATGAAAAGTAAATATGAAATTTTAATAAGGTTTCTTTTACACTCGTATATATAATATCTTATATTAAAGTATATATACATCTATCGATGCGATATGATATCAAATGGAAATTATATGAAATACTACCGAAAAGGCAACCAAAATTTATTTCGAACAACGAATAGCTTTAGGTTGTTTAAAGTATCTTATTGAAGAAGTAGAAGAAGAAAAATTAAATAGATGTAAATCCTATATTATATAGGTAAGATACTTTATAACAGAGAAACAAAATGGACTTTTCAATTTAAAAGGCTCTTAAAACATTTGTACCTTTTTATGTATATAGGTATAATGAAGTTAATATGGTCCTATTTCTCTCTCAGTAGTAAGAAAGAATTTTCTAATGTTTTCATAAAAAGATTGCCAGGAAAAGTTTGAGAAAGTTTTTGCATTTTTAATGTGTTTTTTTTTTTTAAGAAAGTCGACGAACCAAGGAAAGGATAGTTTTTCATTGCTACAATTTTTTATTCTATTTCCTTCATTACATAATTAAAAATAAAATATATACGTCAGGAGTAAGGAAGAGCTAAGATTAAATAGGTAAAGTGCAGTGAGAAAGCTAAAATCTGAAAGTGTTATTTTATATTTTGTAGAAAAAAAAAACACTTGAAAATTTTGGGTAATCAATATTATTTAAGATAAGAAAAATGTAAATGCACGTGAAATTTTAACAGAATTTATTTAGTTATAAACGAATAACTTTTTTTTTTTAATTTCTCCATCATCGATTAGTTTTTTTTTTTGTAATATCAAACTGCCAAGTATAGTTAAGGGGCCAGTTATAGCTTTCATTGAAACTCATCATTGAAAATTTAAATTTAAAAACACTTAAAAAACTAAATCAGTGATTATTTTGATGCCAATATAAAACTATTGACTTGTCTTAACTATTAATTTTTGCTAAAAGCATTTTTCTGTTCCTGAGTTAACTCGGGGTTAATTTATTTTCAGGATTAGCTAACTCTGATTTAACTCTGATTTAACTCAGAGTTAACCCTGAACTGAAAAACTGATAATTCTGTATGCAAATAAATTTTAATTTTTGTTTCGGGCTAACAGGCTCAACTAATTTTGATTAAGTATCTTACCTAAAAATTTCGAAGTTTTTAGTGAATTTAATATTTAAATACATCTTGAAAATTGCTATTAACTTGAATTGTCGTTTTTTTTTTTTTTTGAAGAAGGGAGAGGCTAAGGGTATAAATTTTAGTTTTGTAGTAGAATTAACCATTTGTTAGAGAAAGAAGTTTATATAAAAATTGTAGCTTTAAGGTTATTCCAGAAATAAAGTAAAATCTCTGCATCCGGACTTTTCGTTTTTCAGTACATAATTCAATTTAAAAAACAAATTACTGTTTTTTGTTTTGTTTTTTCACACCATCGTATGGTGGGTGTTGTTTACTGATGGCGTTTTATTGTATTTGCTATCCCCAGAGGGCTTTATCCGTCACAGATAAATATTCAAAGGAAATATGTCCCACATGGAAATTTATATAACAATTCAAGTGGGAACCTTTATAGATGATGGATTGTGATAGATTATACTTCCTACAGAGAGACTGAGCAAGTTTAAGAAAGAAAAAAAAAATTAGCAAAGAGCCTAAAGTTAAATCATTTATCTCATGACATTAGGTGGATTTTTTTTATGTAAGTATATAATCGCTTAAAATAAAAGTGCACTAAAAACGCACATCGCCGTTTAAGACAAAAAATTCAAAAACCTTGACAGCACTGATATTTTAATGATATAATTTAGTTTCTGTCACTGTCAGCTTGGCATTTTTAAAAATTTTAAAAAAATATATAAATTGTGCAGAATACAATTAATCAAACAAATATTTTGTGTTAGTTTATATGCAAAATTCTTTTATTTATTTATTTATTTGCAATATTAATCAAATATTATAATATTATATAGTAAAATATATATAATAGTAAATCTAGTTCAACGTGGAAGTACCACAATTTAGCCCAAACTAAATTTTCGCTACAAAATTCATTTAACAAAGAAGAAGACAAATGCAGAGGGATTATATGTAAATCCCAATGAAAGTTCTACATTCATAAAAATATTAGCAATAAAAATAGGTTGTTTGAAAATTTTAAGCTAAGTCTGCATGAAGGTGCATCATAGATCTTCCATCCAGTCAATAAAAATAATAAAAATTAAAAGATTTTGTTTACTATTTTATTGAGTTCCATTCAAATTCCCTACCTCTTTTCTTTGTTCAGACTTTTTGTGGTATGTCAAATTATCTATCAAAAAGATGAATTTATGAATGAATTGACGAAAATCATCAGAAAGAATAATTTTGAAGCACTGTTTTATATACGCTTAATTTAATTTTTTTTTTTTTTTTACATGCCAATCATTTTTTTAGCGAATATATATGAATACAAAAATACACCTTAATCGATTGAGCAATAATTTTGGTGCTTGAACTCTGAATAGTGAATAACTATATAACACGAAGTCGAAAAAATGGTTTGGCGATTTTTTCTGCCTATTCGGTTAAAGCCTAAATGAATTGGCGCATTTTTTTTTTCAAATATAAAATTTGAAATGCCCAATTCTCTTATTTTTTTTTCTTCCCAAAACCTAGTCAACTAATTTAATTCAAATTTAGTAAAAAAACATTTTATGTAGATAATTCCCTATAGAAGAGAAATTCCAACGACTTTAGTTTTTCTTAATTTTTCTCGAAAACGGCATAATAGATTTTAATTAAACTTTGTATGTTCATCTATAAGGCTAAAACAATAGAAATTAATATTGCATTTTGCAAAACTATTTTCATAACGAGAAGAAAAACACGTCCTTTGTGTCTTAGATATTCAAAATGAATGAATAGGAATCTTTTTTAATTTAAATTTAAATATTAATTTAAATTAGATAGAAAGCATAATTTTGATAAATTTTCGATTTAAACATAACGGAAATACAGTTTTGAATTTTTTTTAAAAATTGCATTTTAATGCTTTATTTTTTCAAACAAAAATCAATCTGTGCGGTCTTTCTAGCTTTTTTTCACACCCTTCCTCTCTAACGATTACCGGTATTGAACCATTTTTAATAAATTTGCTACGTTTAGCCAAATAAGAACTTTGTTTTATTATTTTTTTTTTTTTTTTTTTTTTATATTTCTTTATTATATTTTTCTTTTATTTTATTTTATTTTATTTTATTTTATTTTATTAACTTCCCATTGGAAGTTATTGTAACTGGCCCGATCTGTCGAATCTTCACGTTTCGGGATCCCAAATCCATCGTATTTAGAGAGATGTCTGTATGTGTGTGTGTACGTACGCATGATACATTCTATCGTTCACCGTATCTAAAGAACGAATAGAGATAAATCCAAAAAACATGCACAAATTTGTAGAAAATCATATTTCGACTCGAATATCTTGAGAACAAACAATGATATTGACTTCGGGCTAATTTATTCTATATACAATGCCATATTTGATTACTGGTAAGATTTAAAAAAAATTCAATTGACACTTTTTTTTAAGCACAATAAATACTAAAAATTGTTAAAAAACGTTTGTTTGCTCGAATATCTTGAGAAAAAAAAACAAACAATAAAGGAACAAAAAAATTGCATTTATTTATTCAACACAACTAAATTGCTAATACACAAAATTTACAAAATTCTTATAAAAGTGTATATTAAGATTTTAATTAATTGCAAGAAAGCAAATAAATTGTTATATTTATTATTGAAAAAATTAAATAATTTAAACGGATTATTTAAAGGAGAAAAATTTTCGTTATTGGTACGATATAGTATGTTCCTCAAGTTTTTTTGTGGAATTTAAAGTTAATACAAGACAGAAGGTGCAAAGAGTCTGTGTTACCGTTGATTAATTTTACAATGAAAACAAAACATAAAAAGGAACGTCTGTCCTCGAGACTGGGTAAATCAATAAGTCTTAGTCTGAATTGTTATGGTAGGAGTCTATTTTGATGGTATTCGTAGTGAAGTGCAGAGCAAAACTACTAAAAAATTGTTAAAAAATGAGTTTCGACTCAAATATCTCGAAAACAAACAATTTTATAGACTCTGGGATAATTTTACTTTACACACAACTTTGTAACTGCTGGGAATTGATGGGGTTTATAAAAAAATTCAATTTACCGTTTTTTTTTTGCACAAAAACTATTTTACCACTCGGATATTTTGATAACACATAGTGACATTCTTGAAAAATATCATTCGGCTCGAATATCTCGACAGTGAAAACTGATTTCGATGCCAGGTTAATTTTATACAAAACATCAATGACGTTGTTAACAACTGATAAAGTTTTGTAAAAACATTCGATTGACAGTTTTGTTTTAAACCAAAAAAATAAAAAAAAATTCGAATATATTTTTCGTATCGAATATCTCAACCTTTTATTTTGACCTTCAATTGATTGGATATTGTACACCCTGATAAGGTCATGGAAGATCTTGAGTTGTGAATTTTCTTTTTACAAAATAACGTTGGGTCTTTAGTTTCCAAAGGCACCAATGGCAAGTTACCAGTGCAGTGGGTCGAACCCAGCCTCTTTTTCAATTTAAATATTTAAAAGCGTCTAGATTAAAATAATCTCTGTCGATTGTGCAGCGAAAAAACGAGAATTTTAAATCACAGAAGTAGTTCATATTTTTCTCTTCCACTCATTCAATGGGTTAAAAGTGAGGCATTCTTTATGTCAAATTATTAATTTATTGATTTATTTGAAATTGCCGAAATTTATAGAAAAAAGTTTTTGTGTAATGTCATCGCTATGTGTAAATTCCTATCCAGTGATACCTAATTTAGTAGATTTGACTAGGTATTTTATAAATGAGAAAAAAGGAGTTTGACAACAGAAATAATGTATATATATATGATTCGGCATTGAAAAGCGGAAATTTAAGATCAAAAATAAATTTTTCTTATTCAGGCTCTTACATATATATAGAGATTTTAATGGTAGCTGCCTTCATTAAAAAATCGAGCATTGAATTTAAAAAGACTTTTAGCTAAAAACCAAAATCCACATTTTATGTGGGATTTGTAACTCTTGTGAATTTTTAATTTTAACTGTTGTCATATATTTCTACCTATTCAAAAAGAATTTTTACAAAAGCTTCTTTGAAAAATTACCAGTGTTTAATTTTCACTATGTATCTCATTTATCACTCAAAATCCATCCTTAAAATTGCAGGTCATTTATTTTTATTGATTAACTTTATTGACACCCATCACTCTAATACTATAATTGATTCATCCAAATCCAGTTTTGACCCAATCTTAGCGTAGCGATCATAATTTTCCTCTCAAAATTGACATTATTAATCAACAAATTTTTGTAACAGAAATAAATGACACTAAACATATTGCCTTATATTCATAATTCCAATCGCTCGTTAGCCCTCAATATATGTTTAATATATAGCCAACCTTCATGTCAATCATAAAAACAAGAAGAAACAAAAATTCTATCAATGCCAACTGACTGCTTACAAACAAGGAAGAACAACTTTTCTTCTTCAACATCGCGTCATCCAATAACACCCAAACATACAAGAAACATCCGAAGCCGACGTAGAGCATCCATCAAACCATTAATTTTTCTCCTTCATAAAATCCCTGGATATCCTGTGTTTATTCTGTGCCAGCGGCACCAACCAACCTGTAGTGACAAGAAGTGAGTTTCCTTTTTTTTTTTTTGTTTTTTTTTTTTGTTGTTGTTCATCTTCTCCCACCACCATGGACAAAGATGATAATAAAAATGTCTGCAGTAATATCATCTGTCCACTTAAGTTACGGTACGGGCTGTCTGGTGCTACCATAACATCAGGAAGGAACTCAGGAAGTTGATTGTTGAAAATATATAAACACGGAGTTTAATGGATGGAAAAAAAAATGGTTTCGGTAACAGTTTTTTAAGGGCCATTGTTATGTCACCTTCGGCTATGTCGTATTTCCTTTTTCTTATTTCTCTGTTTTGAACTTTTTTTGGTTTTTCTGTTTTGTTTTTGTTGTCCCTTCCTTTCGTGAGAACCTATAATATGATGAAAATATTTTCTTACAAACAGCAGGGCTTAACTTTTACCTGAATTTGTGTTATTTTTTTTTTATAAAATATTATGAAACAACATGAAATTTTAATGTATTTAAATTATGTATAATTCCTTTTATATGCGTGCCGTGTGTGTGTGTATATTTAGGTTATCCATTCGAGGAAATTCTTGCGTTCCGGAACAGTTGTTGGTAATTTTCGCATTGATCTGAAGACCGTCTATGATGCAAATGGTATTTTTGATATAAATTTAAAAAAAAATTAGTTTTCTTTCAAAAAATGATGTTTTACTTGATTTCTTGTAATTTTAAATATTCATATTTCACATACAATATATTTTAACCTTTTTCAAATTCAATACATATTTTTGTTCTCTGTATCTGTGTTGTCTGTATATGAATGTGTATGTATGTGAGATGAATTTTTGGAATGATTATTTCAGCCTATTTGTCAAATTTTATTTAAATTTTCCTTTTGTCCTTTTAAAAGATAAGAATTTTATAATTCCAACTATGATATCAAGGCAAAACTAATTTTACTGAGAATTGTAGGTACCTACGACTTTCGCCTACCTTTTATGTATAGCTTTATAAGAAATTATTTTTATCCTCGTTTTCCGTCTGTTTATAAATTTTTGACAACATAATTAGAAGTTCAATTTATTATATGAATAGCCTAAGGTAGATGGTTGTATTGTTTTGTTTTTTTTTGTTGTTGTTGTTGTTGTTATGCCTTATGAAAAATAACGAAAGGCAGAAGTTAAAATAGATATAAAAATGTGGATTTATGAAGATGGGGCATTTTTTGTAGACATTTTTATATACACACAGAGAAACACTAAAATATTTTAATAAACCACAAATGAAGGTAATTACGAAAACAAAAAATCGTCGAAATTATTTGAAGATGAAAATTTACGAATTATCCAGGGTGGTTTTCTTTTTTTTTATTAAATGATTTTTTCTTATTGTTCGAAAGATTTGTATTGAAAAATCACTTTTAAATGCAAGGTTAATATGGGTTTGATATAAATCATCCAGTAAAAATTAGTTTTTTAGGTTTTGTTGGGACAAATGGTTGCTATGCGTCTTAAAAGTAACTAATATTTAAAATGTATTCACTGAATATTAATAATTTTTCATGCTGCATCTTAGTAATTTTTTGTACAAAAAATCAATATATCCGCAAATAAAGAAAATTTTGTATCTATACTCCACAAAAAATAATGCTAATATATACTGGCTGAGATGAATCTGTGAAGAGATAAACGTTGAAAATCATATTTTTGATTGTCAAAGTTCGACAGTTTTTCACCACTTCGCTTGGTTTGATTTTCTGTTTAAGTACACTAAATTGGTCCAAGATCCTTTTGTGTTACCTAACACATGGATAGTGGACTTATCCGTTTGATAAAATAAAATATTAATAAACTTATTCTGTCTTCATTTTATCTGTTCACTGAATATCCCCGAAAAGTAGGCAACACTTCCCTCAATTATACTAAATATTCAAGTTCTTCTTTCATTTTTGAAAGCTATCTGTCATATCAGTCAGCTTTAAGTGAATTGTGAACTTTAAATTTATCCGCTCGCTGAACACCAAAATTGGTGAGATAAGTTATCCGCTCATTGTCAAATGTCATTTAAGGTTAAAATACGTTTATTATTAAGAATTCAAAGTTAAAACATGTGTTAGTGTTGTTTCATATCAATTTTGTGATTATTAATAGGGTTGTAAATGTTTAACTTTTTTTTATTGAACAGATATATATATTCTGTAGTTTCCGTTTAAAGTAGCTTGGTAGAGGAATGTCAAAAAAAATCCAATCGTTACCGGGGAGATTTCATTTTCCCCTTTTAATTCTTGCCCTACTTCAACTAGAAATTCAGTTTCCTCGTATGAAAAGGGACTTTGTATATTAATTTCCGTATCCAAATGATGTCAATTGTCAAATGCTTTCTCTATATCGAGGAAGCATCCAACAGCAACCTAGTGGTTGTTAAGAATACTGGCAATATCGTTTTGAAACCTAAGGAGCGGATAAAGCGTAGAATGGTTTTCTCGAAATCCAAACTGCATATTGGGGATGATGTTGTTGGCGTTGCAAAACGTCTTGGTCCTCCGAAAAATAAGTCCTTTCAGGATTTTGCTAGTGTTGCTTAGCAGATATATGAGGTGATATACAGAAACCGTTCTTCAATCTGATTTCTTTTGCGGTAGAGGCACAGAGGTTGATCTTCGGTGTAAATGCTGAAGAGAAATGGTCCTAGCTTGGACCCTTGAGGTACTCCTGCCTGGTACAAAAACAAGTCTATTACCTAGTTGGAAAATATCGTGGAAAGTCGAATTATATCAGCTTGAAAACGACTCCTATTATCCATACGCTGTCGAAGGCCTTTTCAATGTCTATCAAGCATACCATTGTAGTCTCCTTTTTGTTATGTCCCACGGTGACATCGCTGAATAGTGTATACTCCCAACAGATTGATGTATTGTCGACTGCATGGCCCGAAATACGTACTAGAAGTTTAGTATTATATTTCTTTTCTGGAAGATATTTTGTACCTTTCTCAGGAGTAGTGATTCCAGGACTTTGCTTATACAGAAAAGTAGTGATATGGCCTGAATCCTTCAACTTTTTGCCTGCTGATATTCTAAATTCTTTGGCAATGGAATAATCTTAGCAGCTTTCCATGCTTCGGGAAAATAGCCGTTGTTCAAACATTTGTTAAAGATGACCGTCAACATCAAGATGGCAATATTAGGCAACTTTTTCAATACAAAGTTGGAGATTTCAAGAAGTCCTAATGTCTTCTTGGAGTTTCCTATATTCATGGTGTCACCCACTTCATCTGGATTGTTGAGAACTCCATCAACGTGTTTGGATGGTGGGAAGATGATGTTTTTTTTTTTGTGTGGAATTTCCATTTTCCCATATGTAAATTCAGACGTAAGGAATCGAGAAAATATGGAAATGTAAAATGAAATTGTCTTCAAATCTAATATTTGTTCAGTTCATCTTCTAAACCATAACGTTTTTATTCACTTTATTTCTCAAAATAAATTGATTGTAAAAACAAAAAAATGTATAATCTTTTGTAAGTCAAATTTCTTAAGCTTAAATTATTACCTTTACATTTTCTTCCAAAATAAAACTGATAGTTTTCGAGAAATTTACACACAAAACTTCACTTTACCCCCTTTTATACCCATTAAAACTTACTTTCCGATCCAAATTCAGGGAGCGAAGTATAAAAATAAAATGAAAGTCTAATTTACCTCAAGGTACTTATTTGTAATTTTTTATACACCGATTTAAATATCTTACAAGCCTTATTGAACAAGTCTGTTAGTGTTTTTGTCATAACGTCACGTCAGTCGGTGCGGTGTCATTCAGTCTGTGTGTCTGTAAGTCCTTCCGCCTGCGCGACCGTAAAGTCTGTAGGTCCGTTCGAATTTATGGCAACCGTAAGGCGACCGTAACGTGATCATAAGGTGACTGAAAGGTGACCGGAAGGCGACTGGAAGGCGATGGTGACTGTAAGGCGACCGTAAAACGACCATAAAGCGACCGTAAAGCAACCATGAGGTGACCGTGAAGTGACCATTAGTTAATCGTAAAGCAACAGTAAGTCGACCATAATCGACTGATAAATTGTAAAGTCTTCCCCATTTTATAAATTTGGTCTGTTTATTTCAATAGTTTTACATTTAAATTATTATTCATATTGATTTTTATTTAAAATAAAATTGACTTGCTAACCTTTTTTTTCTTTGTCTTAAATGTCTAAATACCATGTCTCTAATACCATTTTTGTTCGGTTTCGAGTTTTAAACACAAACTCTACCTTTTTAAAAAAAATTATTGTACATGCCCTTCAGAGATGATCAGAGATGGCTTTTTTTAAAATATATAAAAAGTTTAACTTACATACCCTTGAATTTCGGAACCCGTACTAAAATATAATTGAAACGTCGTCGTTGCCGCAAATGTCATAATCAAAAAAAAAAAAAGAAGATAAATTCTACTTTTTTTTTTCTCCTATCACAAAGGCCACTAAAGGCCGACAGCCATATGGCTCCCACACGAGAACAACGACGACGACGATGATGTTTCAGACTCATTGCTATTCAGCTCAAGATATATGTATATGTATAAGTCCTCTTTTCGTCTGCAAAATATTATTACAAAATCCATTATTATTAAACTCGTACAAAACCCGAGACATGTTTTCATTTCTATAATTAAATTTTAAATTTTGTGTTTGTTTCCTTAACCTTTTTGGTGTCTTGAAATTTTACTAAATATATAATGACTTTAATCAGTATAAGTTGTCAATTTTATTGGAGCAAAACTCAATTTATTTCGATACACGTATCATTTTTTTTGTATTTTTTTTGTTATTTCATTACATTTAATTATAAAATTATCATTAAAATTTTGAGCAATAATTCGTGCATCTTATATTACAGAATTTTTTTTTTGTTTTCAAGTAAAATCAACAAGTCTATAAAACAGGATACAAAATAATTTTTCACAATTGCGGTAGTTTTTAAGGGAAAATGTGCCTCTTCTTCGTTATCCTTATCCATAAATGTGTATATCTACGTATCTTCGTTTAAGAAGCAACAACAGGTGTTTTAAGTATTCATTTAGGGATACAAAGGAGCACCTTGACTATGTGCTGATTCAGAACTCCTTCCGGCAATGTACGTTCGTTCACTTGAGAGTAAGAACATATTTGTTTTAATATGTACAATATATATGAAAGGTGTTTGAATCAGTGCTGGATCTGCTGACAAGTTGCACAAGCAGCAACAACACAACGTCCCTGACTTTAAATTGATGCAAAACGTTGCTTTACTTACTTAGGGTACCTAGTGATTTGTAGTCTGAGATAAATGTATGTATAGAATTTCACTGATAAATGTCGCACAAAATTTATCCGACCTTTAAATTGGGAATGCGATTTAAAGTTTTCAGTTATTTGACACTTTTTAATTATCAAAAATAATGAATTTTAGAGGAGTAGAACTTTGAATTGGCAACACTTTTTCTGTGACAGCTGATTTTAGAGTGATTTGCCAGTTCTCGATATTGACTCTTTTCAATTACTCAAAAGAATGACTTTTTCTCAATTTTAAATTCTTTAGCTGAATCTGAGAACAAAAAATGAAAAATCGAATTCTGTAACATATATCGAGTTTTGCCCTAGTACCAAAGATTTGACAGGTTCTGAAAATCCCCTGTTGCACGATGAATTTTTTCAAAATGAAATCAGATCTTTTGTTTCCTTGTACACTCATTAAATTTGAAAAAGAATCATAGATAAAGGGTCTTCGCATAAAATAGGGTTAAGTATTATATTCTTTACGAAGCTCTTTATAGGCCCTAAAGCGCCATACGCATATACTTAAATAAGTCCTTCCCTAGTTATAAGGTGCATGACCATGAAGGTACAATGGGTAATGAATTTTCATGATGTTTTCCTTGTTTTATGTGTGTGTTTATTTTTTTATATTTTTCCTTTTATTTAAATATTATAACAAATGAAAAATCTTTTTTTAAATAATTCTCTTGTATGCTGACTCTGAACTTGTTAATTTATTTTTTATTCTCTTTGTTGTTTTTTTCTTACTCTTTTCTTTCTATTTGTTGTTCTTATTCTTTGTAAACAAATAAACAAAAAAAACCTAAATGGAACTCATTAGGTATTACAAAGTCGAAGTGTCCTTCGCCCTAATAAAATGATTGGCACATTCAAAATAGATGTTGCTACAGTTTGGGCACACAGAGGTAAGGTAAAACTATATTAAATTATGTAATCTTTTTGTTAATGTAAAAAACGGTACAGTCGAACTTGGTTTAATGTTCATAATATATGGAAAGGAAAGTACTTTAAAAATTGTGTTTGAATAGTAGCAAGACTTTGTAGTCCGACATAAACAATAAGGCAAATGTTTTGACTTCATTTTAAGGGAGTTCGTTCTAAGTCAGTTTTTATGTAAAATTATTATTTATTCTAACTTGGCAAATCTGTCAAGAAGCTACCACGTAATAATCTAATCTTATATTGTTCGATTTAAGAAAAAAATAGAATAATCAATTTTTCTTGAAAGTCCTTTCAAAACTTATTTGAAGTTCAAGCTTGAAATGCTGAAAAAAATGGAAAAAAAATTAAATAAAAAAAAAACAAGTATACGCCTCAGTGTACTTTTGTTTTATAAAGTCCCTGTGTTGATAATTGCTTACCATTTTGATTTGGGGTACCTCTTCTAAAAATGCTCCAAGTGCATTTTTAATTTTATTTGTTCGTTATTTTGATAAATACCAATTTTTAAGAGAAGAACTTTCTGAAAGCAAAGAATTAAATTTTCTTTCACAGACTTTTTCTCTCTTTTGGGCAAAATTGGCAATCTGTCCAATTTTGAGTTTCATTCTGTTTCTCAGAAAAAAATATACATAGACAGGAACTGCCTAAACACGGTACATGGAACATGATTTGATGGTTTGCCACTTTTGCAAACGTCAAAAACAAGAATCGACTAGATTTGCCTTAAATAACTCACTATAAAAATTAAAAAAAAATCATAACCAAAGCAAACAAACATTTAGTTACAATAAAAACAAAATTTTCTTTAATTTAATAATAAATTATTACTATAAAATGTATGTACAAGAAAATCATAAATTTGTAGAAAAATTTTCTTCTCAAAAACTTAAGCAAAACAAAAGATTATTGTTATGAATTTGATACAATTTATTTTTAGATTGATAAAATAACAAACAACTGAACAATTTAAACAAAAATGAAATAAAATAAAATAAAATAAAATGAAATGAAATAAAATAAAATAAAATAAAATAAAATAAAATAAAATAAAATAAAATAAAATAAAATAAAATAAAATAAAATAAAATAAAATAAAATAAAACAAAATAAAACAAAACAAAACATAACAAAACAAAATTAAATAAAATGAAATGAAATAAATAAATTAAATAGATAACAAAAAATTAAATAAAACAACAAAATAAAATAAAATAAAATAAAATAAAATAAAATTAAATTAAATTAAATAAAATAAAGTAAAATAAAATAAAATAAAATAAAATAAAATAAAATAAAATAAAATAAAATAACATAAAATAACATAAAAATAACAAAATATTTTATGTTATGTTAACATGAAATAACGTCAAATAACATAAAATAACATATACTAATATAAAATAAAATACAACAACAACTGCCTTTTTTGGCAGAACGCAAACCTGTCGATTTGTGATAATTGGCAATTTTGGTCAAAGTCTGGAACAAAATTTTCACGAATAAATATTTTTCACGCTCCACTATAAAACTTAATATATGTATGTATGTGAATAATGACTTTTTTTCAACATAAGAAATTCTCAAGAAATCACTTTATATACATATGTATTTGCTTTATGCTCTCCCTCGACTCCCATTTTTTTCGTTCCATCTCCTCGTAGCTTCAGTATATATTTAGCCCTAGCCCTTGTTCATTTTTCATCGAACTGAGATACCTCTCGTAAATACGCCATATTTGTTCACTAAAATAATTTACGTCTTTTAATAAATAATTAAAATTTTTATTGGCAAACTGGCGCTTTAATCAAAATATGATTTTGTTTTAAAGCTCACCTAGTCCTACGTTGTTTTTTTTTTTCTTAAATTAAAAGTAGGTACCTTAAACTCAAACATTTTCAAATTCTTTTCGTCAGGAAAAAAATCCTCACAAATATATAAAAATATCTCGAAACAAATAAAAATTTACTTCGGCACTTTTCATTGAAATTTCTTTTTTCTTCATTTGTTATGATGACGATCTGGAGTTTTTATTTTGTTTGTTTCTGTTTATTAGTTATGGCTTTGTATATACAAAATGGGGGGAAGACCTAGCCTTAAGGACCTAACGAAGTTCGACTGTACCATACACATGTATGTAATATGGATGTATCTTTTGTAATATTTATAAATTCTTTAAACTTATTTCTACGAACGTTTTCCTTTGTTTTTTTTTTTCTATTGTTCACTTTTTTCTTCGTTTAGATTATTATTTTTCTTTTCAATGTTGGCATTGTTAACTATAATTGTTGAAAAAAAAAAATAATATAAGGTGAATACCTTTTTCTTTCAATTTACTTTCAAAAAACATAAATGTTTGCGTGCGTGCATGTATGGCAACATATAACATACCATATAACTTGTATACACTATTTTTGTTTTGTTTTTCATCTTTGGTAAATTCTTGCAATTATGTTCTTAATATTTGAAAATAAAGTTTACCTATATTAATAAAAATTTTTATTCATTTCGTTACTGAGAATGTATCACGTAAAAACTATTGAGTGTATTGAATTGGTATTTTTTTTTTTAATTTCATTGCAATAGTTTACTGATTGTTTAATAAAAAATCGACAAGAGGAAGGAACTTTAATATATAAATATACTCATGAAGAGGGAGAAGGAGTTATGTTTTCTCTCTTTAAGGTCAAATTTTTGAACAGTCAGTTAAACGTCAGATTATGCTATTCACTCAGCTATATAATCGCTTTTAAGTAATTTAAACATTCACAGTCGTATTTATAAACGTTAGCTACAGTAGTCTAAGTTAGAAATAAAAATGTTTAATTGCTGATGAGTTATGTAACTTAGACAGCGAAATTTATTATCTAAACTTTGACTATATGATAGTGTGACATATTTTTGATTAAATAAAGCATAAATTTCCAACTATTTTGAACATTTTTAAGACCCTGTCCTACTGTTAAAAAATTAAATTAGTTTACGGCTGTCGGATTTCTGTTTTTGAAAATTGAGTGAAGCTACCAACTACATATGTCTGTACTTCTAATAGAAATCAATTAAAAAGATTTAAGAATATAAAAACACATTGTTAATATTAGTAATAATTTAAATATCTGGGAGGTTTTTTCTCTGCTTATAGGTATATGACGTAGGAAGTTATGATAGATACTTTCCAATTTGTATATGAAGGGAATAAGAAATTCAGTATGTACGTTGAGACAAAATTGGAAATGATGCCCTGTAATTTTTTTAAGTCTATAAACACTTCAATCTTTAAAATTTAATTAATAAACCCAGTAAATTCTGAATTTTTACTTTTAAATATACAAAAAAAACATCCTCAACTGAATTTTTGCCACAAATTAATAATTAATTTTACGTGCTGACACTCTAAGTAACAAGCGCCCAAGCATTGACTAACCAAAACCAAAATATAACATTTAACATTTTGATGGATAACTAAACATAACCACAAAACAATGCTAATATTCCGGCAGCTGGCATCATTTTTCAATTTTCAATGTCTAAGATGCGTAGTCTTGAATTATTTTTCAATTCTTGTTGCCCTAACCTAGCTGATGACGAAAATCTACTGCTTATACACCTGTACACTGTAAAGTGGGGAGGAGTACTGCTGCCGATGGCCACAAAACACAAAAAAAAAGTCTAAGATGCGTAGTCATGAAACCAGTTATAGTTATGTTAGTTTAACATTTAAAACGATGGAAAACATTTTGCTTACACCTGGGGGGTGAAAGTACAGCTTACAATTAGGAGAAGTTGGACACCCCGTAGTGCATTATTATGTTTGCCTTAAAACCTCGGGGGATACAAATTTTGCGAATGAATTTCATTGATAATTAAACAAAGATTACGGGAAAAATAGCGCGCCCTTTGAAAAATTATCTAAAAAAGGGGCAAAAAGGGGGAAAACACTATATTATAAAATGGTTGTATTATTTCTCAAAAACTAAATGCATTTTGAGAAATCAGTGGCCTATTTCACAGAACATACATCACATACATTACAGAAATGAATGTGACGTAAAATAGGCCCCAATATGAGTGGGCTCAAATTTTAAATTTTTTTTTTTAAATATGCGTTTTCTTAGTTGACGCATAGTTTTTCTAAAAATTCAAAATTTACAATGAGCCAAATTTGGCGTCTACTTTAGGATACATACATTCATACAATGTAGGTATATGTGATGTATGTTCCGTGAAATAGGCCCCAGATAAAGCGGTTATATATTTTATGCAAACATAGATTAAATAATTAAAATATAGAAAAAAGGGTACGGGGGTAAAAGTACCCCTTTTACGCATCTCAAAAACGAAATGTATTTTAAAAACTTTTTTCTTCCAAATTTTTTGTTTGTATGTATTTGTATACATATGTATGTACATATCAAATTATACATAAGGAGATATATAAAAGAAGGAAGGACATGGGAGGAGAATTATAGGGTTTCGAATTTTTGTCATATTTCATAATGAAATGCGTTTAAAGTAACCCGCTAATAAGGTTTAAATTTTGTACCCAAATTCAAAATCATACAAATTCGAACCATGACTCAAAAGATGGATAAGAATAGTCATATACCAATATATCTTCTATTATACGTTCCTGTCCGTGGTGGGATTACAAACAGTGGGAAGTAGTCCAGTATAAAGACATAACGTATGTCAAGTTAGTGCTACACTCTGTAAAATTTAAAAAACTATGTACACAATTAATTGTAATAATTTGTGTAAAGAAAAATTTTGTAGCTCTATAATTTTTAACAAAAATTATTTTGTAAATTAAAAAATATTAGTACGCAATTATTTGTAGTTTCTTTGTTGTAAATTAGTTGCGGAAAAAAAATTTCTTAAAATGTTTTAACAAAATCTTTAAAAGCAAGCTAGCATTACCTAATTAGCTTGTTTTTAAAAATTTTGTCAAAATTTTTTTTTGAATTTTTTTTTCTTTCCCCAACTAATTTACAACAAAAAAGTAAAAATTAATTGCGTACTTAGTTTTTATCTCTTTTAAATGCCTGAACTCACAATGTCAAATTAATATTACTTACCTATGTAGCTTGTTTTTAAAAACTTTTTCAAAAAAATTTTCAGAATTTTTTTCTTTCCACAACTAATTTACAATAAAAAAGGAAAAATTAATTGCGTAGGTACTTACTTTTTTAAATATCCCTTCTGAATGTCTGAGTTCAAAATGTCGACTTAGCACTATACATACTCAGTTTTTTTTTAAAACTTCGTCAAAAATGTTTTTTGAATTTTTTTTTCTTTCCACAACCAATTTACGACAAAAAAAAACTGCAGTTAGTTTCGTACTAATATTTTTTAGTTTCCTAAAGTGTATTTATTGCTAACTTGATATCAAGTTAGCACTACATACCATTTTTGTTAAAAATAATGGAGCTAAAATTTTTTTCTTTCCACAACCAATTTACAACAAAAAAGCTACAATTAGCTATAATTATGTATTTAGTTTTTTTTTTTATATTTTAACATATCGTCGTCCGAGAATTGTTTTGTCGTATAAACCATTTGAGCAATTTTGGGAAATCGCATTTTAAGTTTCGCGTTTAAATAAAAAAGAAACGGACCGATGAAGTTTTCTACAATTTTAATAAATTGTGTGGAAAATCTTCTTTTGATTAAGGTATTCCAGATTGTTGAGTCGGTTTTAGTTTTTAATCTATAGAGGATTATCTCCAAGATCATTTTGTCGTATACGCCACGAAAATCAGTACTTTGTTCGATCCCCATACACATACGACAAAGTGAACACAAATGCGTTAGTTGAATGCAATACCGAACCGAACGAGATTTACGATTTTTTTAAAAACTAGAAGACATTTTAACATCTGGTTTTTAGTGTTTGAATACAAATTGATACGAGAGTTGAATATTAAAAACAAATTTAGTAGAAAATAATGAAAAATTTTGAACAAAATGAGTTTGAAAAAAACTTTCTTCATTTTTTTTTTAATTTAAGTTTAAAAATTCATTTTTCTAAAACTATTGCATACAAAAAAATTTTAAAACGGAATTAATGGATGGGTTTTTGGGTTTAAAAAAGGCATAACATGACATTGTAAGTGATGCGGTTGATTTTTAATAATTTTGTTTGTAACTAAAAAAAATGCAGTTAATCCTATATACATACGACAAAACAATATTAAAAAAAAATATCGTGGAAATACATGGATATTTTGTCGTATATGCCAAAATTTAGCGTTTACGACAAAACAAACAAAAAGGGATGAGTTATTTTGTGCGGATATACGACAAACGCATACTGATTTTCTCAGTAACGGTAAATGATAGGTCAAATCTGATTCCAAAAATGGAAAGAGGACCTTTGAAAACATAGAACTGCATACCCACTTTAAAAAAGTGCATTTTGGCGTTTACGACAAAACAATTCTCGGGCGACGATATGTACGTAAGAAATTTGACTCTGAAAAAATCAAAGCCTCCTCATAGTGCAGTTCTTAATAAACTGTAAAAAGTCCCCATCTATACGAGCGCCGCTAACAATTTAAAATTTTAACGGGGATTAAATGCCCCCAAAAACGCCGTTAATCTTTATATTTGTTAAAATAAGTTAATATGTAATACATGTACGTACATTTTATATTATGTCATATAAAGAAAATTACTTTCCTCCAAACTGCATTTTGATGGTTATAAAGTTAAATCATCTTCATTATACCATACCTACCAACCACAAATTGATGTAATCAAAACCAATTGAGTTAAATTAATTTATGGCCAATTAATTTGTAATTAAAATATTCCGAGAATGTGGTCTACTATACCATCATAATAATTGTGATGTGTGAAAAAAGTCAAGTTCATAAATCACTCATTTCACATTTCAATATGAAAGGCTGTTTTTTTTCCCAACTTCAAACCCAATAATTTATCAGCTTTCATCGATATTGGATTGAGCTTAAATACTTATTGTTAATTACTTAATGGGAAAAATTTTATATTTCATCGTAGAGCAATACGTAAGAATTGAGCATTAAATCCATTGTTGGAGAATTAATTTGTTTTCCTATGAACAAAGGATGTTTGAAACTTGGTGGTTTTTAAAGCACAATAATTAATTGAAGAATTGTAGACTGAAGATGTGGAATTTGCGGGTTAAAAGAAATGCTTAAGTCTTGAATTATACGTTATCTTTCAATTTTTGAAATGAAATGAATTTTAATGGATGGATTTTTTTTCACAATATTTTAAATGAATTTAATTTCTGTGTTTACCTAACGATGTTTTTCAATAGATATGTGCAATTCAGTTTCTTAAAAATAAATATAGAGGCTTGTGTATTAATTACAGTTCATGGAGTAACTGGATCTATATTTGCTAACGCTCAAATCATAAACACGAATGGCTAAGATAAAAAGTACATTTTCACTTCCTGGCAAGAGGCAGTACCCCTAAAAAAAAAACCAATAATTTTTATTAGATGGAAAAGCTTATAGGTTTAATCATTGTTTATTGGTAAGTGCGTACAAAAATTTCACACAAGGCTTCTTGGAGTCAAATTCCAGCTTCTTCCACATAAAAAGAAAAATAACTCCGTTTTTTTTTATGAATTTGTTGAATTAATCTGCAAAAATTCCAGCGAATTTTCCTTCAATGTTGGCTCTGAAGTAATAAATCCAAAGTCTCTGAATTGACAAGCTGAGTGGAATTCATTTCTAGGAATAACCAATCTTCGGTTTCTAATAAATCTATTGTTTCATCATCAGTTATGCTTAAACAAAATCTCATTCAAATCCAATTCTTCCAACTCATTCTAAAAATATCCAGACAACCAGCATCGTAGTCATGGTAACGAGTTCCATAAATATACGGCAACTATACTGGTTTTCCATTTTCATTCACTGAAAAATAAATATAGCCCAATAACGCCTCCAGCATATGACATCCACAGCAAAACAGTAATTTTGTTCAGATGTAGGTTTGGTACATACATACATACATATATAAATGGAATTGCGTGAATTTCGTCAGGAAATTGAAAATTGAGTAGATCCTACTACGGAAAAAAAAACGGGAAATCTTTCGAAAATTAACTATACACCACGACAATACTCCTTGGGGATTTGTCCATTTATTAAATCATATCCAGGAGCCTTAGTGTTGTTAGTTGTTTTTTTATGTCGTCCAGGTTGAAAAATTCTGACATTGATAAATTTAGAATTTTAATATTTGCAGATGTTCATTTTATGAATTTCATCATATTCGTTCATAAACTTTTGGGCTGTCAAAATTGCTTTGAAAGTTTCCTCAAGATAATTTAGGGAATAAATCAGTGTTAAATTGTATGTTCAAGCCCATTTATCATTAATTTGTTTGTTGATGGTATGTACCTACGTTTAACTTTTTAACAAGTTTTTTTTGTACCAACAATCAGCTTTTAATCAGTGCCGTCATCGTTCGTAGTCTTAAAGTTGTAGAGTTTTTAAATTCACCTGGTTCGGCGCTGTTCACCGCTCCAACACATTTTATAGAGGGAACATATTTTATATTTATTTAGAGAACCGAACGGCACCGGCGTTACTTAAAACTTCCACAAACAAATATTGTTTTTTTAAGTAAGATAAAAACTCTCTTAATTTAACTCATGTTTTCTGTTTGTTACCAGGCTTTCCAGATTGGGATATATGTCGTAAATTGGGCTATCTTTTTCCAAATTACCGACAACAATTTCAGTATGACAGTCCAATTATAATTGGGCTATATAAATAGTTTATTCATAAATTCGGATATATACACTGTATACAGTAAGGCGCCAGTTTTAGCTTTCATTGAAACTCATCATTGAAAATTTTACTGCCCGTTTCACAGTGCACACTTAACAAAAGAAGTGGCACTTAATTTTCCCATTTTGGCACTTAAGCCGCAGTTTTACTACCTGAGTAAGTGGAACTTAAGTGGCCAACATCGGAGACTTAAGTGTCACTTATTCCGATAAGTTTACACTGTGAAATTGGGAATTAGTTTTCCATAATTAGCACTTAAGTGACACTTACTTCACTGTGAAACTGGCCCTTAATTGTTTATTTTGAGGCCCTTAAAAAGTGATATCAGTGATTATTTTAATGCAAATAAGAAGCTGATAACTCAATTATTATTTCTAGTCAAAAAAAATATTTCATTTTGGCCCAGCCTATCGCTAACTGATTCACAGTTTGACGAGAAAACAGGACGTCAGCGTCATGAGAATTCTTCTCTCTTAAAAACCAGCTTCAATGAATTAATAAACAATATTGCGTTAAGCGTCGGTCGTCGTCTCTCGTTTAATTATTTAAAAAAAAATGAAAAACTGATGCCTGATTCACAATGCAACGTAAAAACAAGACTTTGGCGTTTAGAGATTTCTTTACAGTTGTTCTCTCTTAAAAAAAGATTTAAAATAGTGAAATAATTGGCGCGTTCAGAAAAAAGAGATCTCTGATATTTTTCTCACTCAAAAAGCGATCAAGCGAATCCAAGATTTTTTTTTTCCTCAGAATTTTGACAGCAAAGCTGGCAAAGCTGAGAAATTTTTGCTGAGGAATCCAGTTCGAGCAAGTAACTAATATTGCTGAGATCTCTGAGATATAATTTTCCTGAACATAAAGCATTTCTAGTCGTCACGTCGCGTGATAAATTCGAAAAAATTGAAAAAAAAGGACTCGATATGACGACGATAAATGCTTTATTTTGTATTATTTTATTGTTTTATGTTGTTCTTTAAGAGAAAAACTACGATCTCGTCACGTCTACCGCGACGTCTCGTTTTCTCGTCGCATTCTGAATTAGGCATGACGCGATGTGACGTGACGACGAGAAACCTTATTGCGTATTTTTTTATTATTTTAAGCTTGTTTTTAAGAGAAGACATCTAAGAAGAGATTCTGCAATGATGACATAACCTTTTCTCGTCGAATTGTGAATGAAGCCTGACACTAAACTCTCAAGTGCTTGCAGGCAGGAGCAAACTTAAAGAGGAGAATTTACTAGAAATATTTATTCGGTTAAAGACGAAGAGACACATTCTCGTTCAGTCATACTCTTAAAGTTTTAAATAAGTTGCGGAATATATATTTTTTTAATTTTTATAAATGAATCATTATCTCTATAATGGCCTGGGTCAGCACTTTTTTTTTTTAATCTTTATAACTGTTCAACATACTTTATTCTTTTTTTATCTTCTTTAGAATTGTTATTTTTTTTTTTTGTAATATTGCAAAGAAATATAAAATTCAACATTAATTCAGGTAAATAAAACATAAAAATTATTAAATAAAAAATAAAAACAAAAAATTAAATTGATTTCTTTTTTTTAATATCTTTAATATCTGTACTCTTCTCTGCACGATCTGTTTAATTTCATATTATTTCTCAATCCCCACAATCAATAAATACCCACAATCAATAAATCACTCTTACACCAAATATTTTTCTCTTAAATATAAGATCATCAATTCTACCACAAATGGGCTTTACTATCTGATCCGGATGATTTCTATAGTGGACCGAAAGGCTATTTAAAATGTGATATTGGAATAATAGGTAAAGGTGATACAGTTAAGGTGCCTCAGAAATCCGAAAAGGATCCCGATGATATTGAAGCGTAAGAGTATTTATTGTTTTTTTTTTTTTTTTTTTAAGAGAATTATTTTTTTTTTTCTTTAGAAATCTCCTTCTACCTGATGGAGTACCTATCGAAAGACAACGAGCTAAATTTATTGTAAAAATTTATCGTGCCGACGGACTGCCAAGAATGAATTCTTCAATAATGGCAAATGTCAAAAAGGCCCTTACAGGCGAATCTAAAGACTTGGTTAGTCCTTATGTTCAGGTTTCATTTGCTGGATTGATGGTAATTTTTTTTAAAGAAATTTTTTAACTTCAGAGTTTTTTTAAGGAAAACTTTTAACTAAGAGTTTCATAATATATTACTTTGCTTTATTACTACCCAGGGAAAGACAACAGTTAAAAAGAACGCTTACGCTCCCATTTGGAATGAACAACTAGTCTTCACAGAAATGTTTCCACCTTTATGTCAGCGAATTAAGGTATAATTTCTTGAATATTAAATGTTCCTCTTTCAAGATGATTTTGTTTTCATTTATAAAAGATTCAACTTCGTGATGCAGATCCTATGAAGCCTTCAATTATTGGAACTCACTATATTGATCTTAAGCAAATTTCCAACGATGGAGAAAAAGGATTTCTTCCAACATTTGGACCTTCTTTTATACATCTCTATGGCTCAACCCGTGACTACACTCTATTAGATCAACATTCAAATCTTAATACCGGGCTTGGTGAAGGTGTTAGCTATCGAGCAAGACTTCTAATTGCAATTCGAACAGAAATAACAGACAATGTCGAACCGACGACAGAAAAAAATGTCGAACTTGAACCAAGTTATCCCATTTCTGAGTCCTCATATTCAAAATGTGAAGAATTCTTTCTATTCGGAACAATTCTAGAAGCTTCGATGATCGATAAAAAGGTTAGTGATCGAACGGTTTTCTTTGAATTAAGCATGGGAAATGCTGGAAATTCTTTGGATGGACACAATGAAAGTTTTACCACAGCTGATGATGATGATGGGGCCTTGGAGACGGTAGATAGTACGTCTTATAGTAGTACGACAAATGCTTGTAAGCCAACAAGTCACAATAAAACTCATTATTACTTGCCTTATTGGGATTACAAACCTTGTATGGATGTTAGGTGTGCATTGCCAGATTTGAGAAGACGCATGTACAATAGTAATATGTTGTCAAAAATGGCTGATAAAATGGTAAAGAGAAGCTCTTAATTCTCTTGTTTTGAACAAACTATTGGACAATTAATAATGTTACAGGAAGACGGTCTTAATGAAACCCACAAGCTTATTGAAGATGAAGACTCTAAGTCAGATGTTCGACTTCGAGGAACGCTAGAAGAATTGGCAGCATCATGTGTGAAGTACCTGACGATAACAAAAACTAATATAGCTGCTCCCGGAAGTGGAAATACGAAACTAGATAAAGAACGAATGAAATTGTGTCAACGTGAAATTGTAAGTAACAACTTCCAAATCAGAACTGTCAATCAATTTATTGTATTGTCTGAGTAAAATGCAAGAAATTGATACCTCCCAACTTTTGTTTGAGAGAAATTGCTTTGACAAGTTAACAGCTCATACATACAAGTTTGCATTTTAACCAAAATAAAAATCCAACAGGAATCTCTTGGAAACATGGCACGTAACTTACGTGCATTAGTGACTCGTAGTTCGCTTTTGGAACGCTTCAAAACAGCAAAAACTTATTTGCAAAAATTAAAGTTTCTCATTGATGATGTGAGTATAAAAACTAAAGTTACCTGAGTGAATCAATTCCTACTTAAAATATAATATTCTCCCCCTTATTTTCAACTCTCACCAAAAAGCCACAACATTCCCTCCCAGATATATTCGTATGGATGATAGCAAATGGGAAACGTATAGCCTATCATAGAGTATCCGCAAGAGATTTAATCTATTCCGAAACAGAAGAAGAATGCGGTGTACATTGTGGGAAAGTTCAAACGTTATTCCTGAGGGTAAGTGTTGGGTGATAATTTGAAACAGGTGGAGTATATAATATATGTATGTACAGTACTTACTTGTAATTAATATCTTTTTAAGCTTCCGTGGAAACAGGCGGCTGGTTCTGCTAGTTGGTATCTCCAAGCAAAGTTATCGATTTTTCTTTGGCTAGGGGTGGTTAATCATAAGGAGCATTTCTTTGAAGGTCTTCCGCATGGTTATGATCTTTCCCATGAATTAAGAAATGCAGACCGACCAAGAGCAATGGCTCCAAATCACATTCATTACCTGGAGAAGCATGTAAGTTCATAAAAAAAAAAACATTGTCAACATCTCTGTTTCGTATGCTAATTTTATTGTTACAGACATTTCAGCTGCGGGCTCATGTCTATCAGGCACGTTCATTGATTGGTTCCGATGCTTCCGGCTTAAGTGATCCTTATGCAATAGTGTATATAACGGAATTTACAAAAACCACTCAAGTCATCGAAGAAACTTTAAGTCCTACCTGGGATGAACTTCTGGTTTTTGAAGAAGTACTTATCTATGGAGCTCAAGATGAAATCAAAAAAGATCCTCCAACGATAATCATTGAGATTTATGATCAGGATAAAGTGGGGAAATCAGAATTTATTGGAAGAGCCATAGCAAAGCCACGTGTGAAGCTGAAAGACACAGTTTACACAACACCAACACTTGAATGGTTTGACATTGTCAGAGGACCCGATGAGGCTGGTGAGTTGTTGGCTGCATTTGAAATGCTTGAAATCGGATCAAATGATATGCCACGACTGACCGAGCCTAAAATCAGTCAAATAGAACCAAAAAAAGATAGAATGTCAGCTCCGTCACCGGGTACCATTTTCCCAGTGCCCAAAGAAGTTCGACCGCATTTGGCGAAATTCAAATTGGAAGTTCTCTTTTGGGGTCTGCGTGATCTTAAGAGAATTCATTTTATGTCAGTCGATAAGCCTCGCATAGATGTTGAATGTTCTGGGAAAATTCTAAGCTCAAATATCATTCAGAATGCTAAAAAAAATCCCAATTTCCCAAGTATGCTGAAATCCATTGAATTGGAATTGCCTTTGGAAGAAACCTATGCCCCACCAATTACCATTCGTTGTGTAGATTGCCGGTCTTTTGGACGATATACCCTCGTTGGAACCCACCAAATTACATCAATACACAGATACATGTATAAACCACCACCTAAGGAAGATTTTACAAAATATAAAACAATCGGTGGGCATATAATTTTGCCATCGCCAAATCAGGAACGGAATGAAAATGATATGCCAGGGCTTACAGCGAATGGACCATCAAAGGATTTGTACATGCCCAAAAATTCGTCATGTGATAATTTGACTATTTATGGAGCGGCATGTGTTACTAAAATGTAAGTCTATTTAAAGAACGAACTTTTGATTAAAAAAACAAAACATAGAAAACATAGCACGATAATATTTAAATTTTCAAAACTAATTAAGGACTAATTAACTGTTTATTATTTAGCAATTAATTGTTTAATATAAAAAGTTTGTACCCCTTTTAAGGGAGGTGCTTTTCTAACTCTATATGAATTTAGCAAAAAAAAACATAGAAAACATAAACATACATAACTGAAACTAAAACTGTCACAACTTGTTAAGGACCAGCTAAAGGCAAATTATTAAGTAATAAACCATTCACCATGAGAAGTTTTTTCCTCTTTTTAAGGAGGTGCTTTGCTAACTTCATATGAATTTCGAAAAAATACAAAACAAAAAACATAGAAATCATTGCACGGCAAAATTGAAATTGTCATAAATAACTAACGGCAAATTAGTTAATAATAAACCATTCAGTAGAAAAAGATTGTACCCCTTTTTAAGGTGGTGCCTTCCTAACTTTAGTATTTAGCAAAAAACATAGAA
Source organism: Epistrophe grossulariae (assembly GCA_929447395.1). Lineage (NCBI taxonomy): Eukaryota > Metazoa > Arthropoda > Insecta > Diptera > Syrphidae > Epistrophe > Epistrophe grossulariae. Next base: position 30,837,081 of record OV839568.1, on the reverse strand, counting down.
AACATAGTACGAAAAAACTGCATTTGACATAGATTGTTAAGAACTATGTAAAGGGAAATTATTAAGCAAAAAACCATTTAATATGAGAAGTTTTTAACTCTTTTTTTTAAGGAGGGGCTTTGCTAACTTCATACGAATTTAGCAAAAAAGCATTTAAAACATAGCACGACAAAATTTAAAGTGTCACAACTTGCTAAGGACTAGCTAACGGCAAATTACTAAGCCATAAACCATTCAAAATGATAAGTTTTAACCCCTTTTTAAGGAGGTGCTTTGCTAAATTCTTTTGAATTAAGCAAAAAATCAACAAAAAAAACATAGAAAACATAGAAAACATAGAAAACATTGCACGACAAAATTGAAAATTTCCCAACAAATTAACGACTAACTAACGGCAAATTATTTAGCAAAAAACTATTTTCTATAAAACGTTTGTACGATCCTTTTCGAGGGGTGCTTTTCTTGCTTCATATAAATAGTGCGCACTTTTTTTCATTATCAAAACAATTTTTCTTTTATAATTTACAGAATTTTTGAAATTCAGCATTTTGGAGTTCAGAATATACAGTAGTTATAATTTTCCAGAATTTTGTATTTACAGAATTTTGATATACAGAACTCTAGATTTACAGAATTTTGATATACAGAATTCTGGATTTCCAGAATTTTGGTCATACAGAATTTTGTAATACAGAATAACGAGCCGTTCCCAAATTTGTATCCTAACTACTTTTCGATCGGAAAATTTTGCTTCTCTAATTTGACATTTATAAGACAGTAGTATCCGGGGTTAATTAAGCTTAGCTTAGCCTAGCTTAGCTTAACATTAAATCTGTTCGTTTCTCAAACTTTCCAAAACTACCAATTTCTACCAATTTTAGTCGAAAATTCTGTCAAAAATCATTTACAAAAAAAATTACTTAATTTTGTAGAAATTGGCAATTTTGAGAAGTAAACGAACAGTCCTACCTAATGTGTGTACTGTATTGCCATTTTAAATATCGATTTGGTAGCACTTTTTTCACAAACCAGAGATTTCAATTATGTTAGATATTGAATACATTTGTAATTGTTGTATTTAACCCTTTTAATTGAAAATGAAGTTTTTTTGAAGACTTTGTTTGAACTTTTTGATTTTTCAAGATAACAGAACATTTAATTTTTCAGAGGCAAAAAACAACATCCAAAACGTAAATCCACGTGCATTGATCCAATTCAAGAATACGATACTGATGATGAAAATAACAAGGATTGGTGGACAAAATATTTTTGGTCTTATGAAAAGCTCATTGATTCAAATAAGGAATTAACTAAACCAACTCTTATACAAGCTAGAGAAGAAAAACAACCTAAATTAAATGTAAAAAATTCAAAAATTGTAAATAAACTAAGTCCGAAACGTGGCAGAAAAGAACCTAAAGGAATACCAATGACAACTAATGAAACTGCAGTTTGTAAGGTGAGTATATACTACCAATAAAGATACACTGAACAAATTAAAACACTCACCGAAAGAGATGTAATAAATTAAAGTTTTAAATTTTTCGTTTGTCGATGTTGGAATTCATTGTTGTCTGTGTACAAGTGTTAAATAAGTCCATTTTTTTATGTTATTAATTTAATATACGTATAATTATTTTAGCCGGCATCAACTACCATACATTCGACTTCTGATTGCAATTTTGCGGTAATTATATACATAATTCAACTGTATACATAATATTACTACTATATACAACATTCCTCAAAACATCTTTCTTTTTAACAATTTTTTTTGTTTTGATATTTCTATACTACAGACAATAATACCTATTTCTTTGACACTTTCAGTTCCAAATTTTTTAAAAACTAAATCACTTTCAGATAGAAAACCGAAAAAAGTTTCTATTGATATTTCTATATACAGCACCATTCTTCAAGTTTAATTTAATAATTCTTTACAAACTTATTTTTAAATCTTTTTTTTTTAACATATTTGTCTCACTTTGATTTCTAATTAAATTATATGAGCAAGAAATTTAATATTAAGATCAATTTAAGGGGCCAGTTTTATAGTTTGATTAAGGGCCAGTTTCACAGTGAAGTAAGTGTCACTTAAGTGCTTATTATGGAAAACTAATTCCCAATTTCACAGTGTAAACTTATCGGAATAAGTGACACTTAAGTCTCCGATGTTGGCCACTTAAATTCCACTTACTCAGGTATTAAAACTGCGGCTAAAGTGCCAAAACGGGAAAATTAAGTGCCACCTTCTTTGTTAAGTGTGCACTCTGAAACTGGCCCTAAGTGTCATGACGTAAGTGACGAGGCTAAGCGTCATAAAATAGCACCATACAAAAATAAGAACAAATTTTTAAAATTTTCTTAAAATAAAATGTTGGCTTTATTTCATTCAAAAAATCGAAATAAGGCTTTATTATTGTTTCAACTTTTCTAATAGAAAAATCCTGACACTAATTGTTTATTTTACTATTTGAAAGTTCAATATCTAAAGATAAAAATAGATAATTAGAATAGTTTACGCATACATAGATAACGGGTCATTCATTTTGTGGTTTCAAGTTGGTAGCGCTGGCATTTGACACCTGTCAAACTCAGGTGTCATTTGAAGTATCATTTGAATAAACAACAACACAAAATGGATCGCTTAACAATCGGACAACGCATTAAAATTATTAAAACTTACTACAAAAGTGGTGATTCCAACGTAGCTACTTTTCGCGCATATTTCGATCAACATTTTCTTCAACGATGAGGGACATTTTTCACTCGGTGGGTATGTAAACAAACAAAATTGCCGCATATAAATATGAGACTCAGAAAACCCACAAGTGATCGAAGAGGTGCCGTTGCATCCAGACAAAGTGACTGTTTGGTGTGCTGTATGGCGTCATGGGTGTCAATGTGAGGTGTCATTGGTCCGTATTTCTTCGAAGATGCCAAAGGGCAAACAGTTACAATCAATTCTGAGCGATATGGTCGAATGATAACCGATGTTTTTGGCCGGTGATTGAAGATCATGGCTTGGACGATATGTGGTTCCAACAAGACGGGGCAATAAGCCACACAACACGACCAATTATGGCTTTATTGTGTGAGAAATTTCCTGGTCGCGTAATTTCACGTTTTGGAGACGTCAATTGGCCACAAAGATCATGCGATTTGACACCGTTAGATTTTTTTCTGTGAGGCTACGCAAAAGACCGTGTCTACGCGAATAATATGCGAAATCAAGACGCATTAAAAAACCAACATTACTCAAGTTATGGCTGAGATACCGCCCGAAATGTGCGAAAAAGTGGTTAGAAATTACCTCAGAACAATCGCATACCACGAATCTTCCCGCTAGGCAGCAATTTAAATGATATTGTTTTTCACACTTGATGGCAAAGTCCAAACTTTATAATGAAATAAAATTTTCATCAAAAAATGTATCGCTGTGTGTATTTTATTTAGCTTTACTTTCGAAACCGAAAAATGAATGACACTTTATAACTTAATTTAAAAACATAATTAAAGAATGAATTACTGGCTATAACATATTACTATAACATGATATTAGCCGTGTTTTTTTGGGATTCTAGGAAAGTAGAAATTCCCAAAAAATCCCGTCCGCAGTAGCCTACTCATTCGCAGTAGGATTCTACTTCTGCTTTTATTGGCAGTAATTCTACTGTGGATATTGTATTTGTAACTTGTGTAAAATCCTACTGTACTGTGAATAGCTTTCCCAAAAAAACACGACTGTTGTAAGTATTGCCGTTGTGTTTTTATATTCATTTTCTACTTTAAATATTTTTTTTTTTTTATTTGCCCCTCCCACCTAAAGGGGTGAGGAAATAGAGTGGGCCAATATCTTAAAATCATGTTCATATAATATACCAACAATACTAAATTATTGAAGTTTTTATCACAAAATGCACAATTTATTAACCAAGCCGCCACACTTTATATAGAAATAAAATCTTTAACTTTTTCGTTTGGTTTATTTCGAAAACCGTTATTTTTATGAAAAAAAGTATGTTAATGTTTTTTGTAGAAAATTTTCTAAGCTACAAATTAATATTTGACATTTTTTCTGTACAACTTACCATTTGGGAGTTATTTCCGAAAAAAAAAACATTTTAGGGGTCTTTAACCCCCCGTAAAATTGTTAGCGGTGCTCATATGATAGTTTTTTCAAAGCCAGAAATAGGGATACTCCCGCGAAACAAAGGTTGGATACCAGGTTGCATTTTTATCCTGTCAAATGTTTGTAAAGGCTCCAGTTCTGCATAAATACTTCGGGCAACAAAATGCACCAATTTTTTTTAAAAGCGTCATAGTAAAAACGTGTTCCTTTTTCGTACTTTATTGTCGTCAGTAAATCAGTAGTTAATTAGGTACTTTTGTATTTCATGCAAGTGTTATTGAGAACATTTTTGTTTGTGTGCATTTGGCTTTCGTGAATATTTAATATGGAAATTTTGACCAAATTTTAAATTTTATCATTTTTTTTGTTGTTGAATAAAATACAACCAAACATTTTTATTGTTGTTATTTCTTAATCTTGAAATACAAAGGGTTTACCTTAGCCAAGTTGTTAATGATGGGTTCAATAACTAGCCCTATCAATGTGAGATGAAGATAATCTTCATTTCACATTTTAATAAAAAATTAATAATAAATTAAGAAATTCTCTTGAATGGGATATTTAAAAATTCCACTTATTGGTTTAAAATCTAAAATTTAATTTATCTGAAACCAACGCATATCTTTTCTTTTCAAATCAGGAAAGATTTTTGTTTGTAGTTTAAAATCGGTTTTTGGCAGTTATCGTGATGTTTAAAAAGTTAAGCTTGGTGTGGTGAGCATTGTTTTCATCACCTGCTAAAATAAGAGTATTATCTACAAAAATTCAGAAGTGGGATCTTCAGTATTGTTATTCAGATGTCATCTTGACATTTGGTGGGGTTGATATCATTTGCACTCGAAAGTTAAATTTTTTTCTAATACCCTCCTGGAATTCGTTATATTTTTTCTCGCATTTTTAACTCTCTATAACTAAAAACCTTGCACAGAACTTAAAAAATAAATTATTTCCAGCTATACCAAATAACTATTTCTTTCAGATTTTCCCAAATGAATTGGAAGCTCAACTGGAATTCAATAATTTCCGTGAATGGCTTCATGCATTCCCACTTTTACGCGGCAAAAAGACCGGTGACTCAATGGAAGATGATAATCGAACTGTAGGTTTTTTCAAAGGAGCCATTAAAGTCTATAAGCTGCCATTGCCGAAAGGCATGGAATTACCAACAATATCATCACTTCCTGCCAATGACCCAATTCATGTTTTAGTAAGAGTTTATATTATCAAAGCAACTGATTTACATCCGATGGATTTGAATGGCAAAGCTGATCCTTATGTTGTTTTGCATCTTGGTGGGAAGAGAATTTCAGATAAGGAAAATTATGTTAGCAAACAATTGAATCCGATTTTTGGAAAATGTTTCGAAGTTGAAGCAACATTTCCCCAAGACTCAATGTTAACAGTGCAAATATTTGATTGGGATTTAGTTGGTTCGGATGATTTGATTGGAGAAACAAGAATCGATTTGGAAAATCGTTTCTACAGCAAACATCGAGCAACCTGTGGCCTTTCAATGAAATATGAAGAGTACGAATAAAATTGAATGGAATCTTTGATTTATTAATTCTGTTTCTTTACTTCCCAAAACTGCCAAATTTCATCAATTCTAGTCCAATTTTATTTTGTATATGGACTTTGGCAGAACATTTGGTAGAAATGGCAGTTTTGGGAAGTAAGGAAACAGACCCATTGCTACCAGCAATATAATTATGATTGTAACTTCTTTTCAGCACTGGCTACAACAGATGGAGGGATCCCATGAAACCAACACAGATTCTTTCGAAACTCTGCAAGGAGAATAAGCTAGATGTTCCGCATTATTTCCAAGATCGAGTAGCAATTGGCAAGTATTGTATGACATTCTCCGAGTTAGAAGTGATCGCTTGGAATGGACCAACGACTTGCAAGAATCGTGACGAACATCTAGCTCTTGGTGTGCTACATCGATGGAGTGAGATTCCAAAAATTGGATGCAAGGTAAATTTCTTCTTCCCATTTCTAAGATATTTACGTTCAAAATTTAATTCTTTAAGATTGTCCCCGAACACATTGAATCTCGACCTCTGTTCAATGTAGATAAACCGGGAATAGAACAAGGTAAACTTGAGATGTGGGTTGATATGTTCCCTATGGATATGCCACTTCCTGGTCCATCAGTTGACATTTCGCCAAGAAAACCAAAGGCCTACGAGCTTCGAATTGTCATATGGAATACTGATGATGTGGTTCTTGAAGATGATGCATTCTTTACCGGTGAAAAAATGTCCGATATTTATGTGAAAGGGTGAGCTCAATTTCTTTCTTCTTTATTCGAAGAAACTCATTCTAAGCTTTGATATTTGATATTGTAGATGGCTTAAAGGACCACAAGATATTCAAGCTACAGACATCCATTATCGTTCCCTCACGGGTGAGGGTAACTTTAATTGGCGCTTCATCTATCCATTTGAATATCTCGCAGCTGAAGAGAGAATTGTCTTATCAAGAAGGGAATCTTTGTTTAGTTGGGACGAAACAGAGGTTAAGATTCCAGCTCGTCTTGAGCTTCAAGTGTGGGATGCTGATCACTTCTCCGCAGATGATTTCTTAGGTAAGACTTTTGAAAAAAAAACTTTGAAAGACACTATATCAAGATATAATTTCTAACTTGCAATTTAAGGAGCCATTTCTTTTAATCTAACTCGTTTTCCTCGGGGAGCAAAATCCTCTAAGCTCTGCACCCTTGATATGCTCAAAACAGATGTTCCAACAATCAATATATTCAAACAGAAACGAGTTCGAGGCTGGTGGCCTTTCTTCATAAAGAAACAAAATGACGAAATGGAATTGACAGGTAAAGTCGAGGCTGAATTTCATTTGCTGAGCAAGGAAGAAGCCGAACAGAATCCTGCTGGATTTGGACGCAATGAGCCAGACCCTCTAGAGAAGCCAAAGTAAGCTAAGATTTTCCTTGTGAACTTAAGTCCACCCTTAATCCGATTTCTAACTTTATCTTTTCTAGCCGCCCAGATGCTTCGTTCATGTGGTTCCTGAACCCATTAAAATCGATCCGCTATATTGTTTGGCACAATTACAAATGGGCCATCCTAAAGACCCTTATAATTGCCGGTTTGGCGTTAATGTTACTATTATTCTTTTACTCCATACCTGGATACTCAGTCAAGCGAATGCTTGGTGCGTAAAAAAACACTACATACTCTTTGGAAATTGTTATGTATCACTCAATACAATCATAAAATGTTGTTGTTAAAAATAATAATAATAATATACAAAAATTTATTTATTCTACCTCTTCTATATAATATATTATTATTATTAAAAATATGTACAAACTGTAGAAAAATTTTGATTAATCTTTCCCTATCAACAAACAAAAATCAAGAAAAGAATTTATCTATTTTTCGACTTGACTAAATCTATATATATCTACATTATTTATTAATAAAAATACATAAATGTGTCTGTGAATTGTTAAATATTGATTAAAAGAAAATAATATAATTCTTTTTTTTTTTTTAATTAGCTATATACATATATCAAAATAAAATATAATATCATTCAACTTTAAGTGGTAATTGTTAATTATTTTTTTTTTTGTTAATCTCTTTTAGATGTGAAAATGTGTTATACTGTAGCTACTTTAAATGCAAAAACCTATTTAAATATTTACATAGAAACAAAAATTAAAATATTATACACTGCATTAAGATATCGTATAGTTTTTTTTTTTTTTCTTAAACAAATTTAAATGCTCAAAAATAATAAATAAATTATTTTATTCAAATAAAAAAAAAAACGTACCTAATTAAAAAGAAACTTAAGCTGAAATAAAAATAAAGTAACGAATTTAACGTGATACTAATTTGGTTTTTTTTAATCGTTTATTAGAATGGAATTTTTAACTAATTAACATCACTGATGAAATGATAAGATTCAAGCTGCTGGTTGTAAAGAAGGGACCAATTTTATACACCGAATTTCCTATGGAGTTCTGACTTATCCATTGTTGTCTTACGCAATGTGCGTTACATTTTAATACAAAGTCATAAGTCCACGCGACGATAATTCCATAATGGGCTTTTAACACCGACTGCGGTGTATACCTATTGATATAAAATGCACGACTGGGTCGCACGAACGCTACGCCACATTGGTTGTTGCCGCCCGGGTTCAGAGCCAATTTTTACCGCCCCTAACAATTTTTTTCATACCGTTTTAACATTTTTTTGTATAAAAATATTCGAAGTAAAATATAGCTATTTAACTAAATTTGTTATAATTCTATTTTTTTTTCAATAGATTTATTCTTTATTCATGTATTAAAATAATAGCATCCGATTGGGTGATGATTGCTTGAAAATAACACCTTTTTAAGAAATCTCTTTATTATTATTATAATAAAGTTTCCGCTTAAATAAGTCTCAGTTAAGATGAAGAAAAATAATATGAATTTTTATGTTTTGTGGACACTCAAATTATAAGCTTTTTAAATTCTCTGGAGTTTTGAAAAGCTCAATTTTGTAGGTCAAATAGTTTATTTTATATTCAAGTGTGCAGTAAAAAAAAGCCTGAAGTAAGTGGACGAAAATACGAAAACAATAGGGGTATTCCCGATTCGATGCAAACTGGTCATGTATCATTGCAAAAGTGCAAAGTTTTTTTTTTTACAATGGGGTTAGGGTATAGCAATTTTACACTTTTGCATTTTTGCAATGATACAAGACCAGCTGCATCGGATCGGGAATACCCCTAATATAATTCTCTTGATGTCAAAAATTGTATTGAAGGTTTTGTTGTATACATATTTTATTTGGGTTTGTCTCCAAGTTACGTTATATCAGAAAGTGATTAATCTTAATAAATAATTTAAAAAACTAATTTTATTTTGTTTTTTATTTTGATTTTTCTATTTTGAAAAACTTAATTTCACAGCTTAAATATAAATGTTATTGGCAACGCTTTTCGTAGTATCCCCCACACTAGGGGCGGACTGGGCCACCGCGCAACCGGGATTTTGCCCGGTGGGCCCCTGGGCGAGTAAAATATGCACAAAAGCTCCTGCAGTACTTTCTGTACTTTTAAAAGAAATTTTGTTCATAAAATTGGATTTCATAGGGGCCTTACAGTAAATATACAGCTTTTGTGGCCCCAATGGAAGTTCAGGAGGCCCACACGGCCCTATCAAGGGCCTCCACAATTACTATAAAGCTATAAAGCTATTGGTTCCCCACAACTGTATTGATAACCCTTGGAATCAATATTGATGCCCCACCGTACTCTTAGACATTTCAAACGAAACTTTAGTTAGGGTGGTTGGTACTAATATTGAGCTATTTTGGCCCCATTTATAACCTAAGGAGGCCCCCAAATTGCTCTATACGTTAACTATATTCTATAGATTTTGGAAATACTTTAAGTTAATTTAAAGGAAAACTTTCTCACAAAATTGAATAAGAGAGCTTCCAAAAGACGAGTAAAGAATAAAAATGAATTGGATGTTGCAGCGAAAAACTACAAATCTTTCGTGGAAATGTTTAATATCAACAAAAGTACAAAAAATCTCAAACGGCAGTTGATGATACATATTTCATGTCCGCAGAAAAAAAAATAAAAAAGTACAACAAGGATATTTCGATTGTTATGAGTATTTTCGAAGTTTTTGTAAAAGAAAGAAACATTAATTATACAATTTGCATTATTTCAGCAATGTTTTCAAAAATCAAGTTACATTTCTTTTTACTTTATACGAAGCTAAACAAAACTTTTTATGTTTAAGTCCTTTTTTCCTAACACAGACACAGAAGTTGACAAAGTTTGTAGCCCGATTCCCAAAATGTAAGCCAAATTTAGAATGATTTTTAGTAGGTAGTAGCCCGTGGCGTAATGGTTAGTGCGTATATAGGACTATTAAGCCTAGTACGCTGCTGATGCGAAACGAAAAATCCCATACAAAAATGATACAACGAAATCATAGACGGAAAATTTCGTTCTGCTTTTCGTTTTGCAGTACGCTGTTCGAAGAGCGAAATTTATAATTGTAGCAGATTATTTGGAAAAGTCTCCGCTCCTTTTTCGCACTGAATTAATTATACAGACTATTTATTGTGTGCGGAAAATGACATTTGTGTTTTTTTTTGTTTATCATTTTCTTACATCATGGGTTTCTCTGATTTTTTGCGTTTATGTTTGATTTTGTTTTTGGAATTGGTGAAACTCTCCAAGGATATTTTCCGTTGTGTTTTCGCAAGCGTTTCGTTATCTTTTTGGAGATCACAGAAAAATTTCTATTCGCATCAGCAGCGTACTAGGCTTGATCTCCAAAAAGACAACGAAACGCTTGCGGAAACACAACGGAAAATATCCTTGGATTCCTTGGGTTCACCGCTCGTGAACGCAAACTCTCCACTTTTTGTCATGGCTTCCCGAGCACGCTCACGGGTGAACAAAAATGCAAATTTGTATGATTCACAAGTATGTACTAGGCTTTAGGAGTGAACATAGAATAGATACAAAGTTTTTATCGTCGTTTTCGTAGATAATCTTTTTTCATTACTTCTACTCATTTTATTATTTTGTGGCCCTTTTTCTTAAAATCCCGGGAGGCCCTTTGGCTCCCAGTCCGCCCCTGCCCCACACCAACGCGAATTTTCGGTGGCGACGACGAAAACAACAATAACAACACGTGGTTGTCAATGAAAACAACACGTTGTTTTTATTGTTTTCGTCGTCGCCACCGAAAATTCGCGTGCGTTGGTGTGGGGGAAACTTTACTCCATCTTCGGGCGAACTACTACTAACACTTCGAAATGCGTCTAAAATAACATTTATATTTATGTTGGGAAATTAAGTTTTTCAAAATAAAAAAAAAAAAAATAAAAAACAAAATAAAATTAGTTTTTTAAATTTATTTATTAAGATTAATCACTTTCTGTTTTATTGTAGTTTTTTAAACGTCACAAAAATTTATTTTTTAGCTTTTATAGATCATTTTTGTTTGCATTTTAAGTTTAAAAATCACATTTCGGGTTAGCTAAAATAAAACGGAATTTGGCGGACAAAATCTAAAAAGATGAGATTTTCAAAAAAATTTGTTGCCAGAAATTGTAGCTTTTTAAAAGCTATATTTCTGCATCGAAGTCAAAATGTATAGTTCTAATGGTTTTTTTTATATTCAAGTTTTCAAATTAGATCGTAACGGGGCTGCCAAAATTTAAAAATTAATTAATTGATTTCTGGGAAAATCAAAATTTTGAAAATCTAATTTTTAAAAGATTTTTTTTTTCTTTTGAGATAAAGAGAAAATTAATTCTGGATTGTGAAATGTCATTTTTGATATTTCATTCAGGATTTACTATTTTGAATTTGTAAAGAGAGTACATATGTAAATTATGAAATTAAATTCAACCTACTTTATTTTATTTACTATTTTGGAATATAATTGTGTTATACACTGATGTATGTATCCAAATATACACAGTTGAAGAGTCGAATTTTAATGTCTTGTGTTCAATACAAGGAAAATTACGATTACTGGCCGCTCGCAAACTTTTTTATAATTTCTTTGGACTTGTATATCCACTTGAAGAAAAATGGATCCAAATGACGAATAAGAAAATATAAAAATCTTTACACTAACGTCCATTTTAATTAATATTTTGGAAAATTGCCGCTCTCTAGCAAAGTGCCCCTCGGTTAATTTGCAAAATTGCTGCCCGGGGCCTGTGTCCCCTTGCCCCTGCTACGCTACTGATTAACTTGATCTTATGTGCGATCACTCTATATATTATACATACACCATACATATATGTTTATCTGATTTTAAAAGAATAACCATCTGATTTCTTAGACAAATCTTTATGAGAAAAAAATTTAAAAATATTTTTTAAATTATTTTTTATACATAAAGTTTTTAAGAAAAATAATTGGTACGCAATTTCTTAGCATTTATTAATGTGGAGTTAAAAATATAATTTTGATAAAAAACTCATTTACCCATTTTCAAAATATCGAATTTAAAAAAAATAATTTTGAATTTTTTGTACAAATCGAAAATTAGTTTTTTGAAAATATTGATAAACTCTTGTGTAAAGAATTCCCTTAAAATCAGATAATGATATAAATAGTAGAAAACCAAACCACTTCCGGAAAAAAAGTTGAAATAGATTTGAAGAGAAAAGTGAAGTAGATTGAGAAAAATCGAAGTAGATTTTAAAATTAACTTTTTTTTATTTAAATCTATATTTAAAAAAAAAATTTATTAAATTAAATAATTTTTTAATTAAAAAAAAGAAAAGTAAAACCCTTAACTCTTCTGATTGGTTTATTTCAAAAACAATTATTTTTATGAAGAAATGTATGTGTATCTTTTTTGTAGAAAATTTTGCAGGCTTCAAATTAGTTTCTGACATTTTGTTTGTTCAACTTACCATTTGGGAATTATTCCAGAAAAACCGTTTTGGTAAAATTTTTGGCGGCGCTCATATCGATGGGGACTTTTTACTGTTTCTTAAGAACGCCATGAGGAGGCTATATACCAAAATCCAGCTTTCCCGCGATTATTTCCTAATTGGGCTGTTTTTATGCCTTTATTGACAGGACTATATAACTTATATTTTTGAAAATACATAAGCCAATTATTTATTTTTTCTGTGAGCTTAATATTTGGATATTTTGAAACATTTTCTTGTTTAATGAATTCTTTGCAGAGCATTCATAGAGCATAGTTCCGCAGTTTCGCAGAGGAGTTTGTTAGTGGTTTCATATTTGATAAAGTTCATTTCAGAGAACTTGAGCTCTGCTGCGGTGGAAAGGAGAAAAAAGAAGTAGGTAGATTTGGCTTTTTTTGTAAAATATAAGTAGGTTGAAACAGTGATTTTTTTAAATGAAATATAGATTTCAATATTTTGGGGATGGAGCAAAGTACTAGGAAGATTTTAAAAATGTTTGAAAAAAAGAAGTAGACTTACTTCAATTGAAGTGAAGTGGTACCACCGGTAGGTCGCATTGATATAAGCTCACATACAAATTTTCATCATAATCGCAGGAGTCGTTTTTGAATAAAATGAGTTAGTTTAGTTAGTTTTCGCATTATTGAAATTTCAAAAACAAAAATTTAATATTTTTTTTGTAAAATCAAAAAAAAATGAAAATTTTGGTAAACTTTAAAAAAAATCTCAATAAAAAATCGATCAAAATCAGTTGAACCGGTTTTGAGAAAATAGAAAATTAAAAAAATTGTTCTATGGGAAGACCATTTACACTTGTGCTCAAGTAATTAAGCCACAAAACGAACAAAAATATTTATTTCCAATAAAGCTCCACTCCATCTGAAAGAAAAATCATATACGAAGCCTTTAGAAGACACCAAACCATTATGAAAGTAACCCAGGCCTTTGGATTTTCTCGAGGTAAAGTAAGAAACGCGCTTGAATATTACCGAAAAAACCAAACCTTTGAGAATTTGCCCCGAAAAAAGTCGCGTAAAACGACTCCTGCTGAGGATAGGAAACTCACCAGGCTAAGTAAAGCGGACCCTTTTTTGACATCGGTACAAATAAGATCCCAAATGGAGACGGCACAAACCGTACGACGACGCCTTACAGAGAATAATTTAAATGGACGAATCCAAAAGTGTCGAAAAAAAATATTGCACGAAGACTACGGTTCGCAAGAGAACATCTTGGAAAGAGCCAAAAATTTTTGAATTTGGTCGTCTGGAGCGATGAATCGAAATTTAACGTTTTTGGAAATGATGGAAGACCATACGTTAGGCGTCCTCCATTAAAAGAATTGGACCCCAGATGCACAAAAAAAACCGTCAAGCATGGCGGCTCATCGGTTATGGTTTGGGGGTGCTTCACCTCATCTGGAGTTGGTCCTATCATACAGATTCATGGAAAAATGACAGGTGAAATGTATAAAGACATTTTGGCCAGTCATTTAAATAGGGATTACGCCGATGATTTGCCTTTAGCCTGATAATTTCAACAAGATAATGACCCGAAGCATTGTTCTCGGGTCGTCAAGTCCTGGTTTGAGTCTAACTCTATCAAAATTCTGGAGTGGCCTGCTCAAAGTCCCGATTTCAACCCAATAGAAAATCTATGGGGTATAATAAAGAGGGCAGTTGCGGCAAGAAAATCTATGAATAAGGCTTCTCTATGGGATATATAATCAAACAAGAGTGGAACAAAATAACCCCCTCCCAATGTGCAGCGCTAGTCGGTACAATGGGAACTAGATGTGCTGATGTAACAAGAGAGAAAGGATTTCCAACCAAATACTAAGTACACAGAAGGGAAAACGTATTCTAAAATTCAGAAAATACAATATAAATGATATTCATTATAGATGGCTTAATTATGTGTTCACTTGGCCTAATGCAATTCAACCAAATACGTGTGAAAGTTGTGCCTTAAATCAGAATTTTTTTAACAAATGCATTGTATTATGAAATAATAATATTAAACGTCTATTTCCTTTAAACAAGTTTACTAAGTTGCGTGGAAAGTTTCTTGATTTTAAACTAAATGCTTTGGTTTATTTTAGTGGCTTAATTATATTAGCACAAGTGTATAACCATTTTTCGGGAATTTTATTTCATAAAATTGTAGCCGATTTGTAAAAAAAAATGGCTGATTTTTTATTTTTTTTAAGTTGTCGTCACGTTTTTTAGAAAAATAAGATTTTCATTTTTTACTACGAACATTTTAACCATAATTTTTGGTCCTAAAAAACTGAAAAAAACGTGTCGGGGGAATGCCCAAAAAACTCTCAAACAGGGTTGCTGTTTAAGCGACTTTATTGCTATATCTATAGCGGAATTTTAACTCAATTAGCGACACAAATTTTTTCCATCTCTAGAATATTTCTATCTATTTTTTTTAACAATATATATGAGACAAGCATTTACGGAATAATAATTAAGACTAAAATTGCTTTAAAAAGCATAAATATCGATCTTTTAGTTACTGACCTGGCGTATAGTTTAGGTTTTCATGCCTAAGTAATGTAGATTTTGTTGTATATGAAAAAATTTATGATATTTTAAGATTTTGGAGGAAGTTTTTTTTATTTTAGCACAAAATTAAAATTTTGTTAAAATATAATTTTTTATATTGAGGTAACTTTGATAAACAGTTTTTTAGAGGCAACTTCTAGCGACTTTTTTATCAAACAAATTTACGGCAACTTTTCAATGTTGGCCTAGCGACATTCTATTTTTAGTGTCAGTAACAATGGTCCCTTCAGTTTTGCACAGAAAGTGGCTAAGTTCATTGAGGTTCCACTTGCTTTTGCGAAATCTGAAAAAAATTGACAATAAAAAAAACTCAACGTAAAATGAAAATTTAGTAAAACTTATTCCACTTTTCGTAAAAAAAAAAATATGTTCTTTATTTGTTTTGCTATCGTTTTGTCAATGTTACTATTTACAATGAGGTACTTAAGGACTTTCACTTAACAATGTTTATTAAACTAATATTTAAAATGAAAATAAAAAAAAAAACAATTAAATATAAAATACACATATCAACATAACAACAAAAATTATTTTGGTTTTTCTTTCAATTTTTTTAATATATGTGTTTCAAAAAAAAGTTTAAAGCCTCTTTTTATTGTGCTTTCACTTTACTTAAAAATAAAAATTAAATAAATAATAATTTATCTCGACTCTAGGTTATTTTCTTTTTTTTGGCACTTTACTGTTTTTGTTTTTTACCTTAACAAATAACTAATTGCGCACAGCGCAAATTTTTTACTAATAAAAATCATCTAATCTACAAATATGTATTTTCAGCAGCTTTAGCTGCCCGCAGCATTTTCATTTTTCTAGCTCCGGGATAAAAACTTCTCTTTGGCATTCTTAAGGCATCTTTACATATGCGAATTGTAAAATCTGGCATTAAACATGTGACAGTAGTTACAATGACTAGCAGCCATAATGGTATTGAGCACAAGAGTTTATTGTATGACCAATAAACGTCAGAATCATATCGTCTATAAAAATAAAATGGAATAACAATTAATTATAAATAAATCTTATATGCAAATCACAAAATTGAATATAACTTACAGATCAATGACATTATAGGCAATCGATGTTGTCACAAATAGTAAAATTGAACCCCATATTGTAACGATATACCAATAACTATAGTATTTCGACTCAAGCCACAATTTCAAATTCACCACTATCACCACAAGCTGAATTAGAAGAATTCCGAAGACTGAAGATTCAGCTGTTTGACCAACATTTAATAAAACATCATTTTTCGTGAAGAGCAAATAAGCAAAATAGAAAATTATGGCAGCATGATAAATTCCGCAAATAACCCAACGCACAAAGAATGGCCAATGAAGTTGTTTGTTGTTCGTATTACGAATATAAAGTTCCGGTTTGCTGAAATAGAAGAATAAAAATGATAAAAACTGAAATCACCTAATTTTATTTATATCATCAAACTCACCTCATCAATTCATTTTGTGTAAAAAGCTGTTCGGTCAGTGAAATAAAAAATATCGGTACCGATGTGTAGCCAACATTATAGAGAGTCATAAACCACGAATCATAAACAGGTTGCGAAGAAAACATATTGTGAAATTGGAAGAAGAACATAACTCCCATGAATAAGATGTTCTTGTAGAAGAAATATAGCACCAGTAGGGACAGTCTTGTTGTGTGATAATGACCATGCACTAGCATAAGCCTTTTGATCATATTAAACCTGGCTAGAGCAAAATCAGCACAACGTGCCGCTTGTCGACCTTCTTTGCCAATTATCCCAATACCAATGTGAGCTTCTTGAATCATCGAAACATCATTAGCACCATCGCCGATAGCTGCTGTATTGTAATTTTTACTTGAGGTCTTAATCAAAGACACTACTTCGCTCTTCTGCAATGGACTCAAACGACAACAGAGCACCGCTTGACAACGTATGCTGACATCACGAAATTTTTCCGGAAGTTCCTTCAGAGCCACTGTGAGACTTTTTCCATCGATTAATAGGGCACATGGTCTGCCTAACCCAAAGACAATCTCACGTTCCAGTGTTTGTAAGTGCATTTCTAGGTCTTCTTTGCGAGTACACTCAACAATGAAATATTTCATAGCCCCTGCAGGAATATGACCACAAGAGAGAGCAATATTCAAAGCAGTTTCAATTTTATCCCCGGTCAGGACCCAAATTTTGATACCAGCTTTTTGAAGAGACACTAATGTATCAGCAACGTCATCTTGCAAAGCATCTTCCACCGCAGTAGCACCAAGTAATTTAAGATCTACAAAAAGCAAAACAAAATAGTTTAGTACATGTTTTCAAAAATCTCATATTTTGAAAACCTACTGCGTTCAATTTTAGCATAACATTCTTCGCTCAATTGTTTTCGATTCTCCAACGATGTATTTGCTTCATTCAATTCGTTTACAAACTCTCTATATTCTTCCTCGGTTATTCGTTTTCTAGCAACAGCCAATGTTCGAAGACCGTTTTTGGCAAAGTCACTTATATGTTTATCAGTTAATTCTATTAGTCTAGATGATGAAGTTCCACACAGCGGGAAGATATAACTTTCAGCACCTTTTGTATAAATCCATATTGTGCCATTTTCATCCTTTACAATAACACTCATACGTTTGCGATCCGAAGTGAATTCTAGAACATGAAGTCTGTCAAACAACAAGTCTTTGATTTTGGCTCCAGCATATGATTTAGAATAGTCCACGTGTGGGGGACAAAATCGCACCTTCAGTTTTTCATTGTCGTCACCAAGATAAACAAGTCCCAGGTTGGCACAAGCCTCTACCAAAGCTTTCTCATCAGGGCTTGAAGCTTGATAGTCAAGAGTTCTAGAAAAGAAAGAAATTGTAATGAAAAAGTGATACAATACCTAATTAATTATTTTATTGGGGTTGATTCAGTTAATAAAGAGGGTGAGGGACTTCTTTTACCTTCCTGTCCATAACCTCTTCTTTAATAAAGAATACTATGGCTTCGATTGTTTCGATTTGAACTTACTCGACAAAGTGTTGAATCTCATCTTTCCTTCTAACCGATTCTTTTCTCAACAATGAAGGCTGTCGAGCTACAAAAGTTGGCATAGCATAAGACTCTCGAGATATTGTACTTGGTGTTCGTTTAAGTTCAACAATGCTCACTGTGTACAAAAGAAATAAAAGTCTAGATTGATTAATATAAAAATAAACAGATTTTCTTCTTCTTCTTCGACAAAAATACCTGGCTGATGAGTTAGATAAGCTCCTGGAGTTCCATGAGACTGTGTTCTACGATGTTGTACATTGTAATTTGATGTTTGATCAGGTATATCAATTTCTGAAATAGATCTTGTAAATGGCAAAGAATATGGTCGTTCAACAGTAACGCCTTGTGCAAAAGTCGGGTAATTTATTGAAGTTTCACAGAAATCATCATCAAAATTTTCTAAACTAACTCTTTGATTCGTTGGATAAATTTTTGTAGCTGGACGAGCAAATAGAGGACTTCTTTTGACAATATCTGGTCTTTTTCGTTTTTCTGGTTTCTTTGAATTATTTAACAATGGATTGACATCTGATAAAATACTATTACTATTACTGGTGGTTCCTTTTCCATTGGGGTTTGTAGATAGCGAGTTATCAATATCACTTTGTTGACTTGTATTGTGACTTTCTTCAGTTATATCTGAAATTGAGTACTTTTTCATTTTATTTCCATTGTCTTCTTCAGTTTTTAGCATGTCTCCTGCAACTTGAACGGTATGACAAATAACCAGACCTTGAAAGAAGTTCCTTTGTTCAGTCTAGAAAGATTCAATAGTTGTTTCGATCTTTTATAGGTACTTAATGTATAACGAAAATCCCATCAATGTAGTGTCTATATTTGGAGAAATTTCAAGAAATTCCAAACACAAACAACTCTTGATCGGCTTTATAGAGCTATAGGAAGCTACTTACATTAAACTTATTGATGTCTAATTGAACTCCACTGGTCTCCTCTTGCAGTTTAGTCTTTTTGTATATGAATTTCTTGCCATTTATTGAACATTGCTGAAATATCATCTCATTTTTTGTCAAAGTCCCAGTTTTATCAGAGAAGAGAATATTAATCTATGAAATTGAAAAAAAAATCAAGAGTAAGCTTATAAACTTCCTTTCTGAAATCTGTTTTATTCTTTTACCTGTCCAAGTTCTTCATTCAAGTTTGATGTATTAATAATACATGGTTGATCGGTAGGCTCATCATACAGCTCAATATCCCATTCCATAAAGAATGATCCGATAACTCGATGCATTTCTATCGTGACATATAGTGAAATCGGTATCAGATAGTTGAAGAGAATAAGAAAAGATAGATAATCCTGAAGAAATGCTTTCACATTATACGTATCAATAACTGGACCCAAATAAGTAGCTTTTGGGACTTCAAACATCTCAAAGTATCTATAATTAAAGAAATATCATACAATTTAATTTCATTCAAATTCTTCACCACCGCAGAACTCACCTTTTAAGAAAATACAAAAATGTCACAATAAAGACCATTCCAAGCAAGATGCACAATAAAAATCGATTTATATACGCCTCACTCGATGATGATTTATTTCTTGTCAATCGACTATTCAAAGCCAATTTTGTTGTCATTCCTGTGTAAATTGCACAACCAATCACACATTCGGTATTTTTAATTCTTGATCCACGCAACAGGACATTCTCAGCCGTCAATGGAAGAACTCTTGGTTGATTAATTGATATTGGATTCTCTAATTGTGACAATCTCATTTGATCCGGTAAATTGAGCTCAATTTTGCCATTAAAACTATAAAGATCAGTCTTGGGGTACTCGCATTCAATAATGCCAAGTTTGTGCATTTTATTTATTTCAACATAGGGTAGCTCACGTGGAGTTGTCAGGGTCTTAAGATTAGACTCACCATCAAGATTTGCTGTTGTAATAAAACATTTTCCATGAGGATCTGATGATTTGAGTAATACCAAATCACATGGTACATCACAATCTCGACTTAAAACAACTAAATCACCAGGTTCAACATGTTGACACTCAATATGAGTTTCTATGCCATCACGTATTACAGTAACTGGTGAACAATTGACAATGTTATCGGTTTTATAACGAAGGACGTCTTCATAACCTTGTTTGGCTGCTGTTACTGATATCACAAAAAATAATGGCAGGAGGGAAGTTAGTGGTGAGACGGGACTATCTAGAAAAAAAAGAAATAAGTAATTAACCTTTGGATATACCAATAAATTTTGTGTGATTTCTGTGCTATGTCACTAGTCTTTGATTTCTTTTAATCCATAGTCGTTGGGAAAAATATTTAATGTATTTTTAACTAAATTACTCTTAGATGAATAAGCTTATAGTTAACGCATGAAATTGCTCTTTATTTACTTACTTGCCTGAAAGATTTATGATTGATTTGAGTTTATTAATACATAATATATTTAAAGGGGCGGACTGGGACACCGGGCAACCGGGATTTTGCCCGGTGTGCCCCTGGCGAGCAATATATGCACAGAAGCTCTTGCAGTACTATCTTTACTTTAAAAAAAAAACTTTTTCATAAGATTGGATTTCATTGGGGCCTTACAGTAAATATACAGCTTTTGTGGCCCCAAAGGAATCTCAGGAGGCCCACACAGTCCTGTTAAGGGCCTCCACAATGAGTATAAAGCTGTTAGTTCCTCACAACTCTATTGATGTCCCGTGAAATAAATATTGAGCCCCCATCGTACTCTTAGACACTTTAAACGAAACTATAGTTGATGGTAGGTAATAAATATTGACCTTTGTAGCCCCATTGATAATCTAAGGAGGCCCCTAAATTGCTCTATAAGTTAACTATATTCTGTAGGTTTTTGAAATAATTTAAGTTATTTTAAAGGAAGGCTTTCTCACAAAATTGAATATGAGGAGCTTCAAAAAGAAGAGTAAAGAATAAAAATTAATTGGATGTTGCAGCGAAAAACTGCAAATCTCTCGTGGAAATGTTTAATATCAGCGAAAGAACTCAAACGGCGGTTGGTACATATTTCAGGGCTGCAGAAAAAAAAAATAAAAAAAACAACTACGATATTTCGATTGTTAAGAGTATTTTCGATGTTTCTGTAAAAAAAGAAAACATTCATTATAAAATTTTTCATTATTGCAGCAATGTATTCAAAAACATTTCTCTTTACTGCATACGAAGCTGAACATGACTTGTTATGTTAAAGACTTAAGTCCTTTTTTCCTATAACACAAATACGGAAGTTGAAAAAGTGTATAGCCCATTTCCCAAAATGTAAGCCAAATTTTAAATGATTTTTAGATAAGTTTGGTAGAAAAATAGTAGGTGTAATGGTTAGTTAGATTCCCAGCCTATTCCACTTTAAAAAACAGAAATTTTCTTGCGAGAAATTGGCAAATCCTCGAAAGAATGAAAAACTGCTTCTCGTCTTAGCCGCTTAGATTCGGCAGAAAATTGTAGGTCTATTCCATTATTTTGTGGCCCTTTTTCATAAAATCCCGGGAGGCCCTTTAACTCCCAGTCCGCCCCTGAATATTAGTGTTTAAGTAAGATTTAGAATTAGCTTGTATTTAGTCGAATAAATAAGAGTTTTTGCCCTATCAAAATTAAGGCTTAAAGCCTAAAGGAGTGTCCACAACAACATAGGAACCCTTCAGAAACATTTAAAAAATAAAATAAAACAAAACAAAATAAAATGTTCATTCTGTTCTAAATTGCGATAGAACTATTTTTTGAAATGTTTCCCATCCAAGATGGAGAAGTTTATGTGTTTCTCAACATTTAAGAACAGACATTTAATGCGGTACTCACTGAGCTCTTATAAGTTTATGAGGATCATAACTAAATAATATGTGTGCTTTTCACCAACTAATGACCAGCGTTAAGTTCGGGACTCTTTAGAGTCATATATTTATATATCGACTCCATTTTAACATCTTTTTGAAAATAATTGAAATTTGACACTTGTAAAAAATTGTGGACAATTTTTGTAACCCACAAGTACAATATATTAATTGAATATACTTATTATATGAGTTTGTTCCACACTTTTCTAAAACGCCATTTTTATGGTGCCATTTCAAGTATTCTGTGAAAGTTAACTTTTTTGATTTGTCACAAATATCTTAAATCATAATATTCAAATCCTTTACAAACTGCAGAAAGACTATTGTTTTAATTATTATATTGTGCTTTTTTCGGTTTGGATGGAGATTAATGTTTATTTACGTGACTGACAAATTTCTGTCAAAAAAAAACTGACAAAATTAATTTTTCTATTCCTTTGACAGTTTTGTGAAAGAAATAATATCAATTTGCCAGTCTTTTAAAACCAGCATAAGTACTAATTCTCACGTCACTATTGAAAATTTAGCTCTTGATATAAGATTTCTTAAGTTAATTTTTTTTTATGAAAAATGAGTTTTTTTTTAACATTTTTGTTTTAATTAATAAGTTCAAGTGATCTCAACTCCAAATATTGCGTTTCGCCCAGTTTTCTAATTTTCTTCACCTTCGTTATCATTTTTGTTTTGTATAAAAGAGAAGCCTCAAGTTAATTTTATTAAAATTAAAATTAAAGAGTTTATAAATATTGGTGTTTTATTTGAAGTTTATAGAGGTTTTTCACACATGAAATCCTTTTTTGACTTCTTTTGAAAATATTCAGAGGCAACACTATCACTCATAAACACGGTTGGCATTTGAAAATAAAGGCGATTATTTCCAAATTGGGACATAATTATTGACTGGGACTAATAATTAATCAGCAAAAAAATTAAATTCGATTTCCTTTTTTCATTTTGTAAAAAAATGACCAAATAGAATAAAAAATGACAATGCGACCAAGTGACAAAATAATGACCAAATTTCGTCACAAATTTTACCAAAGAGGCAACCGTGCCCATAAATATTTTTAGGTTTGGAAATGAGAGCGACTCTTCTATATTGTTTGAAAAAAAAATTGAGTGATTGGATACATTCAATGCATTACGTTTTAAATCTGAATTTTCAGAATTCTGAATTTTTAGAGCTTCTGATTGGCTAGCTGTCATAAAAAGTTAGATGACTTTTAGTGACTTCTAGTTACATTTCATCTGAATTTTCAGACAAAAAATTCTCATTCAATACTTATTTAAATGAACGAACTTTTTGTTTATTGTTGAGTGAATTTTTATATTAATGTTTGGAAAGTTTTCCTACAATTTTTTAGACTTGTGTTTTATATATTTTGTTTACTTCAAAAATGTCAAAATATAAATGACATTTGACGCCATTTGCAAAAATTATAGCATCTTCCGGTAGGGTGACAATTCTTTTTCGTCACTTTGTATGAAACAAAAAATGTATTGAAAGGGGTTTTTGCCGTTATTGAAAATCGAACCAGATCAAGCTTCCTTCAGAGCCATATGCATTACTCATTGCGCTACCGAAGTTTCTTTATTATGCCAATTTAGTATTTTTTTTTTATTATTTGGCAACTGCATTTGAATGAAGCAGCATATTCATTCTGTTTCTTTCTTTTTTCTTTTTGGAGAATTTATGAAAAACAAAGTCATTAATTCGTAATCATTTGTATCCATATCTTCAAGTTCAAAAATGAAATTAAAAAAAAAAGATTTCACAAATGTTTAATTGGCCGACAACACCAAAAGAAACTTTTAAAAAAACATTCCAAAAATGCAATGTTTCTTTAATATATAATATAATTACCAAAACATATGCGTATTTAATTTGTATTCTTCCAACTGTGATGCATATTTTAGCACTCATTTTTGTATTATTTATACCTTTGAAGATACTTATTAAAATTATAATAATTATTTCGTGAACAAAAATCTAATTCGAATGGATTAATTGAGGAGAGATATAAAAGCTTATAATATTTTCATATAAGAAACAATAATTAATCATGCACACGAAATGGTTACAACAATTAGTATCTGAGGAATCTTAACCCAAACTCAATGTTATATCTTATAATTGTCGTAATAAAAAATATACCTCGCCTTGTCAAATCAAAATAAATTCCTTATAATATTATTTATAACTCAAGTGTAATTTCCGAATGGTTGCATTGCCCTTGAACTTGCTCGTCACATTGATTTACAATCACAAATTCAAAATGAATAAATCATATATTTCGATTGTTGCACGTTTTCTTACTTCATATTTACATACAACGATTTCTATTCTTCTTTCTTACAAACGCCAATATACATACAATAGCAGGCAACAGGCAACAGCCACCTTCTATCTTCTATGCTAATTGATTGTGAGTTTCCACAAGCTCAGCTTGGCGGCAAAATGTCATTTTCTTTAATAATGACGCAACTTTTGTCTTTTTGATTACACAACGCGCGCTTTATACTATATTGTTGGCCTGGGTGGCCGGCGGTGGTGGGTGAATCAATGTTGCACTTGTTCCCAGAAATTAAATGTCAAACAATGCCATTTTTTTTAAGTGTTTAAGATAATAAAATATATTGTTGATGCACTTCTAGTACCTTCGTATGCAGCGCCGGACCAACGATATGTGCAAGATGTGCAAATGCAGAGGGCGCAAAATTCTGGGGGCGCATTACCAGGAGCAAGATTGTAATGTAATTGGCGTTAGGCAATAACGCCTAAATAGATTTGGAAATATCGCCCAAAGAAATTCTGAACTATTGTTGTTGTTTTTTTTTTTTGCTCGATTTGGGCGTTATTTTCAATTTTTTTAATTTTTTTTAAAGGAAGAGCGCCCAAAATACAAATTTTAAAAGTCAAAGAATTGAAAATATCGCCCAAACAAAAATCCAGAAAAACCTCAATGTTTATGCGCCGCGATTTTTTTAAAGATTATTTTATGATTGAAATTTCACTTTGGAAATATCGACCAAAATTTAGGAAAGAACGCCCAAATTTAAAAAAATGTTTGACCGCCCAAAATTGAAGAAATAACACCCAAATTTTATATTTGGCGATATTTCCAACTTAAGATTTCGAAAAATATAAATTTCGGCGATATTTCCATTTTTTTTTGGGCGATATTTCCAAATCGATTTGGGAGTTATTTCCTTTGGCGTTTTTGCCTAACACCAATGTAATCTGATCTGAGCGCAAACAAATTTGTACTACCATTTGCCGTGTGTATGTATGTGTGCACATATAAAAAGTTGCGCTTACAAATCTTGCACAGGGCGCAAGTTCGGCTGAGGCCGGCCCTGTACGTATGTACATATATGTATATACTATATCATATAGATATGCATGATTGTGGCTTCGTGCACGGCTCTAGATTTTATCGGTTTTTGTTGACAAGAAATCATAAAAACAACAAATCATGCGAGGCTTAACGGGGGAGTTATGAATGTGCCTTTGTTTTAATGACGGATCGTCTAAAAGTATTAAAAAGAAAGATAATTTCAATTACCTCGAATCAATAAATCAACACACTCTTGTATATATCTCACCAATTTATATCAATAGACTCGAGCACACCCGGGTACCCCCATTTTGTAGCTTTGAATCAATTAATTTTGTATACTTTTGTTTATTTCTTTTGTGTCGTCTAACCGAACGTGACACTAAGGAAGCCCCCAACAGCCCAACCTACATAACTAAAAGACTAAGAGACGACGGTGGAGACGCAACCGCGATATGAATTGAACTCGTCTAATAGTTAAATAAAAAAGAAAATAATATTTATGTTTGTATATATGAAACAATATGCACAAGTACATACATACATACATACATACATACATACATAAATATATTTTTTTTAACTTAACGCTCACTGCAATTAAATTAAATTTTTGTCCGATTCGATAATAGTTTTGACATTGAGTGCAAATTCCTGGTTCAATATCAACAGCTCGATTGATGGTTTGACTTAATGGGTGAACGCACCAGAATGACACTTTATTGTTTTAATTTTTATTCCGCTCTATTTAATTTAAAATTAAATTTTTATTTATGATTTGAAAACCCTGAAGCGAAATTGTATGAGATTCTTAGCTTAAGCCAGAGCTGTATTGACATATATGTATATTTCCTTTAGGACACTAAAAAATGTATATTTGCAATTCTTATCTTTCAAAAAAGTCGAAGAAGAAAAATAACACAGGCCTACAAAATAAAGAAAATTTTTTGGTGCCGCCATAAATGATATCATTTTTGTTTGTCCACTGTCATCTAAATACGAAAAACGGTATTTGCAAGTTAAAGCTACGTACAGTTTTTTTTTTTAGAAGAGCAGATGCTTAAATGATCCAAACTAGTTTTGTTATATTTGTGGTGAATTCACAGTGAAAAAAAGTCAAAAGTCTATTACAAAATGGAAGTAAATATGGTGCCGTTCCACTTGTTCATTCCACGAAAATAAAGGAGTATCAGTCTGTGTCTCTTGTTTTAGAATAACTGAAAAATCATGATCATCAGTGGGTTATATATGCGTGGAATTAAAAATGGTTAACTTTTTACAGGGACAACAAAGTGGCTTCACCAAATTTCCATGTTTCACATTTTTCAGTTGTCAATGGGGCAAACACGAAATTGACCACTGGATCAAGCAAGGTTGTCCTGTGAGGAATCTTCTATTGGCAAACACAGCGTCTTAAACTCGCCTCTATAAGTTTTGTGATAAAAAATAATTTTGCCTCCATTGCACATATAAAATTAGGATGAACGATACGTAAAAGCATTTGTTAAAACTGGCTTTTATTTTATTTATTTTTAAATTCTTAGTTTGAATACAGAAAAAGTTAAGGCTGGTATATTTGATGGACCACAAATAAGATTTTTGATAAAAGATGACAAATTCTTTCATTCAATGAATGATTTAGAATCTGCGATTTAGTGAACAATTTTTTCTGAAATCATAAGTCCGTAAATTACCAAGACTTAGTTCTGGGCTTTCTGGAAAAATTTAAAAGAATGAGTATTAAATTCAATACCTCCACAGTCATTCGGAAAAATTTTCCAAAAATCTTGACACATATATAGCGAGAAACAAAGAGAACGGTTTCACCAGCACTTAGAAGTCATAAAAGATAGGTATCAAGGCCGATGGGAAGATGTTATGATGGCTGATTACTGCTGGTGTATCCCGCGAGAATGTCTTAAGGACACTCATGAAAGAAAATCTCTAAAAAGAAGCTTTCTTCGTGTAGAATAACGCAACTAACTGTTAAAAAATCGCTAAATTTGTATTATTTGCACATAATGTTGTATCTCAAAAACTACATGTAGGATCTTAAAAGTAGGTATGCAGTTAGAACTAGGGTAACTAGTTAACATAGAAACAGTTTTCACTTTGGCGGCACCAAAAACACTGTAGGCCTGTGTAATCAAAACTTATGTTTTTTTTTTTTGTATATACCTAGTGAATTTGAATTTTACCCTACAGGATCATCCCAGGTTTTCTTGACAATCCCAAGAATTTGTCAAAAAAAAACTTGGTTTTTCGGTCTTCAAAAAACACACGAGGGCTGTAAATTGTATTATTGACATTCAAAACAAAAAACTAGGAGTTGTGTGCTCAATAATTATTAAAACATATAATTTGTTTTAAATAAGTTTTAAAAATGAATTAAAACAGTTTTAAGCGTTTACCTTTTCTATTTCTATTTATTATCCTTCAATTTTTCTTTTAATTTCTATTTCAAAAAACCTAGGTCTACTTCAAGGTGACCTAGGGTGAGTTCAGCTTTTTTCAAAAAACGCTTCCAAGCGATCCCAGGGCGACATCAGGGCTAAAAGAATAAACCTATACTAATTAATAAGTTATGAAAGGTCCGAAAAATGCAACATGATGGCCTTTGTTGTAAAAAAATCACATTGTGGTTTTAAAGCCAGCTTATAAGCAAAGTTTTAATCTGATATACAAAAAAAAGCAAATTAGCATTGCAGGGAGCCCTTGTTTTATGCCAAACTATTGGAGCAAAATCCGACTTTTTAAGTTTTCTCTCCCATTGATTGATCTTCTTTACAGCGTTAAAATGTTGTAATTAAGTTCTCTTCAAACTTACATGTATTATTTATTCCGCTCATTAACACGCCCACTTTTCTTATATTACTATTGAATCTTTATACTTGTATAACTTCGTCGGTTGAAAATTTAAAATAAAACTACAGTCGACTCTCCCTAAGTCGAATTTACACGGGATACCAAGATTTGTTCGAGTTAGAGAGAGTTTTGGAAAAATTCGAGTTATAGAGAGAAACATTTTTTTTTTGTTTTAAAAGTTTTATTTAATAAATAAAGTTAGATAGCTAAATGTATATAAAGCAACGAAATGTATATAAAAGCAACGAACAAAAGAAAAGTGTTACAATGTTTTTTTTTGTTTTTGCGTTGCAAATTTTTAAAAACTGTAACTTTTTATAGAAGTACCAGGGATATGAATAGAAAGAAACACGAAGAATTGACGATGATGGTACACGTGATGCTACACATTATATATTAAAGATTTCATGGTTCGTACTCAGACTATACCCAAATACGAATTCCGAAGGGGTAATATTTTTTTATTTATGGCCCCGGGCAAAATACAAAAACAAAAACTTCCAATTTAATGATTAGGTATTCTAGTCTCGTTGGATATAGTTCACACTAGATATTCGTCGCACGAAATCTATGTATGATAAACTGAACTTAACAAAAAATTGCGTATTGACAAAGACCCTCACTGGTCAACTGATAAGTCCAAGTGAGATCGCCGGGACCAAACGCCAAATTTTTGTAGGACTAAAGGCCGTTAAAAGCTGTTTTTTTTTAATTTTGTTTTGTGCTAAACAAAATTCGACTTAAGGGGTTAAAAAAGATGCCAAGAATCGAGAGAATGTGTTCGAGTTAGAGAGAGTTCGACTTAGAGGGAGTTCGACTTATAGAATGGTTTTTGTATGGAAAATTGAAGGTAATGATAAAACATGGCAAAAAAATTCGAGTTAGAGAGAAATTCGACTTGGAGAGAGTACGACTTAGTGGGAGTCGACTGTATCTTTAGTCAAAACCATTATATTTTTTTGAAATCCATCTACTTCTTTTATCTGATATTCTATTTTACTTTACACATCCCCCTAGTATGGTAAAAAATTTTAATTAAAATCTGCTGGGCTAATGCATGCCATGTGTAAGTTTTTTAAAAAATGGTTTGAGTGATTTTAAAAAAAATAAAAATAATCATCTTGAAAAAAAGAGGGTGTAAAAGGGTTTTTTCCATATCTAGAGAACCAAAAATAAAATTTTTCCTACATTTTTGAAGTAAATTAAATTCTCTACAACTTGGAAAAACATTCTAAATAAAATAGATATATGTATAATTAAAAATAGACGAAAGATTTTAAGAAAAATATAATTCAAGAGTTAACTTTTATTGATCGATTGCATTTTTTTTAAAAAACGTTTGGCTATTTTGAATAATAATTTTTTTTTATTTTTGATTTCTCGTCAAAAAGTACATATTATACAAAAAGTTTAGAGAGTTAAATTTTATACAAAAATATAGTAAAATTTACTTTCTGAGACTTATGGTTTTCAAGACATTTAGAAAATTCTTTTACACCCTCTTTTCCAAAATGGCGTGTAGGTTGGGTAGAGATAAGAAAAAATCGTATGGGGGGGAGGGGTCTATTCCCCCCAACGACTTAAAATAGAAAACAAAATTAAAATCAACGGCAACGGCAACGGCAACACTTCCAATGTCATGTAAGTGGTTTTTTTTTAACTAAAAATCCATCTTCAAAATTTCAATTTTTTTTTTAAATTTCAAGTCGATTTTTTTAGAAAATTGTCCCTGCCGCCTTAATAGTAGGAAATAACCCCCTCGCATACGCTTGTACAAGTGCATTAAGGGAGCCATTTTTAACAATACGAGATTTGACCCTTAAAAAATATTAAAAAAACAACTGTTATTTAACTTTATTAACCTTTATACTTTCCAAGCTCCAATAATATGGAAATTCTGTAAAAGTAAAACCAGTATTCAGGGATACGATTTTTTTTTTAGAATGCTCTTTTAATGATTGAAGTAAAAGAACAAGTTTGATCAAATGTCATTGATCAAATGTCAATGTCATCTTTTAATTTTGAGCAAAATGGTGCAGGATATCAATATTTTATTGCAGAAAATTTGTCTTACTATCATACAATATTCTAGGGTAAAAATTAAAAAAAAAAGCAAAAATCGATTATGGACAGGGTGATCAGAAACTTGGTTCGAAGTAGGAGCTTTTAGAAATTTCAAAAAAACAGCCGCTAATCGAAAACCGTTATGATTCGGAATGCACAAATTACTAAATTTGTTGAAGTCATTACCTGGCCTATTCCCAGTATACTGATTATGCGACACCCTTTATATAAAATTTTTAAGAAAAAAAATTGGTACGCAATTTTGTATAGCATTTATTAATGCGGGGTTAAAAAAAAATAATTAAAAATAATAAGTATTTTCAATATATCGAATTCTCAAAAAAATTATTTTGCAATGTTTTTCAAAATCAAAAAATAATTGTTTTTTTGAGAATTTTGATACGCAATATTGTTCTAAGTTATTAGAAGCTCTTGTGTAAAAATTCATAAAAATCGGTTCAACATATAATGAGATAGTCGAAAACTAAAAAAATGGTTCTATTGGAGATACCGTTATTAATCGATGGATACAAAATTTATTGCCATAATATTAATAGACCTATTATTAGCTCACAAAAAAACTTTAAGGAAAATCTTCGCAGTCGTTTTTGAAAAAAATTGAATTTAACTAACCGGGTTTTAAACACTTGTAGGTTTATAAGAATAATTTTTCTTTAAAATCTTCTAGATAATGTTAAAAAATCTCAGGGGTGAGAGGTGCTATTTATAACCATTTTTCGGAAATTTATTTTTATAAAATGGTAGTCATTTTGTAAAAAAATGATTTTTTTTAAGAAGGTTTTTTTAATAATACAAATTCTATATACCATTCTACTGAAATACATCAGCCAAGTAGAAGACTTAGCACTATTTTAATGGACTTTGTTGAATAATTGATTCAAAATAGCTTTTAACGGCCTTTAAGTCCTACAAAAATAATTATTTTTAAGTTGTGGGTATGTCTTTGAGAAAAACAAGATTTTTATTATTTGCTAAAAAAAAATTTTTGAGAAAGCTACCGCCATTTTTGGTATTACAAAAATTTAAAAAAAATGTGTGAGAAGAATGTCAAAAAAACCCTTGGTATACCAAATTTAAGGAAAATCGACCCACCCGTTTAGGCTGCATTCAAAAGGACAGACATATAATTGCGAGACCCACTTATTTCGACTTCGCTCTCATCGTCATGTTTGATCAAAATCTCATGTTCTATTTTTTTTACGAATCCATAATCCATATATCTCCCGTAATAGTACCTAGTTATAATAGTATAATCTATATAGGTACATATCGCAAGTAAAAACTATAATGTTTGTTTACTTGAGGTGGTGAAGTACTATTGAGTAGACTTTAATATATTATGTAGTACAGTGTACATAGCTACTTATACTCGTGCTCTCATGTGCGAGTACATAAATGAGATTTTTATAGAGAGATAGTTCAGTGCATTCTACTGAAAATGACACACGACTACTTAAGTATAAGTTGTATGGACGTTCTTTATATTCGTCACGCACCCAATATCTTTTTTTTTGTTTTTATGTATTTATATATGTTTTTTTTTTTTTTTGTTATTTAGTATATATTATATAATGTTTGACAAGTAGTTGTTTTTGTAGCTATCATTGCTTTGATGTCGTTATAGAAGTGTGTTCTATAGGCTTTATTCATATAAATATCTACTAACAAGTAACAGCACGCTTAATGATGACTGTGACAAATAATTGATATTTCCCAGTAACTAGAGGTGAAAAAACCCAAAGATTAGAGAATTAATGCTTGCATTTATCTTGATGTAACTTCTCATAGCGTATATAAGTTCAAGTTGAAAACTGAATACAATCATTATAGTTAGCATTGTAATAGGTAGTTGTTGTACGCAAAGAAGATTATATTTATCATAAATTAATACTATACTGTTACCATAAATTATAAAAAAATAAAAGATATTTCTTTATGTTTTTTTTTCGAAATTCTACTCACCGATAAGTAATGCAATAATTGACATGATTAAAAAATAAAAATTAGCAATACGTCGAAATTGCTCTAAAAGATTTTGTGGAAGGAATGTTATGATTGTGTATTTGGTGGATTTAATACGATTTGTTTCAAGTTTTTTGTTTTTCTTCTTTTTGAGACTTTCATCACCACCAATTTTGATCCTTAACCAATCGTTGATTGTGTTGACACGTGATCCCTGAAAAAAAAAGATAGATATAACAAATTTTATTATCAATTTCCTTATAATTTGCAATTTTGTTGTTGTTAATAAAATTGTTATAGTCAATTTCAAAATAATTCATAAGAAAAATGCGAAGCCTTTATAAAAATGATGAAGAACCTACATACAAAAAATTCAGTGTAAAAATTAATTGAAATGAGTATACCTACGTGCTAATGAGCTGTTTAAAGTTTAGAGTTTTTCCATCAACTTTATAACCAAACTTGTACTAAAAGATTTGAACATGTGGCACATTTTGGCATTGTGACGTTAACCGATTTCAATTCAATTTAAGAAACATTTTTTTTAATTGCTAACATTTATGAAGCAACAACCACGAGTACCCTACATCAATATCCAACCAACATATCATAACAGATGTTCACCATCCCACTGACATCCCAATACAGAATACAAACAATTCGATGAAATCAAAGTCATCACTCAAAATAATTATATTTATTTCATTGGCTTTATAGTTCACACTTTGTAGTATATAACAAGAAAACCGTAAGAATTTTCAAAAATTCGAATCATTGACAACCGGGAATGAACACCCTGACGACGATTAAGTCAACCGACTTTTAAATTAAATTTTTTGACATGTAATTTATATAGGTATCTATAATTTGTTAAACTTAAGATTTTCTTGTTTTCGAATTGAGATGCTAACAATGACAGCTGATGTCAACGAAAAGTTGAAATTTCAGCTACTTTTTGCGTTGTGTCTGGCGTGTGCGATACCCTTTGGCCTTGGGTTGCTTCTCATAAGAACGTGTGTAATGGGATGGGAAATGACATTTTTTGAATGTACTGAAAACTTCTTTAAAATTGTACTGAAATGAAGTCAAGTGTACTGAACATGTTTTTTTGTTGAATGAAAAAATTTTTTATATGTAACGAAAATATTTCATTCTTTAAAACATAAACAAAAAAATTCATAAATATACATAATGTACATACATAAATAAACAAAAACATGAAATATAAAGAAATAACTATTTTATAATGAAAAAAGGTGAAAAACGTAAAAAATTCAATCACTTTGACAGAAGTGAAAATTATTTATATAATTTATTTTTCAATTTAAAAGTTCTTCTATCAAAATGCTTGCATTTTTCACGTTATTTTTCAAAATATTTCCATTTATATCAAAATTATAGCAGGATGAATTCTTTAACAAGTTTTTTGTTGCCATCAAGGCAGAACACGTTTGAACTTGCATTTTGTTTCGAAATTTCGACTTTATAATATTCTGTTATGAAAAAGTTCGTTCAACATTTGCGGACGAATGGAGAACGGAAAGAACGGCTTGTGAAAGGAATTTTCGGTGAATTTTATATTAAATATTTGTGCGTTGGTTTTCAATTAATAATAACAAATAATTGAAGACATTAATACATTTAGTTTCAATTAACAAATAAGGTAAATAATTACTTTCTTCAGTGTATTTGTAACCCGTTCTCGGTGAAGTGAAATTTCAAAATGCAATAAAAGATAGTGGACACAATTTTCTCGACATTCAATTAATGTTTTACTTCAAAATTGCTACTGTCAAGTGTCATACAAGTACAGAAAAAAATTGATTCTTTTCGCTTTTTTTCAACGACAGAAAAAATTCGATTTTTTTCACATTTTTTTCAACGACAGAAAAAATTCGATTCTTTTTAGAAAAAAATCGATTCTTTTGTTGAAAGGAATTCGACATATTTTAAGATTTAGAAAATTTGCAAATTTAAAGAAAACAGGTTTCATAAAATTGTACTGAAATAAGGCAAATTGTACTTTTGTACTTGACCAAACTCAATTGTATCGAATTCGATACAATTGTACCAAATTTTCCATCCCTGGACTGTATCTAATCGAGCTGTCAGTTTTATATTTCAACGCAACACAAGCAACGGATTCTATGGGTCGACCACTTTAGAAGATTTCAATTTGTAATAACAGTGATGTGATAGCTTCCTTCAGGTTCCTTTTCGTGGTGCATTATTTTATTAGGATAATAAAACCTTTTTGGATCAACCCTACCGGATAAAATTGTTACTCCCTTCATTCTTTAGTGATTTGTGGGCTAAAACCACATGGCCCATTCCTAGCGTTACTCCCATCTTACTCTTTACATAAGCAGGGTGCTGCATGATCGCTTGTTTTCCCTCGGACCAGCCTTGGACTGGAATAAGATTCCTACTATTCCGGTTAATTCTCTTAATAATCTCTTGGACAGAGTTCTTGTAACTCATACTTTAGACGTTTTGCATTATAAAATACCTTAATATTATTAATTAGTTATTAATGAAATTTAAAGGTAGTTGAAACCTTATTTTGTTGAAATAAAGATGTATGTATATAGGTATGTATGTACAAAATTCAGATTAAATTTCTTTCGAGTTTTACTTGCTTTTTTGGAAATACCCTTAACTCCAACTAGTCTGATTCACAATATGAACGAGACATCAGAGTGACGACATCTCTTCGTAGTTGTTAGCTCTAAAATACCAGTTTCAAACAATGTGATATTGCACGATAAAGTATTTATCGTCGTCACGTCATAACTTCAAAGAAAACGTAACGACGAGCAATAAATATTATAATTAATTGTTTAAAATTAATAATAATAATTAAAAACAGCTGCGGAGAGATCACTTCACTTCCCCGAATGGATTATTCCACTACGAACCCCGAAAAAAAATGATTCACACAATCCGAATCTGAAAAAAAACCATAATCCCTGAGCACAATTACAGCTGTCAAATGATTGAGATCGTGAAAAAACCGTGTTTTTGATATTTTTTTATCTATTCAACGTTTTAGCATTTTTTCCCCAAAAATAGATTCAACATAAAAATAAATTAAAGTTATGAGTATAAAGTGGTTTCAAATGTATACTGAGGAGCAAATTTTAGTCCGCCTTTTTTTAAGTGGTGTGTTCTTTTCTTTTACTTCGCTGTTTTTTTTTTTAAAGCTCATAGTTTTGTTTGGAATTCCTTTGTAAATTTTGTACTGGCATGGCATTCAATTATTTTAAGAATATAAGATCCAGTTTCACAACTGAAGTAAGTGTCACTTAAGTGCCAAATATGCAAAACTAATGTCCAATTTCCCAGTGTAAACATATCGGAATAAGTGACACTTAAGTCGCCCAAATTGGCCGCTTAATTGCCACTTACTCAGACATTAAAACTGCGCTTTAAGTGGCATTTATTTTGTTAAGTGTGCGCTTTGAAACTGGTTCTAAGAATTTTTAACAAAATAAAATCTAATTAATTAATTTGCGTTTTGCAAATTTAAGAATAATTTGTAAAAAAAACTTTTTTTTAACTGAAATACAATCGTTTTTCACTTGGCCACGAGGAGAATCAGTTGTCGTAGAAATGGACAACATATTTCCGTTTCAGTTGAAAATATTGATAGCAAATTCCCCGAATTTCGAAATTCATATTTTATATTACGAAATAGAATTTGTGATATAGAGCTGATTCTATAATATGTATGTTTTTAAGGTTTTTATAAAAATCTTATTTTTCTCAGAAAAAGCTTCACATAACTTTAAAAAAAAATCATTTTTAGATAAACGGTTCGCTTTATACCGAATCATCGGCCGACTTCGGGTCGGAGCTATTGGAGCGACATGGTTATGACTTCCGTTTGCACATGCATACGACTGACGGCAGCCGTTCTTGTACGGTGACTGTCTTGATTGTGATTTGTGTATTTAATTTTTCGGTATCCATTTTAACATTAGAAATGTTTAAGCGGACCTACTAACAATGTGAAAAAATCAACAGAATTTCAAAAAAGTGTAACGCCGAGTAGAGAAAGAGGGCGAAACGACACATTTGCTACGTAGTTTATGATAGTTAAACGTAGTTAAATGTAGTTAATGAAACAAATTAAGTTTGTTCGTGTACTTTTCGGACTAAATCTGGCAAACTGTCAAATTTGGAGGAG
This sequence comes from Epistrophe grossulariae, assembly GCA_929447395.1. NCBI lineage: Eukaryota > Metazoa > Arthropoda > Insecta > Diptera > Syrphidae > Epistrophe > Epistrophe grossulariae. The sequence continues at coordinate 30,800,634 of OV839568.1, read as the reverse complement.
TGGGGTGAAATTCTCTCAAAAAGAAGCGAAACTGTCCGAGAATACAAAATATTTGCCAGTTTTTAAACGTCAACAAAAAGTGCAAATAAAGTAAACAAAGCGACATTATTGAAATTTCCAATATAATTTCATATTCTTTATTAAATTTGATAATGAACAAACTAAAATAACATTGTAAATATTTACAACTGAAAAATACACACTAAACAGGAACATCACATATTTTTTTTTTAGTAATCCCAAATTCTATGAAGAAATTATAACTAAATTAGACAGAATTTAAAAAAAACACTGAATTAAAGTACACTCCACAAAATAAGTTTCTTAAATTACCTAAATATTTTATTTATTAATTTTTTTATCAAAAAGTTGAAAAACGTATAAAATTCAATCACTTTGACAGAAGTGAAAATTATTTATATAATTTATTTTTCAATTTAAAAGTTCTTCTATCAAAATGCTTGCATTTTTCACGTTATTTTTCAAAATATTTCCATTTATATCAAAATTATAGCAGGATGAATTCTTTAACAAGTTTTTGTTGCCATCAAGGCAGAACACGTTTGAACTTGCATTTTGTTTCGAAATTTCGACTTTATAATATTCTGTTATGAAAAAGTTCGTTCAACATTTGCGGCCGAATGGAGAACGGAAAGAACGGCTTGTGAAAGGAATTTTCGGTGAATTTTATATTAAATATTTGTGCGTTGGTTTTCAATTAATAATAACAAATAATTGAAGACATTAATACATTTAGTTTCAATTAACAAATAAGGTAAATAATTACTTTCTTCAGTGTATTTGTAACCCGTTCTCGGTGAAGTGAAATTTCAAAATGCAATAAAAGATAGTGGACACAATTTTCTCGACATTCAATTAATGTTTTACTTCAAAATTGCTACTGTCAAGTGTCATACAAGTACAGAAAAAAATTGATTCTTTTCGCTTTTTTTCAACGACAGAAAAAATTCGATTTTTTTCACATTTTTTTCAACGACAGAAAAAATTCGATTCTTTTTAGAAAAAAATCGATTCTTTTGTTGAAAGGAATTCGACATATTTTAAGATTTAGAAAATTTGCAAATTTAAAGAAAACAGGTTTCATAAAATTGTACTGAAATAAGGCAAATTGTACTTTTGTACTTGACCAAACTCAATTGTATCGAATTCGATACAATTGTACCAAATTTTCCATCCCTGGACTGTATCTAATCGAGCTGTCAGTTTTATATTTCAACGCAACACAAGCAACGGATTCTATGGGTCGACCACTTTAGAAGATTTCAATTTGTAATAACAGTGATGTGATAGCTTCCTTCAGGTTCCTTTTCGTGGTGCATTATTTTATTAGGATAATAAAACCTTTTTGGATCAACCCTACCGGATAAAATTGTTACTCCCTTCATTCTTTAGTGATTTGTGGGCTAAAACCACATGGCCCATTCCTAGCGTTACTCCCATCTTACTCTTTACATAAGCAGGGTGCTGCATGATCGCTTGTTTTCCCTCGGACCAGCCTTGGACTGGAATAAGATTCCTACTATTCCGGTTAATTCTCTTAATAATCTCTTGGACAGAGTTCTTGTAACTCATACTTTAGACGTTTTGCATTATAAAATACCTTAATATTATTAATTAGTTATTAATGAAATTTAAAGGTAGTTGAAACCTTATTTTGTTGAAATAAAGATGTATGTATATAGGTATGTATGTACAAAATTCAGATTAAATTTCTTTCGAGTTTTACTTGCTTTTTTGGAAATACCCTTAACTCCAACTAGTCTGATTCACAATATGAACGAGACATCAGAGTGACGACATCTCTTCGTAGTTGTTAGCTCTAAAATACCAGTTTCAAACAATGTGATATTGCACGATAAAGTATTTATCGTCGTCACGTCATAACTTCAAAGAAAACGTAACGACGAGCAATAAATATTATAATTAATTGTTTAAAATTAATAATAATAATTAAAAACAGCTGCGGAGAGATCACTTCACTTCCCCGAATGGATTATTCCACTACGAACCCCGAAAAAAAATGATTCACACAATCCGAATCTGAAAAAAAACCATAATCCCTGAGCACAATTACAGCTGTCAAATGATTGAGATCGTGAAAAAACCGTGTTTTTGATATTTTTTTATCTATTCAACGTTTTAGCATTTTTTCCCCAAAAATAGATTCAACATAAAAATAAATTAAAGTTATGAGCATAAAGTGGTTTCAAATGTATACTGAGGAGCAAATTTTAGTCCGCCTTTTTTTAAGTGGTGTGTTCTTTTCTTTTACTTCGCTGTTTTTTTTTTTAAAGCTCATAGTTTTGTTTGGAATTCCTTTGTAAATTTTGTACTGGCATGGCATTCAATTATTTTAAGAATATAAGATCCAGTTTCACAACTGAAGTAAGTGTCACTTAAGTGCCAAATATGCAAAACTAATGTCCAATTTCCCAGTGTAAACATATCGGAATAAGTGACACTTAAGTCGCCCAAATTGGCCGCTTAATTGCCACTTACTCAGACATTAAAACTGCGCTTTAAGTGGCATTTATTTTGTTAAGTGTGCGCTTTGAAACTGGTTCTAAGAATTTTTAACAAAATAAAATCTAATTAATTAATTTGCGTTTTGCAAATTTAAGAATAATTTGTAAAAAAAACTTTTTTTTAACTGAAATACAATCGTTTTTCACTTGGCCACGAGGAGAATCAGTTGTCGTAGAAATGGACAACATATTTCCGTTTCAGTTGAAAATATTGATAGCAAATTCCCCGAATTTCGAAATTCATATTTTATATTACGAAATAGAATTTGTGATATAGAGCTGATTCTATAATATGTATGTTTTTAAGGTTTTTATAAAAATCTTATTTTTCTCAGAAAAAGCTTCACATAACTTTAAAAAAAAATCATTTTTAGATAAACGGTTCGCTTTATACCGAATCATCGGCCGACTTCGGGTCGGAGCTATTGGAGCGACATGGTTATGACTTCCGTTTGCACATGCATACGACTGACGGCAGCCGTTCTTGTACGGTGACTGTCTTGATTGTGATTTGTGTATTTAATTTTTCGGTATCCATTTTAACATTAGAAATGTTCAAGCGGACCTACTAACAATGTGAAAAAATCAACAGAATTTCAAAAAAGTGTAACGCCGAGTAGAGAAAGAGGGCGAAACGACACATTTGCTACGTAGTTTATGATAGTTAAACGTAGTTAAATGTAGTTAATGAAACAAATTAAGTTTGTTCGTGTACTTTTCGGACTAAATCTGGCAAACTGTCAAATTTGGAGGAGTGGGGTGAAATTCTCTCAAAAAGAAGCGAAACTGTCCGAGAATACAAAATATTTGCCAGTTTTTAAACGTCAACAAAAAGTGCAAATAAAGTAAACAAAGCGACATTATTGAAATTTCCAATATAATTTCATATTCTTTATTAAATTTGATAATGAACAAACTAAAATAACATTGTAAATATTTACAACTGAAAAATACACACTAAACAGGAACATCACATATTTTTTTTTTAGTAATCCCAAATTCTATGAAGAAATTATAACTAAATTAGACAGAATTTAAAAAAAACACTGAATTAAAGTACACTCCACAAAATAAGTTTCTTAAATTACCTAAATATTTTATTTATTAATTTTTTTATCAAAAAGTTCACTTAATTTACCAAGAATTCTACCAAGATAAAAAAAAGTAAACAACAGCCATTTTGTATTTTTTTTGTTGTTCTTTGTCCTTCAGACTGGCTTCTGACAGAAAATAGAACTAACCAGTTTCTGCCCGAAGAAATTTCTCGGGTAAAAACTGGCAAGAAGGGGAAATTTTTTTTCTCTCATGAGCGCTCTCTCCTGCCAGAAACTACCCAAAATTTGCGTACGCGAACGCCCTCGGACTAAATCTGGTAGACAATGGTAGTTTTGGGTAGTTTCTGGTGCACGCGAACGGACTTACTGTAGCAAACTTAGTTTTAAATATTAAATGATCGGTCAGTTTTAACTTTAAAGCTTGAATTTTGATTTAAAATGTTCAAATTTTTATTGAAATTTTATTATTTCTCTAAATTTACTTTGTATGTATATGAAAATGTAACAATTTGTAGAAAATAAGACGTGTTTATTAAATTAACTACGCGTAGTTAATGATGTAGAAAATGTATTGTAGTTAATTCGGCCAACCATGTTCGTAGGCTTTCCAGATTTTTATGTATGTGAAGAAGAGCAAATTTAAAAAAGAATTTATTCAAAGTTTTGAAATACATACATAAATGCTTTTTTCATTTCTAATTTGTACCTCAACTATGCTGGAATGGCAAATTGGATAAATTTGTTTGTTGTAGGTATGTTTCACTGCAAAAGTCACCGGCAAACGGACGATAAATCCAAACAATTTTGGATTCGTCGGTTGATAAAAATACCACATTTTTCTTAAACCTATCCGATCCTATAAAAATATTATACGATGTTAAAAATGAAGCTGGAATCACCACTATATAATTACAAATACATACATACATACATATACCTTACCTATTTATATTTATTTCATTTGCATTCACATAAAAAATAATAAGAATTCTTAGAATTTGATATCAAAATGTTGTGCAATTTTCAACAACTTCATTCTCGATCACTATGCATGGCAAAATGTTAAATAACAAGACTTATACCTGCACTTTGAAAACCAGTTTCATGAAGACCCAAGTAAAATATACTGCGATGTAAATAATATACTGGAATTGGCAATTGTACAGGAAACCCGTTTTTGCTCAAAGTAGCTACATATATATTTTTATTAAAGAACTTAAAGTTATATCAACTAACTAAAAAGGTATAATCAGTGGATATAGATTCTTGGGAATTCCCAAATCAACACTTTCAACAGGGTCGTTAAAAATATAGCGCAAAGAGAAATTTAATGTGAAAGATGGGTATGATTTTTTATTTAAAAGATTCATATAAAATTAAATAAATTAAAACAATTTGTTATTTTTTTTTTGTTCCATTTTTACTAACCTCTTAATTTTACAAATACAAAAAAAATCAACAAAAATAGTTTTTTTGATAAATTCTCACTTCTGACAAGAGTAGAGCTATATAGGGAAAAAAAAGAAATTCTTACCCAATTGCTTGGAGTTTTTTTGTATTGTTTATCAGAGGCATAATTCTAGCGCTATATCTTCAAAATTATTGATGAAAAATCACCTCCCAAACCCAACTCCTAGAACCCAGACCATACAAATCACTTTCTACTTCAATATACAAATGTCTGCCTGCTCAGTAATTTTCTTCTTCTTTCAAGATCATACCGCTACTCTATCAACAACAGCTAATGAACTCCAATAAAAATTTCAAGCTTATAACTTAAATTTAATGTGCCTGACCTTGTCCACCAGGTAACATGAAGAATAGTCTTTGATCAATCGAAAGAAAAATTCCAAACAAAAATAAATTTTACAACAAAATGACTCACATCTTTAAGTTGATAAACTTTAGATTTAAACGCGGCCGTCGCCGCCGGATGTTTCATGTGTTAGCTTTATACATATAAAACTTGTTGTAGAGTTTAACACTCTTTGATAGTTTCGCTATCGTTGGTCTTTATTATATGTTTCTCGCGACATTAAAGTTGTGAAAAACTGAAATAATTGCACTAATTTTCACAAATCACAGTTCGAGTTACACTGAATTGAACCAAGAAAATTGTATAATTTTTTTGTTAACTTAAAATCAAAGTGCACGTGCACTTAAAAACAAAACTAAATTCTTCGCGATCGATAGGTATAAACAAATTTATAAAAAAAAAATACAAACTAGCTTAAACAAACTCATAACGATGACTAAAGAAACAGTCAAAGAAATTCAATGGTGAAACTCCAGCAGCAAAACCAACTCAACTCAACTCAAATCTCTGCAACAACAAATAAAATGTAAATCCCAACAATTCAAGCTTATTCCAATGAGTGTTGACGTTGAGATGTTTAAGTCGAGACTCGAGATCCGATCGTTAATAAATTTTAATGTTTATATTATATGTAAAAATTGTTGGGATTTTTGTAAAAATAAAATATCTAGGTACATAAGATAAGTAAAAGCAAAATTTAAATATGTAAAATATAACACCCGGTGACACTTATGTAAATAAAATTCTGATTTATTTACAAATTCCCTTATTCATTAATATTCATAACAATAATTAAAAAATGAGCTTTATAGTTGTTTTAAGTCTTTACAATGCAAACGTGTGGCTGAGCGCATTGGAGCGAGAACGTGAATAATAAAGTTTTAAATTACACATTAGATGATTGGTATCTTTTTAAATGTTAGTTATTGAGTTTTTGGTGCAAAATTGAAGTCACATAAGGTTTTTGAAATTTATTTAAAAGATAAACCGCCATTTCGTAGGATTTTAGAAGTAATTTAAGTAGAATTTTAAACCAATTATTCTTCCATTAACCAAGGCCGCTTGATTTGAAACTACAAAGAAAGCAATTACTGCTAAGGGCCTGTTCGTGTTCATCTATATAAGGGCCCGTTGTAAGTTGTAATGAACACACTTTGGCACTTCGGTAAAATTTATTATCAAACTGAAAAAAAATTGTTAAGGACGTTTTCATTTCAATTCATTCGACACATAAGTAGTGTTTTTGTTGATAGTTTTAGATCCACACGGTGTTCGAAAATCACTAAATGTTGGGTATAATACCTACCAAAATATTTTTTTTTATATTTGAAAATACAAATTATTCTGGCAATACCTTTTTGAGTTGTATAAGATTGACAATTGGGTAACAGGCGATGGCGCTTAGAACCAACTTTTGACGTTCTCTTTCCATAAAAGTCAAATTTATCAAAACGTGTGAACGCATCCCCAACAAAAAGAGGGAATTTTTTTGTACAGTCTTAAAGCCCTTCCACACTATCCCACTGAGTATTAACACATGTCAAAAAAGTGTGAAACAAATCATGTATAATAGTGTGGAAACAAAATATGATAATCCCAGCCTACACGATTTGACATGTGTTAATACATGAGAATTTTTAGAAATGGTTCTAATTCTGTCACACATTTCATCACATTTTTATTGAGATTAAATTAAACTGTTGTGTGTGGTCAAAAAATGAAAAGAAATTTCTCTCTCACAAATTTGGCAGTAGCATGGAATTCTTTTCCACTTTGTATTAATACTCAGTGGGATAGTGAGGAAGGGCTTTTACGTATAAACCCATTCCTAAAGCTAAGTACACACGATTGTCAGATCTTACAATATTGTCAGATCTGTCAGTGAAAAAAAACTGTTCCAAATGTCTTACAATCGTCTGAACACACAATTTTGTCTGACAATATTGCCAGAAACGTCATTGTCAGACGACAATCTGACAATAAATTGTCAGGTAAATTTTAACTAAAGCGGGCATATGCGAATGATAGAAAAGCAAAAAATTAAGTATTTGATACTGGAGGAAAATCTTGATGAATAATATTTTTTAAACTTATTAGAACCCTTTGGGTAACAAAATTTCATTAACATCGATTCAACAAATAATGATATTACCAAAAACCAAAAAAATGGTCTTATGGGAGATACCGTTATATTAATTGATGGATACAAAATTTATTTCAATAATATCGTAGATTGTACTGATATTAACCCACATAAAAATTTTAATCAAAATCGAAATAGTCGTTTTTGAGAGAAATGAGATTTTCCTTACCGGTTCTTAAACACTTGTATGCGGAAGGTACCGATATTTTTGGTTATAGGAATAATTTTTTATCTAAAATCTGCTAGATAATGTTTAAAAACTGCTGGATGCCAAATTTAATAAAAAACAACAGTCTTTTTTGAAATTTTTAAGTTCTCAAAAAAATTTAAAAAACAATGCTTATTAAATTTTTTGAAACATTCTCCATAAAAATAGAAAAATGATCAAAATCAGTTGAACAGTTTTTGAGAAAATCAAAAATAAAAAAAAAAAGTTTCTTTAGGAGGTACCATTTATAACCAATTTTCGGAAATTTTTTTTATAAAATAACAAACAAAAAATTTTTGGTTAAAAAGTTAAAAAAACGTGTCGGGGGAATGCCCAAAAAACGCTAGGTACCAAGTTTAAAGAAAATCAACCCACCCATTTAAGATGTATGTCGTCGTAATGCTTGATTTTTTTACCAATTTATAACTCGCCATCCCAGTGGGAAATTTCTAAAAATTCAATGGTGAATATCTTGCTTCTTCCTTGAGGAAAGGGAGCAGCACCCGCTTCCTTTGTGCGGAATACATCGAGGATTTTAACATGGGCATGCCATTGGCGGGGTGCACATGCAAAAATCTCGATGAAAATTTCACAACTAAATCACTACTTCCTTGGAAGTTGCTTATTCACCAGTTGGACTGAGGACTCCGGTGAAAAATATGATGAATATTCAGCGAAGAAATACTTAAACAAAAGTAACTTGCTTATTCATCAGATCATTAATTTTTGATGAAAAATATGATGAAAATTCTTTTATGAAATCGCTAAATAATTTGGACTGGTTTTTTACTACCTCAATTTAATAGAACAAAACAAAATTTTTCTGAACGCTTTTACTTCTTTTTTATTTTTCACCTCCACCAAATTTTCATCACGAAAATGACATTTGAATTTCTGATATGTCAGAACCCTTTTTGGAATTTTTAAATCCGCTTGAGTGCAATTTTTTTGTCACTTATCCGGACTCCGCTTTAGTGAAATTTTTTTTCACTTAAGCGGGGTTCGTTTAAGTGAAAAACCCGCTTAAGTGAAAGAAAGACTATGACATTTTGCAGTTTCTCTTAAGCGGGTTTTACTGTACTTAGTTATTGATCAGATTAATATTTATAATTTTCAATGAAAATTATGATGAAAATTTAGTAGTGAAATCAATAGGGAATTGGGAGTTGCTTAATCGCTAAATATTTCATTCATAAATTAGAAAATACTTCTCCTTAGTTGGAACGATTGAATATAATTTAATTAAAAGGTGAAGTGACCTAAACTCCAAAATGCGTCTCTACGACGCAAATTATGGTAAATTTTTACCGACTCTTATAAAAACCAAAGCATGAACATAGGTACTATGAATTTTATTTTTCTAAGTGAATTTTTTAAATTATACACTTTTACTGCTCAGTTCGTGATAAATGTCTGATAAAAGGATACATTACTTTTCTTCACAGAAATCCTCATATTGATCGCGTCAGGTAAAGGAAAGGGTAGTTTTTATTCTTTTCTTGCTCAGGGAAAAAACAAGCAAAAAAAGAGAGCGTCGTGGGAGAATTATTTTTTCTTCTCTCTCTAAGTATACTAAGCAGACGAGTGGATCTAGACAACGAACTGATGAACTGATGCATTACTTTTCAACGATTGAATCATAGCATAATTGTACCCACTAAAATAGAATCTTATAATTCCGCATTGAACTCACTTGAATTTTGTGTACCAGGTAAAAGAAGGGAGTGTTTCGACATTTTGTCCATGTACAAAGCAGACAATGTGTTTAAAACCATGAACTGATGAAACTATGCATTACTTTACAGTAACTAAATCAGTGCTTGGTGTTTCTTCGAAGAAGTGGCATTTGAATTCAATGTTGAATTCAGCTAAATTTTTCAGTGAGCATGAAATTTCCTACTGGGATATAGTGCCTTACCTACCTATGTATGTATGTATGTATGTAGGTATATATCACAAGTAAAAATTAATGATTGAATTTTGTCCTACCCACAAGTGAAAAGTGATAAAGAATACAAAAAAAACTTCAAAATTTATATTGCTTTAAGGCCGTTATCCACCTGAGTACAGCCTTGATACTATCGCTTCTTTAAGTAGGTATCAGAGCATAACAAGCATGAAATTTTGCTACTATACCTAATTTGGTAATTGGAAGCAAATAAAGGCCAAACCTTTAAATATTTCAGGTCATGAACCGAGAAAATGAAAGTTTTCTCATTAAAGTCAAATTAAATTTGAATATTCATATAGTAAAAATTTTTGTTTATTATGTTCTTTAGTATTTTTTTGTTTTTATAATTTATTTACTTAGGTACTTGTATATGGTGAACCGGTAGGTACACATAGACAATCACTACTCAGTCTTTGTTTTGATATTGACACAGAAGGTTAATCTTATAATTTGAGATTAAAAAATGTGTATAAGTGAAAATAGTTTAGCGTTATAATTTTATGTTACAGATTTTTTTAATGAATCACTTTGTATCCTAAATGACGAAGGATATTACTAACCGTGATCTTATAAAAACAGGAAGAGATGAAAGAATATAAATCTTCATGGATAATTAATTGAGCTTACCGTTGAAGGTATAAGACGAAAGAAGGTATCTTAAAGCAACCTCTTGGGACTTAATTTCATATACGATTCATCTCAAAGGTTAATCTAAGTTCATAAAGATACATATACATACACGCAGAAAAATAATTACTAACCGAGAGCGTTTTTCGGTGGGTTTGAAAAAAATGTGTTAAAAAGGTTAAAAATTACAGAGTTCACTATGTCAATTCTAACGTATAGTCGACTCGATTAAAATAAATTGTTAAAAATAAAAACCTAAAAAGGTTATAGAATTCGCAATTTTAAAAATCGTTTATGTTAAACGAGTAGCTTGATTAAATCAAATAATTATATACGTATTTAGTTAATTTCACACATCTCTGAGTAGATTGGTTACTATGACCGATTTAGTATTTCTCATTAACTAATTTAATTGGTTATTGAAACCGAACAAACTAACCTAGAAATATAAGAAGGTTTTTTTAATAATACAAATTCTATATACTTTTCTACTGAAATACATCAGCCAAGTAGAAGACTTAGCACTATTTTAATGGACTTTGTTGAATTATTGATTCAAAATAGCTTTTAACGGCCTTTAAGTCCTACAAAAATTGGCGTTTCGTCCCGGCGATCTCACTTGGACTCATCAGTTGACTATAGTGAGGGCCTTTGTCAATACGCAATTTTTGCTAAGTTCAGTTCATCTTACATAGATTTCTTGACTCAATAATTCAACAAAGTCCATTAAAATAGTGCTAAGTCTTCTACTTGGCTGATGTATTTCAGTAGAAAAATATATAGAATTTGTATTATTAAAAAAAACCTTCTTATATAACTAGCCAGGCCCTAGGCTAAAAACAAAAACAAAAACTTCCAATTTAATGATTAGGAATTCTAGTCTTGTTGGATATAGTTCACACTAGGTATTCGTCAAGAAATCTATGTAAGATGAACTGAACTTAGCAAAAATTGCATATTAACCTAGAAATAGTTTAATAAAAATTAGTAAACTTTAACCGAATCAGTGTGCAGATTCAAATAATTTTGTTTAATGGAGTTGACTCGTATAAATTGACCTGGTGAGTTTGTAGGCTGTATATTAACAATGTTTGTTATTTAACTTAACGGAGTTTTACGTTGTTTTTAACCGGTCATTTTTTCTGCGTGTATAGTATGTAGTTAATTTTTGTATGAAGAACATGAAATAAAACTTGGTTTACATACATCGACGGTTAGAGTGCAGAACTTGGTAAGTTGTTGTTGCATGTTCATTTAGTATGTCAACAAAAACCTGTCAAATTTTGTATATGGCGATCTATAATCAAATTTTTTTTTATTCTGTCTTTTTCTGTAAAATGACCAGAACAACATTAGGTGTGTTTTATTCATTGCTGCATAGCCAGTACAGCACAAGTCTGAATAAAACGATTACTCACCCCAAACGTTCATTTCAATAATTCAAAATTCTATCGCCAGCACAGCCATCTTTTTTTGACTTCTTTTTCGCCAGCAATCAATTTTTTTTTTGTCAAGGGATTTTGCTGCGCTGCTGGCTATGCGGCTATGAATAAAACACACATATTGTTATGTTGAAATTACCAAAAGGTGGCTCTGATTTTTCTGATTTGTTTTTACCAATATTTTATATTTTTGTTAAATTTTTTGACTAACAAGGTCCTGCTCAGTGCTCTTTAACCTTCGATATATTATGTGGTATGTGTCAAAAAGGGACCCGAAATGTTTAATTGAAAAGGTCCACGTAAATGATTTTTTCAAAATAATTTGATTTTTTTTAAGTTGCGACAAGACAATCCACATATTTACTAGTTTGAAAAAAAAAAATATCAACCACTTTGTTTGAATCATTTCATCGATTTTCGCAATGAAATAAATTATTGTGGGTGTCAATGCCGCAGGGGATATGGGTACTACTTGAATGTTAACTTAGCTTAGTATGGGTTCGAGCCCCACTCTAGAGAGCATTATCTTCTAAAATACCTCCAATTTGAAGTATCTATGGTATAGCGTCCATGATTTAATGAGATAATAAGCAACTTATTTTGTACCAACAAAAATTCCTCTAACCTAAAATATTCTTTATGGTTAGTAGGTACAACTGTTATTTTTATTTATATTTTAAAAAATTAATTTAAAAAACCTATCGAAGAATGTCAAAAAGACGCTACGCATTAATTTTAAAGAATTCTGATCTTGTCCTTCTAATTTTTCAAAGTATCTGATCATTAGTTTCAAAGTTTCAGAAACTAAATCGCAATAAGTTTTATGCTTTTTATTAAACTACAGTCTCATTGAACTAATAAAATTTAAAAGAGTTTATTTACACACGACTGAAAGGCAATAATTACAAATTTACGTTTGTCCACAGAAATATCGAATACATTGCCAAAATAACTGACTTCAAATTTCCATCAAGTGGATATTGATATACGATAATGGAAGTATACACTTTGTTATATACCTACCTATAGGTCTCCTATGCACTAAAATCTAAGCTCAAGTGTAAAAATTATATTATGTTCTCGTTATACGTGCCCAAATAGTCTGATATGCTCTTCGAATGTCTCGTAAGTATGATCATAAAAAAAAAACATTTAATTAAAAACACTTAAGTGGCAAAAAATAATCTCAAGAGTCAATTTTTCTGTTTAAAAAGTGACCCTTAAAAAATATTTATTTTTTATTCTTGTCTTCTGTCTAGCAAACTAGACTTGAGTTGATACAGTGCTGTTCAAAAAAAAATTTTGATCAGATCTTTCAAATTCCTTTCGGTTGAGAGTTGTTGGCAAATTTTTTAGAACTTTGTTGTTTTATTGCTATATTTATATCGTCGGTTTATTGAGAAAAGTCATTAAGTAACATTTTATTAAATTTCATAGAATGGAATTTCAAACTTTTGAATTTTGATTAGTTTAAAAAATATATACTGTAGCAATTTAACTATATTATTCTTGACATTTTAAAAGTTTTGTGTTATTTGTATCCCTTTCATGAGTTATTGCATATTGCAATATTATCAAATCTCACAACTTTACATTTTTAGATTTCAATCCATCAAAAGTATACTTAGTGTCTTTTTACAATGAGCAATAAAATAAATAAATATACAGTCGACTTCATTCAACAGATATGGCAATTTGTCAAAAACAAAAATCACTCAAACGGTAGACTTTAATAACAGGCAAAATATTTTTTTTATTTATAAAATATAAACTTCACTAGCTATAAGATTATTAATGTCTTAATGTGTAAGCATTTTATAAAAAATAAATCTAAATCTAAATCTAAATCTAAATCTAAATCTAAATATAAATATAAAATAAAATTCAACTTAATTTTTATATAAGTAATCTAAACTTTTGAGAAATATCAGAGACAAGAAAATTTTATGAAAATTTAAAAAAAATTTCTTCCAAAACTGAAAAACTTTTTTCAGTTACTGCTTCTTTTTTGCAAATGAGGTAAGACTTTTTTGATAAGACGAGTAATGATATTGGCTAATGCAAAGCAATAGCAATTTTTCGGTTTGAGTAAACCTTTTTTTTTTTTTTTTCAAAAATCGATGAAAAAATCTTTATTTCCAACACTTGTATTAGCAATATACTATATTAACAATATATTAATAAAAAATGATTAATTCACAAATCAACTAAAATGTTGATCAAAAACTAATTCACGAATTCAAATATTTAATAATATTTTGTGACCAATTCCAGTACAATTTTTTTTTTATATGAGCTTTAACCGAACTTTGGGCGAAAATCTATTACATTCAACAAGAACTACACTATTGTCAAAAAGTATTATTTAGTCTACACCACATACACTTTCTCCCAAAATCTAAATTTTTCCAGGCATTCTTCTACATTTTGAGCTATGTTAATAACATAAATGTACATATAAGTCACTACTCACTACCGTTTTTTTCTTTTCATCTCTAGTCGTTAGCAAAAGTATCATACATATGTATTTCAAATTTATAAATAAGCTTATTAAAATGAATGAACTTTAATTTTGTCTTAGTCGCCCTTGAGTTCACTGCAATTAAAGTTAATTCATGTTTCATTTCAATTTATTAATATAAGTATAGGTGTTAATATTAAGTGCATTAAATTTTCTAATGTTTGACAAAAATCAGCTTAACAGTAATATAATTATTTTACACAGCACTGTTTATCGGTATAATTGTATTAGATCATTTGTAATCAGATATATACACATAAACATAGGGATACAAATCATAATAATTTTGTTTTCTTTTTTTTTCTACCTATAGGGGAAAAGAACTCGAAGCGTGGTCGGATAAAAATAGAATAAAAAACATCTTGCAATATAACTCTGGACTTAACAATGATGCGTGTATCGCGCCGAATCATTGCACCAACAGCTTGTGTTATACAAGTAAAATTGATATGAAATAAATTTATGAAATCATTCAATCCACTTGAAGGCCAATGCCAATATTGTAGAATTTAGATATTCACAGAATTTTGTCTTCTTTGTTTTTATTTCTGAAAAAACATAACACTTTATTAAAAAAGAATCACGATAAATAAGTTGATATGACGTCTGTTTCACTGATAAAATATTAAATTTATTTAAGTACTAAAAACGTGGTCAAGCTAATGATATCTTCATAATGAAGTGATATTTGTGTTGATTGCATACACGAAATCATATCGTAGTGCAAATGAACGCAAAGTGACGTTATATACCCATAAGACTTTACAGTTTACACCTAGGTTAATGTCTAAAAACAAGTGGAACTTATTCTTTAGTAAAAAAGAAAGAAAGTACCAAAGAAGAATTAAATAAAAAAACGGTTTAAAAACCAATAACGATACGAGACATACTAAATGTCGTTAGAAAGGTATTAACATTTTTCATAGCAGCTAACCATGTAGTCTTATAGGTTTCCATATAGAAACA
This sequence comes from Epistrophe grossulariae, assembly GCA_929447395.1. Lineage (NCBI taxonomy): Eukaryota > Metazoa > Arthropoda > Insecta > Diptera > Syrphidae > Epistrophe > Epistrophe grossulariae. The sequence goes on along the minus strand of OV839568.1, from coordinate 30,785,359 downwards.
TTGAACAAAAGAGATTAAAGCTATTTGTGCAGAATGTGTTTCTTAAGAAAATAGTATCAAAATCTCAATTTTAACTAAAAGTAGATTTTACTGCTTTACATATTTAGCCAACGAAAAAAGAAATTTAAAGACCCGTGTTTGCAACATTTTCGATTAAAACTTTTTTTTTGGCTAGGTGAATTTTTGAACAATATGTATAAATTTTTTTATCAATTTTTGTTGGTTCCTTATTTCACGCTAATTTTTATTTTCATTTAAAATAACATCTAGACCGGAGGAATTTCTAATTTTTTTTTTTTAATCAAAACTATACACCCAGCAAAAATTGCTTATGGTCTTAAAACGAATTATAAGATTTTGTTAAAATTTTAATTCCACCGCTAAGGGTCACCCAACGCAGAATAAAAACTTACGATTTCTTGATTTTACTGTGTTTTTAATTTTTACTTGCGATACATAGGTACATACTATATGGCAACTTATGTATTCGTAAAAGAATCGAACTCGAGATTTTGATCAAAGTTGACATAACGATTATAGCGAATTCGAAAAAGTGGGTCTCGCAAGTTTGTTCGTCTGTTTGTCCATTCGGCTGCAGCCTAAACAGGTGGATCGAATTTCTTTAAACTTAGTCTTTTGGGCCCCCGGTTAATTTTTTCATTTTTTTAGGGCCAAAAATAACAGTAGCTGCCGCATAATTTTTTTTTTACAAAAAATGAAAATCTTATTTTTCTCAAAACTTAAAAAAAATTAGGTAATATTTTTTTTATAAAAGGCTACCATTTAATAAAAAAAATTTGAAAACTGGTTATAAATGGTACCTCCCATAGAACCATTTTTTAATTTTCATTTCCTCAAAAATATGTAGGTATAATTCAAATTTTTTTGTGGAGAATATTTCAGAAAATTTGAAAACTATGGACTCTTTTATGGAGATTTCTTTTTTTAATAATCGTTGGCTTGTAAAAATCTCAAAATATGGCTTCTTTTGAGATTTTTAATGGTTTAATTTTGGGTTCTATTGATTGGATCATTAAATTTTTGTATAAGATTTGGATTGGATTAAAGGTTCCCCCACACCAACGCGAATTTTTCGTGGCGACGACGAAAACAATAATAAAAATATGTTGTGTTCATTGACAACCACGTGTTGTTATTATTGTTTTCCTCGTCACTGCACGAAAGATTCGCGTTGATTCGGGACACCTTGTATAGTTTGCTCCTGATGCGAAACGAAAATCCCATTCAAAAATGATTATACGAAATCATATTAAACGAAACATTTTGCTCTGCTCTTTGTTCTGCAATACGCTGCAGGTTAAGAAAAGTTGCTAAGTAGTAGATTATTCGAAGAAGTCTCCACTTTTGTTTTGCGCACTGAATTAATTCCACAGACTATTTATTTTGCAAGGAAAAAAGACATTTCAGTTTTATTCGTATTTGTTTTTATTGATTCTTTTCCTACAGCAAGGCTTTCTGCGATTTTTTGAGTTCAAGTCACGATATTTTTCCGTTGTATTTTCGAAAGCATTTCTTTATGTTGTTTGGAGATCACAGACAAATTTCGTTTCCAATCAGCAGCGTTCTATAATTTATCATTGTTATAATCTTATGTAATAGTTTTGTACTAGATTTTTAATGTATAAGAAGATTGAGGTCTTTAAGCTTAAGCAAAATAACAGAGCATCATTTCTTATTTGTATTATGTATATTAATTTTATTTTAACCTCCCTAAATCTACCATCTAAATTGCGACATAATTCGGCCTGAATCCCTGAAACGATTGGGTCTAGGAAAAAAAGTTTTAAGATCTTTTTGTGCAAAATGTTATATAAATGTCATTTTTACTTAAATTGCGAGTTATGTTAAAAAAAACTCTACCTCTTATACCTCCCTTACAAGAAAACCTATGAGTAAAATTTAGAATATAGTTTTCTGGACATTTAAAATAAATGTTTTCACAAAAATTCAGCTACTTCGAATTTTGTTTCCTAATTTTAATGTGTAAATAATTAAATCTCGGTTTGATAACAGTGTGCAAGCACGTTTAAAGTAGAAATTAAGCACGTTCCTCTACAATTATTCTTGTAGTAATTTTTTCCCAGAAGTAGGTAGGTACTCTGGCATATCGAAAAATCTTTGTTAAAAAGTTTCATCTCCGAGGTGCATATAGTTAATTCTTTATTTGAAGGCTTTTCAATCGTGAGTTGCAGGCCTATATGCTACAAACGTACATCCACACAGAATAAACTCCCCAGCAAAAGCTTTTAAAACACAAAGACCTCCAATCACTTTGAAGAAATAAAACCTATGGGATTTTATTGTTTGTTGTAAAGTTGTACCAAATAATAAGCTTATTTTGTAATATAAAGTTTGTTAATTATTTTCCAAAAAATAATTGTTTCCAAAAACCATTATCCTGCAAGTATCTTAATCAAACGTCAGCGGTGGGCCCTGACCCTGCGAGGCGAATAAAGATCATTTTTAAATGTATAACTGTTAGAAATTGTCATTTCATTAGTCACTTCCGTATTCCTATTAAAAAAAAAGTGTGAGTGCCGGAACTCACGGTTAAGATGTGTAAACATAAGTAACGTAACGTGAATCACAATCTCAATCACGATCACAAGATACATTACGGTTTTATTTACCCTACCGCCAGTATAGATGTTTACACATCAAAAATGGAAGTGACTAAAAAAATTCCATTTTATATAACAATTTTGTTTGTTAAGCGGCCCTGCGGCTGAGCAATCAGGTAGATTATTGCCAATGTAAAGAATTTATTGAATTTTTTAAATTTCAAAAAAAAATATTTTTTTAAATCAAAATCTTGAAAACGGCTTAATTTGAGTTTCATGAGTGTTTTGGTGTATATTAATACTTCAAATTAGCATACAGTTTTTTTTTTGTTTAAATGTTAGACAAATTTAAAAATTTGTAACATACAACTAAAAATTTACACAAACAAATTTTCATCAAAATCGTTTAAGACGTTTCCAAAGTACCTACATACATAAGCTTTTATAAACATTTCTGTGGAAGGTATAGCGTTATTTTTGGAGCTGCCAGAGAGGCAGAATTAACAAATCGCAAGTAAAACATTACAGAAAATTGCTATTACAGCATTTAACGGTCACACGTAATGTAAATCACATTTATTAAGGAAGTCAAAACCTAACAAAAACTAAAAGCTTATGGCCATAAACAAACCTACCTTCCGTCTTGGCCATGAAACTCTTGTATTTTTGTGTTCGATATCAACCGAAGTTACATCTGGCTGCAAATTCCACAATGGTATACCATAACCAGCGGTATTGACTCTGCGATATCCACTCAAGTGATCATGTCGTCCAATAAAATTCATATTTGCACATCAATCGTCGTCACCTTCGCACTTAAACTGTTTACTCTATAACACTTTAATGTAATTTTTACAATCTGACATTGGAATTCACTATGAATTTTTTTTTTCTACACTAGTTTCAAACTAAAAGAATTATTTTTTGTTTTGTAAAAAATGCCGAAAAGAATTATTTTAATTTCCGCAAAAAATTTTAATTTATTAACCCGCACCGTATTGGGCATTTGTCGATGTACTGATGAAAGATGATGAAGTACTGAATTTACTTACACGAAAGAACAATTTTCTTGGGGATTTATCTAAGGACGATCGCACTTAAAAAGCTTTGAATCGTTGAAAAGCCAATTGATCAACTCTTAAATAGTATAGCGTAACCATGGCTATATTTGGTGCAAACAACACTGACTGATAACAAAACTTTGAACTTTTTAAAAATATTTACACAAACAGTTCACACATTTTTGGGGAGTAACAAGCCCTGTTATAGAGGTCATTTCCCACCTGCTCATCAGCATGATCAGTGCGATCGTATACAAATTTATAATATCGCACATCTCACCAACAGAAAAGCTGTTAATAAATGGCTTGCGAATTTCATTTGTGGTTTTAATTATCACATCTATGTACATACATATATATACTCGTATATATATGTACCTAAATCAGCGTCACTTTAAGCACTATGCACTCATGAATAAATTTCAAAATTAAATCAATGCATTTTATTTTGGAACCGACTCGACACGTTGCGTTGCGCGCCATTAATTGCTAAAGGTGATTTTGTTAATTTGCTGATCTCAGAATATCACAATATTGCATACTCGAGTGGGAGTCCAAAATGCCAAACCCCACCACTGGAACTGAATCAAAACAATACTTCTTTTTCTCACGTTCACTATTTTCGATGTTATATAAGCACGATGTGAAGCTATGCATCGCCGAATCTGAACTGTATAGAAGCAAATAAAATAATGTTTATGAAGTTGAAGATCATTTGGTTTTCTTTTTTGAGTGTATTTTTCTGAATTAAAAAAAAAATACACGCTTGAAACCGACTACAGCTCATAGGGTATTTTTGCTTTATAAGTTTTGACTGAAACGCATAGAATTTCAATTAATTCAATCGAGTTCTGGGGAAATCAATCAGGAAACAAAGAGGCTTGACCCACACTGGAAACTTCGCATTGATGGTGATTTTGGAAGCTATATAGAAACCCGATGTTATTCATTTATTCGAAAATAAGTAATAAAGAGTCTTCGAAAACCTAATTAGGTGTTCCTTTTCAATACGCAAACTGTCAGTTTATTTCTATTTTAAATTCTTACCAATTCTCATTAAGTCGTTAATTACTCGTTACTAAACTTCCTGGGACAAAATCGCACGATTTTTTCAGCTAATTTCATAGTTTTTTATTGAAAAGCATCAATAACGACTATATGTACATACATACATTTCGAACAAAATCAATTTAAATCGATTTTCAATTCCTATCGAAATGAATCCCATGATCTACAATTCGTTCGTTTTTGGAAATTTTAAATTTATTTCGACCTGTCAAAATTGAAGGTATCTATTTTTTATTGTTTTTTTAAAGTGAAATAACACTAAAAATGGATATATGTACAATATAATTGAAATTTAAAAACAAAAAAGAGACTACTCTAGAGAAAAAGTTAGACAAACAACTTTTCGAAAAAAAAGTGAACCGAAATAAAGGACATCAATTTTCATTTTCGAAATTCACAATTATCAATTCGAGCCAATTGTGGAACACAGCTGTAAAGATGGTATTAAAGTAAATTATTAATAGTGCCGTTTTTTGACCAAGTTGAATTTTATATGAATTTTTTCGAGAATTTGTTAAGTTAGTTCTCTTCGGCTGTGTTGGTCGTATTGGTGATTAAATGAAAAAATGTTTCATTATATTTTTCCCACCGGTGGTTGCCGAGAGAGTTTGGGTACGTACACGACCGCGACGCTTTTATATACACCTACTTTCCTGTCTTCCAATTTATTTTCAGAGGGAACTTGATGTTTTTGACGAAGTTAAAACGTCGTGTACGTACCCAAATCTCCGAAATTTTAAGGAAATGGTCGCAAAAAACAACACCGACGTGAACTTGGCATACAAATCGAACCAGACTGTAGCGTCACTGTTTACCTGCCTTAAGAAGAAAACCGAAAGAGACCGCAGTTCAGATAATTGCAATGGTAAAACTGATGAACCATGTATAATCTTTGCTATGTCGGCACGACCAAACAACTCCTTCGCCAAAGAATGGCGAATCACAAACCGGACATTCGTTTCAAGAGTTCTGAGAAGACGGCACTGGCTTGTCACAGCGTCGAGACTGGTCACCAACTGGATTTTGAAGGAGTTGAAATCCTTGCAACAGAGAAACATACATCTAAACGCTACACACTAGAAACACTTCACATAATAAACAACAAAAACAACATGAACCGCAAACAAGACATACAGAATATATCAGCCGTTTACTGCTCCTTGGTTTCTGGATGTAAAGCTGACAGTTGACATACCTCAGACTAAGCTTCTAAGGAAGTGTTTTTTGTTTGTTGTTTTTTATTACATGCTGCTTTATATTTTTTTTTTTCGATGTAAGTCATACTTTGTCCGCCTGAAAGTACATATTTGCATATACACATGTAATAAAAATTTAAATATCTTTTTTGTAAATAAAGCTCCCCTGAAGAAGACGGCAATCACCGTCGAAACGTTGGGAAAAATATAATGAAAAATTTTTTCTGAATAAAAACAACAACTTAAAGGTGCTACCACCAATGGTATACGAATTAATTTACAATTCGTTTTAATTAATTATTTGGCTGGAAATATAGCTATTTCAAGGGGTGCCAAGCCCTATCATCAGTCTCCTTATATTAGTGGTGCTGAGCTTTAATCCAATTTTATTATGAAAAACTTTCTGCACACCATGAGATTCGAACCCACGCATATCAGATTTGCTTAGTCTTAGAAGTCGTATGCACTACGCATTCCACTACTTTAGACCACTGACGTCACAGGTCGGGATGTGTATCGTTTGTTTATCAAATGCATTTGGAGCATCAGCATTTTTCTAAGCGCCTTCAAGTATGCTGTCTTGTTCCGCCTCCATTTTTCTCCATACCCTAATTCATGGACTACAATTCGTAGTACGTATTGACGGAATAAAGAATTGTCAATGGTAAAGTAAATTATGGAAAATGAAATAAGGTCCTCAAATTGTTTTTGAAAATTTTCGTTTTGGTGTTGCACTTTAAGTTTTTTTCTACGTCATCTTTTTCACAATTTATATGTATTTCTACAAATATCCGATAAAGCAACTGTGGATCCCATAATACTTTTTGGTTTCATAAATTTTTATTAATTAGATAACATCCTCGTTGCTGGTCATCGCTAGATGACCGCCATTTGCAAAAACTCTTCAAATCACATAAGGTTTGTTTTTTCGTCTGTTTTATGGCGCACTTTCTTCGGCCTAGATTATTTGCATTGTGTTCTTATCTCACAAAAGCAATTTTCTCGTAGTAAGATTTCCACGAATTGTTAAAACTCAAATCAGCTGTTGAAATTTTGACAAGAAGTGTATATAGCTTCAACAAGTTTATTGAATGATATGATAACAAAAGTAGGTACATGGTAAATATTTTTCAATTTTATTATTTATTTGATTCAAAAATTGTTTTACTCAAAAGGTAAAGTGGCTTAGTTAATAACGTTTTTGACATTTGGTTGAAGTTTTAAATTTGATGTCTTACATCAAATCTTATTTTAATTAAAAACGTTAAAAGGGGAAACTTTTATAATTAAAATACAATTTGATAATAATATTAAATTTAGTTTATATTAAATATAATAAGGGGAATATTTATTTTAAATTAAATTAATATTAAATTATAATTTATATTTTTATAAAAAAAAATAGCTGGGAGAAATTGACTAGAATTAATTATTTAATAAATCATAAATTAACCCAAATACAAATTATTTATTTTTATAATAATATTACTTTTAAAAAATTATTTATGTATTTAATAATTAATTAATAATTTTTAAAATACAATAATAATATTTAATTTATAAAGTTTTATTTTAGCTTAAAAAATTAATTGTTAATTTATATTATATGTAAATTTTTGTTTGGAAAGTGGACATAAAAACTCCTTACCTAAATTCCATCACTATAAGCTCTCTTCTTGCATTAACAGCTCCTTGTTCAAAAGTAACTTTTTTTTGTGATTAATCACAAAATCAAAATAGAAGAGGAGACTAAAAACCTGGAATGAACTCCCTAAACTAAGACAGCCCAAACTATTACTTGGAAATTATAACCAAGAACGTTTTACATCCTGCATTAGCTTAAGTAGAAATAATCTATGAATAATAACGGGACTCCTCACTGGTCACTGCAAGCTCAGAAGACATCTCAGCATCCTCGGCTTGGTGAGCAGCGCCACCTGTATATTCTGCAACGCTCATGAGGAGACACCGGACCACATTTTAGGTATGTAGTTGCGAAGCACTTGTTCACAAACGGGGGGAGCGAATTAGCCTTTTTAAAAATACCCCAGATACTGGAGTTTCTCAAAGAAACAAATCTGGAGGAAGAGTTATAAATAAGACACCCCATCTAGCTCTAAAATGGGGGCACAATATATTTTAAGGTCGCAGTGCAATGAATTTATACATACATATATACATATATACATTATACATATATATATACGTATATACATAAATACCCCAAACTTTCATTCATTCATTCAACTATAGAAAAATTGAAAAGATGTTCGCCATTCCCAGAGGTCAGGAAATATGATCTTTGTTACGCATGAAATGGAGACTTTTTTTAATGGTTAAGCCTAGTACATACTTCCTCGTGAAGTGAACAACCATCAGTGGAGAAAGTGAATTTTTGACACAATTTGCTTGACTTTTGCAGCTTTTATGGTCAAATTGTCAAAGCTACACCAAAAATCAAAGAGTTCCCTTACATTTTGCGCGTGAATATGGTTCACCGCTCGTGAACGCAAACTCTCCACTTTTTGTCATGGCTTCACGAGCACGCTCACAGGTAAATAAAAATGCAAATTTGTATGGATTCACGACATGATTCACAAGTATGTACTAGACTTTATAGAAAATATGTGGATTTATCAGCAGCTTATAAGAAATATCTTGAGTGCTTCTTAATAACTGATAGTATACGGTTTTCATAGCTGCAATATGTCCACTTGTTATCCGATTGTTCCACCGAGCAGAGAAACGAATCTTTACATCGTTTTGTAAGATAGTAAGATTATTGTACTTGATATTTCAAACGTGTGTTTTAGATAAATTTTGGTATCAAGCTCTCTTATCGGACAAAAAGTGAATTTGGTATCGATGAATACCTTTTTAGCTACATTAGACATTAGATATCTTTATCTTAGTTGTATAGTTGGTCTCCATTTTACTTTTGTGGAATTTATTCATATAGCAAAAATGTCTTCAAGTTCTTTTAAGAAATGAGTACTTTACTTGATTTGAAATTGAGTTCTTTTGAAATTATTTTACTCTGATAAAAAAAGAATTTGTGACTTCAACTAAAATACAGTGGAATTTAAATTTTTATCGATATCGATTACTTATTCTTATCTCTCTATCGTTCCTATGTCATATAATATATCAATTTATTTTTACCTAGTTAAGTCATCATGATTTTTGTTTATTTAAACTTTAAGACAATCCTTTATTGGTATAAGTACATTAAATAATGACACATAAGTTATTTGGCATTTGGTTTTGTTTCCGTATAGTTTTTCATTTCTCAATATCAATATTTTTCTTAACTTTTATTTATTGTATTATTATTTGTTTTCAGCGATTACAAGTGCTTCTGAACTCAGAAGAAGTGAACCACATTTTGTACTATATGGCATAATTCTGTGGCAAAAAGTAAAAACAGCGTAAGTCACTTTTTGCAAGTTTTCAGGAAAACAATTTAAATGTTTCTTTTGCGATTACAAATAGGGTTCATAACTTATGGACGAAGTGTTACAGTTCATAAACCGTAAGAGATAAATGTAAAAACAAAATATGACAATATAGATTCGTAGGTATATTGCGCATCAGATACTGTAATAAACTCAATTTCGACATAAGCCGACTTATGCTGTTATTCTGTGTGGCCACAGAATTATGCAATTATTATATCTATATAGTTATGTTTATAGGTATACGTATATTATTATTTATGTATGTATATATTTTAGATTGATAGTTCTTTCAGTAAAGTAAGTTTTAAATCTTGCTATCATTTTTGACAGTTGTTCGCTGAAATTTGCTCAGATTTTGACAGATCATAAGAAATATTAGGTCTGTTTCTTTACTTCACAAAACTGCCAGTTTCTACCCATTTAGCTCAACGTTTTGTTAAAGTCCATTTAAAAAAAATAATAAAATTGGACCAGAATTTTCACGTAACCAAATAGACCTTTTGATGATGCATTGACACAAAAGACAAAATTCCATTATTTCTGCCATAATATATTTTGTAAAGGGTCTTTCAATATAGGGACTTCCAAACTTTAACACTTTGATAATGGCCATATTGTTGAAGCTACTTCTGTCAAATTTGCTGTCACTTTGTTTGTTTTGTCAAATTACCATGCTATATTATATCAATTTTTAGTTATAAGAATAATTTCTATTTAAAATCTGCTATAGATAATATTAAAAACCTGCCAAATTTAATAAAAATCGACCAAGTAGTTTTCGAATTATTAAGTTCTCAAAAAAAAATGTAAACTTTTTTTAAAAACCTAAAAAAACGTTGGTATACAATACTTTTCAAATTTTTAAAAAAATCTTCCATAAAATTGATCAAAATCAGTTGAACCGTTTTTGAGAAAATTGAAAATTTAAAAAAATGGTTCTATCTGAGGTACCATTTATAAAAACTTAACTTTTATAACTTTTGTAACTTTTTATAAAAAAAATTACAGAATTTTTGTGGACACGTTTTTATTTTATGTTCAGACTCATTTTACATTGGAATTTAGTTTCTTAAAAAATTAGGAGTTACTTTAATTTAAGAAACTTGTCGGGGAGTGCCCAAAAAAGGCTAAAGAAAATTGGCCCACCTTTTTAGGCTGCAGTCGAACGGACAGACAGACACACACACACGACGGACAGAATTGGGAGACCTACTTTTTTCGACCTCGCTATAATCATCGTTATATTAACTTTGATCAAAATCTCTAATTTGATTTTTAGTATCTACTTATGTAAATATATATGTTTATGTATAGCAAGAAACAAAATAAAAGCTAAGGGCCAGTTTCACAGTGCACACTTAACAAAATAAGTGGCACTTAATTTTCCCATTTTGGCACTTAAGCTGCAGTTTTACTACCTGAGTAAGTGGAACTTAAGTGGCCAACATCGGAGACTTAAATGTCACTTATTCCGATAAGTTTACACTGTGAAATTGGAAATTAGTTTTCCATATTCGGCACTTAAGTGACACTTACTTCACTGTGAAGCTGGCCCCAAAACTGTTCTTAAGGTCAATTAATTAGAATTAGTTTTTTTTTATTTTCTTATAAAAAAAAGTGCTCATACGCCATACATATGTATGATTTGAGTTAAATTTTTTTACAAAACTAACAATTAGTTTATTCTTGAAAAGAAAAAGAAGGCAAATATGATTTGCATTCACAAAAATTGCAGCCCTACGAACTATGTAGCTCCGAAAAGAGTTAACTCCCACCGACAAATTGTGACTTGCGTTCATATGAAGTAACTCCTAACCCCAATGTAAAATGAGTCTAAACATAAAATAATCTTAGTCCTTATAGAAAGAAACTTTTGATTTTGTTCATTATTTTCTCATCGCTTTGTCTTGAACCATAAAAATAAGTTATATTTTATTTTATTTTATTTTGTTTTTCATGGCCCGACCGACGCACGTTCTTCCGGTAAAAATTGAGTGAGCGTGTACCTAAAATCAATTTTAATTTTCAACATTAATTATAACAATCGATTTTACGTATATGTACGTAAGATATGATAATTTAAAACTATTTGCGTGTATATGTAGGTATCCATAACGTCGAAGCTCACCTTCATACAACAAAATCCCCGTTTGATAAGATAAAATTAAGTTCGGCTATCAGTATTTCATAATGAAGATAAAGTTTTTTTTTATCAATAATAATATACGTTCAATATGGATATTCAAAATACAAATTTTTGTATAATTCTGATTTCTTTAAATATTTTATTTAATAAAACAAAACAAAAATAAGTTACCTTCCCACCGGAAGCATTCCAACGAAATTCCATTGATAATTATTTTACAAGAAGTGTTTTTTTTTTTAATTTAACTAATTTTTTTTTTTTTTTTTTTTTTGAGATACGTGATTTGTGTTTAATCTTTTAATTCTTATTGCAAAATAACTTCCAAGCAAATTTAACAAAAATCTTTTCAAAGTTCGAATTATTTTATTTAAATTTAATAAAACAACAGTAGTAGTAATAATATTTTAGCAAACACATCTACAAACTTTAGAACTTTTTGGAAACTAAACCTGCCCTATTTTTACAAAACCTAAAAAACCGTATTAAATTATTATTTTTATTATTATCAGCAATGATTTGATTAGATTTAACCAAGAATTATTATGGAGAAATCATAAAAGGTATCGCAGTCATATCAACTTTATCAACCCTTTTAATAATACAGTACAGTAAGTAGATAAACATATACAACAAATATATGTACATAATATAATGTACCTAACACATTGTCGGGCTTATATGCCCGAAAAAAAAACCGATACAACTCGGCAAAGCAAATTCAAAAATATTATCTACTAAAACTTCAAATTTCTTTAAAAGCAACTACAATATAAATACATATATATATAATTTTTGTCAGTACAAAATGTTGAACAATAGAGCTTTTTTTTAATTTTTAGATTCTTAGATTTTTAGATTCGTAAACAAAATGCGCTTCTGGGTTGCACGAAATTGCTCTTATTTGCAATCACACAGGGTTTTAAAGTCTTGATAAACTATTCATCTGATTTCAAAAAAAAAAATTGGTTATGGAAGCCTATATTTTATGCCACCTATGCCAAAAACGTAGTTTAGTTTAAGGTAGTGTTGTTTGAGTACATAATATGAACAATATAAAACCGATGTTATACATGCACTACGGGTTTACACACAATCAATTCAAGTGAACCGATTTTATTGCTTGAATTTCCGAATCTGTTTACAAATTTCGTTAAAGCTCCGTTATGTACAATAAATGTAATTCGTCTATTCAAATGAACCGTAGTGTATATGCAGTTCAAACTGAATAATTGTTAAAAAATTAATATAATTAGAAAACAATTGATTAAACAACCTCTGAAACTGTTTTGACACCAAAGCGATGTAGGTACACAATCTGGGCTCGCATCGCGTAGCTTTTAAAACGATCGTCAAAAATTTGCTTCGTGTAAAATCGTATCATTCCAGTCGAAACGTTTATCGTTTAGTTGTCAACAGTTTGAGAACAACTTCAAAATCTGTCATATTTTAAATGTTCATACTTATGTCGAATTCCTTTCAACAAAAGAATCGAATTTTTTTCTAAAAAGAATCGAATTTTTTCTGTCGTTGAAAGGAATACGAAAAGAATCGATTTTTTTTCTAATTGTGTGTGTGGCCTTGACAGCAGCAATTTTGAAGTAAAATATCCAGAAAATATTCAATTCCAAAATATTATTATTGTTAATTGAAAAACAACGCACTATAAAATTCTTTGCAACCAAAAACACAATTTGTTTTCTTAAAACGCAGCAAATTGAATATTTCACATTTTAGATATTTCAAATCTTGCTAGTGTGTGTGCAAATCGGTGTAAAATCTTTCTTGAATCTTGCTAAATTAGCAAGATTTGTTTTGACAGAAAAAATTCGAATTGTTCAGAAAAAAAAATATGGTTTCGACAGACAGATTAAAATCGCGGATTTTTTATTGAAATTTTTATATACATAACTGGTAAAACACACCAAAAAGGATTGCAATCGGTAGTGCTTGCCAACAGGAGTATAAATATGTAAAAAAAAAAAAGACGTTTTGGGTTCCACCCAACAGCTGGAAAGCGCGATAAAAACGCGGATTTTTTAAATTTAATTTTTGTTAATGGGCTTTTGAGGGAAACATGTATCTTAAATGAAAGTTATTGACTTCCTAAAAATTAAAATATAAAGGACAGACGTTGGGGTAGCGATAAACTGACGATAGTCGCGATAAAAGTCGCGGATGTTATTATTATTTTATCAGTTCAATTTTAGTGGTAAACTTTTCAAAATTAGATCAGTCAAAACTTTTTGCCTCCCCAAAAAAGAAAATGTCAGTGAAAGACGCTTTGAGTTACACCAAACTGTTTAAATCCGCGAAATTGGCGTAAAAAATTTCACAATGACGTTTAGATAAATGTCACTTTACTATTGTGTGTGTGCAAGGGCGTGTTTTGTGTAGGTGTAAATCTCTCTTGAAATCGGGATCAAAGATTTTGATCCCAAATCATGAGGGATCGATTTTTTTTGTTGAAAGGAATGCCAAAACTGGTCCGGGATCAAAATCTCTCACAGGGATCGATTTTTTTGGCTGAAAGGAATTCGACATTAAAATAACAATCGTTGAATCGTAATCGTTCAAACGATTGTATTAGTAGTTAGTAGTAATTAGTTATACTTGAATCGCCTAGACGACGTGCGTCGCGGCGGTCGTCTATACGATTAATAATTTTGTTTGTTACTCGAAGCAAAATAGTCGTCAAAACAAAGTCGATAGACGACCCTCGTCTTACGCGATGAGAGCCCGATTTCTTAAACAAATTACAATTTTTAAGAAAAAAAAATCGTTGGAACAGTTAAAAAAAATTATATATAAAATTTTGTAAAAATTTTCAGGAAAAAAAACTGGCACACATTTTTTTAGCAACTATTAATGCGGAGTTAAAAAATCTATCCATTTTCGAAATACATATCAAATTTTCAAAAAATTATTTTGAATTTTGTTTTAAATCCAAAATTTGTTTCTTTGAAAATTTTGCTACGCTCCTAGCTCGCATATTATTTTTAATATTTTTTTGAGAAAAATGAGATTTTCCTTTCGTAATTTTTGGTTACAAGAATAATTTTTTTATATAAAATCTGCTAGATAATTTTAAAAAACTGATAGCTGCCAAGTTTAAGTTTAATCGACCAATTCGTTTTCGAATTATTAAGTTCTCAAATAAAATTTTTGAAACTTTTTTTAAAAATCCAAAACAAAAATTGAAATGTTTGGTATACAATTGCTTTTTAAAACATTCGTTTTATAAAGTTTTTTTGGATTTTTTATTTTCTATAAAATGTAGCCTTTTAAGAAAAAAAAGTTACTGAAAAAAGTTGTGGGCACGATTTTGAAAAAAAAAATAAGTTTTTCATTTTTTGCTATAAAAAATATTTTTGCAATCCAAAAAAAAATGGAAAAACTTGCCGGGGGAATGCCCAAAAAATGCTAGGTACCAAGTTGAAATAAAATCAACTCACCCGTTTAGGCTGCAGCCAAATGGACTGAAAGACAGACGGACAGAAAGGCGAGATCCACTTTTTTCGACTTTGCTATTATCGTTATGTCAAGTTTGATTAAAATATCGAGTTTGTTTTTTTTTATATGAATCCATTACTTGCCATTTAATGTAGTATCTACAATCTACATACCTTTGTATGTAGATAAGTATAATATCTGTATATTGCAAGTAAAAATAATTTTTGAAGAATGACTTTTCAAATTTGAGTTCAGACTTTTATGGGAGCCGATTTAGCAAAACCCATGGGGGCAAAAGCGACAAATTTTGCTTGCTCAGTTATGTCAATAGCCAATTGTAAAATTCGCATTTCTTTTGACAAATGCTCAACAACACGATTAACATAAAACAGAAGCATAGAGTTTATACTAGGTTGTTTTGTTCCAATCCCGATGAGAATTGGATGAAAAAAAAACAATTCGGGGATAAATAATTTACATGTTAATTGCAACAACAACGTATCCTCACAAAACTTATCTAAAACCAGGAAAATTTTAAGTCCCGAAAATATAGAATTTTCGAAAAAAAAAAATATTATTTTGTCAAAATCCTACATACAAATTATAATCTAATATTTTAACATAATGGGCCTTATCAGAGTCCCCATCGCACAGTGGCCCGTTTCGACTTTTTTGGTTGCTAAAATCATAACTCTTAAACGAATAAAGATATACATATGTATGTATATCGTAAAAAAAATTTTTTAATTAAAGTTTTGACAAAATATCTATACAGGGTAATAGTTCGAAATTGAACGGCGTAAAGTCCAATAAATTTGTTTTTAATTTAATAAAATACTTTATTTTGACTTCACATTAGTCGATACACATTTGTTTAAAACACTTTACTTTAAAAAACAATTAAACAAATACGTAACTAACCTGAATGCATTTCGAAGCGACTTAACTTTGTTGGGCAGCAAAATTGAAAGCGGTACATCTTTCTTTTTTTAAGTAAAGTGTTTTAAACAAATGTGTATCGACTAATGTGAAGTCAAAATAAGGTATTTTATTAAATGGGTGCGTTCAATCGATTACGTTTTACATCTGAATTTTCAGATTTCTGAATTTTTGGAGCTTCTGATTGGCCAGCTGTCATAAAAAGTTAGATGACTTTTAGTGGCTTTTAGTTACGTTTAGTTACGTTTCATCTGAATTTTCAGACAAGAAATTCTCATCTGAAAATTCAGATGAAAGTTGTTTGTGGTGGGGGAAGTGCCAAATCAGCTGATGCACTGTACATAAAAGCTGAACTTTATAATTTTCGTCTTGTTGGTGGTTGATTTTTTTAGTTTTTGTCATGAAAATTTAATACTTTTTTAAATGAACGAACTTTTTGTTTATTGTTTAGTGAATTTTTAAATCAACAATTTTTTTAATTGATGTTTGGAAAGTTTTTCTATGTTTTTGTAAGTCATACATATCAATAAAAAGACTTTTAATGAAGGTAATGAAACCTGTTGCTGATTTAGTTACATATATTTTCATCCTCACAACTACTCACTCTCAATGTTTAATTTACAAATGTAATTAAAGTTCTATTTTATTTCGCTTCAATGTAAATCCTTTAGGTAAATGCAAGAATTTGACACAATGACTTTCGACTGAAATTTCAGATTTTTTTTGCGTTCAACGACATAAATTCCGAAATCTGAAAATTCAGATGTTAAGCTATTTTTATTGAAACCCACCCAATTTAAAAAAAAAAAATTTATACAGTGTGTTTCAGAATTTTCTGTTGAAAAAATAATTTTTACTTAAATCTTAGTATCTACTCAGTTCGAATGAAAATGAAATTTTCATACAAAAGTGACGCCTAGTTCAATTGTATGAAGTTCACAAGAAGTGAGTACCAAAATATGAACCGGTTTTTCAATCAATTTCACGCAAAATCTTCATTTCTTAAAGCCTAGTACTCACCTCACGTGAAATGAAAAACAAAAACGTTTCAAAATACACGTTAAAATTCAATACGAACCCATAATTAATTCTTCACATGAATTTTTGATACACAGTTTTAAATTTCTTAGTACATAGTCACTTCTCACTTTGAATGAAAAAAAATTATTTATTTGAATGACTGTCATTTGAATCTTGAAACAGTTCCGAAAAGGGGTTTTAATTCTGTATTCCATTCTTTTTTCCTCGTTGATAAGAATGAAAACGCTGGAAAAGAAAATCGTTTAATCCGAAATAATTTTTTTTTATTTCGTAATTTATATTTTGAGAAAAACAAATTGATTGACAAATGTCACAATTTTCCACACTACCTCAGTTTTTTCCTTGTGGTCGTACGTTGGGAAATGAAAATTTTGCGTGAAACTGATTGAAGAACCGGTTCATATTCCACTTTCATATTTTGGTACTCACTTCGTGTTGTAAATTTCATATCAATGAACTAGGTGTCACTTTTATATGAAAATTTCATTTTCACTCGAACTGAGTACTAGGCTTAACGTACGACCACTAGGAAAAATTCAAGGGTGTTGTGGAAAATTGTGAAGTTTGTCAATTAATTTGTTTTACTCAAAATATAAATTTTTAAATAAAAAAAAATTATTTCGTACTAAACCACTGTTTTTTAAATAAGTGTTTCTATTCTCATCAAGGAGGAGAAAATAAAAACAGAACACGGAATTTGTGAACCTTTTCAAGATTTTGATGACAGGAATTCAAATTATCTAATTTTTTTTTTTTTTTCATTCAAAGTGAGTACTAGAAATTCCATGGATAAGTATCAAAAATTCATGTGAAGAATTATTTATGGATTCATATTCAATTTCCACATGTATTTATGTATGGATCCATATTGAATTTCCACATGTATTTTTGAACGATTTTATTTTTCATTTCACGGGAGGTGAGTACCTACTAGGCTTAAAGCGATAGACATAGTTTGTATTTTACAAAGTTCTTAAGTTTAGATTTATATTTTAATTTTTTCATATAAAAGAGTGTTCTAAAAAAATATTTTATTGGTAGATTACAATTCGAATAGTGGACAAAAGTTAAACAAACCGAAAATATACAGTGTTTTGGATAAGATGCAAAAAAAGCTAGAGGGTTTAGGTTAGTTCGAGACAAGAACAAAATCGTTTAGGAGGGGGGGAGGGTCTTTCCCCCCCCCCCGTTTAGGGCCCATTTTGTAAAAAAAATTGACTTGAATTAGAAAAAAATAAGAGGTAATTTTCTCGTTTTCGCTTCGTTTTCGACTTATAAGGGTTTTTATAATTTGTATTCTTTTTTCCTTTGACTGGCTCTAAGTTTGCCAAACTACAACCGATTTAAAATTATTTTTTTATTTAAAGAAGAACAGTTAGAAATTTTTGTCTACCATAAAACTTTTTTCTCTGTGGATAACGGTTTTCTATACCAATGTTTACTTATTCTTTCCAAAACGGTGACCAGATTGATTCATATTTATTTAAAAAAAAGTTATAAGTGAATGATTAAATGCTTTAAGGTATGTACCTATACACTGTACATCGTACTAATCGAACTTTAGGACGGATTTACTTCAAATTCGGTACAAAGCGAAAAATTCGAATCTTTGTTTTACAATCTTTTTGGTTTTTTGTCTCCGAGTTGTGTTACAATTTAAATATTTTATTAAATAAGAGTTTTATTTATTCAGAAATAATGTTTTCTTTACACAATTTTATAATTAATTTCATTTCTGCATTTCTGCTAATTAACAACACGAACACATAATAGTATAGTTTTTGGTCACTAGGCTCTTCACGTGATGTTGCACCACCAATTTTATTTATATATTTTATTAAAATTGATTCAAGTCCAACAAACAACTAATAAACCAAGACAGTCATAGTAGAGTTCTTCAAATTTCAGCAAAAGTTCTTAAAATCTCTAAGTTGTCAATATAATCATACATAGTATATTTGTTTCTTGTACAAACATACATTATTTGAAAATATGTTAATCACTATAAGTGAAAACTGAAATAAGGTGTTTTTACTTTTTGAAACTCTTCAACCTTATTATGTCAACACCTTCTCCTGGACTTTGATTTTGATAAAGCAATGTTAGTATTCTATTTTTTTTTTTTTGCTCCAGCAACAAATCAACTACATATTTCACTAATTTCATATTATTTTAACTACCGATTATGAATATGAATTCAATTACTCGTTATTAATTCGTAATTTTTAACGAAATTTAATGTTTTTACACTTACCGACATTGTAAATTTGTATCCTTTTTAATTTGAATTTTTTTGATCGTTTAATCTTCGACTTTTCGAAAAATGTGTATTTGTATTTCGATTCCTGAGTGTATTGTAGATAAACATCAAAGCACATGCAATTATGAGAAGAATAACCCGGAAACAATTGTCTACCTTGAACAAAGCTTTGGCTTTCCGTCGAACTATTTCAATAACAATTGGGCGAACCGTTTCTGTATAAGACTATTGAAAAACTGTCGATTATATCAATTGAACATTTGTATTTTTTACAAGAGTTTCGCCAGTTATCTCAATATATGTATATGTATAATAAAAGTTCACAATTGCCCCTCTCATGTTTGTGATAAGAAACCTAACAAAACCGAAAAACGAAACCAAATTATTTCTACTACCCAATAGCTCTCCTTTTACTTAGAATTATTGTGTCTCAATTCAATACCGATGTTCAGACTCGTATAAGTTTTCAAGAATAATGCCAAATTTTTTGACCGAACATTAAAACTATACACCTTAGTTTAATTATAATCATTAATCAGAAATGAGTATAATATGTTACAAGACTATTGTGAAATTCACTTTTTACGGAACTAATCGTTTCCAGGTACATATGTATACAAATTTTGTTCATTAAAACTAAACGTTTTTTTACGGACGACTGACCTGACATTGCGTCAGGCTTCTTGAATGACTATCTTATCTTTGATTTAGTTGAGATATAAAATTATCTTGAAGCCTACAAATACCTACGATTCGAAGTATGGGAAATTTCATTTTATAAAGCTTATCTTAGGTTGTTTTCATTTGTGTTGGGAGTTATGATAAAAGAAGAGGGGTTATTGTTTTTATCGCTGTATGAGCAACAATAAAAGTTACCTACAGTTTGTTAGATTATTAGATTTTGTTTATTTCAAAATATCTTCAGCAAAATGTAGTTCAATATATTAAGTATTTACGTACATACGTACCTTTGTACATTTACATATTATGTGGGCTCATATAAAAAAATAATGAACAATTGAAAAGAAATGCCAATTTTGCTTTAGTAAATTCATAAAATCATGTTGATCAATCTATAATCTTTCATTTAAACTTAATCTAGATCTCGAGATCTTAAAAACACTCCATGCTGTTTTCCAACAAAAAATGAATAAACCAATCAAAGTCCATATACCTCTGAAATAACAAAAAAATTTAATTAAAACATTTCTTTTTGGAACGCACATCATATGTCAGATTTTGGTTATAAATGTATTTGGGTATCAGAGGAGAAAATATCAGAAAATATTATTTTTTTTTTGTTTTTTTTTAGTGGACTATATTGAATAAAATTCAGTTGAAGATTTGTTGCAATCATTAGTTCAAATAATGCGTTTTACCCAGGCACAGCACTTGGATACATCAGTTAGATGCTATCGGTCTCTTCTAATACGCATGGCGGTTAAATTCAAATGCCTGGTGCTCATTTACTTATTATTAGTAAGTCAATGCTAGTTCTATTCTTCAAATGCATTGCCGTCGTCTACAATCTAAAAATAAGAAAAGGGAAACGCTTCGATACAAGCCCACTCGAAAATCTGAAGCTCATCAAAAACCAAATCTATTCCGTCCCTTCTATATTCACAAATTAAATTTTCTACCCCGGAATTAATTGTATGGTAGTTTAAAAAGAACCGCTACATTTTTTTTTTCTTTTTAACATCACAAACTTTGCGTACCAACAATAAATAGAAATATTCATTTTTCCCAAAAGTCTTTATTTCCATTTCAAATAGTTGCATTTTCAAATCCATCGTTAAACTGTCGTGTAATGTGCTTTACAATGCACTGAAAAGAAAATCAATTTTTAAAAATCAAGGAAAAATTCAATGTTTAACTGCAATTTACCTATAAATTCTGATACAGGATCATTGTCTCCTTCGCCTCTCATTGTTCCAGTTATTTCTTCATTCTCTACCATAGGCAAAAATAATTGCACAAATTCCGTTGAATAGGGATGTGTTATTGTCTCAAGGACTTCTGTTACAAAATATCGAATCAAAGATATATCAGTGTCTCCTTTGGCACAGCATTGTTTGATGTATTTAACCACAGGAACTACACAGCCCCGAGTTAACAAATTAACCATACGATCCAGTAACATTTTCTTCATTTCCAGCTAAAATTAAAGAGCAAGTAGGTATTGGTGAATGCAAAACTCAAGACACGCGACTTTTTTTTCGAACCTGAACAAGAATTTCCAGTTCATCTTGTTTCGATTCAAACAACCGAATCAACAGCCGAAGAATTTGATAATGCAAAGTGGTGTGAACAGATGCAACCTCGTCTAATATCGCCAAATGCGTCGGACAACTGTCGGTGGTTAACTTAAAGTATGAAGGTTCTGTGACTGTATTTTCGATCCATCGAATAACACCAACCCCAACGACAGGAAATCTACGAGATAACAATTAAATTTCTTTTTAACACACAACTTATAAGAAATACTCACTTAATGCAATTGTAAAGCGTTTGCAATTCAGCAATTAGTTCCGTGGATCCTTTGGTGGTATTACATATCGTGTGCACCTTTTCTATTGCCTGAATAGTTGCCTTAAGCTCGTCCTTATTGAGAACTCTCTCAGTTTGTGGTCTCTTTTTAACTGGAGTATCGACTACACTCGATGCATATGCCAAGAGGAATATATACTTTGACTTGTGCTCTGGATTGATCTTTACTCCAAGTTTAAATAGTGAATCTACGAGAAGTTCTAGAAATTGAGGATCTCTGATCAGATCAATTGGAGGCGGATCTGGTGCTGTGTAATTCCGGTAGAGGACAGTAATATCGGCTGGATTGAGGGTGTTTCGTGAGAGCATTGATGATAGAGCTTGACAAGCCTGTGGATATGCTGCTGAACCATTTAACGCCATTGTAATGGGGGTGACATTTTGATTGCTGCAAAAATAATTAAGAAACAAAATAACGTCGTTTCTAAACCAAACTTATATTACTATTTTTGATTCTCTCTCAGAGGCTAATCCATTTATAAAACAAATTCGATAAATGAATACAACAGTGATTAGACTTTATTCTTACCAGACACAAATTTTCAGTTGAAATTATGAACTGATTTGAACTTTTAGATTTTATCGAGAAAATTAAAGCCCTAAGGGAAATAAAAAAAAAAACTTATTAGAACTTACTTGGTTAAGGCGTATTTTGTTATTTCTTGGGACAGTCGTTTCATATTGAAGCCACCTTTTGGTTCCTGTGACAAAACCTGTACAAGAACCTGACTGTATACGTAGGTATGCTGACCATGACATACCATTCGGGCGCATTCCTGAATGGCGCTCTGTATATCTTCGGGATTATTCAAGAATTTCGTAATCGAGGTTTTAAGAACTTTAGAAAACACTTCGATTTGCTGAGCTGCAGTCGAAATCGAAGTGATTTCACTTTGAAATCCGGCATCCGATATCAATTTAATGGTGAAATTCAACATCAAACAATCGGGATACTCTTCCGCCAATCGATAAATCAACGATCGCCATGTGGGATGGTCAATCATTTCGGTCAACCAGTCGGGAGTTTCACCTTCTTCGGTGAAAATTGTATCGGCTTTCTTGGGATCGAATGTCTTCAAGATCATATCTTTAAGATGGTTCTCGACCATAGCCTGGACATCGGTTACTTTGACTCCGGCCAAAATCAGCCACTCGGCAAGCAGATTTGCCATTTGAGCGACAGCTTTGTAATTTTCCGAAAGCATTGTGATGACTTCCTCGGGACTGCCTCCCGATTGAAAGTATCTCTTCAATTGTGTGAATATTCCCGGTTCCATGATATAGTCGGGAGTAAAGAATTTCTCTAAACATTCTTGGATAGTTTCTTGGGGATTTTCTTCCAGCATTTCCTTGGAAAATGAAAAATATTTAATAATAATGTAGTAAACACACAACGTGTAACTTTCTTTTTTTTCGAATGCTACTTACCTCATCTTCACCAGGTTTGCTTCGTCCACGCCAGCCTTCTTCATCATAATCAACTTCCATTGTTTAAAAATTTATATTTATTTAATAATTGTACTTAAATCAAATAAAATAAAATGGTAAATTGTATGAAAAACACAATTTTTAATAAAAATTTAAGCGGTGTAAACAAAAAATGGATGAAAATGTTTTGTGTCAAAAGAAATGTCATTACAAAAATATCACCAGGTGGCGCGAATATCGTTTAGGGTTACAACAGGGTTGTTATATGTAGCTACTGGAAGGTACGAAGACCATGTTTTTATTTTATTTTCATTCTACGCATCAACGCACAAATTTCCCAACATTTTTGTTGTTTTTATAACCATGATGTCGATTATCGAATCCGCAGTGCTTCTCAGTACAGTGTTCTCATTTAATGGACACCCAATTAATGTACAAAGAAAAAAGAGAGCACTGTGTTGCGAATCCAGTAATGCGGATTAAAAATCGACATGAAATATGAATAAAAATGTGTATTCAGAATCCTAATTACATTAGGGGTATTCCCGATCCGATGCAACTGGTCTTGTATCATTGCAAAAATGCAAAAGTGTAAAATTGCTATACCCTAACCCCATTGTAAAAAAAAAACTTTGCACTTTTACAATGATGCAAGACCAGTTTGCATCGAATCGGTAATACCCCTATTGTTTTGCATTGTATAGTTCGATATTACATGCATTTCAAATGTAACAACTCCAGTAGGCCTATACTGGCAATGCGTGTTTTTAATGAATTCCTTACTGTAGCCTACAGTAGGTACTTTATGTATGTTACAAAACCAGTGATCGGAGAAAATTTTGCTCGTAATGAGTCCAATCACTTTTACAAAACAGGCTTTGTTTGAATTTTCCGTTTTACATATTTCAAATTTTCTAAAACGATGTAAAAATAATAAACACCACTTTCGTAATTATTGATTTTATACTCAATTTATGAGAAATTTTTTAACTCATTAAAAATTGCAACCGGAAGTGGTAATTTTTTTATCATTAGAAAACTAAAAAAAAAAACTTGAGTGACCTGCGATTTTGTAAATTATTGACTTTAAATCAATTTATTTCCAGTTGCGAAAAAGACCAATTTCCTTTTTAGAACTAAGTGAGGAATGGCTGAAAGCTATGCCTTAAAATTAAAACAAATATAGTGTTGATGTTTTATATCTCAAAAATGTTTTATTTAATAAAAAAATGTTAACATGCTTTATCAATATATTTTGAAACAATTGAATTTGATTTTAAATAAATAAAATAATATTTATGTGATAAAACATGTTTTTTTTTCTTGGTTTTTGTTATCTTTCGAAAGAAAAACACGTCGAGCTTATTCATAAAATATCGTGTCGCTACTTAATATTAAATTTAAATTGAAACATTTTCAACTATCGTACAAATTTACAAAAAAAAACGAAAAATATTTAATTAAAAACACATAATTAAAGAAGAACTAATTAAAAATTAAATCAAATTAAAAACAAAAACTTAATAAGAATTTTATAAAATAAAAAAGTGTCACCGTCGCTGCAGGGCACTACCCACTAACATGTCCAGCAGTAAGAGCGACACTTTGACTAGATAAGAAAACGATTGTGGGCTAATAACTTATGTTTAAGACAAAAACAATATATATGTATATATGTATGTAGTTGGAAAGGACTGTTGTACATAAAATTTTTTAAATTATAAAATAAATTCAAAGAAGAACCAAATTACAGAAAAAAAATTGCACTTTGTTTTATATCAATCGTCAATATAAATTAGTTGGTCTTCTTTACGTCTTTAGAATCTCCCTCCTTGACTTGGCCACGACCCAAAATCTTTGCCAAACTATCCCAAATGCCACCGAAGAAGATAGCACACAGCAAATTTTCAAATGGCAGGAAAGGATCATGGATTCCTAGCAAAATCGATGATAACTTGAAATACACTAAGAAGATGACAATGCCGAAATAGACCAGAGCATGTGGCGCTGAGATCCAATCGGTTTTTTTGTCCAAAACAAAGATAATTGAAGCAACCACAGATGCTTTAGTGTAGCTGTGAAAGATATTAAAGAATTAAATTGTATCGTGTAATTTTTTTCAAAACAAATCAAAAAAACTTACAATGTTGGTTGCATGAATTCCATTGCAGTTGGTGTCCAAGCGCCACGAATCAGACGCTCCAAAAGTTTTGTGAACCCAGCACCATTACCCTTTAGTGTGCCAATAATAATCATTATAACCCAAGCATTAGGATACAATTTCGCTGCATGTGAAACTCCGTCATATATCTTTTTGGCCCTGTAAATCTCTTTCATAGCACTAGCTACAAGTTTTATGGGCAGAAATTTGCCCACCTTGTAGCCAATATCAAATGGAGTATAGAAGACCAAGTACCTTAAATAAAATTGGAATAGTGATATTAAAAAAAATTTAAATTCACATTATCCAACTTACCACACAGCAGTTCCCACTAACAACTGTGGTGTGTTTTTAAGGGGTGCCAAAATCGGTTCACCTAACAGTCCGTTGGCAACCATACCACCGGAAAAGATTACCAGCATTGTCGACAGCCAACACGCAAGCGGATGTTTCCTCGAGAATACCTGTGAATTGGCACCCAAATCTTCGCGTACAGCTAGCGCCGCCAATAAACTGTGTGCAATATCAAAATATGGAAACATTTTTAGCTTTATGACCTGATTGGCCATATCCAAAAATGCTTCGGGATCCATGATGGTGTTGATATGTTAAGCTTTGTGTCGTTAAATCGTTTGAGCGTCAAATATATGATTTCCTTGAATATGAAACAAAAAAAAAATAACTAAACTTATTTTTAAAAATAAAGTTAATTTGTTGTGTGATAAAAATTATTTGAAGTGTTTAAAACCCAGTAAGTTCCCGTACGAAAAAATCAAATCTTTCAAAACATTCCGCTGGTTCAACGCACATCTGAAAATTCAGATTTCTGAATTTTTCAAGCTTCTGGTTGGTCAGCTGTCAGATGACTTTAAAAGTCATCTAACTTTTTATGACAGCTGTCCAGTCAGATAGTTGTGAACACTTTTAAAACGATTCTGAAAACAAATTCAGAAACATATTTCTCTTCTTTTCAAAAGAACTGTCATTCCGACACTAATCGAAAAGGCGATAAGGTGTGCCATTTTAGGCCAAGTTCGTCTATTATTATTTTTGATCACATGAAACGATCTATTGCAGAGACTTTGACCACTGATCTCTATATACACTGGATAGTGTATTCATACAAAAATTTTGAGGGAAAAATATAGTCGTGGCCGGTACCCTCATATAACAGTATAACAGCTGTGCCAGCGGTTTGGACACTACTGGACCTGGATTTTATTTTATTTTTTTCAATATATACAGCCGCAATGCTTGTTGACATCAAATAAATGCTCAATTTCGGCAAATATCTTCAATCTCTTTTTTTGTTTGTATAGAGCGAGATATGAGGTCCTGGCCGGTACCCTTTCAAAAATTGCCTCTCAAAAACTGTTATACACTATCCAGTGTACTGTAGAGATCAGTGACTTTGAACTACATAAATATTTAGGTATGTAGTTTTAAAATTGAAATTAGATAAAAGTAAAAAGTTATTATTTTACCAAAACATTCATGACATTGCGATTTTGATTCTTATTTTATCAATGATATTTGGATGATTGATATCAAAAAATTGGTAAATGGTATTGATTATAATACCTATAATTTTATTGACAAAAATTATTAATTATATGAAATTTAACATTGGTGTGTAAAATAATTATTTATAAACCATAAAGTCTAGTACGCTCGCTAATAATGTGAATTAAAGTTTTTCTGCGGTCTCTAAAAAGACGACAATATGCTTACAAGTAAGTGGAGAATATTTTTGGAAATTTCCATTCATGTGCCATTTCATACTCTTTCATACATTCGTTTTTTGTACCTGAATATGTCCCGATCTTCTTTTCTATTTACAGATGAAGATACATGTAAATAAATGAAGAGAATATAGTATTCTCTTTAAATCTTGAAATTCGACCATTAGAACTCAAGTTGTAGGCTTCGAAGGTGTTTAGACTGTTTTTGAAAAATTATTATAAAGCAACGAGGCTCTCCACTGAAGTTCGTCTTTCTCAACAGACCAAGCAGACAGATTTTATGTAAGTTTTTTGAATGTCGTTTTCCATTGGTCGTCCAGAAGTTTTCTGAAACCCTCAAATTGAAAGTATTTCTTCTAGTTTTCATTTCAGAATCGAAACCAGGAGGTTGCTGGACGACCAATGGAAAACGACATAAATCTTCTATGCTATATGTAGGTATGGTGGGAAGTCACTTCTGGTTTATTTAAATGTCAGTAAAGAAAATATATTGCATCATATAATATTTTGAGAGAGAAAAATGCACTTTTGAACTATTCTGAAATCACAAGCTATTCACATCAGATATCAAATCCATTTGAATTACTGCTTAACTATAAATTTTGTGTGTACATACATTATGTATATATTAATTTGTATTTATAAAACTACAGGTAGGTATAAAACATACAATCATTATTATATAATTCCCATGTCAATGACCTCAAATGTACCTACTAACTTGTAAAGTTTTTGTTCTAAAGAGAAGAAATACGAACGCAATGTGTACATGGAAAATAAAAATGCCGACATTCCACCTTCAATGTGTTTTGTTTACAAATCTTCTTCTTCGACACGTGGGACGGCGAGCTTCTAAGAAAATACGATTGGTCCACTAAACAAAAATTCCCTTTTCCTGATAGTAAAGAATGTATCTATTTTGATCAACACATTTATAAGTTCGGGCATTATTTTATTTAAAATGTGTTACAGTGCAGCCTGCGCCAGTGTGATGCTTCAAGATTGATGTTTTAAACATTTTATTTAGATATTACATAACTGTGGCAAAAAGGAAAAACAGCATAAGTCACTTTTTGCAGGTTTTCAGGAGAACAATTCAAATATTTAGGATTACAATTTAAGATTACAAATAGGGTTCACAACTTTTGGACGAAGTGTTTCAGTTCATAAACCGTTAGAGATAAAAGTACGAACAAAGTATGACGGTATCGATTCGCATATTGCGCATCAGATACTGTAATAAACTCAATTTCAACATAAGTCGACTTATGCTGTTATTCCTTGTGGCCACAGAACATTAACATGCGAATAATAATAAAAGTTGTTCAAACTAAATTTTCACAACACTTAGATCATTTTGTACCATCTGAAGAGATATAAATTTGATTCGACTAAAATGCGTAGGTACAGATGAGATTGAAAAAGAGTACTTGGTTATTCCAAGATTTAAGGTGAATGGGTGTAAAAGCTTGTCAGTCAATATTTAAAATAAAAACTAAAGAAACAATTTATTATTATGGCCCAAGCCACCTAAGTTAAAATTATAAAATATCTATTTACCTACATATGCCATTTTGCACCAAAACACAGTAGGTACACAATATAAGTTTCAAATCTACCTTTCAAAATTAACGAAAAAGTTTCCTTCAGAATTAAATAACAATAGGAGAGCTCAATGGCCACGTTCAGATTTGTATCAAAAAAGATCTGGATAGCTTTGTGTTTCAGTGAAATTGTTAAGCCGGCTCGGGGATCGATACTACAGTTTTGTCAGACATTTCCACTTAAAGTCGAGAAACGGTGATAATTGCAAAAACGCAATTCCTTGGTGAAATTCCTCACTTTCGCTATTAAAAAGCTGAGACTGAGACCGGATTCGCATGCCCAATTATTTTTTTGTCGCAGAAAATGAGAGTACTTTTGACTCCTAGCGGAGAAATTTTGCTAAGATTTCTTCTCCTGCTCAGTGAAGCCGACAGAGTTTGCTCCATGAGATCTCAGAAGACGTGAAATGTCCAATTACCTATTATTTATTATTTTTTTCTGAAAATGATTTTATTTTTTCCTGAGATGGAAATTAATGAAATTTCGGAAATGGTATAAGTAAAGTATAGGTACGTAGAACACAGTCAAGCATAGATCCATGTTATTTTCAAAATAAACGGTAATAAATACAGCTGGTAACACTATAAAAAATTGTTTTTGTATTTAAAGATCTTTTTATTACAGATGCCGAATGAGAAAAGTTTATGCGGAGAAGAGCGTGTACGCCTGCCTGTACGCTCCAAAAATAAATTCAAACGACACCAGCTACGAAACGCAAACGACGACACAGCCGGAATTTTTTTCTTTTTAGAAGAGCTACATATACATAATATATCAAGAAAATTCAATCCAATTCGCCAAAATTGATTTTACTGCATTCCATTTAATTTTCACTGCATATCCTCCACCACTAACTTTAATAGGGTGATGAAGTCCTTTCCTTTGCACTTTTATCACTTTTCTGACTTCCACTTTAAGACTTTTCTTGTTCACCTTTTTAAATTACATAGGTATTTTTGATATAAAAAAGCACATGAAATTTACATCACCGATTATTCACATTTTTAAGATAACGCCACTCACACCCAGGGAGAATATACTATTTATATGGACAAAAAAGACCCAAAAAGGAACTTTAAAGATTTATTTTTCACACACATGTAGGTATCTAGGTTTATCTTATCTACATAATATTTTTTTCTTTGACTTTACTTTTTGGCCAGCTACGTACGAACAGCGGCAGTACTTTTCCCGAGCACCCTGCGAGCAGCTACGAGTCTGCCTCAAATGTTTAATTTTAGCCACTCGACTCGGCACCATTGGCACCTCCACCTAGCTCACTCTATCCTGACGTGGAGCTTTTTGGTCATTCTATGGTTTGAGAGAGATTACTTGCATGATGTAGATGAAGGGGCTTTTGCATTTTATTGAGTTAAATAAATAATTGAAACGGAAAGGGTGAAAAGAGGCGCGTAAACAAAGCTGATAAGAATGCACTTGTAGTTTTGTTTACTTTATTTATATATTCCAGTGAGAGGAATATGCGCTATTCACCTGTTTGCTTTTTTATATAAACATCAGAAAGCGAATATTTACGATTTGCTGCAACTTTCAAAAGTCATGAGATTTTGTAGATAAAGGAAAATGACATTTACCATGTTCCAGTTGGGCATTGTTGGGCATTATTGTTGTTTCTTACAGGGTGACGAAAACAAATTACCCACAAAAATTAAGGATTGATTCCCGAACGCCATAGGTGGGCCTTTTATTGCCAGGTTATTTCAATTTGCCAAATATCAGTTAACAAATTGCGACCACTGTCAAAAGTGTTTTGCTCTTTAAAATCACTATTATTGACAATAAAAAAACTTTAATTCACTTAATTTTCTCGTATTTTCAACTTTAATTGCAAAAAGAAGCAAAATTCATTCAAAATTTTCGAGAAACCATTTTGAAAAAAATGGTGAAACGTTGAAATTTATTGCCTCAGCGATGGAAATCAAAATTGCCTTGAATGAAGCCGATGGGTGAATTGTATAGTCACCAATACCACCGCAATATGGGCCTACATGCTTTAAAGATGAAATATTTCTATGTCCAGATGTTTTATTCAAGAGGGAAATCTGTAATTGGAAAGATCTTTGTTATTGCAATGAAAAACGACATATGTTTAAAATCGCACTTTGACAGCTTTTGTGAAAAATTTCTAAGAAAAGTCACGTTATTAAAAAGACCATTATAATATGAAGATTCGGTTCTTTTTTATTTGTTTTGCTACTGACTGTTAAAGCTAAAAAATAAAGACTGCTTTTAAACGAAGCAATTACTCTCTGGGATTTTTAAGCACGTATGTGACGTATGTGGTGGCCCGAGTTAACAAAGTTGCTTAGGTTCAAAAATTGCAGAGTAAAGAGTGTGGAGAGATGTTCTCATTAAGAATTGCAGTCGTCTAAAAGCAGTTACTTTCTTTAAAAGTGTGTTTTCATTTTTTAACCATTGACCTAGTATTATACAATAAGCCAATCAGCCCTATTCTGTTTAATTTCCGCGTGAATTTTCGTATTTTGCTAGCCGTTAGGTGAAAACGAATATTCGAAAAAGCATATAGACTAAGCGACACAGCTATTTTTGGGTGTGAGTGATAGCAAAAATTAACTGATATTTTTAGATAGGTCTTTACTTTTCATATTCAAATATGAAAGGCATGCCGTAGCTGGCTTTTGTCAATAAAGTGCATTATTTTAGTGCATCTGATAGATAAGCATCCCCATGGAATAAGTCTAAGATTACCATATTATGTTATCAGAGGGCAAACTTCTATCAGTAAGAACACATTTCTAAATGGTATAACATTTTATTTAGAGATCGATTTCATACTCATCTTTGGGTTCGTCTTGGATGCAGAAGACCCCATCTAAGACGTCTTGGAACTCCATTTTCATGTCAGGGCTCTCAGATCTTTTATAAAATATTATGATTTAGTTACTATACTTTTTACCTGGGCTTAAAAAAAAACGTATTTTTAATGCACCATTACCGACAAAGGCCCCAATCACGAAATGCATGACTTCATAATTTTGCTTATGAAAAGTAAAGTGATTGAAGAATTCACGTGAATTGGAAGATTCGATCGGATGGGACAGCAGAACAGGGCTGAATGTTGTAAACAAATTGAAGATAAATGTCATTTGCATGAAAACTCTCTTCAGTTAATCATATTCCCTCGACAGTTCTTAGGTCCTTAACTACTCCGGTCAACAACGCGCGCATGACATGGGATCTCATGATGAAGGTACTCCTAGGTTTCCAACCCAAAGGAATATGGCCATTGATTTGATGAATTTTAAATTCTTTTCAACCGAAATAAAATTTTTTTAACATGAAGGTAGTAATAAGTTTATTTTTACTGCATTGCCAAATTAATATGTTAGTATTATTTTTGCTTCCAGTTCTTATAATTTTCTTAAAATCCTTCTTACTTTACATAAACACGCAATACATTATTATATAAATTTAAACTATTTAATTTTATTTTACGTTATAAATTTAGTCTTTCACTTTGCATTACATATTTTGAAATATTTCTGTTTTTAATTTTCTAAACACCTATAAAAACATGCAGTATCATTAAAATATTATTATTTATTATTAACAAGTAATTAAAATTACATGATAATATAATTTGTTTTTATGAACCTAGCTGCCGAGACTACCTACAGTTCCATAGTATCTTTAAAATAAACTTAATGATTTCCTTTTTTATTGCGGAAAATAAAATCAACAAATTTTTAAATTCAAAACAGCACTGCATATGTATGTGACGTGTTGTGTAAAAGGTTAATTTCTTTTGTGTGATTTAGTAAGTGGATTTTAAAATACAAGGGATGGCAAATCTTCTTTAAAGGCGTCAAGTGTAGTATTCGAGTCTTCAAATAAAAAAAACACGAAAGGAAAAATCGCTTGCTACGTTTTAATTTTATACCAATTAGAGCACTCTTGGTGCTGACAGAAAATAGGGCTGCAACATACTTCCTTTAACTATACTTAATCAATAATTCATTCTTCCATAATTTTTTTGACACTCATAAATTAAGAGAAATATTTGAAGTGCAAAGTTTGCCTGACCTTGTATTGGCTGAGAGAAAGAACTCAATATAAAAAGTACTTTTTAACATAAACTTACTTACTAAAGCAACTGACAGTAGTTGTCGTTAGAATATGCAGTAGGTACACAAATAGTTTGATTATTTATAAAGAAGCTATGGATATATTTTAATTATAAGACCCTGGCTCTACGTCAAGGCGTTTTGCGCAGCCTCAAAGGAATGCATATGGATCGAATAATAGTAATATCATTGAAATAGGTCAAAAACAATGTGACGCATTATATGAAGAGTGAATGAGCGTTGCGGAGTTGTCGTACACTGTGCTTAGCTAAAACTGCAGCATGCATTTGTCTTCTTGGCTGTCTTGTAGAAGGCTTTGCTTTGGTATGAGAGATTCTCCGACTTAATTACCATATCTTCCAGCTTTTCGCCACGTTCGAGCACAGCTTCGATGGTGTTCTTCAGAATAATTTGAGTTTCGTCGAGGTCATTTTGCATTTTAGTCATTGCGTCGGCTTCTTTGGGATCTTGGTACTTGGCTAGATATTGTGGCAGTGTTGGGAAATCAAAGTGAGTATCCGTATTGCCACCCGATTGGTATTGTTCGGCCGGAATGCGTGCAGCGAATTCATCAAGAACCTTTGTGATAAGAGTATGTGCCACTCGTTGAGGATATTCATGATCGGCAATTAGTACCCCGCCCAGGTTGTCTGCTCGAACATATACATGACACATATAAGCATCCTGTTTGACCGATTGTCGCGTTGCTGGTTGGGTTCGCTCCACAATGGTTTTACATGCAAATCTGTGGGATCAGGAGATACATAAATAGTTCAATCGATAAGACAAATCATTAGTCATCTAGTGAACTCTTACCCCATAAATTCCTGTACGGCACCTCTCTGGAAAAAAGAAAACGATTGCAAGTCGTAGGCGGCTTTCAAGAGACGGCCTTCAGTTGGCCCTTTGTAGAAAACACTTATCGAATACAGTTTGACCATTTTTCTATTTCTTGTTATTCACCAATCAAAAATAATATCTTTAGCAATCTGTTATAATATCGTCGGGCACTTGTAGCTTTTGGTAAATTAGATTTTTCACAATATTTTAAATAGGTGGGATTATTTCAATTTTGTTTTTATATATGTTTCACAGTTGTAGGGTTTTTTTTATTGTCTAATACTTAACACTTCTTATTATTTTTGGTGTTATTTTGGTAAAAATATGTTTTAAATTTACGCAGAGAGCGAAACTATTTCTTCCTTCCTTCTGCTAGCCAAAAAAAAAATTGCCAAATTTAACTTGGGCTCTTGGGTGGCAAAATGTCAAATATGTAATAATGGGAATTTTTTGACAGTTAACGTGGGGCATTGTTGACAATATGGGATATTTATTAAGAAATATAATAAGGACCCACTTACACTAGATCGTATTAAGCGATAAAATATTTACTACTAAAAGGGGTCCTCTGGGATTCGAAAAAAACATCTATTATAAACAAAAATCAAAACAACAGTCACGTCATGATATATATCTGTTTTTCTCTTTTTCAACATCACTACACTCAAGTGTGCACCAGAGTTACCATTGGGGTACTTGTATCCCGGGGGTTCTTTTTTTTTCGGTGGGATTCGGGGATATATTTTTTTTAAAAGGCCACATTTTTTCACAATCATTTTGACTCAAAGAAATTCAAGTTTTTTAATGATAATTAGGGCCAGTTTCACAGTGAAGTGTCACTTAAGTGCCAAAATGGGAAAATTAAGTGCCACTTATTTTGTTAAGTGCGCACTGTGAAGCTGGCCCTTAAAACTTTATTGTTTGTTTCCAAGCCCGAAGGAAATTGAATGAGGAAACCGAAAATATTTTACATGTTAAGGGCCAGTTTGTTCACAGCTGATCATCCTTAATCAAGGATTATTGCAACTGGTAAATCATCGAATGTGAATGGTAATCAATTTTTTTTTCAAGAAATCGATAATTTAAGTTGTTAATCATGGAAATCGCTAATCAGCCGATTTTGGTTGATTAGCGCCATTTAGTTAGAAGCTGTGAAAGTCATCGTTCAGATTTAACCCAATGTGAACAAACTGGCCCTAAATGTTACAACAATTAACTCCCAATGGGCTTAGCTAAACCCAGATAATTTTCGGGGCTTAACATAAGCACGGAGAAAAACTGTATTACCGGCGGGAATTACATACTCGTTATTAGGCGTGTTTTTTTGCAAGCCCGGGGGGAATTGGTTGAAAAAAACGACAGCGGGGATTAGCGACGCCATGACAGTAAAAAACATGGAGTTTATATACAAACTATCGATAACATGTATGAAATTCATGCCGGTAACACAGTTTTTCGGTGCGCTTAAGTTAAACCCCGAGAATTCTCCGGGATTAGTTGTTGTTGCATTTAACATGTTAATTGTTTAGCACCGAGGTCGTTTTTTTCATCCTATTCCCCCCGGGCTTGCAAAAAAACACGGCTATTGATAGTTTGTATGAAACTCCATTTTTTTCTGTTATGGCGTCGCATAATCCCCGATATCGTTTTTTCAACCAGTTCCCTCCGGGATTTGAAAAAAAAAACACATTTTCTATTACAGTTTTTGTTTGTATATTAGGCGTGTTTTTTCCAAGCCCGAAGGATATTGGGTGAAAAAAAACGATCCGGGGCTAAATAATTTACATGTTAAATGCAACAACTTATCCCCAATGGGCTTAGTTAAACCCAAATGATTTTCGGGACTTAACTTAAGCACGGAGAAAAACTGTATTACCGGCGGGAATTAAATACTTTTTATCGATAGTTTGTATGGAAACTCCATTTTTTTATGTCATGGCGTCGCTAATCCCCGAAATCGTTTTTTTCCCTCTGGGTTGGGAAATATATTACTTTATTATTGTCAAATTAAGAAACCAAAACAGAATAAACGCTGATCTATCAAACAGGTATCAACCTATCCCAAAAATTTTCGAATACGTTGGATTGTTAATGCATCAGTGGTCTTGTCTGAAGGGATTACAACAACACAAACCTATCCGGATAGATCCCCGACGCGACAAATTGTCTGTTATTCCGAAAGTAAAGCTTTCATTCCGCTTCTGAAATTGAAGTACAAAATATTCGTTTTCGGAACTAAATACAGTGCAGGGCTCCTGTAGTCCGATTTTTGTTTAAGTATCCAAAACTTGCCCCTAAGTACCCATAAATCTCAAGTAAAAATAATAATGTAAGACATCAAAAGACGATTTGCAGTAAAAGATGTCGGTTTTTCTAAACCTAAAGGAAACTAGACAATCGAATTCGAGGGCAAACAACTCACATGGTAAGGAAACAACAATTAATCCCCTTACGGACTTTACTAAGCCGTTTTTAAGCTTAAGCTGTTATAACGGAGAAAACTGCGTTACCGACGCGAATTACCTATCAATAGTCGGCCCTATCATGAATTCCATCGTAATCGGAAAATTTTCCAAATCCCGAAAAAAACTATCACCGAATCCGTTCGTAATGACTGTTTGTATGAGATTTTCCACTACGATGGAATCTGTGGTAGTTTTTTTCGGGATTCGTAACAAGTTTCCGATTACGATGGAATTCGTGATAGGGCTGAGTATTTATGGAAACATGTGTTTAATTGAAACTTCTGCAAATTTGTACTACTTGTCAAAAATTTTAATTGGATTTTACGGCAAATTGTACGATATCGTACGACGTTACCATAATTATTAAACCTTTGTCATATAAATTACTGAGATCTATAACTATTTACTAAATGCAGTAGAATCAAACAAGCTTACAAAATAAAAAAAATTCTTAGTTTTTTTTCAATTTTATTTTGGATGTTTGAATTTTTTATTTCATCATTGATTTTACATACACTGTTTTTATTTATACTGTATTTCATATCAAATAGTTCTATTTTAAGTATAAAAAATATATATATTCGTTATCAAAATCATAAATGTTATTAAACTTTTAATGAAATATACATAAATAAATTTATATAAATATCTGTATTCATTTGTTTTCTATTTTAGTAAGTTCAAAAATACAATTATTTTCAATAGAGGGCTAAGTAGTTTATTCATTCATTCAATGTTGAGTTTGAACGATCATTATCAGTACTATTTATGAAATTAATAAGGACAATGACAGCAAGAGAGCTCTTAAAATAAATAAAAATAATATTGCAGAGGTTTAAATAATTAATGGATTATGGAATTCGAAAGGATTCGTGTTTTCAACTCACTTGGAAAGCAAATCCAATGTGACAATAATTTACTCTTTAGCACTTAGCACAAAATATTGTAAGGTATTTGTTTAGAATTTCATACATGAGCAATTCGAAAATAGCTCAAATTCCTATGTCAAATAGTAAACGGTTCGCTTCGAATTCCATTATCAGATCAATTACACATTAATTTTGTATTGGCTAAAAAATCAAAATAATCCAGAAAGAATGTTTGACTGTGTTAGAACCTTATTGACGCTGATGAGTAGCACAAAACTGTGTTTTTTGTTTGTTCATAATAATGGGTATATAAGCAGGTTATATTTAAAAACTGTGGCATCATAGATTTTACTGTGATTTTAGGAGTTTGCTTTTACTCGGTAATCCATGTAAACTAAAATAATATAAGTACATGTATTTTTTTCAACTCTAAACCAATATTTGTAGAACATACGTGGTTGGATTTAATATAAGAACTAAATTACTGTTCCAAAATGGCAAAATTCATTAAAGATCCACCACGTACAATCATCACGTCTGTAACTGAAAAATTTAAAATGATTTTGAAATAGGGCAAAAACTAATAAATTCAAAAGAAACTTACCTCGAAGTAGAATGAACCTCTCAAAATCTAACTAAAAGGAATTCGGGAGATTTTGTTTTTGCTCCTTGAGACCAGTGAAGCGCTAAAGACCTAAATTAAATTCAACAACTCAAGCCCCGAAGTGCAACGAACAAAAGCTGAAACAGAATCACAAAAGCTTGAATATATATATTTTTTTTTAAAGAAAACCAGAGATATGAGAACGTTTTAATAATTATTTCATTACAATTCACATTTCAAAGTTATTAATATTTTTAAAATGTTCATCTTGTTCTTCATAATTTTTATTTTTTATTTTTCTTGAATGTGTATTATGTGTTGTATATTAATTTTTGTGTAATTCTTGAATAGGTTATATATAATATTCTTCACATATTCACTTGTATTTAATTATATATATATCTATATATATATAATATAATAGTAAATAATTCTTGTTTAATTTTCTTTTCATACTTCTTTTAATCCTCTTCTCTTTTCTTCTTTATACTTATGCGTTATTTATTTAGTATTAATAAATTTTTCTTCTTCAATTTGAGAAATGATAGCTTCTTTTGTTTTCATTTCTTCTTGTTTACTCAGAAAAAATTCGTGTAAAAACAAAAACAAAAAAAATTAATTAATGTTTACAAAAAAAAACGTTAAGAAAAACTATAAATTTCAGAGATTTTCGCGTTTTTTTTTTTTTTTCTTTTTTTTAATATTTTCTCGCAATTCGGAGTTCTCTCCGAATTGGCTAAAATGCTTAAAGAATTTTTGTTTGTTTTTTAAAACTAAGGAAATGACAAGTAAAAAGTAAGTCATTTTCGCTTCATTATAATTTTTTGTTCATTTCGAAAATTTGATTCGAAATTCTATTCCGAATTTATAATTAATTGTGTTGGAAGAGAAATGCGATTTAAAGTTCAACCGAATAGATGGTAATGTACCATCTTTCGGAAGAGATTTATACGTGTTTGTGAGGTTTACTAGAAACTAATATAAAAGTTTTAAAAACTAGAAAAGGAAAATAATATAGATTTTCCGTTTTGAAATTAGCATTTTACGATAATTCGGAGGAGTCGCTCCAAAAAAAAGAAATATACAAAAAAAAACATTTCCGATTTCTCCAATAATGATAAATAAATTTGGATAG
This sequence comes from Epistrophe grossulariae, assembly GCA_929447395.1. Lineage (NCBI taxonomy): Eukaryota > Metazoa > Arthropoda > Insecta > Diptera > Syrphidae > Epistrophe > Epistrophe grossulariae. The sequence goes on along the minus strand of OV839568.1, from coordinate 30,746,653 downwards.
AACTAATAAATACATATATGTCAAAGATGTTTGGTCACTTTTTAAGAAAAATTCTTGTTTGAATCTTCTTCGGAAAGAGTTCATTCGAAAATGAATGCTTTACGTGCAGCAAACAAAATGTATGTATGTATATATGGATGGAAATAATTTACGTATTTGCTTGTAAATAATGCGATTTTAGTTACCGATTTGTTTTTGTTTGATTTAATACTAATAAATAAATTAAATATAAATGAAAAAAAAACTGAGAAAAAAAATTAACAAACAAGAGTGAGAGAAAAAGAGAGAATATGAACAAAATAACAAATGTGAGAAATAAAATTGATTAAAATAATTTGATTTCATTGAGAGAAAGAGGGATGGGGTTAGAGGATGCGGCAAACAATATGGAACTCATTGGAAAGAAAGATTAAACTGCTCTTGTCGCTCTGTACCACTTGCGCTCTACTGTTGTAGGCCGGCGGCGTCAGCTGCAGCTGCGGCCGCTACTGCGGCGGCCGGATTCACCGTGGCATACTGGGGATGATAGTACACCGCACCCGATTGAGGTGGTGGTGGGGCTCCTGTTGCATACGATCCGAATGGTGCTCCGGCGGCGGCTGCAGCGGCCGCAGCTGCTACTGCTGAAGCCATGACACCGCTTGCATCATACATGTACGCTGCAGCTGGTGGAGATTGAGCTGGAGCTGCATACATTGCTGTCGATGGTGGAGTGGACACATTGTTGGGGTATTCCCCGGAGCCACCACCATTTGCGTGATGCGATGGCGAATATGCGTTCTGTTGTTGTTGCTGTTGCTGCTGTCCACTTCCATTGGCCTGAACACCTTCTACGCCGGCCTTATCATACATAGATTTCTGCTGTTGTTGGTTGTAGCGCATTTGCTGCTGCTGCTGTTGTTGGTTACCATTTGGAATGAATTGTGGATGATGGCTACGTGGTCGGTACATGTGAGGGGGTGGTCCTGGCATGTAGCCGCCGTTATTCGCTTGATGATGGTGATAGCCGCCGAGCATTGGACGCGGCTGTTGCTGTTGCATGGGTCGTTGTGGGCGGAATGTTGTCCGTTGTTCAGCGTTGCCCATACCATTGTTTTGCCATTGCTGCGATTGATTCCAAGAATTGTTGTTACCAGTATGGAATGTCTTTTGCTGTTGTTGCTGCAGTTGTCTGTTTGCTTGCTGATAGTTCAACGGATTGTTACGTTGCATTTGCTGTTGTTGTTGTTGTTGGTTTTGTTGCCAACGTTTCACATTACCACCGTTACCACCCTTTGATGCATTTCGGGCTAGTTCGACAAGATTAGATGGGGGCTGTTGGCCAGCCTCTTCCAGAACGGAGATCAACTCTCGTGCCTGCTTGGCATTGTCCGGTGTAAAGAAGGTGTAAGAAGTTCCCAATTGCTGGCAACGTCCTAGAATACAAATTAATACATATTATAATTTAAAATTATTATGCGGAAAGCTGTATCGCATATTATTTGGAAAAGTAGGCATATTAGAACATTGGAGGTGTATATTATAGTTCCAAGGAATGTAAGGAATATTGCATTTCCAACCTCACTTTTTGTATTACTTTTAGCTTGGAATTATACATTTTTGGGATTATCTCTGATACGAGGTTGCCGATTATCGATTTTGAAATGAAGATTTTAGAACAGGAAAGATAGATTCTTTCGTAGAACAAAAGATATTGTTCTCGTTAAATGAAAACTTCTTAAGTCCACTTATTTCTTTCGACATATCGAACGCTTTTGTGGCACCTACAGGAAATAAAATCTGATTTTGAAGGTTAAGATTTTAAAATCGATGATAAATAGTGGGCTAGAGACTAATTTCAAAGGGCTGCTGCTTCGAACATTTTGAGAGTTATGTCTATGGTTAATGGGATAGCGTTGTAATCCCTTTTCGAATGAAACATCAATCAAGTCCATGGGACTTGTATATTCGGAGCAATGAAAACCCGAAAGATTTCAAGTGCTACAAACTGACTAACCACCTGACACAATAAGCCTTAAGTAATAAAACAATTTGGTAATAATGTTTGCGGAAGCTTGTTCTGTCTATCGATATATTTCTGGCGTGCGAACGGTGACTGAGCGCTGAGCTATGGGTCGAGGGCGTTACATGTTTTTGGGACGGTGAGTTTTTCGAGAATTACCCCACAACTGTACAAGAAAGACATATAATCCATGTCAAAGGTTACAAAATGGATGAACATGGAAACAGACGTTCTTCCAATTGCAAACACGTTAAAAACTAGCGTCAAAGTTTTTGTCCCATCTCCAATTATATTAAAAATTGTATTGGAATAAAATAATAAATTGTGCACAAATAGTTTATGGACATAAAGTTTTGACACAGCAACAAAAAGTGTATCTAAATGAGATGGGAAGCATGCAAAATTTTGGTCTGTAGGATAAATCATCAATTCTTTATCTTGAATACTAAAATGGATGGTACAGTGAAATCAATCAAATATCTTAGAGGGATTATTGATATTTGTTTAGACTTTGTAGCAAATTGTATTTGATCAAAAACACGTAAAATAGTAGGGTTTTTCGGGCGAATTAGTAAAAGTTTAAATTTTCAAAACGCTTCTATGAATATATAATACAATTATTCTTCCTCATTTTGATTATTGCGCCTCCATTTTATATAACATGTGTAATGGAGAGACAAAAACCAGGCTTAAAGTTTTATAGAACCGAGCCATACGCTCTTTGTTTATTTGTAGTTTTTATACACAGACTTCATTTATGTTGGAAGTTATTTTCAAGGTCAAGTACAACCGGTTCCCTGTTTACCTTTCTGAAAATCTTCAATAATGTTCAACCTATAACATAAGATCTGCAGATAATATCAGGCTAGAGAGATATAACCTTAGCAGCACACAAAACTCGGTGATGTTTTGGGATTAAAACTTTTTAACAACCCACCAACGAATATAAAAAAAGAATCAAATTTCCGTTGTTCCAAAACAAATTGTAACAAATCTTATAAAAAAAACAAACAATGTTAACTTATTTTTCTTATATAAAAAATAAAACATGTGTACATTTTAAAATTCAAAGTTATTTTATAACGTATAAAGGTAAAAATAATAATAATAACACTAGATTTCAATCGAGACTGATTTATGGGTGATTCTCTGTTAACTGTAATTTTTTAAATATAAATTTTGCTAAAATTCAAATTCTTTGAAAATTAATTTCTTTATAAAATCGAGTATTTTACTACAACTTTTAAGAAACACAAAATATAGTGAAAAGTACTAATTACTAAATCTCGAAGACATGGTACCGACACTGTTTCTTTGCTTTTGAATTTTAATATGTTCTCTTTCTTTATGACAATATTTTTGGTAAGCTTCTGAATCCTATCTTATGTTTTCACGTTTTAAACTTTGAAAGGCAATTTTTTTCTGTCTCTCTTTTAGTTTTTGAAATAAGTTTTTCATTGAAGTTTTTATTTTTATGCTGGGTTATTACTCAAAATTTAATGCGCGGATTTGTTTTCATTTGTTTTGTCCGAATTATTGGTAACATTCTAAATAGAAACAATAAAAAGATTTTTAGCGTTATTGCTTGAATTCCTTTAATTTAAGTTCATTATAAATTAAATATAGGTACCACGGTACTGACATCCATTTCAATGTGCTGACATTTAGACTTCAATATAATTTTATATCTCACAACACTTCGGAGAAAAATAATTTCCCACATAATTTTAACTTATATGGCTTTAAGAAATACAAACTCTTATAGCACTATTACGTTGATAAAATAAATTGACTTTGGTTAACAAAAAATAAATAGTAGGTGTGTTTTATTCATTGCTGCATAGCCAGCGCAGCAAAATTTCCCTTGGCAAACAAAAACAATTTGATTACTGGCGAAAAAGAAGTCAGTAAAAATAAAGATGGCTGTGCTGGCGATAGAGCTTTCAATTATTGAAATGAACGTATAGAGTGAGCTTTCGTTTTATTCAGACTTGTGCTGCGCTGGCTATGCAGCAATGAATAAAACACACCTAGTGTCTTTTTTTCAAAAGGCACCGCACAAACGCCATCAAACTAAAAAGAAGATGGCGGTTCAGCGGGAAATCTTTTGAATTCAAAAATAAAATGAAATTCGGGAACAATATTCCAGAACAGAAAATAGCAGATTCAATTGGAAAAACAAGGATGGGACATGCCACAAATTTTTGAACAATCTCTAATGAAAATTTTAGTAAAAACTTATTTACACAATTTAATCCATGATTCATGAGAAAATTTTACATTAAAAGATTACAAAGAATCGCAGTTGGCAGAGAATGACCCATATGGGTAATCTTAATGAATTTTTGGCTGTGGGATGTAGTTCCATGCTTCCTTAAACTTAATTTTGTATGTTCGATCTGAATTTGTTAATAACTCCATAAGTTTTCTATGAGATTGACAGGGAGTTTGTGCTAGCTAACACAAAGCACAAAATATCAAATTTTTCTACTTAAAAGCAATGTTTTGCATTATTCTGCAAACAAAAATTGTTTCATCCTGTTTTTAATTGGACCCTTTCGAAAAATTATCCGTAACAATTTGAACAATTATATCCAATCTGGGGCCTATTTCACCAAACACTTTTCACTTTGCAACTTTGCAAAAAAAAATTTCCTGCAAAGTAAAAGTGCAATGTGTTTCACAAAATTTGCAAAGTGCAAAGAGTTTGCAAAAAGGAAAACTTTTCATTTCAATAATTTCCTCTTTGGAAATTTGCGTTTGGTGAAACAAAATTTGCAAAGTAAAAGTGCAAAGTTGCAAAGTGAAAAGTGAAAAGTGTTTGGTGAAATAGGCCCCAGGTCCGTTTATTTTATTGCTTCACAGTAGTGAGTGCAAACTTCAAACGAGCTTTGATAATTGGAAGATTTTTCATAATTTTTCGGAATTAGAGGGACGATATTGAAAATAAAAAATCAATAAAAAAATTCAGAATAGATGCTGTACTTCCAGAGAAATAAAAAACACGTAAAAAGTGCAAAAATTATATGTAAAAAGTATGACCTTAGAGACACGGGTCACTAGTCTCGGACTAAGTTTTTTAGCCAATAAATTTTGTTTAGGGGTGCCAAGTAAAAATAAAAATGGCAATAACGGTACCTGGCATGGAAAAGAACAATTTTTTTATTTATCTCGAAAACGGTTACCAATTGCTAAACAAAAATTTTAAAAATCTAATATTATACTAACGGCGCATAACGTTTTTTTTTCTCATTTTTTTTATTAACGGTCCTCCGATTTAGATCAAATCAAAACTTATACAGCTTATACTTGTATAAATTGAAATAGTATTTATTTATTCAGTCGGTGCCTATTCTGTTTGTGCTCAAAAATAAATAACAGTTGTTTAATTTCATTGTTCTTCAAAATTTTCTCTACAAAAACAACCGAATGCAAAGAAATCATATGATGCAGCGATAATTGCGGATTGTTACATTTACTTTTACTTTTGTATTTGAGGAGCACTCTGTAACGCAAGGTAAGTGTGGTGAAATACTTACTAACCGATTCTACAGACTTATTTCAAATTAAGATTTAAGAAAATGGATAAATAGTAAAAAAAGAAGAGGGTTCTATGCAAGTTTTATTCATATATCAAGTGAATTTATCTTTAATAGGTTAGCATTTAATAAGATAAATTTAATAAAGTTAACATGGTTTTAACCCGTTCCAGTCACTCAGGTAGTTTTCACGGTAAGACCTTTGTATACGTTCATAGATTTGAAACCTCGTTATTATTTAGAGGTGTGGCCGTAGCGGGTTGAGAAAAAAAAAAAAAAAATATTTTGACCACCTAAATAAAAAGCAATACCTAATTGACAAAATTAGAAACGAACTTAACATAACGCATTGCTCAAAAAAATGTTGTGTCTCGAAAAAGCAAAAAATGCAATATTGCTTTTTTATCGAAATATTTTGTGCACAAGGAAAATAGCTAAAAATCAAAAAACGGAGAGAAGCGTTAAAGAAATTTGCCAATTAACAGAAACCTTATAAGACATAAGACAAAGAAAATTAACAATTCAATTTAGGGCAACAAGGAGCTTCTTTAAACCTTTTCAAGTTTCTGAGATTTTAGGGAGATCTGTTATAAGAAACCAAATTTTCAATGATCGACAAAATTTGAATATGATAAACAAACTACATTAATAATCTGATAATGTGTTCTTTTTTGTAATTAAGTAAATACTAAAAATCATCGCAAATTGATAGCAAATCCTTTCTTTTTTTTTTAATTTGTAATTTAAATAGGAAGTTTGAATTGCATTTTAAGTGTGACTTAAACGAACTAGATATGTATTCAATAATTAAAATATTCAAATATAATAATAATAGCCTATGCCAACTGTGAAATATCATAAGTTCAGTTTGAAATACTTTATCTCACAGCAACAAAAGTAAAAGTTAATAGCATTAATTATTGTGAAATCCATAAGAAATAAACAGAAAACAACAAAACTCACCTGTGCGTCCAATGCGATGCACATAGTTCTCCGACGAATTTGGATAATCATAGTTGATGACATATTGTAAATCTTCAACGTCCAGTCCACGCGATGCAACGTCAGTGGCAATCAAAATGTTCGACTTGCCATTGCGGAAGTCTTTCAACACAGAGTCCCGCTCCGCCTGCGACTTGTCGCCATGAATAGAAGTGGCCGTGTATCCCTCATTGCGAATATTTTGCAAAATTTCCTCTACCTTGATCTTAGTTTCCACGAAGATGATTATTTTACTTGTGGTAATAGCCTGTCCGATTTCCTTAAGCAGATTTACGATCTTCTGGGGCTTTTCTTCCTCCTGGCAAATATCAATGATCTGTCGAATGTTGTGGTTTGCAGCCAGATTAAGTGAACCGATGTTGATTTGAATATAATCAGTGAGGAAGTCTTCGGCCAGCGCCTGTACTTCCTTCGGCCAGGTAGCAGACCACATCACCACTTGACGATCGGGACGAATTTGTTCGATAATTTTTCGGATCTGGGGCTCGAAGCCCATGTCAAGCATACGATCGGCCTCGTCTAACACCAAGTAGGTACAGCGAGACAAATTTGTAATGCGATTCTCGAGGAAATCGATCAAGCGTCCGGGTGTTGCTATTACTACCTCAACACCGCGTTCCAAATCACGCGCCTGTGGGACCTTGGAGCTTCCACCGAAGATACAAGTATGACGAATCTCCTGTGGAGTCGCCTGACAACCGTAGTCGCGAACGACTGTCTGAATCTGCTGGGCCAGTTCACGCGTAGGCGCCAGAACCAGGGCAATGGGTCCCTCGCCTCTCTGCAAGGGAGGTTGGTTGGAGATGTGGACCATTGCTGGTAGCATGTATGCCAAGGTCTTGCCAGAGCCAGTCTGAGCAATGCCCACTAAATCCCGCCCAGAAAGAGCTATTGGCCATCCTTGCGACTGGATGGCTGTGGGCTTGGTGAAACCCTGACGCATCATCTCCTGAATAGCGTACTCTGGCAGAGATGATTCTTCGAAGTTGGTAATCGGATGTGGGATCGCGTTACCGGCGACGGTGATTTGCATATCCTTACGCAGATCGGACACTCCCTGATCGCTGAGAGCAATCGAATTAGTATGCGGAACGTAGAAGTTCTTTTGGAAAGGCTGCAAGTTATCCCATTGGGGTTTCACTAGATTGCGCCCAGGATTTTTGGCCTTCTCGCGCTGTAGCTCAGCTTTTTCTTCTTTCGAAAGCATTCCCATTGGAATGGAGTTCATTTGATGAGACATCGATTGCTGCTGGAGAAAATTGTTGTTGCTGAAAGTCTTGGGGCGTGGAACGTAATTGGGTTTCCTCTGAAAAGTCGCACCACCACCGCCATAGTAGTTTCCACCATTTGCTGGCGAATTTCCCTGGTAATTACCTCGTGCGGGAGCGTTTTGAAAGCCACCATAGTTACCTGGATAGCCCATTGCTGCGTTGTTGTAATGTCCTGGTGCTGAAGCATCGCCATTCAGGCCCGCCGGAGCTCCTCCGGCACCACCTCCTGCAGCATTTCGGGCACCACCGTATGGTCGATCGGCCCTAGGTGCTCCATAGAATGGGGGCTGGTGGGGATGATGGGTGAAGCCATTCGAATACATGTTTTCCTTCTCTTTCTCTTGCTAGTGCTTGTCGTCTCTAACTTTGATCCTTTGTGTGTTTCGTGGGAATTCTTTTTTCTTCTTCTCGAAAATGTGAAAAAAATTCCTGTTTGGTATTGCTGCAAATGTGAATTGCAAAAATTTGATTTTCAATTGAATTTCTGAAATTATCGAATGGATTAAGTTTTTTCGTTCTGACCTTTTCGCTGCTTTCTTTTCTCCTCGTTTTTTTTTCTTTTTTTTTTTTAAGTTCTCTCGTGTATGTGTGTGCGACAGACAACAGGCGAATGGGGCAGCAAAAGCAAAAAAAGGAAAAGAAACGACGTGATTGGCAAGTTGACGTGCAACACCAAACTGACAGACGAACGATTTAGGAAAATGGTGGACAAAATACCTCGCGGATAAAAATCCCTTTTTTTTGTTCTTGTATTTGAAAATTGCAGCTTCCGTATGAATACAGGGATGTATGTGAATCAATAATCTGGAATTCCAAACGAAGGGAAATAATAGTGATTTACTTCGAGAATTTTCGGCCCAATGAAAACGTAGTATAAGACAGATTCCTTTTAAAAACCTTTTTTTTTGTTAAGTCAGTTTGTGATTAAAAATAGCAAACAAAAATACGAATTTCGTGTTTGCGTGAATGTTCGCTTCACTTTGTACTTATGATAGCAGCAGGTTCATAATATGTGACATGTATAAGTTAAGTTCAGAGTTCATAAAATTTTAATAGATAAATGAGTTGATTTACGAGCTGATAATTGTACATAATTGGTATGTGTGGTAACGTGAAAATTCTTGCGAATTTGCACAAAATTACACAATTTGCTGTCAAAATCCATATAAAAAAAACTGATTTTTTGGGAAATTTGTTGGAAAAAATGTTACCAAACGCGCTTACTTATAAAATAATTAAATGTGTGTTTTATTCATTGCTGCATAGCCATGCGCAGCAAAATTTCCCTTGGCAAACAAAAACAATTTGATTGCTGGCGAAAAAGAAGTCAGTAAAGAAAAAGATGGCTGTGCTGGCGATAGAGCTTTCAATTATTGAAATGAACGTATAGAGTGAGTGATCGTTTTATTCCATTTGGTCGTGCGCTCGTGTCGTTTATAATTAAAGTTGGAACCGACGTGAAGATAGCTCCTAGCAGTCCATATCTAGTATGTCTATGGCGCTGGCTATGCAGCAATGAATAAAACACACCTTATATCAAATTTGACAAATTCACCGCTTTTCATTTAAATTAGAAATTAAATATGTAGTTCGAAAAGGCAAGTTTTTTTTCTCACATTATAAGAGAAATAAAATACCAATAGGATAAATCATCTAAGACTTTACAAAAAATAGTTAATTCGTGGAAAAAGTTTAAAGGATCAGGATCGCCTATTTTGTTCTTGAAATATTTTCTGAAACAAATAAGTGTACTGACTTAAAATAAATTGTTAACAGCAAGCTTATGGAAATGATTGCCTTCGTGAACTATTTTAAATTTGTAAAATTTGTATAGAAACTATTAATAGAGGGAATTTATTTGGATTAAAAACCGTCCATTTTGTTTTGCTATTGGCTTCTGTAAGATAAGTATAGGTTTTATAAAATGTTAGTAGCAAACTTCTCCAACCATTACAAAAACGATGACCTAAAAAAATATGGGTTCAGGGGCTTCCAAAACTTGACCTTTATCAACAAAATATGTCGCTGTTGCAGATACTCAACTCATAAACATTTTAACATCCCTCTTCTGTATTGCAATTATTAGCCTGGGGTAGCGTGCTGGATCTTTGATTGAAATTACGCGAGTTCAAATCTCGGAGAAACACCATGTAAGTAAAAGCGAAGTTTTTTTAAAAATTAAATTAAGTTCTATACTTTCAAATAAAGAGAAAAGCGGTTCCAAACCCTCCTTATATGAAGAAACAAATTCATATAAATAAAAATATAAACTACAAATTTTAAAGAACACATTTTTTTTGTCAATTATACAACTTCATTAAGTGGCTTTTATAAGGCCTTAATGGAAGCTATTGCTTTCATAGCAGGGCAATAGATTTCGTTTATTTATCTTTATAAGACCTTATTACACTGTTAATTGGAAGCTATATACTTAAAAAAACATAAATTAGTTCTCTAATGTGCGCAAAAATGGTTTGCATGGGGCCTTCTACTGTTACTATACAAGCCAGAAAATAGCTTGCATTGAACCTACAACTTAATACTACGTTTTCATTGGAGCCGAAATGAGCTAATTTCATAAATCACAGAAAAGGTATTTTCATTGCAAATTTGCTAATTTCGTTTGACAGATAATTTCATTTTAAATTTGATTTGGCAGTTAATAGCTTCTTTTTCTTGTGTTCTCTTTCTATTTCTGTTTCTTAAACATCAAATTTTGACACTTTCAATGTTTCCACTGGGTTTCCACTGCGGATGCATTCCACTTGGGTGTGTTCATAAGGTTTTTACGTAATCTCTAACCTAATTTCGTGCAAATTTGGTTGAAATTACCTCATTTCGAAATGTGAATTTGTGTGGGAAATTAGGTAATTTGGAAGGGAATTTGGAAATTTTCAGCGAAATTACCTCATTTGACCCAATGAAAACGCAGTATAAGTAAATTAACAATTGTGCCTATTCGGCAAGATCTTTTACGAACTTCCATATAAATATTTGAACTGTCAAAAAATCTTTTATGAATATTCTTTGAACTGTAAACAACTGAGTTCGTAATTGTATTTAGTTATCAAAAATATTTTAAAGTTCCGACCTTCATTTGGGTTTTTAATTTGTCCAAATATTATTTAGAATAGAAAAAACTCTTTATGTAGGAGCACTCATAAAGAGTGATGTCTTTTTCATTCTTTCAATCGGTTAGGGCACTTTAGCATTATTATTTTTTTTTCTCATTAAATTTTGCTTTAATATTTATGTTATTACTTTTAAGAATTTGTACGAAATACACAATAAATAATGAACAACATCTGAAATAAAGAACATTTATGTGTTTTGTGTTTAAAGAATGACTATATATTATAAGTGACAGCCACGAGGCTTCCCAAAAATCTAACTAGATAAAGCAGGCAATACATTATAGCCATTAGTACACGACACACATAGCTCTTTGCTAAGTAAATATTTATTCTGAATTGTACTCTGTAAAATTTTCTTAAAAGTCTCAATAAAATTCAATTCAATTCAAAAAGAGAACACTTACGCCCATATTATTCACTCGATACACCCAGATTAAAATTTAAATCTGGAGGTATTTACATTGAATTTGTATGATTTACATCTGGATTTAAGTTTTAATATGGATATAGCGAGTGAATAATGTGGCGGTTATATTTGGCGTTTTTCTTTTTTGGCTATAAGCAAAGCTCTGAGCGATCAGAGCAAAGCTCTGATGAGATTATGATCAGAGCCCTCAGATTAAATTATGAAACACACTTGAGCACTGAACTGTCATATGCTTAGTTATCTGTCAAATTACATAAAAATTGTATGAAGTTGGTTTCGCTCAGCTCGCTTTGCTCCATTTGCTCGGTCATTTTATTCTGAGCATACAGAGCATGCTCCGAGCTAGCTCCGATGGAACACGACCTATGTGCTCTGATTTGTCTGAGGTAAAAAAGAAATATAGAATTTATTTTTGACAGCTCAGTGATCTGCTCTGAGGTAAAAAAGATAAAAACCAATTATAAACACAAAACAAAAAAAACATTCATGTCATGAAATATATATCTGTATTTTTCTTTTTCAACATCATTACACACAAGTGTGCACATTAAGCGACACACCACTCAACAACACACCACACGAGATAGGTTTTGTGGAAAAGAGTTTACAAATTAATCTTTTTCTACATCATCTTTGTAAGTTTTCCAGTCGGAAAAACTACCACAAAATAAGTTTGAAAATTTTCACTTTTTTGACCAATGTAGTTAAGGCTTTATTCATCGGCACTTTTTGGTTTATGTTTTTGTTTACCGAGGGAAATTTTTCTGCGCTAGCTATAAATTGACCGATAAAAAGCGCCTACTTTGTTTCAATTTCCATCGTTTTTCGAGTAATTTGTCATATAGGTGCAAATATTCTTCCATTTTAATTTTTATTTTCACGACAAATATTTCACACAAAATACAATATATTTATAGCCAAAGGTTTCATCGTCTCTCTGAATGATTTGTATTGGTTTGTATAGATTTTACAATCTTTACCCCCTGGCTCCACAAGCAATTTTTCTAGTTTTATTTCAGAAATAACTTCGGAAGTATTTATTTCTTCGTTTAGAGGGCAAATTATTTCATAAAATTTTAATTGGAATCATGTCCCCGCCAAGCAATTACCGCATTATTCGCGCTATTACCGCACTAAAAGTTAATTTATGTCCACATTTATTTGTTCTGCGAAGACAAGAAATAAATAAAGATATTTATGTCTGAAAATAAACTTATGTCAAGTAGCCTCCACAAGAAATTTTGACTACATAACACATATTTTGCAATGGTTCATTTCTAGTGGAGCCCCAGGGTTAAAAAATCCCATCTTAACTATTCCCAATTTGGAATTCCACAACTGAATTCTTTTTATGGATATTTTCCTAGTGCAGTATCAACCTTAGTAGGGAATTTTAGCAAACAAACAACCCTTTATACGAATATGAAACTAAAGAAAAATCAAAAATAACCCTTCTCTTGAACAAATTTTTCTGTGCTCTTTTTTGTATGTTTGTATGTATATATTTCAAAAGGAAATAAAGGAATATTCCAAAGAGAAATAACAGTTTTCCGAAAATTTGCAACTACTACACTTGCACACGTAATATTAACGCCAAAAATACATGCGTTTTATGTATCTATACAAAAAAACTATTGCCTGTGTATTGAGTACCGTAATAATCTTTTTTGAAAAAAATAAAAAAAAAACAACATCCCATGTTTCAAAAAAGTGTTCCCACTGCGATTGGGTTTAATAGTGAGTGGGAAAGAGGTGGAGTGTGAAAAAGAAATGAAAAATGAATTATTGACGTTTTTCATGAATTCAAAAAATCCTATTTCTACCAGCAGCTGCCGTATAGCCGCATGCCGTGCTATGCCAGTGCTGAGTTTTCATTCGTAGAGTAAAGTTGTTTTTGCGGACGCGGTCGATACATTTTCACTCATTATTTTTTTTTTTTGAGTAGAAAAGGCTTTAAAAAATCTACATAACTAATAAATTTCGAAATTTTTTTTTCGATGTGAAGTGTATAGACATTGTGTGAAATCAACAAACAAATAATAAACATACGGAATATACATACCTACAAACCTACCTACAAAAAAAACTGCAAATTAACAATACTTTTGAGCCGTAAGTACCTAGACTTTCCTACATATTTTATAGTTTTGAGTAACCAGTGTTTTATTTATGAATAGTCAACCAGAACTTGAAGAAAATATGGTTATTAATTTAGCATTGAATAGTTTTATTTAAAAAAAAAATATTAAAGCGGGTATATTTTTTTCGAATTGTGGAATTGGTAAACAAAAACAACCACCTTGCGAGTGATTTGATTTGTTTTTGCTGATTTGTTGTTGGGTATGGGGCAAGTGCGGGTGCACGGAGGTATGGGGTTGTGTTCTGTTGGATGGTTCGGTCGATGATGTCGGTTGTTCGGTTGATGTCTGGGGCTGGAGAAAAGGTAGTTGAAAATAATTGCGTTGCGGGTAAGGCAAAAAGGGGTCCAAGTTATTCTGATTGCTTTTTTTTTTTGTTGTATACCTACCTAGATACACTCATTTATTTCGTCAGAGTGATGCGAAATAGGCAACAAAAACAAACAAAAGATGAATAATCAAAAATTAAGCAGTATTGCCATACTAGTTGAAGGATTATAATGTAGGTACATGATTTAAGTACATACCTACCTATAGTTATCTACCTTCATTTTGTTGGTAAAGGTTTTAAAAATTTTAAGTAGGTATTTTAGTTATTATCTGACTAGGTAGTAAAAATAATCATTCTTATACCACTATGATTGATTAACGTTTTTAAAGTGTGATTTTGTAAAGTTCCTTAATTGAATAAAACAGTTAATTCAACGAAAAATTGTAAGTCGAAAGTAAGAAATGAATGAAGATGGTCAAAACTTTGCTAAGGAAAAATTATTTAAATAGAATTCTACGTCTGAATAGGTAGTACCTACCTATGTATGTAATACTATGTTTAAAGATATCACTCGAAAGTAGGGAAACGAATATGAATTTAGAAGTGCTCTTTGTAGCACAAGTAAAAGACTATAAAAAACCCAATTTACACTTTCTTGAAAACGACAATTGGTGGTTGATAGGAAGTTATAAATTCTTCATATTAGTTTTGCTGTAATACCTATGTATACCTAGGTACGTAGGTATTTCAAATAAAACAAAATTAAAAAAGGCGGTAAATTGAATTAATTTTCAAGTAGGTACATAGGTATGTACAACCTGATGGCTGCGTAAGAAAATCTTATAGGTAGGTATCAAAAGCCAGTAAGTACCTAATAACAGTGGCCTACGCAGTGGGGCTTAGGGGGAGCCCCCCGAAGCAAAATGACATTCTATGCTAAGATTTATTTATAATAATAACGAAGTACATACCTACCTACCTATATTTTAGTTTTTTTTTTTTTGTTCAAATTTCATATTTGGATTTTATTTTTAACAATACTCTAATTTTATTTTAAAAAAGAACTATTTATGTGTAGGTATGGATATCGTAATGAAATCACTAGTTAAATTATAATAATTCATACCTACATAACGTAATTCGTTTGACATTTGAAATTAATCTTAGTAGCTATACCTACCTATTCATAGAAACTCAAAAAAAAGTTCCTTTGCAATCATGCAAAAGTCCCAAAACGATTTCACACATTTATTTTTTCTTTCTTTTTCCCTTTCAAAAAACCCATAAAACGGAATGAAATCCCATGCAAAACCTGAATAAAGTGCACTAATTAACATAATAAACTCTCTTTTTATAGGTAGGTAGGTACCTATTCTATTTTTTGTAATTAAAAAGGTTGGAGAAATAAATATACAAAATACATACCTACCTACAATCTACATACCTATATAATTTAATAAAAATAATTTTAAATATTTTAATTGAATTATATATATGTATGTATGCATATGTAAATAACTATTCTTAAAAATTTAAATTGAATTATTCAATTTTTGAAACAATTAAAAGTCTATTTCTTGACTAGGTTTTTTCAAACAATATTGTAAAATATATACCTAGGTACATTTTGTACATCACTTGAGTAAATTTTTCCATGTTTTGCTCCTTTTTCCTCCTTGATGACAATACAAACGCTAGAAAAGACAATCGTTTAATTCGAAATAATTGTTTCTTATTTCAGAATTTGTAGGTATTTTGGAGCAAAACAAATTGGTTGACAAAAATGTCACAATTTTCCACAACAACTTAAATTTTTCCTATGTTGCCGTACATTGGGAAATGAAAATTTTTGGGTGGAAATGATTGAAGAACCGGTTTTCATAGTTCATTTTCTGGTACTCACTTCTAGTTGTGAATTTCTTTTGTATGAATATTTTATTTACATGAAATATATATGTATATATAAAATATATGGGCCTACGCCCATTTTATTCTCTCGATACATCCAGATTAAAACTTTAATCCAGATGTAAAGTAAACAAATTCAATTTAAATACAAGATTCAGTCTGGATGTATCGAGTGAATAATATGGGCGTTAGTAAATAATATGAAATTAAACTGACTGAGGTAGCAATATTTTAAAATTAAGATATGGAAACAAATGTGGAAGGATGGAAAAGAAATAACTATACCGTAAACTTCACTTCCGTTTTGCAATTCGGATTTCTATCCTAATTTGAGAAACGCAATTGAAGTTCTTTGTGTGCTACCAGTGAAGCCTATACATTACTATTTCATTTGTGTGCTAGTTTTGTTTTAGTCGTACATTAAAAAAACTTCTATCGAAATTGAGATTGACCCACCTCCCCCCCCCCCCAAAAAAAAAAGAAATCCTGCCTACGCTACTGCCTAATAAATCTGTACTTATGTACCTTACCTACCTTGGTTGCTATAAAAAAGATATACCTAGGTATTATTTAGAGGACTGAATTTTGTAAAAAAAAATTACTCGGTTAAACTTAGGTTCGAACCCTGTACTTATTCTTTATTGTCTATATTGGGAGTTCTACGAATCCACTAAAAGTACTATTTTTATACATTTTTATAATCGCCTAAGGCTAAACTCATACTGGAGCTGCGAGCAGAGCGGAGATGCGAGAAGTGAGCAGAGCGACGAAAACAAAACATAAACATATAATATATTTAGGAAAAAAAAACATATTTTTGTGTATCTATTTTTTTATTATTACCATTTTGTTATAATTTGTTGTGAGGCAAGAATAAAAGACTTAAGAACATGAAATAATAATTATAATAATAATAATAAAAATTGTAATAAAATAAACAAAAATAAAATCCAATGCAAATAAAAGGGTAATCAATTTTGAAGGTAGGTATAGCTTAACATCAATATACGTATGTACGTATGTATATACATAATCCATAAGGTTTCATATAATTTCGCTGATAATAATTATTAGATTCCAAGGTTTTTGTGTGTGTTAGTAAGTACTAAGGGCACTGTAGGTATGTACATTTATGTATGTATATTGTGCCTTTAATTTATTAGCAAAAGATTTTTTAGATTGTAAATCAATGGGCTTAAAAAAAAAAAAAAAAAAAAAACGCATAACCAACTATGTAGGTACATATTTCAAGAAAAAAAAAAAAAAAACGATTAAAATATGAATTTGTGACAATTAACAGGGTTACCATTTTATATTTTTAAAGGAATCCTGCCATTAATGTATACATAATAATATGTACATATGTATGTATTTAAATTGCGGGTTAAAACGGACAGCGTAGTTAGTTTAAACCCATATCGGAATATCGCGCGATAAAATATGGATTTTTCAAAATTTTTAAATCTAATAGGTACATATAGGTATAGACTAGGTTAAATACCTTAATGTCACCGGAAAACACTAAAATCTTTTTATTATAGGTATGACTAATTGAAATCGATGACAAAAAAGCCCGATTAAACAACAGTACACAAATATGTGTACTGTGCGATGAAAAAAATTATTTAAAATACAAAGAATTGACCAATAAAAAACATTTAATGAAAATGACTAATGTCAAATTATCAAATTACGAAAACCGAAAAACAACTATTCTTACTGTATCCGGTAAAAATAAAAAAAATTTTTTCTTAAACATTAAAGGATCCCACCCACCAATGCCTCTTGGCGACGACGAAAACAATAATTACAACACGTGGTTGTCAATGAAAACAACACTTTGTTAATATTGTTTTCGTCGTCGCCGCGACAGATTCGCGTTGGTGTGGGGAATCCTTAGGCCAGTTTGTTCACAGTTGATTATATTTAATCAAGGATTAATGCAACTGGTAAATCATCGAATGTGCATGTTAACCGAAATTTTTATTAGGGAAATCAAAATTTAAGTTGTTAATCATGAAAATCGGTAATCCAGCATTAAGTTGACTCTTACCGCCATATTATTCACTCGATTTATTCAGTTTAAAATTTAAACCCGGATGTATTTACATTAAATTTTTATTAAATAATTAAATTAAATCCAGATTGAAGTTTTAAACTGGATTAATAGCGTTAATAATATATGGCCGTTAAACTATAAACATACATTATAAATAAAACTCATATCTTTGGCGCCATGCTGCTCTATCTTTACTTTTTAAAATAGGTACTTATCATTTAATTTTATCTTAAAAGCTGATTTATACTTTGTCTTAACTCTAATGTCTTTCTTTACTTTATCATAAATTTATAAGAAAGACAAAGAAAACAAAGGAACGTGTAGGATAAGATGAAACTATAAGTACTCCAAAAAAAAGTTAAAATAAAGCAGCAAATCGATTTGTAAAAAAAAAAAAAATCTACCTATGAAATTATACCTAGGTACTTACATAATGAAATTCCTTATAGAAATGACCCTTCGAATTTTTTGGTAGGTACGATAAATATTTTTCGATCACAACCTCTCTACAGCAGCGCAACTTTTTTTATGTGATAGGTATATCCTCAGAGCCCAACTATACTAACCTATCCCAATCAAAAAGCTGTACTACTACTACTCGTAGGTTAGGTACGTATGCATATTATTACAATACGTACCTACCTACAGAAAATAATGTTTGTCTCTGCCGACTGGTCTACAAATTCTTAATTTTATTTACCTACTTCTTGAAAAACTTTTATTTTAGCTTAAGATACCTACATAGGTATGTTATGAAAATTAATGAAGCTTCGAAGACAAATCCTATAATACATAAGTTCGACATCTGGCAATACTAAGTGTTTTTAATCATAAAATCCAACGAAAAAAAACCTCGTTTTTTTAATAAATTTTTCCATGAATCGAAAATGTGACTATCGCTAGTAATAATTAAAAAAAAAATGAAAATAAAAACAAACAAACAAAAAAACAAGTTGCACGAAGGGGAAATAACAACAACAACAAAAAACCGCAAAACAAAAAAATATTGTTACAAAGAAAATACGTTTTTCTTTGTGGGCTACCAAGGGGATAAAGTTGTGAAGTGAGAGCAGATAATTACTTTCGAACGATATAAGCAAGTTTTTTTTTTTTTATTTATTTATTTTTCTTTTGTTTTGTAAATATATATAGTATGTATGTATGTATAGTACATGTATAAATTTCAAGTCGATTTAATTCATTTTTTTAAGTGGCTCCTAAAGTACAACAACTTTTTTTTTGTAATTTAAATTGAAGGCTTTCAGTTGATTATAAATTCATATGCATGTGAAGGGGAAATGGAAGGGGAATGAAAATGGGAAACAAAAAATTTGCCGGCTTCTAATGCAACGAAGAAGGCGCGTTGTAAAGTTTTTATTTATTTTTTTTTATCTTGCGCTGAATTCTAAATTCTAAAATACATAGTTCTTTTAAGTCAGTCGTAGTCGTAGATACACATTTCTTTTTATTTGTGCCTCACTTATCTTACAAAAAAAAAAAAAAAAAAAAACTAAAATATCTTTTTTCGAGAAAAATCGATAAGTGTATTTTTTTTTTCTTTTTATCCCTGAGTATTTTTTTTGTCGTTATAGGTACAATACGGTTTACTTGGTTAGACTCATTTCTACAACTGCCTTAGATCACAGTTTTTTTTTTTGATTAGGTACCTACCTATATGTATTTTATTGCATATTTACATCTTCACAATTTTTCAGATAAATACATAATTGAAACTTTAATCAGACGTTATAAAACAGGATTTTATTCTTAAATAAAAAACTAGGTAGGAATGTGGATAAATGACACACACCTTGAAGACTTTTAAAATTATATTTGATGAAATACTACACAAATCAGGAAATTTACACTATGATTCATATATCAACAACGCTCAATCAAGCTTATTACAGTAAAATCTCTGTAAAACAAATTTTTTTGGAACGGAGAAAATTAATACGATATTTAAAATAAGAGGTGAACTAATAAATTTAAAATCCATACCACACCGACCTGGGGCCGATTCTGGTTCTGTGAAAAGGCAAAATGTCCTATCCTGTGTGAATTACGAAGGATGTATTTTGGGCAAATTATCTGGACTGAAGAGAAAATTGGAAATCTTGAATGGTGACCGAGGGTGGGACGTTCTTTATAAATACACCATAAATATACAACATGCTACAGAATTTATCGAAGGCCAATTTTAAAATACCAATTTATCTTTTTGTTATAAATTTAATTCTAACTCTTTATGAAAATTTCAATCTGGTAGACGGCTAAATGCCAAACCAACTAGACTTTTAGATACCTACTATAATTATTGTACATACATTTCAACATTATATAAGAATATTAATGTCGAATTCCTTTCAAAAAAAGAATCGAATTTTTTTCCAAAAGAATCGAATTTTTTCTGTCAAAACGAATCTTGCTACACTAGAAAAATTCGTTTTGACAGAAAAAATTCGATTCTTTTGGAAAAAAATTCGATTCTTTTTTTGAAAGGAATTCGATAAAAGTCAATAAAAACTAAAAAAAAAAAGTATGAGTGCCGGGACTCACGGTTAAGATGTGTAAATATACGTAACGTAACGTGAATCACAATCACGATCAAAAGATACATTACATTTTTTTCTCCCTACCGCCAGAATAGATGTTTACACATCAAAAACCACAGTACCCTAGGGTGGTATCGGCTTTGGTGATAAATGATTGTCACATCAACCATGGTCACATGTGATTGTCATTTAGTTTCCTGTCTGGGTAAGGTGATTCAACTCAATTCAATTCAATTGAATACTTTCCAATGGCATTTGTCAAAAACATGATTGCCATAGTGAATGTTTCAAATGTTTGTAATGAACTTTGTTGGTCACAAGAATGTTTTTTTTGTCTGTATGAACGTTAAAAAAAAGAACTCTGAAAAATGTATACAATTTTTGTAGGCAGATACGTCAAATTTGTTGGAAAATGACAATCACATTTTTGATGTGATAGCTCTTCAAATGTGATATCATCTTAAACAGACTGAATTGGTTGATTGTGACTCTAACTTATCGCAAATCACCTTACACGATTCCACCCCTGGTTTTTATATTTTAGATTTGGTACTATTGGCCATCTGTCAAAATAATTTGTAATTTAAAAAGACCATCCATAGTGGGATTCTACTTTAACTTTTATCTGTCGTAATCCTATTGGCGATGTTGTATTTGTAATGCATGTAAAATCGTACTATACCTCTTATAGATTTTCCAATAAAATACGCCCAGTATAAGAATTAATTTGTTTTCAGTGTATAACTAAATGAACAGCAGTGTAATTTAGTTCTTATAAATTTTTCGCTGGCGTTTGGATTGAAAAAAGTTGCCATACATAGCTATTTTGGTTTGGCTGTATTGTGCCAAGCTTTGTTTACATATTAAGGGCAAATATACCTATTTGTATAAGGGGTTGTCCAGTTTTGATTTAAAAAAAATAACAAGGAAATAATAATGATTCATAATTACGATGACATAAAAAGACAACCGAAAAATAATTTGTTGGTTTACATGTCAGTTTTTTGTCGTTTTTTATTTAAATTCTTTTTTTTTTAGTAGGTATTTGTTTTTTTCTATATTTTTGAATCTACATAATATATTGTACGTTTTCTTATTTTTTTCCAATTTATTTTTGTTTTATTATTTTATAAAATTAATACCCATGCTCTGCATTTTCCTTATTGGGAATTCACATGACGAAAATGAATTCGGGTGTTCTATAAATCGTTCGAAATACCAGGTAGGTACCTATTGTGAATTGGAATTTCGAAAATGAATACATTTTATTTTTTGCTTGAGAAATTTGGTGTAGTTGCGGTTAGTTTTTGTATTTCTTAGTTCAAAATGTAAGCAAACGTTATATTTTTGTTCTTTTTGGTACTTTTTTTATTATTATTTTAGAAGAAAACATAAGAATACATAATATGTATATGAATATACGAATAATAAATAATTCATAATAAATTATTCACTATGTCTTAATTTTTTCTCCGATTTTCGGTTTTTTAGTTTCCCTTATAAAATCTAATAATTCTGCACCCAATTTCATCCTCGATGTAATTCAACTCTTCAAATCAATTCAAAATGGATGCACCTTCAATTTTGACAGTTCGAAGTTATTGCGAAATTTTCGAAAACAAACGAATTGTAGGTATAACATGGAATTTCATTTCGAGTGAAATTGAAAATAGAATTCAAATCGATTTCGTCGCAAATGCAGACAATGGACGGAAATTAAAAAAAAGGAAATATGTATAACTTTTAATATTCCTTGAAATATGGGGATTCAAAAGTTGTAGATAATTTTGTTTACCAAATTTGGTGATTTGGGGGTTGTTTAAATAAAAAAAAAAAGAGTTAACAAGTCATTTTTTAACTGTAGTGTAGCTACAATGAGTGCAATAGAACCTACCTTAACTCAATAATATTCATTACCATTACTTAAAAGGAAAACAATAACAATCAACAAACAAAAAACGAAACCACAACACGATGACTGATATAAAAACCTACCTTCTTAACTTTACAAAATTGTTCATTTCATACCTACTTATTTTTTATTTAATTTTATTATTATTTTAGTACTTATTATTTTAATTTTTAATATTTAATGTTTTAATTATTTTTCATTCAAACAATAAAAACCAGATTTATCAATGTCTTCTAGTTTTTGAGATGATTGAAAATAAATAACTAAATTTACTTTACTACTTAGGTACCTACTTAGTGGAAATAGGATGTTAAGAACAACTTAAACAACGGAAGTCAAAACTACATAGGTAGTGTGTGTAACCATTCAAGAATCTAAAATGTCTAAAATCACATATGTATGTAGGTATGACCCTAAAAAAAATTCGACAAAATTACTAGAATTTTAATATGTATACGGATAGCACCACACTTGCACTCACAGCCTCATTTTTAAGTCAGGATCAAACAATAACTGTGAGGGATTCCTTTTCCATCGAGAAGTAGGTATGTTATAAGTGGAAACTCTTTGACAAAATTCGATTGTGTTTAAAATCTTTCAACGTTTTTTTTTTTTTTTTTTTTTTTTTTGTCAGTGTTGTTTCCGAAAACAAATTATAGAAAATGTGGATAAAAAAGAAGTTTCAAAAAACAATAAGAAAATTTGAATGTATCCAATATCCATCCTTCTGATAGGTGTATTGTGCCGTTGTGTACGAACAGCGTGAACATACGCGGGTTTTGTAACCTTGAATCATGAATGGCATTTAAACGAGTAATATGAACTTTCTGCTAAACTACATAATTTTTTTTTCTAAAATTACTTCCACTAAATTTAAATAGACAGAATCTACATAGGTACATGTATCTATTTTTTAATAATTTTACGTTCGTACATATGGTAATGTTTAACATACTCGTATACAAGTTCATATGTAATTAATAATTCTGTAATGTGAGTTAATAAAATAATAAAAAAAAATCTAATAAATTGATTATCCCAAACTGCTTACATTTCCTAGAACCCTCCTCTGTGACTCATGGTTTTTGTAAATTTTTTTTTATATTATTATTATTTCATTATTCGTTTCGGTGTATTTTTCCATTGCATTTTGAATTGCATTTCTTTGTTATCGTCTTTTGAAGAAAAACTTTTTTTTTTTTTTTGTATTTCAAAATAAAAAATTACCTCTGATGAGTGACGGCCGGGTGGGTTTTTTATTTTTCCATTTTATATTGTCGGTTGGTATATATGTATGTATGTATGTGAAAATTATGTATGTATGTATGTATGTAAAAAAAAATAAACAAGTAAACAAATAATATGGCCATATGTGTGGTGTTTTTTTGTTGCTGGTCATACGACAGTGTTGTGTATATGAGAGGGGGTTGGTTGGTTATAATAGCCTTCGGTTTTATGACGAAGAAAAATGAAGTTTGTGTTTTTTTGGTTTTCTGTTTTTTTTTTTAGCTTGTTTAAGTTTTTTTTTTTAAATATTATTTTGAAACTACGTTTAATTTTTTTTCATATTTTTGTAGTCGAACAGAAAATAATAATTAAACGTAGTGCATTGGCAATTCAGTGGGTTTTTGTTTTTTTTTTTTTTTTCCAAGCCGGTTTTTTGAGATCGTAGGTAGGTATGTATGTTAAAAATTAAAAAAAATTTTTTTGTTATGCAAATAAATTTTGAAAAAAAATCTAAGTAGGTAAAAAGTTTAGGGGACTTCCTCACTCTTGTTAAGATCAAATTGCAATGAATACAGCTGGCGTTTCGCTTTTATGAATCGAATTTAAGGGTCAGTTATGTATCTATGTATAGGTACCAATACCTAGCTATAATAGAAAATTTTAATTTTTACATTTCAAGGCAAGAGAATTTATTATGTCCTTGTTGCAGACAAATTGTTTGGGGTTATTCTTTTTATTGATTTTTTAAACATTTGTAGGTGTGTAGGTAGGTAGGTATATAAAATAGTTAATTTTTTTAAGGCTATAGTTACCTAGTTTGAATTTATTGAGCCTAGGTAGGTATTTAAATAAAAAAAAATAAAATAAAATAAAATAAAATAAAATAAAATGAAATGAAATAAAATAATTTAGTAGCTCAAAATAGATTTTTAGGATAGGTACTAGGTAGGTATTAAGAATTTATTTTATAATTTGATATGTTTTAATTACTGTCATTACTTATTTTATTATCATTAGGGTCACAAACAAAATTTACACAAATGGCACCATACTTAGACTTGTTTTGTTATTAATGTAGGTAGGTACTATAGGTATGTATTAAATGTATGTACAATCAAATCCCCTTAAAGCAGAAGTGACGATGACAGCATTTTTTCCCTTCTAAGATAAATACAAAAATCATAATAACATTACCTTAAAATCAGGGTTGCAAAGGCTTAAGCTCTTTTTTAACTTAAGTCCTCGTTCAATACACTAAGTCAGTAATGGACTCATGAATTTAAAAAAAAATTTGAATTTTTTTCAATCCCAATAACTTATGAATTAAATTTGTTTCAATTCACAAATCCGAACTAGCTTATGATTTAAATATTTTTCAATTCACAAATTCCAAAAAGTTTGTGAATTGAATATTTTTCAATTCAAAAATCAAAAACAGCTTATGGCTCAGTGTTTTTTTTTTAAATTCATAAACTCACAACCCTGCTTAAAACATTATCTTAAAATTGGTCACCTTATCTCTCTTAGTTTATTTTTATTTAAGCAAAGAATTATAAAAATAAATTAAAAAACTCCCTTACCGACACTACGCATAACCTAAAAAAAAATAATCACGTAGATGCAATGACAGAGTACTGTTAAAAATACCTACTCACAAATTGTAATATTGTACCTATGTACCTACGTACATTATGTATAAGCTTTCAAACGCAAACGAAAATAAAAAATCGCTTAGAGCCAAAAAAAAGGCAAATCTGCAGAAAAAAATCAAGTGAAATTTTTTTAACGTATCTTTATTTCGGCATAAGAAATACTGTCTAAAAATTGCTTTGCGACATCGAAAAATGTCAAAAACATTGGTTTTCATATTGTACTTGACCCGTTTGATCATTTTTTAAGGCGTTATACCTACCTACCTATCATATAAAATGTACAATTTATGAAAAAAAAAATATTGTGGCGAAAAATGATTCCTCAAACAAACAGATCTACATATTTCTCAGCTCAACTGAAAATTAGATGGAAACGTCATAGTAGGTACCTACTGGTTTTTGGACAGCAAGCAGTGTGGTTCGCTTTATGTTAAGTACCTACCTTTGTAAATTACATTAAATAAAGTTATTGGTTAATTCTTAACAATATAATATTTTTCTTAATGAATAGGTATTATAAAATCTATGAAGTGAGTATAAATTATTCTTCGACAACCACTCTATTTAAGAGTAAAAAGCAAAAAACGTTTTTTTTAACTTTTCATCAATTTTTTGAAATAATGCTATCTTTTAAATTATAGCCTAATATAAAAGTTTAGTAATCTAGAGATGGTGTAAACAAAATCAATACATTTTCGACACTTTGCTCTTTTGAAGTAGGAACCTAGCAATCAGCGTTATTTTGAGTCTCACCCGAAAAATATTTCACCTTAAAATTTTTTGTTCCCCCGGAATTTTGTGCTATTGTGAGTTTCGCCCGAATGAAATTTCGTTCGCCTACTAAAAATAACTGAACATTCCGCCCGAAATGAATGTTTACAATAAGGGGATTTTTTTAACACAAAATTTCGGGTGAAACTCACAATAGGCGAAAAATGAAATATCAAATTTTCCGGCTGGAATGTTGTTCAGGTGAAACTCACAATAAGGCTGAATATCTTGGAACTGATCGGTCGTAGGTATATGGCAAAAATGTTAATCGGCATTATTGCACAGGCTCTCGCGTAATAGAATTGTACTACGAATCCAGTATTACAACTGCCGTCCTAACAGAATTATTTTCAAACGAATTTGTGAAAAGTGATATCGATAGCCTACAAATTCATGTCCATATTTTTTGTACGACGACCGACGCCGTGGCTATGATACTTTTTTTTTGAGATTCTTAGTACGACGGGACATGTAATAAGGTCGAATATTTTTTTTGTAGAGATTATTATGATCTCTATGAAGTGAGTAAATATAATTTTTGGACAACTTCTTTATTTAGGGGTGAAAAAAAACAGTATTTCTGTTTTTGAATAAATTTTAAAAATAATCGTGTTTTGGTGAAATTGTATAGCAACTCAGGGATTTCCGTATAATAGATCAATAACGACGCTCGATTTTTAAATGTAAGTATAACACTTTTGTGTGTGAGATATCAACTCATTTTATACATTTTATGACATTGAGTATGAAACATAACATTGTTTTAAATGTGCGTCGCACAGTGACCCATTTCGACTTTTTTGGTTGATAAAATCATAACTCTTAAGCGAAAAAAGTTATCGTAACTAAAAGGGAATTTTTAAGGCTACACAGGGTGTTTCAGAATTGTCTGTTCAAAAAATATTTTTACTTATAGCGATAGAGATAGAAAAGAAAACAAACCATTTTTTAAATTTTTTGTTTAATAAGTTTATATTTTGATTTTTTTATATAAGAGAGTGTACTAAAAAAATATTTTATTGGTATCTAGATTAAAAGTCAAATAGTATAAAAAAAATCAAAAGTGAAAGATTACAAGTCAAATAGTGGAAAAAATATACAGGGTGTTTTGGATAAGATGCAAAACAAAAGGCTAGGGATTATGTGAACAAATATCTAAGGTTTTTTTAAAGGCGGGAATTAGCAGCATTTTTTTTTTGTAACTAAAATTTAAGTTGAAAAAGGGTGGTCAAAGTGGTGTTTCAAAAACATAGAATTCAAAAGTTTTTAAATAAATTAAAAAAGAAAATCAATAAAAAAAATATTTTGTCTGTCACCTTGATGGTTTGAATGTTTCTACTTTGACTGGCTCTACAAGCTAAATTATTCATCCAAACGAAATTGTTTTTTTGATTTCTAATGGTCCAAACATTTGTTAATTCAATAATTTTAAGACTTGCATTATAGAACCACCCGAAAAATGATTATTGCCACTAGATTTGCATAAACGGGCCGCTTAGATATGCGTCGTAGCTTTGCTTGCTAATGGTATGTATTAGCGAGGTCCAATTTTCGTTGACTTTTTCACATAAATTTTGTTGAATCAGCTTTCTCATGGATGTTGTTCGTCATTTTGACTTTGAGGACATCAATTGGTTGCGGTTTATTCATTCACATATAAACAAGTCCTAAAGGCGTTTAATCGCCAGATCGGTGGCCAGATCACGTCTTCGCCTCCACCAGCGGTGCGAGATAACCATGTCCCCAAATCGCGCTCGTGCTGAATGTTAATCGTACGAGTAAAGTAACGTGCTCGTTTCAGTGGCACGTAGCGGCGGAGTACTATCGGAACCACAGTAGCCATATCGTCCAGTTCAGGTCACAAGAAGTTGCTTATATCTTCGATCTTTAGCCGTCACTTTATTCGGAAGAAATAAATATAGACCGATAAATTCTCCATGCCAAAATCCTCACTAAAATGCACTTACTTTCTCTTGGTGCATATTGCATTTTATTTTTTTGGGCCTTTTTCCAAGACGATCTGGGCTATAAAATCTGATCTGGAAATTTTTACAAAAATTCTTCGAGAAAAATGTCTAGCTGTTTTCATTTAAAACGTATTTCCGGAAAGCATAATTTAGCTACAGGTAGATTAGTTTAAAAAAAATGGAACCTACGCGTACATAGGAATGGTTGAGAGTTATAAGTCACTATAGGCCCTGGTTTTCCAAGAGTTGTCGCGCTACCTAATTTATTTTATTAACATTATATTATTCCCGTCCATGCTGTGGTTTCCTTGTTTCACAATATTAGAAAATCCATTACGCACCGCGGACGCCACTTGTGGGTACATGAATATAGTTGATTGGACTTACATGAAATATTCACTCATTAGAAAAAAATTGGTTTTCATCAGAAACCCAAATTCTGGTTTTTCTATATAATAATCTATTAAACGGTCTGTGCTGTAGATATAATGAATTCTATGATTAAATTTGCGTGGTTACACGAATTGGGTTTTCCCAATATTGTTATAGGAGAGTGCTCATTATAAATCGAGCAATCATGAGCAAAAATAAAAATACTCACCGAGATAATAACTCACGAGCGAGAGTTTCTTCTGTAAGTGCTCATTCGGTATTGCACGCACTCACGAGCAGATCATGTATGAGGTTTTCCATAACCCTGGTTAAAACCAACTTGTTGAACAAAATTCCAAATTCTCACTGATATGTGTTTCAATGATAGACATATAGCGTATAAATACACAATATTATACTATGGGCCTAAGCCAATTGTCGTATCTTGATTTTTAAGCCTTTCATTATGTAAAATTGTAAGTGTAACTGCAACCATTTCATATCACCTTTGTGAGATAAAATTATTTCTTTAAAATGTAAAGACTATAATTTGTTTGCGGTAGTGAAATCCGTTGTTCAAAAGTCGACTTTACCGGAAACTACAGTAAAATCATGAGTCAGTATTATTGTTAATATATTTCTACTTCAATAATTGTTTTTTTTTATTTTGTTCATGAGCACAAAACAAAAACTATACCTACTACCTAAATACACTTGTATCAAAGCAAAAAAAAAATAAACAAACAAAACAGAATTATTAAAAAAATAAATAAAAATATTTAATCAAAATATAAAAAGAGCGCCAAAATTCTTTTCTGACCTGTTTTGTCTTTGTCTTTATTTTTATTTTTTTTTTGTGGATTGTGGCTTCTTAAAAAAATATGATATTCAATTAACACTCATACCACACACACAATTTGTTTTATAATAATGTAGATAGTTATTTTTATTTGTTTTTTGATTATATAGTGCTGTGGTTTAAATTCTGTGCTGTAGATATGAATGGGTATAACTTCCAATTTTTTTTTGCATTAAAAAATAAAAGCAACCTCTTATCTCCAAACTGAGAAAACATAATAAAAAATTAAATTTTTTTTCCTTAAGAAATGTCGAATTTGATTTCTTTTGTGTCTGTATACTTGTTTTTTTAGTTATGAATTGGGTGCAATTATCGATTTTAAAATTTTCTTTCCGTCTTGAGTTTTCATGAATCTTAATTCACATCAAGGTATTTTTCGGTTTCCATGTTTTTTTTTTCTTTTATAAATTTCTTTCCTAATTTTTCTCGTTTTTTGTGTGTTGTTTATTCTACACAATTTTTTTTTTGTCAACCAATTTTTTCTTCGACTTCAATGATTTTTGCATTCTCGTCATTTCCTGTGGCCTTTTTTTTATTTTTTATTTGCTAGCGGAGAATGTGCATCTGGTTGAGTCAAGAGCTGCATCATCATCATCATCATCACCAAAGAGTTGACGGTCCAGCTATAGGGAACTATCCAACAGGTTCTAGCTTCATAAAAAATATTTTTTTATTTATCTGTTTTTGTTTTTTTTTTTTTTTTCGTTTACGATTGGAAGTGAATTCTTTTGAAAAATATAAAAAAAAATTAAGGTATAGATACAACAAATTTGCCATTTTCATGCTGTAGATAGATATAAGGTATAACCTGTAGACATAGATACATATACTCTAGAAGTGCACTTACTTGTGCATCAAACAGAAGCCAATACGTACATATTATGTATGGTTGTATATGTACCTCTACCTAGAGGAAATAAAAAAACAAAACAAAACAAAAAAAAAATAAATGAATGAGAGAGGCTTGTCTGGTTTTTCCCGGTTTTAGTTTACAATCAAAGTAAATTTTTATTTTTCTCGTTATTTTATATGATTATCTCTAACATTTCGTTTAAATATTGATAATATTTTTTTTTTGTTAAAAGTATTTAATAAAGTTATTAAACTGTACAGTAAGCAACTCCGGACGTATTAAAATTTTTTATTTGAAATTTTGTATAAAGGTCAATTTTATAATTTTTTTTTATAGAAAATGTTTACTTATTTCGCGATTTCTTAATTAGGTCATCAGAAAAAATTAGACAAAAAATTTCCATATCCGAAATATCAAACAAAACTTATTTTTGACGAATAAGAGCTTTGATTAGACATTTTAAACATTTCTTAAAAATTACACTAAAATTGGAACAGGGCTTAATTTTTAAGGAGAAGGTGGAAAATGGAGGAAAATGTCTAATGTGGATGGAGGATGTCTTTATTTTTTTTAAATAAATATGAATTTTATACATGTACATATTTGATTACCTACATACATATACAGGGTGTCCCGTAACTCAAAGTCAAGCGGGTAACGGGTGATAGGGTATGTTGTACCTGTTTTGGAAAAAATAAGAAAAAAAATCCATCTCGCTTGGTTAAGTAATAATAGCAATATTTAGAAAAAAAGTGAAAATCGATACCCTAGACCACATTTTTAGGTACTGTGGTTACAAATTTCCGAATTTTGACGTGTTTATTTTTTTTACGTAATCTTAAACAACCATGCTATTGATTGCAATCACAAATTTAAAAATAAATATTGTAAGTTTCGTAAGAAAAATAAAGTTTGACTGAGTCATGTTTCAAAAAAATTTTTTGAGCTAACTTTGACACTTCATATTTTTAAAAAAATGTACTACACTACCTTGGCAAGTTTTTTAAAAAATTGGCGCGCTTCATCAAGATTTCAAAAAAGTACAACACTTGCTACTTATTCATTCGTAAAAAGTATTTTTCATTTTTTATTTGCAAAAACCACCTTAGTTCACTTCAATCACTTTTACCAGAATAATGCTTTTTTGTACTAAAAAATCCATTTTACCAAGGTGTATGTAACATTAACAGAGGCACTATAATCAGACACTGTTTGCCGTAAATAAGAGTGAGACAGATCTACATTACACAATATGGTACGCTACAATCTACGTTCGGTACGCTACGTTCCTTGTTTTACTCGCAACTTCTCACAATCGTGCGCTTTTGTTACCCTGGACTCGAATAGTGTTGTGGAAATTATTTTAGTTATTAATTATTATCTAGTAATAGGTACTAAAAACTTCACAAATTTTCGCCAAAATTTTTCAGCAAATAACAACACTGGGGGCGAATAGTTACGAGGGAGCAAACTTCGTATACACGTTGCAATATGGTACGGGTCACGGGTGGTAGTTGTTTTGATTTAAAATTCGATGAGCAATTCTTTTCGGTATTCCAGTGGATCTTTCAATCGCACTGATCAAGGGCTGGGATCACATTCAATTCAATTTAATTTAAAACTACTTCGTCGTTATGTCTCCCTTCTGCAGCGCTGCCATCCTTGCGAGTATGATAGGTGTGCATAGATGAACACCCGGTGGTCATGGGTGACGCCCCACATTTGGGTACCTTTCGATCCACTGGAATACCGAAAAGCATTGCTCTTCGAATTTTAAAACAAAACTACTTCCACCCGTACCATGTGCAACGTGTACAAAGTTTGCTATCTCGTGACTCTACGCTCCCAGAGTCGATATCTGCAGAACAATGTTGGCGAAAAATATGGAAGTTTTTAGTTCCTATTACTAGGTAATAAGTGACACAATTTTTACAACAATAATCGAGTCAAGTGTATCACAAAAGCGCACGATTGTGAGAAGTTGCGAGTAAAACAAGGAACGTAGCGTACCGAACGTAGATTGTAGCGTACCATATTGTGTAATGTAGATCTGTCTCACTCTTATTTACGGCAAACAGTGTCTGATTATAGTGCCTCTGTTAATGTTACATACACCTTGGTAAAATGGATTTTTTAGTACAAAAAAGCATTATTCTGGTAAAAGTGATTGAAGTGAACTAAGGTGGTTTTTGCAAATAAAAAATGAAAAATACTTTTTACGAATGAATAAGTAGCAAGTGTTGTACTTTTTTGAAATCTTGATGAAGCGCGCCAATTTTTTAAAAAACTTGCCAAGGTAGTGTAGTACATTTTTTTAAAAATATGAAGTGTCAAAGTTAGCTCAAAAAATTTTTTTGAAACATGACTCAGTCAAACTTTATTTTTCTTACGAAACTTACAATATTTATTTTTAAATTTGTGATTGCAATCAATAGCATGGTTGTTTAAGATTACGTAAAAAAAATAAACACGTCAAAATTCGGAAATTTGTAACCACAGTACCTAAAAATGTGGTCTAGGGTATCGATTTTCACTTTTTTTCTAAATATTGCTATTATTACTTAACCAAGCGAGATGGATTTTTTTTCTTATTTTTTCCAGAACAGGTACAACATACCCTATCACCCGTTACCCGCTTGACTTTGAGTTACGGGACACCCTGTATGTAGGTATGTTAAATTTTATAAATTTAAACATGAACTGTTTATCGCATAAAATCACTCAAAATCTACCCTACACGTATTCACTGATGACAAAAAAGTCTTTTAAACTGAATTAGAGACCCAACGTTAATTTGTAATAAGAAAATTCACAATTCAAGATCTTCGAATTTTTTTTATTCTTTCCAATTCTTCACTTTAAAAGATTTTAGCAACCTACTTGCCCTTATTGCGAAGATCAACTAATAATTGACATTTATCAATCAATTTTATTAAATGGTATTGTGACTGTCAATATTATTGATTCATTGTGATTTTTTTTTTAAATAATTTATTGTGAATGAAAAAAATCGGTATTGTGAACAACAATTTTCATTGATTTTCTTGTCAGTTGTCAATTTTTCTTTCAATCGTAAATTTGCAGTTGATGAGTTCGTGCTGGTTAGAAAAATGACTAAAAAAATTTGAGTCTTGAATTAAATAAGTGATAAAATTTTTAATTTTGTTATTTCAAAAGTTCTCAAAAAGTAGTAAGTACATAGGTTATAAAAAACAGTTTTGCAGATTGGTACAGTTGATAGAAGAGAACGTGGAACTCGACAAGGGATTTTGTTCCAAAAGCTGCAGCAAATATATAGTGGGAGATAATTGCTGTAGAGATAAGCCTATGGCCTCCCGAACGAATTTTAGAAAAGTGGCAGAGAGTATGGATCGATCTAAAATGCCAAATAAAAAAAGAAACAAAACAGAAAACAAAATAGAAGTCACAGTCACTCAACTTCTTCGCATTCATCCAACTCCTCATCTTCATTAAAAAAAAAAAAGTTCAGTTGAAGCCATTTTGTTTTTAATTTATTTCCTTTTACGTGAACTTTTTTTTGTCAACATAATTTTGTTTTTAATTTTATTGATTTTCTGATAAATGATTTTCTTTAAAAAAAAACAAATATCTGTCACACGCACATTCCCATTCACAATAATAGAAATATTGAACACATTCACAAAAGCACAATATTTTATCAATTCATTTTCACAATACCGATTTTTAATTCAATTAATAATTTCTATCAACCGTAAATCGGTTGATAGTTGATCTTCGCAATAAGGGTGACTATCTCTTATCATTTTACTGAAGCTAAAATAACAAAATGGCTCGTTTAACTTTAAGTAACTTGCTAAATCCAAATGACATCTGTCATTTACCTCGACCAAAATTTCTTGGCAATTTTATTTGAAAGAGTTACATAAATTGTTTTTTTTTTTATAATTGTTTTTCAAAGTAAAGTAAATTAAATAATATATAATGTTTTCGAAAGACGAATATTTCGATATGTTCAAAGACTCAGCTTTGTGGAGGAAAGTGCGTTTTTTTACGTCCCGAGCATATCCTTTTGAAGAGCCGGACGATCGATGGAGAAGACAAGACAAATGTGTTCGGTTCTTGGTGAACTAAAGCCATATGAACTAACGCCATAATGGCCGTAGTTCATTTTCAAATGTGAATTAACGCCATATTTCAGTTATGACTTAGTGTTCAAAAAATATAATTTTTGCAACAAAAAAACTCATTTTGTGCGCCGAGACGTGACGTTTTTCAAGATTTTTAAATTTTTTTTGGGGAAATTCCAATTTTTTAGAATTTGGAATTTAAATTTTCCAATGCTATAATTTATGATTTGAACTAAATCATTCCTTTCATATGCCAGTACTTTGGTCTTTTGACGGGTTTCCCCGGTAGATAGAACAATAGAATCATCAACTTTGTGTGATATTATTATTTGGGGGAATTTAATTCAAGTTGTGTATATAGGGAGATCGATTTTGACCAACAAAGGAGGCAACCAGAACGTATACCATTACTGAATTTGAAAGTTCAGTTGAGTTGAGTTCACTTTAAAATTATATTTAGGTACAAATTTTAACACTGACTTTATTTCCTTTTTGAAAATCCTTTCAATTCTGCGCAGTAATTATACACTACATGACTCTTTTTCTCGATTATTTTTTTTTGTCTATGGTGCAGCGGCTGCTAAAATTATTGCAATGGAAGAATATCCGTGTAGAAATGCACATCAGTTGGAAAAAAAAAATATTGGGAAGACGACTATTAAGTTACATTATGCGAGTTGACGATGATTAATGAATCGACCATGAATTGCAAAAAAAAATGGAAGTCGCTTGTGTGGTCCGTACAATGGAGTACAATTAAGCATTTTTTTTTTTTTTTGAGATAGTGATAATCCATGACCCTCTACTAGGAGACATCTGCTAATTTTAATTTTTAAACAAAACAAAAAAAAATAGCTCTGCTGTAGGTGAGAACTTTATTTTATTTTGCAACTTTTATTTGTATCTATACGATGAGCATAAATATAGTTTTTTGTTTTGTTTTTAATTTATTAAATACAAACGAAGAGACGAAACTAAATTGTTATCTTGTGGATTTTTATACAATTGACAAAATGTCATTATTTCTGTCATGTTTTAGCGTTTTTATTTATGCCATAATTGTGTGGTATAACAAACAATGGGTATACATTATGGTGATTTGTCAGTCGTGTTATAATCTAACATAATTCACAATAATCTATGAAGTGGCGATTTTATTATCAGTAAATTGATAATGATAATTGTTTAGGTGTTTTT
The DNA here is from genome assembly GCA_929447395.1 of Epistrophe grossulariae. NCBI lineage: Eukaryota > Metazoa > Arthropoda > Insecta > Diptera > Syrphidae > Epistrophe > Epistrophe grossulariae. Next base: position 30,711,428 of record OV839568.1, on the reverse strand, counting down.
TTTTTGTGGTGGGTAAGAGTACTTATGTATGTTCTCAGTGGACTAAAGACTGGGATACGAAATGGTTGCTTATAGAAAAAAAGAGAATAAGAAGGGATCTACTGACCTCATGAGTAAATGAATGAAACTTAGTTCGGCAATGATTTATTGCCATCAAATATACTCCGGTTCGAGTGATTGGGTCCTTATTTGTTTACAATAAATTATATAAAGACATAATCGACTGGAGTGACAAACTCAGCCATCTAAAACACACTGGTTCCAATGATTAGGGCCCAAAAAAACTTAAAATAGAGACCTAATCGACCGAAGAGGCAAACTCTTGTTTTTGTATTAATTGAAGGCTATTAATCTTTAGAGAACTTTAAATTGTCAACACTGTTTTTTGTGACAGCCGATTTAACTAGTTCTCGATTGTTTTCAGCTTAATTTGGTTTAAAAATAATAATTCATCATGACAATTCATCACGCCGCACAGTGGAAAATAATGGTGTGTTTCGGATCAAAAATCCATACCTAACTTTTTTGTTTTTAAAGACAGAGCGTTGAAATTTTGAACAAATAAATGAGAATGTATAACATTTCCAGTGAAATTCTTTTAATAAGAATAATAATACAATAATGAATATTAAGAAAAAAAACTTAAAAAAACTCCATGGAATAATATACAGGGTGATTTGCATAAGGTGTGAAAAAAAACTAAAACGTGCAGGTTAGGTTAAGAATAGAAAAAACTCTAATGGAAGGGGGTCTATTTCCCCCTCTTTAGGTGGGAGGGGCAATTTTATAAAAAAAATTACTTAAAACAGACAAACAGTTAGAAAAAAACAATGGCAGCACTTAAAATGTCATGCTATAATTTTTTTGAAATTCATTCTTTAATTTGATTTTTAATTCAAGTTGTTTGAGCAAATAGTTTTTGAGGAATTAATTTTCAAACTGAATTTTTCAAACCGTTAATTTTTTTACCGTTATTAAGCACTGTTTTTAATTTTAATATTCAATACTCTTATCAATTTGAAGTCAAAAACTGAAAAACAACTTGGTTATAAAAAGAAGACAAAACTGAACTGACCTCATTCATACCATTAGGGTAGCTGAAATGATCATCTGAATGGAATTTTTCTTCTTTTTGTATAACGAAGTTGTTTTAGATATTTGCTTATATCTTTTAAAGTAGGTATATTAAGTCCTTCTGGTTTCAGTGTTTGTCTTCAAATTGATAAGAGCATTGGTGAATATTACAATTAAAAACAGTACCTAAAAACGTAAAATTTTGAAAAATTTCAGTTTGAACAAAAAAATATAATTTTTTTTTTAAATTTGAAAATTGAAAATTATTTACTCAAACAACTTGATTTAAAAATCACATTAAAGAATGGATTTTTAGCTTTAAAAAAAGAGATAAAGAGACATTGTCATTGTTTTTTAATATTTTTTAAAATAGCTTCCGAAACCGCAGCTGACTCTTATAAATGTTATATTTTACATGCCAATGTCGAAACACCATTATACATCCAGAAATAGTCACTTTTCGGTTCACCTTATGGCAATGGCTGGTGGAATCATTGGTCCATATGTCTGCAGAAATGTTTGAGCTGTCGAGACCGTTACTTCAACGGTGAGTGGTACAGAAACACGATTACTAACTTTTTCTTGCCTCAAATAGAAATCATAAATGTTGCAGACATGTTGTTTTTTGAGCAGAACGGCGGCGGCGCCACATGCCACACAGCGGGCGATACAATTAACAATGTTTTGTCAAAAAAAGATTAATGACCATAAAATACAAAAAAACAACATCAGTCCACCGCTCCGTTTCGATCGATTAAGTTCTTTATTTTTTTTTAAATAAATTAAAACCGAATCCTTCGAACCGTATAAAACTGGCATTTCCTTATTTGATGGCCGGTGAGGTTGCTAGCACCCAAACTATTAGTTACAATACATCGGCTTTATTTCATAAAACAAACTGTGTTCCCAAATTTAGGCAAGTTTTGAATTAAGTAGAAAACAGTTTTTTTTTTTCTTTAAAGTCTAATTTTTTTTTCGAATCATTAAGTTCACAGGAAAGGGTTATGTATGGAATAGCACATCGGACAAATGACATCCACGACTTTACTGGCACATACGCACTATTTTGTCGAAATTTTCCATGACCATTTTGCATAAATATGGCAATTCGTTGATGCAGCCTTGAATTTCTTACCTGATAGTACTCCTGAACATTGTTCAAATTTTTCCTCATTAATAATTAAGAATGAAAAATAATCGTGTTATAATTCTTTAATATTTATATACATAAATGTAGGTAAACAAGAGAAAGAATAAATAATTTGTAATACATTGAGTAATTTTTAATTTTATATAAAAAAATTAGGTTCACGGGGAATTTTTCATCAATTTTACAGAAAAAGTAAAAATAAAATGTATGGGGTCTTCAAACAACCCTTTACTATGAATTTTTTGGAACGTTCCAATAATTGATATACAAAATTATTTAGCAGTCTTTGAGCGTAAAGTCATCTGTTGGCGATCCTTGGCGATCCCATGTTCGTGAGGGACAAATTTAGCCGATTGTAAATCCCGTATAGGTCATTCCTTACAATCATTAGTTTTTTCTTCCCATATAAATTGGAATTTTCAGATATCGTTGCCATTCACACCTGAAAGTATGCAATTTCGGGTTTTCATGATTTTCCTATACTTTCTCCTACAATTTACGGCTCCGTTGTGTTCTTATGTGGTTCAATACCAGTAAATTCTATAATTTCCACATTTCTTAGTTTTACAGTAACATATACAGTCGTGGCAGTGGTGGCGTTCACATTTTGCTTTTTACCACCTCAATACTTTACTATAATTTTGTAACAAATTGCGTTGCTATGACGTGTTTTAGTCATTTTCCCATACACAATATTATCTGAATTTACACATAGCTTACATTTACTTGCAAAGTCTCTTTTATCTACGATGTGATTCAACAGACATGAAAAAACCAAAACCACAACAGCTAGACTCGAAGAATTTTATCCAAATTGTTTTTTTTATATGTATATTCTGTTTTCCTAAAAAAAAAACTTTTGTATCTATCTATTTTTTTTTTAATCTTAGGTATATTTTATTTTTTTTCTGTTAATCCACACCACACTTGATGATAAGGATCAAACAATTCACAAACAGGTTTTATTTTTGTTTTTTTTTTTTTGCTTAATTTCTCCTTCAACTCAATTTATTAAGTCAACAATTTTGTACCTTTCACAATTCAGATTTATGTCTAATTTGTATGCAAGAATTAATAAAACCAAAATTCAATAACCATATTTCAAAAAAAAAAAAAAAAAAACGGTGATTTTTTTTTGTAAGTAATAATAATTTAAAATTCCAAAAATAACCTTAAGTAAATATAAGATTCTTAACTTATCATTTTATTTTATTTTTGTTTGTTTGTTTTTTCTGAATACATATTTGTTTTTTCTGAATACATATTTGTTTTTTTTTTTTATCTTTTTGTCCAGAGCGTTTCAATAATAAAATGTAAAAAAAAAACAAAAATTTCCGGCTTAAGAAATAAAAGAACAAAAATCAAAATTGAGGGCAAATTCATATACATATACATTATACACATCGAACAAAGCATCATATCGTATATACATAGTTTCGTACATATGTATGTATGCGTACATTATGTATGTAAACAAAATTTTAAAAAATAAAAAAAAAACACCATTTATAAAAATAATCAATAACTACATAAGTGGCGCACTAGTGGGTCTCATGTAAAAAAAATACAAAACAAAATTTTAAAGATAAGACGAAATACAAAAAGAAAAAATCAAAATAATATAAAGAAACGAAAATCATTATGTAAGCAAAGATAGGCAAGCACCAGACAACAGACTTTTGGTCTTGTTTTTTTTTTTATTTTTTTTTTATCTTTGATGTAACAAGAAAAAAAAAGCAATTATTTTTGACAAATCAAAAAAAAAAATGAAATTAAGGGTGTTTTGCTATACACATTAAATACAATTTAGATAACATTATTTAATTGAGATCGCCGGGACGAAACGCCAATTTTTGTGGATTAAAGGGCCTTAAAGGCTATTTTGAATCAATACATTAGGTAATGATTTTTTTTTAAATAACATTTTGATGATTCATTGTTGAAATTTAAATGTGTATTTTAAAATTATATCTTAAGCTTCTGTAAATAAAAGAAAAACAAATGAAATTTAAAAATATAATTTTTTTTATCTGTATCTAAACAGAGTGCACTATACAATCATATTATATTTTTTCTATAATCTAGACTCACTTTCCGACTCTCATACTACACCGATTTTGGCAAATGAGGTGTCAAACGAAGCGAAATTATCTGCTAATTTGACGAATTATAATTTTATTTTAAAAATGTTAATAATTTGTTCAAAAACTGCATTTGTTTGTTTTCCTACGTCTTTTGTTTTTATGTAATTGCGAGCATTCTCGCACAGGAATAGTAAAATTTATATGGCCTTAAGTTTTAAATTATAATATGTTTCTGAAAATTATAAAATCCAGTATTAGTAAAAATTGTATCGCTTAAGATCCGACTGAATTGACAAAAAAAATTAGAATTAAAAAAAAGAACACCTTTAAAAAAAACATTTTTTTTTCTGCAGTAACTTTAATTGTTAGATGAATAATAGTTTTAAAGTTTTATTGTTAGAAGAAATATAAACCTTTATTTTCGCAATAAAACAAATTAACCTATACCTAGAATTATTGAGATATTAAATTTTTTTGTTTACAAATAATTTTTTTTATCTGTTCTCAATGTCTCACTTTGAATATTCACTTTTCTTGGAAAAATACTTTGTATTTTTGTTTTATTTTGTATTTAAGCATTTAATTTCTCTGATTCATCGCCATGCGCTTAAACTTGATTTTTCCCAAGTTGAATCAGAAACAAAACTGGTGCTTTTTTTACTTCATGGTACCTATGTATTAAGTAAGGCGCCATTTATTGCTTTTATTGAATTGAAAATTTAATTTTGAGACATTTAGAAAAGCAAAATCATTATTTTTATTATTGTGCCGAAATAATAAGGTTATGACAAAATTTTTATTTCTAGTCAAAAAGAAAAAAAAAAAAAAACTATTTTTGCCAAACCTTTCACAAAAAATGACTTTTATTATTTCATTGATTGAAAATTATACCTTACCAATGATCATTGACGTATTAAAAAGTTTTTATGTGAGGGTTTGGCCATTTTTTTTTTTGGGCTGAATCATCCTTATATTGACATCAAAATGATCACTGATTTCATTTTTTAAGTGTCTTTAAACCTAAAAAATTAAATGTTCAATGATGTATTTCAATGAAAGTCACGTCTCGTATAAACTTATTCCCCGAAATAGCTTGAGAAATTTGACCGAAAGTATATTTATTTTAAATTATTGGACTAATTATGAACGCTTTTCTTCTCCTAATGTTTAAATTATTTAATTTTTCAACAAAAAATATATTAATTTGTTTACCAAAAATTTCAAAATTTAAATCAACTTTTTTTTTTTTATTTTAAAATATGTACATACAATTAAAATTTGTAATGTTAGTAATTTAAAGCTGAGTTAAATAAATAAATTAAATTAATAATTTTAATGCAAATAATTTTAAAATCTTAGTATTAAGGCTTCCAATTTGGATATTTAATAATTCGTAAAGGCTTAGAAATGTATATATTTAAAATAAAAAAAAATGTGTAAAATAGGTGATCAATTATTTTTTTCAGAAGTGAATTTTAAAAAGATTTCTTGATTGACGATCTCAATCATTTGACAGCTGTAGATTTTTTGTGGAAAATAGAAAAGGAAAAAAATGGGATAGGTATTTTGAAAAGTTGAAGGGATTTTTGTTTTTAAAAGCTCCAAGTTTTGGTGTGACATAGAACAGCTGATTTCGAAATTCAGAATTAATTCTTTTAATGAGGCATTTATTTTTTCGATTCCATTCGGATTTTGTGAATCCTTTTTTTCGGGGTTCATAGTGGAATAATCCATTCGGGAATTTTCCACTATGGATTCTGTGATAGGCCTGAATATTTTCTACAAAAAATAATGCGACAATTTTTTTTCATACAAACCATCACTTATAAGATAAGTGTAGAAAATAAAGGTTTTTCGAATACAACTTATACCGGGTAAATTATATCATTTCTGTTGTTAAAAAATTTGAAGGTATGTAGATAAAATTATTATCTACAAGAAAACATAAAAAAAGTTCTTTAAATAAACATTTAAAAGATATCATTGCCTACATTATTTTAAAAAAATTGAAAAGTAAAAAAAATACTGGTTTTTTGCTTTTAACTCCTCTCAAATGACAAAATTTACGAACAATATTATTTATGATCACTTTATTGACTTAAATATTTACTACAAAAAATATTTTCACACTTTTTGTCCATACAAGGCATTATTTAAAAGATTTTGCAACTTCAGAAAATGGTCAAATTTTAATTATCGAAATTAGACTATTTTTTTTTTTTTTGGAAAACTAAACAAAAATAAAAACTATCTGCGGAAAAATATCTTTATTAAATGAAATACTGTTTGAAAAATCCATTCCGAAATTATGTGTGCATTAAAAGTTGTTCACGGTCAAATGTCAAAAATACCGGGCTTTCGCATACATAGTTTGAAAATTTAAACATTTTTCAAGTCGCAATAATATCTCCTTACTGATGCCTCGTATTGAGAAAGATAACAAAATATTTGTTTTAATAAGTATCTATTAAAATTTATACATACTGACAACTTCACTATTACAGAGAAAAGTGCAAAAAAACCAGTATTGTTCCATTATTGATTGAAATAATGAAGTATTTTAAAGTATAGCTATTAGAAAACCATTATAATGCTTTCGTTTATAAAATTTTATAAAAAGATCCATATAAACAAAATCAAGAGTAAGTAAGAGTTATAATCTAAAAACCAGTATTTTTTTAAATACAAAATAATATCTCTTAAATGAATCGGTGTTAGGAAAAAAATGTTAATATTTTGTTTTAGATGGTCACATTATGTTCAAACTTGGGATGAATATGCTGTCGAAAACACTCATCATTGCTAATACCGGGTTTTCAGATACATAGTTTGACAATTTGACCACTTTTCAAGTCGGAATATCTCCTAACTGATGCCTCCTATTTAAAAAGTTATAAAAATATTTGTTGTAGTAAATATTAAAATCTATACAAACTATCCGACAACTTCTTTATTTCAGATAAAAGAATTTTTCCATTGTGGTTTTAAATAATGAAATATTTTATAAATTATATAGCTATTAGAATTATATAGCTCTATGAAATTTTATAAGAGTAAAAATCTAAAAACCAGTATTTTTTTTTTTTTAATATGTAATAATATTTCTTTAATGATCGGTGTTGGGAAAAAGACATTAATGTTTTCTTTTAGAATGTGACCACTTTATCTACAAACTTAGCATGAACATGTTTTCAAAACTCATAATTGTTATGGACGGTTCAATTGGAGGACCTCTTCAGTCGGAAAATTCCCAAAAAAATTGTATTAATACAAAAAAGGCAGAATCAGGTGGCTCTTTTGACAATTTCAGCATAAAAATGTTGGTCTGAACATTTTACAGAGAAAGGCAGAGTTCAAAACCTCTTACTATGCAAAATTTTGCAGTTTTTTTATTTCTGAAAAACACGCACAAACGACTTACAAGTTTCTGTACTTTAACCGTCGATATTTGAAAAAAAAAACGACATTTTCGTTATATTTAATTTATTGAAATGGCCACAAATATCTTCTGAATGGTTTGCAGGAAGAAAAGTATTGTTAAATGTATATAAGATTACCTGCTCCACTTTTATGTTATATATGCGAAAAACCATTATTTTCAACATGTAAACCTGAGCAACTTTTTATGCAAGCCAGATTCGCGGCAATGAACTTTTCAGCCAGTATTCCTTATGTCAAAATTATTCAGCGTGAATTTCACTTTTCGCCTATTGTGAGTTTCATCCGAAATTTCATGTTCGAAAAATTCCCATTATTGTGAATAATTATTTTGTGCCTTTATTTTTTGCAGGCGAACAAAATTTCATTCCGGCGAAAGTGACAATAGCTTTTAAAATTCCGGACGAACAAAATATTTTAAGGTGAAATATTTTTCGGTTGAAATTTACAATATGGCTGATTATTGCGTTAAAAAAAATCTTTGCTTGGAGTTTTTCTACAGTAAAAACCATTTTGCCTGGGCTATACAAATATCAAATTAAAAAAGAATATTTAAAAAAAATGGATGGAAGTTTTAAAGGTGAAGAAATCGATTTTGCTATATACACAGTGAATTTGCTGACATTAAATTTTTCATTCTTTCATAAGAAAAATTAAAAAAAAATATCTAAGTGAAATTGCCGGGACGAAACACCAATTTGTGTGGACTAAGGGCCGTTAAAAGCTATTTTGAATCAATAATTCAACAAGTCCAATTATGTAAATGCTTCTAAGTTTTCTTATTGTATTATTATTTTTGTAAGTCCCAGCTTTTGAAACTAGTTTAGTGATAAATACTTCAATAAAATAAATAATTTAGAGATTCTTCAAAATTTTATCACCACATGCAAAATTATTCCAATCTCTATTCAAAATTTATCTACAACTACATACTACTGAAGAAAACTATACAAAAAAATATTGATCAGTTTTTAAGTAAAACGTAGATGCATGCATGTCTAAAGATACCCACATCACTTGGTTCTTTTTTTTCCATATTCCCTTAAAATTGTTTCATGTAAAAAAAATTCATATATATCTGCTCATAAAGAACACCCTTTTTCTTCCACTCCACATAAAATTTTGTACTTGAACCTTTTTTTTTTTAAATATTTTTTCTAGCTTCAATTTTATTTTTATTCTCTCTGTCAAAAAAAAAAAAACTTCTACAGGTAACTTTCATGCTTTTAACTTGTTTTTTGTTTTCGTATTCAGTTCCAAAAAAAAAATAAAAAAAAAAAAATTCTTTTTCCCTTGTTTTACACACAACCCTCGCCTGCCTTCTTCGAAAACCTTCTAAATAAATTTACCTTCCTTTGCACATTTTTAATCTGAACCAAAAAAAAGGAACAAATAAAAATGAAAATACAGGAAAAAAAAATCTATCCAACCTCTGCGCTCTGCTTGTTAGCTGGAAAATGTCTCCTAACCCTGGTGGTATTAAAAAAAAAAAAAAAAACTAATGTATTTTTTTTCACAAAATAAAAAATACCTCTTCTATTTTGGTTTTTTATTTATTTTTTTTAATAGGTATGTATTGATTTTTTTAAGGGATGTGAATATTTTTAGTACATACGTACCTACATATGTCGTAACTGAGTTATTTTTTTTTCCAACGAATAAAACAGAAAAATAAAAACGATGATGATAAAATAGTAAAAATAAATTTTGGCAGTATAAAACCTATGAAGGCTTGAAATCATTTTGTAAAAAAATATCAATCCATCCATTTTGATGGACCTATACAATATACATACATACATATCTGCTGTGGCGACCTTTTTGGGGACTGTATATGTTTTATTTTCATAAATAAAATACATATTTAGTTACCTACAACTTTTAAATGAGTTTCATGTTTCAAAAAAAAAAAAGAAAAAATACCGAACAAAGATTTAAAAATTTCCATATTTTTGAAGGTTTGTTAAAATTTAATATCTTTGTCTTAAATCTAAAAAAAAAACTAAAACTAAAAAAATTGGGAAAGTGGATAAGATCAAATCTTATTTTTCCTTCGGCTTTTCTGGTCACAATGGTCAAATACCGATTTGTTGTTTTATTATAAAGTAAAAAGACCTAACTTCAATTCGAAGTGCATAAGTTTTATTGAACTTTATTTATAAAACCTTATAATTTTACTTCTGTAAAACTAAAATACTTATATAACGTAAGTCTTGTTAAAAGTTGTCATACAATTGTTATAATTATTATTTGTTTTTTTTTATGTTAAATAAAGTTCCCCTGAAGAAACGTCGGGAAAAGTAAATGATTACTTAATTGTTTCATTTTAACATACCATTGTGAAGAAAAGCCGAAGGAAAAATAAGATTTGATCTTATCCACTTTTTCAATTACAATCCAAATTGGTCAATAACTCATCTTTAAAAAAAAATTGGGGCACGACTGGGTCGTACGAACTTGCTCTTATGTGCGATCACACTGTGTTTTTAAAGATTTAATATTTCAAAAACCTTATATCGCTCATTAAAAAGAACACCGTCATAACTCAAAATATTTCGTTTTTGAGCTTATTATTATTATTAGAATATTTTTCACTTTATTTCTTAAAAAAAAAAAAAAAAACAGATATTTTTACTCAATTTCAAACACGAGCGCGTTTTTTGAGGCACTACTGCTGTTTTTCCATAGCTGTTCATGAAACAGAAAATTTCAATCTCATTTATCTCGAAACAGGATAATTTGAGTTATGATGGTGTTCTTTCTAATGAGCGATATATATTATAAAAGAAATAAACTAGTTATGGGAGCCTATATTGTATATCACCTGCTTAAAACGTAGTATTATGCGAGTAGGTACATTTATATATGAACAATATAGCATCGTGTTGCAAATATGATATGCATGGAACTTACAGTTTAGACTGAAAAGTTGTAACAAAAAAAAAAAATAGGTATTTAAATTGAAATTGTTTTGACACCAATGCGATGTACATCAGCCGATTTTTTAAGCAAATCTCAATTTATGAGAAAAACAAAAATGGAAAATCGTTCGAGCGGTTTTTTAAAAAAAATGTTACGCAATTTTTTAGCTTTATTATTGCGGAGTTAAAAATTAATTAAAAAAATATCATCTACCCATTTTCAATGTTCTTTGAAACAATGTATATTCCTATCGGTTCTTCTATATACATAAACCGCAAAATACAACGCATTTCATTATATCTTTTTTTTTCTTCTTGCCAAAGTATGAGTCGAATTTTTTTGATTTTCAGAATTTAGCTATGTGTGTCTGTTAAAAAAAAATACCATTTTTAATTTTAAAGTAAACACAGGTGATCAAATTAAATAAAAAATACTTTTCCATTTTTTTTCATCTATTCCACGAAAACGCAAATTAAATAAAAAAAAAACTAATATGTAATTTTAAAATCTATTTATTTAGAAAAAAAAAAACAGTTAATTGATTTATTTGAGCATTTATTTGTTTATGATGAAAAAAAAACTGAACTAATAGCGATGCGGAACTAAAATTCAAACCTATGATAATATTATCTATTCCATTCTAACAAATTGGGAAGTAGATGAGTTGAATATTCTCCCAACTACTTCAGAAGATTTATAGAATCAACACAATTATTTTTGTTACCATTTCTATATCTACTATATATGTATATATGTAGCAGTAAGACAGAGTAGCTTATGTTAAAAAAAAAAGTTTTCGAAAAAAACGTAGACAAAAGACTACAATCTGTAATAGAGGTTAATGTAAATTTTTTTTAGGAATTATAGGTAAGATAGCTTTTCAACGGGTAATGATTTGAAAATGGGTATTGGACAGAAAAGTAGCTCTCAAACTGTGAACTACTAACAATCGAAAAACTGAAAAATCGTTTATGTCGACATAAGCTACTCTGTCTTATTGCCACAAATATGTAAACGAATTGCAATTCGATTTCTTTTACTTTAGCATAAAATTATTGAAATACAGTAAAACCCGCTTAAGAAAAACCCGGTTAAGAAAAAAAAAACCGCTTATTTGAAACACTGTTTTCATCCTCGAATATTTTTAGACATTTAAAACACTCCGCTTAAGCGAAACTTGCTTAAGTAGAAAACCCGGATACCTGAAACTTAGTTTCAATTAAATTTTATATTTTTCATTGACAAGAACTATCTTAAGTGAAAAAAAAAATTGAATCGAACTGAACAAAAAATTTGCTGAACACTTTTATTTCTTTCTTTATTTTTCAACCCCACCAAATTTTCACAACGAAAATGACATTTAAATTTTTTATGTCACAACCATTTTTGGAACTTTAAGTCCGCTTAAGTGAAATTTTTTTTTCACGCTTCTCCGGTTGAGTGAAATTTTTGTTCACTTAAGCGGGGTTAGTTTAAGTGAAAAACACGCTTAAGTGAATAAATACTGTGTCATTTTGCCGTTTCTCTTAAGCGGGTTTTACTGTACTAGATCAATTAAAAGGGTCTTCAAAGAGGGACTTCCTAATTTGACAATTGATAGCGGCATCTGTCAAATTGGATGTCATTTATTCAGTCAGTTTTGCCAATTCACCATGGATGAATATAATATAGCGTTCAAAAACATGTGGAAATGAGAAAATAGTTTTTTAAAAATTTGTATTCTGTTCGGGCAACGTTCCGCGTGCTTCGCCAATTTTACGGTCGCCATATTCGTCCTACCGAGAGGACTATTCGCAGTATGGTGGATAAATTTTAGTCCACTGGTTCAGAAAACGATCAACCAACACCCGTACGTCGCCAAAACCCAAGATATGCTGTAAACATCACCCCTATCCTTGAGAGTGTGCAGTCGATTTCGGGTCGCTCACAAGACCACACTCAACGCAGATCACAACTTGGCGAACTTTGCGTTGTGACTTGGGACTGCACCCGTACAAAATTCAATTGACCCAGGTGCTTTTCAAACAAATAAAAAAATTCGATGATATCGCACACACATCTTGTTTTATTTAAATTTAAAGATAAGAATGAAAGGCCCTGTAGTTAATTATTTTTAATTTATTTTGGACAAAACGTTAAGAATCACATTTTTCAAAAATCGATGAATTTTAAAATATATCCCCTTAACTCGCCCTTATATCGATCGCCCTCAACTAAAATTACACTTCAAACAAAGTCCCCCAAAAACAATTTTTCATGAGTGATGGTTACTTTTACGAAAAAAAAAAATGTTACAGACTAATTTTTCCATGTATAGCTACCGGTGGTGGTGTAGAGATAATTAATTTTCAAAATTTGAAATAAATGATATGAGGAATTTAATGTTCGTATAATATCTTATTATTTATGACAGGATGAGTAGAAAAAGACATACTATGTAGTATATGCCAATAAAAACAATTCTCACCCTTATGAAGCTTGGTAAAAACGTTGCATTTATCATGAAAATGAAGAATCCAAAGAACCCATTAAAATATTTATATGGCATAAGGGTGAAGAATGTATATTTTGGTAAAATCTAAGGTATGTGCCTGCTCTTTAAGAAACGTATTTGTTTCGTGTGAAAAAAATCGAAAACTATTCTGTTCTGTTCTGTTTATTTTTTTTTTTTGTTCGCCGTGCGCCCAGGTATACATCTAGCTGGAAAATAAACGGATTTATCTGAAATTTCGTACAAAAAATTTGATACAAAAATTTTTGTTTGGGTAGCATTAATGATTTCAGTAATTTACAAAAATTTCTCAAAAACGGCTATAACGATTTTGATTAAACTTCGTACATGATAATTTCTCAAGCAATTATAATATTAGATATTTTACCTTTACTTTTAAACTCAGTGCATTTCTGCGAATTTCTACAAATTTTTGTTTTTTTTATAATATAAACTTTGACAGACTTTTGTATAGAAATCATACAAATGCACAAAGTTTCAAAGTAAACGAACGTTAATATTACATTTCAGGGTTTTGTAAAAAAAAATTCCATACACGCTGAAAAATGGTTGGTTAAAAACAACGTAAAACTCTGTTAAGTTAAATATTTAACAAACATTGTTAATATACAATCTGCAAACTTACCAGGTTAAATTATACGAGTTCATTCGATTAAACAAAATTATTTAAATCTACCCACTGATTCGGATAAAGTGAACTAATTTTTATTAAACTAATTCTGGGTTAGTTTGTTCGGTTTCGATAATCAATTAAATTTGTTAATGAAAAATAATAAATCGCTCATAGTAACCAATCTACTCAGAGATGTGTGAAATTAATTAAATATAATTATTTGATTAAAGGAAGCTACTCGTTTAACATATACGATCTTCAAAATTGCGAATCCAACCAAGTTTCTTCATTGATATAACCATTTTAGGTTTTTATTTTTAAACAATTTATTTTTATCGAGTCGACTATGTTAGAATTAACTGAAATATAGGAATTCGACATCATTTTTTTCACGTTTATCTTTTTAAATTTTAATAGATGTATCGATTTTGTTATAATTTTGCAATCCACTTCATACTTCAAACAATATTTCATTTAAACATTTTTCAAATTTTTCAAATATTTTTCTTGTAAACAAAAATTAAAAAGAGAAGTAATTTTTTTAGTACTTTAACACGAAAATATTAAAAAACAAAAATTGCCAATCTGACAAAATAACAGATCGTGCATAAATTAAATAATATTGAAACGGCCAAAAATTTCGTTTTTTATTTGAAAGAATAAGTTAATAACTCTTTGACGATGGAAGCATAGCTTCCGAAATGCATTTAAGTAAATAAATAAATAAAATAAGTGTTTTTAAGTTATTTAAAATAATATCTTTTATTTATTTCATGAAAAAACACGTTAAAAATCTCCAATATCAAATCAATGACCCAAAAACAAAAACGCAAAAATTTAGAAAAATCTCAAATTAACCAAAAACTTTTTTTTTTATATTTAATTTTATTTTTAAGAAATCTGACATGATGCCAACATTTGAAAAAAAAAATTGAAAATTTCAGATTTAATATTCTGTCTGCCCTGTCCTTTGGGCTGCAGCCTAAACGGGTGGGTCGATTTTTTTCTAAACTTGGTACCTAGCCTTTTTTGGGCATTCCCTCATTTTATTTTGGGACCAAAAATAACAATAGCTGCCGTGCAATTTTTTTTTCAGCAAAAAATAAAAATCTTATTTTTCTCTCAAAAACGTACCTTCTACTTAAAATAAAAATTCTGTAATACAGGGTGGCGCACCAATTGTGGTACAATAAGAAATTCAAATAACTTTTTTTTTAATCGATGTATTTCATTTATTTTTTTTTATTGGTTAGAAAATTAAATTTTATTTTAAATAGTTAGTTGTTTTTAAAGATTATAGACCGCAAATGACCTCCACGCTGTCCCACGCATATGCGGCACCTGGTCAAAAAATTATTCATTGCGGCCTGAAGAGTTGAAGTTGGGATCGCCTCAATTATTGTCGTTATGGACTGCTTTAATTCAGTTAAATTCCTGGGCTTCGTTTTATACACCTCTTGCTTGACATAACCCCATAAAAAGAAGTCTGGTGCAGTCAGGTCAGGTGACCTTGGGGTCCAGCGAAGAGTGGAGTTCCTAGAAATTAATTTGTTTGCGAATTTTTTGTTTAGCTCCGCCATAACTGGTCTGACTATATGTGCAGTTGCTCCATCTTGCTGAAACCAAACGCTGTTGAATGGTATACGTCTTCGGCGCAGTTCTGGGTAAAAAAACTCCTTCAACATCTTTAAATAACGGTCCCCATTGACAGTAACGGTTACACCGTTTTCTTCAAAGAAGTACGGCCCGACAATACACCTTGATGAAACTGCGCACCACACAGTGACTCGTTCTGGGTGCAGTTCCGTCTCATGGAGCATTTCTGGATTAGACTCATTCCATATACGGCAATTTTGCTTGTTTACATTGCCGTTAAGATCAAAATGGGCCTCATCAGACATGAACAAACAATTGATCAATGTGTTGTCTTCTTCGGCCATTGATATCATTTTTTGGCAAAATTCCAGGCGAACAGGCAAATCCTGAGGGTTTAACTTGCTAGTAATTTGGACTTTGTACGGAAACAAGTTTAAATCGTCATGAAGTATCCGTTGTAATGACCGTCTACTAATTCCAATTTGCCCCGATAAGTTTCGGGTCGAAACGTTCGGATTGGCCTGTATTGCAGATGCTACTGCTGCGATTGTATCCTGAACCCGAACATTGGCATCTCGATGGTACGGCCTTCTTGCGATGCTTCCAGATTCGGCAAACATGTTTACAAACCTCATAATGGTCCATCTACTCGGGGGATTACCGCCAAACTCCCGCCTAAATTCCCTTTGGACGGAAATGACGGACTGCAAAGCATGGTACCGTTGCACTATCCAAATTCTTTTCTCCGTATCCCAAGCATCCATTTTTATAAATCTAAATAGTAACCTACAAAATAAAAAAAAAATAAGCCGATTACTCACACAGAAAAAAAGTTATTACGTTTTATTTTTGTAGCACGATTCGTGCGCCACCCTGTATTTAAAAAATGTTTCCGAAAAATTATTATAAATGTTAACTACCTCCCATAGAACCATTTTATTTTTATTTTCTCAAAAACGGTTCTACCGATTTTAATTAATTTTTTTATGAACAATGTTTTGAAAAAATTTAAAAGTTTTGTATACCGAAATATTGAAAAAATGTTGTTTGGATTTAGAAAAAAAGTTTCAAGTTTTTTTTGAGATCTGATCGATTTTTATCAAACATGGCAGTTTTATAATATTACCTAGTAGATTTTAAATAAAAATTATTCTAATAATCAAAACTAACGTTACCTCCCATGCAAGTGTTAAAAAACCGTTAAGGATTGATTAAATGTATCTATCGTTTAAAAATGTCACCTCTAATATTACCATTCTTTGCTTTTCGAGTATCTCATAAGTTGTTGATAGGATTTTAAACAAATTTTGTACACAAGAGCTTCTACTAAGTTTGAATAACAATATTTTCAAAAAACACAAATTTTGGATTAAAAAAAAAATCTAAAATTATTTTTTGAAAATTCGATATATTTAGATAATTTAAACACTTTGGTGTTCTCATAATTTTTTTAAAAATCATTTTTTTAAAATTTTATACATAAAATAAATTTTTGTTTTAAATCGCTCACACAGATTTTGTTTATAATTAATTAAATTCTAATTAGTAATTATATATTGATTTTTAACTAATTTTTCAGTTTAAATTGTAAGTTTCATGCATGCATATAAATTATCAATTATCATATATATGTATATTGGTAATATTGGTATCCTCACATAATACTACTTTAAACTTAACTACGTTGTTAGCAGGTTTCATAAAATAAAGGCTTCCATAGCTTATGTATTTCTTTTAAAATAATAACGGCCAGTTGCACCAAAATCCACTAAAACCAGTTTATGCTAAAATTCTTATAAAATTTCTCGACTTGATAAATTTTTTGGGTTCCACGAATGTATTTCTCTGATTTTTAGCTAAAATGCTGTTTGCGAACCATCCCTGGATTTTGTAAGCTAATTTTTGAACTGAACGAAAAAACTTCATTAGTGTAAGTAAGATAGCGATATGAGGGATGACACATGGTTTAAAATGGAAGTGAGTGCAACTCACAGTACACATATAAAAGGTAATATCATTAGCGTTTTCATTTTTGTTCAGTTCTGCGCATCTGTCAAAATCGAGGTATTATGGTGGTAAAATGGTGGATTCAGTGCCCCTTTCCTTGTCTAATTTCAATATTTTGTTGTTGTTTCTAATGATGCGCGTTGAGTTCCTGTGGTCACTCGAACAGCCATTTTTAATTTTTTGACATTTCCAACTTTGACAACCTGCGCAATATATTACCTTTAATATGTGTACTGTGAGTGCAACTACCCTTTTGAAACTTGTATTGTAGCTGAAGAAGAGTTCTATCCTTTTTTGTTTCACAACACACATTTTTCTTGCGGAAAAAAAATTTTTTTTCGCCACCATTTTTTTTTGTTGAGAAGAATTGATGTAGGTATATGTATGTACTAGGCTTAAACAGAAAATAATTGAAAAGAAAAATAATAGATTTTACCTGTTCATTTTTGTTTTTATTTATTTTTAACCTCCAACGTTTAATGTTGAAAATTTTTTTTTAATTGTAATTTTCAAATGTCCTATAAAAAGTGAAATATTTTTTTTGAAGATGTTTTCGTTAAAACTCGCTTTTAAAATTTAACTGGAGGAAAATGGCATTTTAGTTTATTGGCTTGTTTATCGGCCTTTTAAAACTAAAATTGGTTGGTGCATTCGATAAATGCCATTTTAAGATTTAACGAAGCAGTAAATATTTAAAAGTGTTTGGTGCAACTGGCCATAAGACTTTAAAACTACAGTGTAATCGCACATAAGAACAAGTTCGTACGACCCAGTCGTGCATTTTATTTATTACACTATACAGCCCCAAAGTTTTATACCAAATTTCATTACATTTTATTTCAGTACTCTATTTTTGTAATTGTTAAGAATTCTGAGAAAATGAGTGGATGTTACGCCCACAAAATGGAAAATTATATAAATTATATCAATTTTAAAAAATGGTTGGATATCACGTCCCTTAACAAAAAAGTCTCAATTTTTCGATATTTTTCTTTGTATCTACACATCAAGTTCTACCGCTCAGCGAAATTTCAAAATTCTGCTACTATCAGAAGTGTTTCATATAAATTATAACAATTGTAAGCAAATGGCCGGATACTCCACCCCCTAAAATGGAAAACCTCAATTTTTTACTTTGTATGCACCACCAGACCTACAGTTGTGCAGATTCCATAGTGTCATGGTCAGCCAGTGAGCCAGTCCTACATAATGGGTGATATGCATAAAACATAGTAAATGCTTTTACTAAAGAATTTTAAAGTAGTTACTTTTTTGATATGCATACAAATGCAGTAAATACTTAAAATCAAGTATTTACTTTGGGGTATAGCACTTACTTTTTTCGGATGATTTTGTTCAGTAAAAACTTTATTCCGCATGCATAAAAAATAGTAAGTACTTTATTTCTGTAGGAATTACTTAATTTTTTCAAAGTTGCAAAATAGCAACTTGAACATTTTAAAGTACATACTTTTTTGCTTTAAACCACCAATTAGGTTGCTTTGGAACCAGAAAATAAAAGTCTTTAATCGTATTTTTGGTTACTGTGTTTAAAAAAAAAAAATTGCACTATGTAGAGCGAAGGTTTCTCTAGGGGCGATGTTGCTTATTTTTGTTTTATTTTTTTATTGAGCTTTTTTGACCATAAAACTTAAAAGGAAATACAGGCAAGTTTAGACCCTTATAACTTCGGATCAACGAATGGTAGATAAAAAAAATTACATGCACTAATTAGATTTTCCAAACTCTAGAGACAATGTTTTTATTTTGTTTATTTCATGTTCTTAAGTCTTTTATTTTTTTTTATTTCATGTACTTAAGTCTTTTATTCTTGCCTAACAACAAATTATAACAAAATGGTAATGATCTTGATCCGAAGTTATAACAAATGGTTTATGTAGGTATTTATTTTAGATAACTAAACAAAAAATATATACAATTTTTTCAGGATTTTTTGTAAATCCTGGTTTTCAGGTTTGTTTTTCGGGAATGTATATAAGCTAAGTCGAAATACTGTTTCAGAACAGTTAATATTTTTTGCAAACTAATAAAAGATTGAGCCATTTGATAAAATTTCCATAAAATTATGAACTGGATGCTTTTGTAAATACATCTTTTCATCATATACAGAGGAACCTGGAATGTACTCATGTTGAAAAATTGAAACCTTTATTCTATTCGGAAGAATACATTAATTGGAAAGAATATCCACCCAACAATACCCAAGCAACATCTGATTTAATTGAATATTGTATGTGTGTTAATCTTTTAAAAATTGTGTTTATTAGCAAGAAATAGTAGAAAAAACAGTATTTACTTGAATTTCCGAAGAATTCTTAGTATTTACTTGGATGAATTTAGTATCTACTGATAGTATTTGCCTGCAACTATGAACTTAATTTTATGCATACGAAATGAAGTAAATACTTTAATTCTAACCTTAGACTAGAAGTTATAGTTTTTACTTTAACCTTATACTTCTAGTAATTACTTCCGTTTTATGCATATCACCCAATATGTATATATATGTCAGAAAACAGTAATGCTAAGGAGTTTAATATTTGAAAGCACTTCCGCATCTCTTATTTTTTTCGTATGATAATCCGTTTATTTTTTTTTTTTAATTATTAACTAAACGGTATGTCTTTCTGTGGAAGAACGACCTACATAAGATCTGGAGATTTGTATGACAAAAATGTCACGAGCCCGCCCATGCTATTTATAATATCTACATTTATTTATTTATATCGTATATGCGAAGTCATAGGGTTTTATAACAGACTGGTCTTTTGGATTTCTGAAAGTCTCCTCCTTTTTAAAGAAAATCAATTTCTATTTCGATTATTGTAATCGAGAGAAAAAGTGAGTAGACAAAAATATTCAACCTGAAATTTTGAATAGATGAATTTTTGTAAACAACAATTTTTGTTTTTAAGGAACAATAAAATGTAAGGACAGTTGTTACAAATTTTTGTGATGCAAAAAAAAAATAGTTCACTGTACTAACAAATCCAAAAACAAAATTCTATAACATTCTCATCCTAACCGTCCTATTATTCACTCGATTAAATCAGATTAACACTTAAATCCGGATGTAAATAAATTGAATTAAAAATAATTAACATTCGGATTTAAGTTTTAAACTGGTTTAATCGAGTGAATAATATGGCGGTAAGAGAAGAATGTGTTACTGAACTTTTGACAACTTCGTTCCATTAGCATTTTTTGACAAAAATCCAATATTCAATAATAGTATAGCAAAATTTATCATTTAATGGTGCAATAATTTTCCAAGGGCCTAGTTTTGATTTTATAAATAATGGTTTAATAATTTTACTCACTTACCTGCATAGTGCATATACATTATACATATGTACATACATACATATATTATGTGGAATTATAAAACCTTCATATGTCGTGATTATTTCATAACTAAAAACGAACAGCATTTTTGTCCATGGACTTTCATTTTGACTTAATTATAAAAAAAAAAACATAATCCTTTATGAATCAAGATTTCCTTCGTTCATTAATTATTTTTTTTTTAAACACAGCTCTTAATTAGTATTTCCGCAAATAAAGAAAAAAAAATTTCTTCTTATGCGCTCCAGAAAAATTTATTCAGATATTTTAATATATTTTTCAATTTCCACTGGAAAATGGTAGAAACACAAAAAAAAAAAACGACCAAACCTCCCATTCTCCCTTAACATAAAAAAAAAAATAAAAAAAGGAATTATGTTTAAGTATCGATTTTTCTGAAATGAAAAACGTGTTTTATGTGCAGAAAAAAAAAACTAAAAAAATAAAATCCCCACCCGGCCACCAAGCACCGTAGATTTTTTTTGCCAAAGAAAATTGTATAAAAAATGAGAAAATTCCATAAAAATTCTATTCTTCACCATCCCATACTTAGCACCGTGCCAATAACCATCTCCATTACCCAACACCCACCTACCTAGTACCTACCTACCACCCATCGACCCACCATCCCACCCCACTGCGTTGGGAGTTGAAAAATTCTACAAAATAAAAAAATCGTTTTTTTTTTTCAGAAAATATTCCGTTTTGCTCTTCGAACCCCCCGACAATTCACCCTTAGCAGTCTCACATAAAATGAAAATGAAAAATGTAATGTGGAGCCAAAATAAAAAAAATATATAAAAGGAAAATAAAAAAAAAAAAAATCTGCTGGCAGCTTTTCCCTCTTATGGCCCCAATTTGTTTTTGTACTTTTTTTTATACATACATATATCTTTATATGTATGTATATATATTTTCAGCTCTCAAGGGATGATGAGGTACACATTTTAATTTTTTTTTTGTTGAGTTTTTTTTTTAATTTTATGTGACAAAGGCAAAGGGCTTGCATTTTCTTATATTCATTTTTCCTTTTTTTTATTTTTTTCTCAAAAAAATTATGTCTCGTCCTTTTTTTTATAATTTGCAAAGAGCAAAAAGCAAAATACGGGTATAACGAAGGATATTAAAAAAAAGCAACCTCTGGCAGAATGAAGATATGGCTTTAAAGTCTACATTAATAAGAGAGTAGCTGTATAAGAACCGCACCATTTAAAATATAATAAAAGAAAAAAAAAGAAGTTTAATATAAAATGCGGTTAATGTCGAACGTAAAAGTATAAAAACAAAAATCCAACCGTATAATGACTTATTGCCCGAAACTCAAAAAAGGTTAAGGGTTTCTTATGTTTGGATTGAAGATAGATATGTACATAGTTAGGTAGAAAAGTAACTTTATAAGTAAATAAGCAAACTGCTAAAAGGTATATACGTTATAGCGACTCTGGTATTTTATTAAAAGATTATAAAGCCTTCTTTTATTTTAGAATGTGGTTAAGTTCTCTTGAACTAAAAAAAGAAGAAAATAACGTAAAAATTGTTGTAAATGCTTGAGGAAATGTTAATACTCAAGCACTTTCTTATTTTACTCGATGGAATAAAAGTAATTTCGAGTAATATTAACCAAAAATTCCATAAAAATACGAATAGTTGATAGATTAGGCTTGTATTCCGAAAGTACAGTAGAATCTCGGAAAGATGAAAGAAGATGATGATCCTTGGGCATACTTGAAATTTTTTTTACCTACTTCTATTTTCTTCTTGAAAAAAAATAATATTTCGATGGAAGGAGTTATAATAGCAAAATTAAGCATTGTTCCCTCTATATCAATCGAGAAATTATATTTTTGCAAAAATTTTAATGAAATATCAAAAATAAATAATAATGATAACAATTTTTTGTTTTGAATAAATAATTTTAATTAATTAATAAATGTTGCTTTGTAGATTATCAAATTATAACAACGCAATCGTTTAAGCGGCTTTATTTGAGTTTTTTTTTTCTTAAGTTTTAGAAAATTAACAGTAACTTTTGACCCGATTATATTGCATTTGTACAAATTTGTTCGTTAATTATTCATAGATTCAGTATAAAAAAAAAACGTAATTAAAAGTCATTACTCCCTTGTTATCTCACAAGTCATTTGGGTAAACAATGGTTTTTTTTGTCATTTGGTGAACAAATAAATAAAAAAATATTTGGGATTCCCATTCTTGAACGCGCTAAATATAAACAGTTGACCGTTTTTAAAAAAAAAACTTGAATTTTCTAAAATTATTCCTTCAAATTCTTATTTATTCTTAAACATTGATGTCATTGGTATTCGTGGTTTTATAGCGTTTATAATTATTATTACTACAATAGCAATAGACATATGTTTTTAACTACATCTAATGGATGTTTTTTTTAAACCCAGTAGGTAGGTACTACCATCAGACAGTTATATTTGTCAAACCAAGTGCCTGAATTTTAATGTCTGTGTCATTTTTATTCAGCAGTCTTTATACAATTTTATCTTGATGATATAATGTACATTTTATAAATTTTATTACAATATTGTGGTTTATGCCCCAAAATCACACATACATATATGTAAATAGGATATTGAATGAAATTTGGTGTATTTATGCTCGTACTGGCTTTAAAAAAACACCCTGTAACTGTTACTTTGGTAAATTAAGAAAATCTCGTTTTTTTAAGTAAATTTAGTATTTTTTTTTTTATATTTTTTTAAGTAAGAAATTTTGTTTTTTTGCGATCTAAGGGTCCAGTTATAGCGATCAGGAAAACCACCAGGAAAAGTTGAAACAGATGGAAACAGGAATTTTTTCCTTATGAGTTTTATGAAGTTTACCTGATTGAAATCCAAACGATTTTTGTTTTCCTTCCACTTATCTGTCAGTGGAACAGGTAAAACCTGGAACTCTAGAATCACGCCTCATCGCACAATATGTGTGCTTTAACTTTAAAACTAAGCTCCCAACTTTCTTTTCACCTTTGGCTGAATTCAAAGCAAAAATCAATAATAAATCGTTGCTGGAAAATCATGATCTTAAAAATTCAGATTGAAAAACAATATAAATTCTTAATGCAAAAAAAAAAATCATCAGAATCAGAGCCATCTTTTGGCAATTTCAGCGTAACAATGTTGTTCTCTAGATTTTACAGAAAAAGACAGAATTCCTGTTACTTACCATTATCGCCATACAAAATTCGGCAGTTTTTTTTTTTATTTCTAAATAAAACATGCAAAAACGAATTACGAGGTTCTGCAATTTAGCCGTCGATATTTGATTTCGCTTCAGAATCTCACTAATCTAAGATTTAAGAAAAATTCATTCTACGTTGACAAAAAGGTTCCTTGTGTGTAAAAAACTTTTTCTCAACAACACCCCTCCTACTTTTCCAACCAGGCCCAACCTAATCATCTCATGTATATTGCAATTTTTAAAATATGTCAAATTACTTCAGTAAAAATATTTTTTTTGTAATGAAACACTTTTTTTTTTAAATTTATGTTTCAGATCAATATGTTGCCTCAACAGTATTGTCTACGATGGAAGTACCATCACAGCAACTTACAAACCATGTTCTCACACTTGCTCGATCGTGGATGCTTTTGTGATGTGACATTAGCATGCGAAGGACAATTAATTCGTGCCCATCGTGTTGTTCTATGTGCGTGTAGTACATTTTTCGATCAAGTATTAACAAATTATGCCAGCGAAAGAGATCCAATTATAATTATTAAGGATGTTACATTTGCCGATGTTAAATGTCTAATTGAATTTATGTATAAAGGAGAAATTAACGTAGAACATGTGAGTATAAAATCGAATAACAAAATTGATCCGTTTAAATTTATTAATGAAAGTTTATATTTGTTTTATAGGCAAGTTTGGCGTCGCTTTTAAAAACAGCCGATGACCTTAAGATAAAAGGTTTAGCCGAAGTTTCCTGGAGGGATGAAGAGACTGATCCGGTTATGATGGACCATTATCCAAGAATGCAAGAAAACATTCCGCACAATGACCAAAGGTCACCGCCACGAAATTATCACGATGGTGGTAGGGCGCCTTCGTCTCCAATGCAACAATCACCGGGAAATAGTAATAGTAGATTACCGCCTCGTATTCCAATGTTAACACCAATGCCTTCGTCTAGTGGCGAACAACATGTTGGTCCAAAAAGGAAAAGAGGCAGGCCGCCATTAGATGATTCCTATGATGTTTTTAGCACGTACGTTTATAAAAAAAAAAAAAAAAACATGTGTTTCAGAAAAACCTAAAATATTAAATATTAAAAATTCATTAGTAAGATCGAGTAGCAAGCATTGCAAATAGTAGTTGTCAAAAACCCTTCTTCAATTATGTGATCGTTAATATCTCTGTTCGGCAAAAGCGATCCTGATCCGATTTACATTAGTTTAGTTTAGTTTATTTTATAAAACTGATGATTTTAACATACAAATTTCAAAAGATGTCCCCCAAAATCAACACAATTTAATTATTAATTCGATGAAGAGGCATGATTAAAACCAACTGCTACGAACAAATGCAGCGGCCCTTGTACATATTTGGTTTAGCACAGACAAAGTACGATCCAAAACCAAGAGGTTAATAAATACAGCGTTGCACAAACTTACGAATAAATAATAAAGCAAAGAGACCTTAATCTATTGTTTTTTTTTTAAATGAAAATAATTTATATTAAACAGCACAATCCCTAGAGCAATTATGATAACTAAACTGACTAATTTAATAAAAGAAAAAAAACATAGTTTTTTTTTTCTGAAACACACTGTTGGTCCTGAAAATGATTATAATCCTTTCATTCTGATTAATTAGCCCCAAAATTTCACATGTGGCACCTAGCTGTGAAATGATGTACCCTGAGGTCCGTACTCGTCTTGTTACCCCGCCACCAGTAGAAGAACAACAAAATACACCCCGCGATTCTGAAGAAAGAGTACATGTTAGTCCCGAACCAACATGTGATTGGTCACACCAAAATGTTGAACAAGAAACCGGCGAAGTTCATAACAATACGGAACAATCGGTATCACAAGAATCGAATCCAGCCTCTGGTTCTGAATTTTATCAAAATCCTGATTCACACGATCAAGAAAATGAACCCGGTGAAGAAATCACAGTTGAAGAAGAAAGAAAATATTCGATTGATCAGGATTTAAATGAGCTCGGTGGAGAGGACCCCGATGAACAGAGTAATAGTAAACTTGATGAGTCTGAAGCACATTTGACAAAGGAAGAATTGGCCCAATGGGATGATGTGGTAAAAATGGATGCTTATTTGTCGACAGGGAGAAGGCCACAATTCTGGGAGGAACCATTTACGAAAAGGGTAAAGATTTCGTGTATGATTGCAAAATAAGAAGAGTTTTTATTACTTTATTTGTTTTTTTTTTTATATGTAGGTTTTGGACGCAATAAAAAATAAGAAATTGGAAATGAAAAAAGCTGCGAAATTATTGGGCGTTTCATATGGAACATTATATGGCCGATATAGAGAAGTATATGGCTGTTTGAAGCATCCATATAGGTTTGTACTGAATTTCAATTGATTATTCGTTATTGTTTTACAATTTGTGTATTATCGCAGGCCTAGCACAACAATGATGAACCGATATGATCTTGTTTGGCCTCATAAACGCTCTGGTAATTACATACCTAAACAAAAAATTAACATTTAAGTTCAAAATGATTTTTTTTTTATTTGTTTAAAAAATCGTGCACATAATGTATGTATTGTAGTACCTCATATGGTTTTATATTAGAATGGTCATTATTTTTAATATATTTGAATTTGTATGCTCCCAGAAACTCAGAGTTCGAAATAAATTAAAAAAAAAAAATATTCTCCAAGTTTCAAGTCTCTATCATCAACCCTATGGAGTCTGTTGTTTTTTTTTTTACATAAAAAAAAACTTTGTTTTTAAAAGCACTGATCTTAAGCACTGTAAGGAGTGTAGACAAAATTATTTCGACTTTTTATAAACAATAATAATTACCCGGTTTAAAATAACAATGAATGTTGTAAAATCCAATTTTTGTTAAGATCAATTCAAAATAAAGATTTAAATTCTTAATAAGCTAGAATGTTTTTACGTATTGACAAGGTCCTTACAAGTCAAGTGATGCTGAGTCCAAGCGAGATCGCCGGGACGAAACTTAAAATTTTGTTGACTTAGGCCGTAAATGCCAATTTTTATCAATTATTCAACAATTTCAATTATGTAGTGCTAAGTCTGCTAATTGGATGATTTATTGCGATAGTATATAAGATTTGTATTATTAAACCCTTTTTTAAAATGAATATAGTTATTTCTGAATGTGTACATTCATGAATTTACGGGTAACATTGGTAAAAGTACGAAATATTTTGTTTTCATAATTAATTCTGAACTTTGTCAATACTGAAGAAAATTCCCTTACGTGGTTTTATTTGCAGAAAAAGAATAAAATAATATTTTTGGCTTTGAAAAAACTATCGAATAGTATTGTAAGTAAAGTCCGTTGTTTTTTTTAATGATTTATTTTTCATTTAGTAATTTTTTTTTTTTTGAAAATTGCCAAAAACATTGTCACTGAACTTTATCTTTGGATTTTACCATTGATTAGCTCAAATTTGTTAAATTTCCAAACAAAAATTGTTTGGCATTGAGACAGTTTATTTTTAAAACGAAGCCAACAAATTAATAATTATGTTGTTTAGATTAAATAAAGGCTTTTGGGGAGAAAAAAGCCGTGTAACCTTAAAAATAAGAATGTTTTTGAACTTTTAAATATATCGAAAACTAGATTCAATTGAGAGATTAATTTTTAAGTCCAGTGTTATATAATATTTACATTACATACATGTAATATATGGTAATTCGATTTCGATATTTAAAAATAAAGTTTTTGTTTTTTTTTTATTTTTCTCTAACAGACGTAAAAATGCGGGATCTTAAAGACGTTTGGATGAGGTGAAGATCATCAAATAACACCATCTGAATTATTAATCCACATTCCACATCGTATTAATTGAACACATCTATGTATATCATATAATTCGATAAAGATAAACAGAAACAACAAAATAAATGTTTTAAGTATAATTTATATTATATAACTATGGTGTATTCGTGTAATTATTATAATTTAAGTATTGTTTTTTACTTATAAACTTAAAATATGAAGAAAATTAGGTATACACTACAAAAAAAAAGACAAAATAATGTTCAAATTATTATGTTGAGGCTGATGCTAAGATTTATTTTATTTATTTAAAGTTTCTTTAATTTTCTTTAAAAAAATCACAAATTCTGTAAATTATCAACAAAAAATATCAAATCTTTATTAAAGATAAGAATACAAAAGCAATGGTTTGAATTGATTTATTGCAATATTATGCTGTTTTTAAAATTTTCAAATGAAATAGAAAAAAAGGCATCTATTGGTTTCTCATTGCCAAATTGATAGATCTGACGTGGAATCGCAATTTTTCCCAGTTTTTCAGAGCCGAGTAAGAATTAAGATAAAACTATAATGGACAGTTACACAAACTCTTCGATCAAGATTTAAACTCGATTTAGTTAGAGAAACCATGTTCAAAAAGAAAAGCATTTCGCTTCAACAACACCTGGGGACTGGGATTCTGGTTTTGTGAAAAAGTGAAACGAAAAACTTTTCACACTAAATCCTATTCTTGGTCTACGAAAATGTGAAACCAAACGTCAAAAACATTCATATGAATAATTTGTTTTAAAGTCGATTATTGGATGTGAATTTGTGAAAAGAAACGAACAATGCTCAATTTAAAATAAATCAATGGAGAGGCACACATCTATGCGATTGAAGTGTGCCTCTCCTTAGAATTTTATATGAGGCATCCACATTTTTATCGTGAACGCCACCGCCATCGCGTTGGTTTGCGCGTGGCTTTATGATTTGATGACCTAAAAATTAAGAAAAAAATGTATTCTCATACGGGCTTAAAATAATGCCAATTTATAACAGTTTTGATTATAAAGGTAGGGGAGAAAAGGGAACTGACCCCTTTTGCAGTTTTTGTATCATAAATTTTTATTTATGTTTTCTAGAAGACCCGTTTCTATGTTAAAATAATGACACATTTATTAGCTTCCTTTTTTTGCATAGAAAACTACACTTAGTGGATCTTAGGGCAATTTTTATTTTATTTATAAAACATTTATTGAAGTCTATGTGCTCTCCTTAATAAAATATAACTTTAACCGCCATATTATTCACTCGATTAATCCAGTTTTAACAACTTCACTGTCCAATGAATCATATGTGATTCATGAAATCCATTTTGTCCCATGTTTCCTACGTCCATGAATCACATATGATTCAAAAGTTTTATTAAATGAAAATTATTCTACGTCCCCATACAAAGTGATCAAGCAACATCTCTACGTCCATATATTTTGTTTAGAAAATAAAACTTCAGTATCACGTCCAATGAATCACATGTGATTTTTTTGTACCGTGCTTACAGCGTCCATGAATCATATGTGATTCATGAACATATGTTTTTAATAATGTGTATATTACATTAAAAAAATCATCTCAATGACATAATTTTGATGTAAATATGTTGGCTATATATAGCCCATAACATAGCTGCAAAAAAAAATGGAAAAATGTTTAAGAAAACGCATTTTTTCATCAATGAATCTTTATATTTTTTTGATAAAATAAATTGAAAAACAACAAGAAAGTAATACAACAATTGGATAAAAATTAAACAAATAACAATAACAATTTACATTTTTAAAGTTTAGACACTTGTCCTTTTATGTTTAAAGTTAAAACATGTTAAGCAGAATGCCTTATTGCATTGCTTGCACTCTGTATTTACCTGTTTTGCTTTCAAGGCAGCTATATGACCATCTCTCCTCAGGTTCTTATAGCACAAAGCGCAACGCTTTCGCATAATTTTACCATTTGAACGTGGTAGTTCCGTGAGAAAATGTTGGCTTGGATGTAATATTGTTGGAGGAATTCTTGAGATATTTGTTGCGGATGCACAAGAACCGAGCAATACTCTCAACAGCATTTCTTGAGCCTGCAACATGGAAATTGGACCGTCGTCTGCTAATTTGTTGTATATGCATCTAGCATTGATGACTGCAACTCGGAACAAAAGGTCTACAGCAACTTTTTTATACCACGTGAGGGTTTTTCGCAATGGCGAATGAAATGCAGCTAATTGATCTGCTATATCTATGCCTTTTTTAGCGCCATTGTAATCTATTACGGCATTTGGTTTAATTTTTTCACCATTCCATAGACTTACTGCTGACGATTCATTTCCATGGCAAGTAGATAGCATAAGGACATTCCTTTTATCATAACATTTCAGCACCGTGATGCATCCATCCTTTTGTTGAGCAATGCTTTCATTTTTTTTCAATTTGTGCTTAGTGACGTGTGGTGGAAGATCTGCCCGATTTTTTCGTATTGTTCCACATAAGTCCGTGTTGCGATTTTTTAAATACGTTGCTAATGGTAAACTGGTATAATAATTGTCGGCGACAATCATTCGTCCCTCACCTAAAAGGGGTTCACACAATCTGACAAGAACAGATCCCGGCTTGTCTAACCCTTCCATTGCCAAAGATGCTCCTGAATATATTTCGTAGGACCACGTATAACTATCAACTGTGCACATTTTGTAGACTCTTATGCCGTACTTACTGGATTTTGAAGGGTTGTACGTTTTTATTTGCAGTCGACCGTGAAACTTGATTACCGATTCATCTACCACAAGTATTTCGCCAGGAGTATACAATGACCGGAAGTTTGCCAGTAGTTTTTTTATTAGAGGATCAATTTTGTATGTTTTATGTGTCCTTTCTTGAAGCAAGGAAGAAGCAAAATGCCAGCAACGCAATATTAGTGAAAATCTATTGTATGACATTTTTATCATATGCATAAGCGGATAATTGTATAATGGGTCCAGTTTCCAATAGTGCTCAATTGTCGGCAAGTTAACGACACCCATTAGCATAACAACACCAAAAAATTGCTTCATCTCTTCAATGTCCACATCTTTCCATCGTCGTAATCGATTAAATGCAGACGTTCGTGATGATCTTAAGATGTGGGCATATGTATTGGTATGTTCAACCATTTCCATGACAATATCCGCTGTTAGCAAGTTTTCAAAAATTTTTACAAAATCAATTTTTCCATTTTCATTTGTGATGGCATCAATTCGCTGAATCCCAGAAATTCCAGTAAATTGCTCTCTGCCAATTGGTAAAACTTCTTCATGCCAAACAAGCTCAGTGGCATCGGGTGAGATTCCATTGCCTGATTTTTATATATATAAAAATGCATTGCATTAATCTGATGTCTTAAGTTATTTGAAGCTTACCAGAAATTTGTTCTTCATCATCTTCATTTTCAGAAAGATCATACGACGTGTCAGTATCAGTTTCTGTTGGTTGATAATCTGATTCACTTCCAGAACTGAAATCCTCAATTTCCATGTCCATTTTCAAATTATGTAGGTATATTATATGTATGTCCTGTGACTCCTTTATTACAAATATTTTTAATTTTCTTCATGTTTGTAAGGAAAAAAATCTAAAGATGACCTGATAATTTCAATCTAATTTATGTGCAGTGTTTTTAAAACATGCTTTCAAAGTGTATAATCACGTCTAATGAAGAACTATAACGTAATAATCCCTTATAATAATTTTTTTTATGAATCATATATGATTCATTGGACGTAGTGATATGCTATGAACACTTACTACGTCCATGAATCATATATGAACATAAAATGAAAAGCCTAAGGTAAAAAAACGATTTTACTTTAAATTCAAGTCAATCGTAATGCTTTCGACCAAAAAAAAGGCTGGACGTGGAGAATATTTTGAATCAATTTGTATAGGGACGTAGAACACTTTTCATATTTTTCTTATTTTGAATCATATATGATTCATGGACGCTGGAAACACGGTACAAAAAAAGTTCTATGTATCATATGTGATTCATGGGACGTGATGGTAATGTCCTTATTTCTGATAGGAAATAGTGAACGTAGAGACGGTTTTCAATCAGTTTGTATGGGGACAGTGAAGTTGTTAAACTAAAATCCGCACGTAAATTAATATAAATTCAATGTAAATACACCCGAACTTATGTTTTAAATTGGATTAATCGAGTGAATAATATGGCGGTGAATGTTTAAAAACTCAAAAAATTATAACGAGGTACCTACAATTTAAAAAAAAGTAACAGACATATCGCTCCTATACTCTGTTGAATTTGAATATGCAGTACAGACTACAGGCCTTATGGCAGAGCTTTTTCAAACACACTGGTGCCTGCTGATTTTTGCATGGCACTCAACTTAAGAAATTATCACTGAACCAACACGACCTGTTTTTTCTCCTTCTGTGAGGTGAAGAGACTGATCGTCAATTTTTCTCTCGCTTATTGGTTTGTTAAAAATAAAAAAAATATTTATTCAGAGGTACCATATTTAATCGTTAATGGAAATTATAATAAGGGTATTCATGCAACGTCTTAAGCCGGAACCACACCTATCTCGTGTGGTGTGTTGTGGTGTGGAGCGGTGTGTCGTTGAATGTGCGCACTTGTGTTGAGTGATGTTGAAAAAGAGAAGTACAGATATATATGTCATGACATGACTGTTGTTTTGATTTTTGTTTATAATAAAAGTGTTCTCTTTCTTACAAATAGTAAACTCCACATCGTGGTATGGCGCAATCGATACAGAAGCGATTCCTCCACAACACACCACTCCACAACACAACGCGCTTCACAAATGTGGTTCTAAGCATATGAAACACATTGGAGCGATAGCGACACACCACTCCACAACACACCACACGAGATAGGTGTGGTTCCGGCTTTAAACTTTACGATGTCGTAAAATCGTAGTTTCCGACACACGTTTGATGAACGCACCAAAAAACATTTTGCGTAAATGTGGTAAACGATATGGTAAGCAAATCAGCTGTTCGTTTAGTCAAACAGCTTTAAATATAAGGTAAATATGTTTATTGTTGTGATCAACACATAAGTGCATGTATGAATGCATTTGTGTTTGTGTAACTCACACTATTTTGAAAAAAAAACTCAATTTTCCTCGATATGCCCGTTTACCATGTTTACGATCTTTACCATCTTCGTTTAACACACAAATTTGTGTCTTAAAGTTTAAGATTTGTTTGAAAAGATTTCCCATACAAATGTTGACAGTTCGTTTACCACGTCGTAAACTTTAAGACGTTTAACACGTTTACGATGCTTTTCCGACGTTGCATGAATACCCTATGGACGGTGTTCACATTGGACTAAAAAAGTGGGTTTTTTTTTGAAATTTAAGTATTCACATCTCACTTCAATGAAGGAGTGGGAGAGAGATGTGAATACTGAAACATAAAAAAAATCCAGTTTTTCAGTCCAATGTGAACACCGTCATGTAACTTTTCTTTGGTTCTTGCTATGGAGCTTTCAGAATTTAAGCTTTCTTATAGCTTTTGGGTGCATATATTTTTATTTTAATGATAAAGGTGTTGTCGCTGCTTGTTTTTCTGCTTAAAGGCTCTCCCAAACCAACGCGAAACATTCGCCGACGACAGTTTTTTGTTGTTTTTTTAGCGTTGTGTATTTGTCATATTTTGTGTTATTGTGAATGATTCGCTACGAATTCGCGTTGGTTTGGGAAAGCCTTAAATTATATTTTTTTTTCCAAAAAAGACGGTTAAAATGCAGCTACACAATATATGGGTATTTTTTTTAAAGGAAGGATTACTGTTGGAGCAAGTTTTTTATTTAACCGACGTATTACATGTAATTTCGATTTTTAAGTGCCAAATAGTTTTTGTGTTCATAAAAATTTTATGGAACTGCCGGACGAAACGTAAGTTCATTTATTTTCATTTTGAAATAATAATAAACCAATTATTTCAAAATCATAGGTTTACCAAAAACTTTCGGTTAAATAAAAGAGCATTTCTGTATGTATTGGAGATTGTTGAACCGAACCTTCCACCTCCGCCGCAGCGAAATGATTCAATTTCAAGAAAAGAAAAATTCATTGCAGAAATTATTGCCGTAAATTGGTCTTTGTTTGTCGTTCTACCCCTAAAAATTTTCATAATCTATTATTTACAAACAAATATTCTAAATTAATCATAATAAATTAGTTTTTACTTACATTTTACTAACAACCAACCAGACAGAAGACCCATTAAATTAAAAATCCGCTACATTTCATATGCGGATTTGAATTGTATAGAATGAATGCGTTCACGTGAATAGTAGAATACCGCGCAGTATTACCGACGTTACCGACTTTAATACAGATTCACTTCGAATGAAATAGCAGAATAGTGATGAGTGAAAATTATAGAAAAATTCCCCCGATGAATAGCAGAATAGGGCTGTAAATACCTATACAGTTGGTAACCTTACCGACATTTATGAGAGAAAGGGTGCGTTCAATCGATTACGTTTTACATCTGAATTTTCAGATTTCTGAATTTTTGGAGCTTCTGATTGGCCAGCTGTCATAAAAAGTTAGATGACTTTTAGTGACTTTTAGTTACGTTTCATCTGAATTTTCAGACAACAAATTCTCATCTGAAAATTCAGATGAAAGTTGTTTGTGGTGGGGGAAGTGCCAAAAGCACACATAAAAGCTGAACTTCATAATTTTCGTCTTGTTGGTGGTTGATTTTTTTAGTTTTTGTCATCAAAATGTAATACTTATTTAAATGAACGAACTTTTTGTTTATTATTTAGTGAATTTTTAAATCAACAATTTTTTTAATTGATGTTTGGAAAGTTTTTCTATGTTTTTGTGAGTCATACATATCAATAAAAAGACTTTTAACGAAGGTAATGAAACCTGTTGCTGATTTAGTTACATATATTTTCATCCTCACAACTACTCACTCTCAATGTTTAATTTACAAATGTAATTAAAGTTCTATTTTATTTCGCTTCAATGTAAATCCTTTAGGTAAATGCAGGAATTTGACACAATGACTTTCGACTGAAATTTCAGATTTTTTTTTGCGTTCAACGACATAAATTCAGAAATCTGAAAATTCAGATGTTAAGCTATTTTTATTGAACCCGCCCATTGGCCAGCTGTTATAAAAAGTAAGATGACTTTTAGTTACGTTTTATTAAAACTGTTTGTGGTGGGGAAAGTGCCAAATCAGCTTCAAGCACTGCAAATAAAAGCTGAACTTAAGAATTTTCGTCTTGTTGGTGGTGGATTTTTTTAGTTTTCGTCATTAAAATTTAATACTTATTCAAATGAAAAAACTTTTTGTTTATTGTTTAGTGAATTTTTAAATCAACAATTTTTTATATTGATGTTTGGAAAGTTTTTCTATAATTTTGTAGGCCATAGATATCAATAAAAAGACTTTTAATGAAAATAATAAATCCTGTTGTTGTTTTAGTACATATAATTTCATCCTCACAACTATTCACGCTCAATGATTAATATACGAATGTAATTAAAGTTCTATTTTATTTCGCATAAATGTAAATCCTACAGGTAAATGCAGGAATTTGACACAATGACTTTCGGCTTAAATTTCAGATTTTTTTGCGTTCAACGACATAAATTAAGAAATCTGAAAATTCAGATGTTAAGCGATTTGTATTGAACCCGCCCACACATATCTTTGTCCCCTTTCACACGAGGAAACTGAGTTACCAGTAACTTTCAGTTTTTAGGTGAGAAGGGCAAAAAGTAAGAGGGGAAAATAAAATCTCCCCGGTCAACGATTTGAAGAGATTTTTTGACATTCCTCTTCATATACACAGTAGTGTGTGTTCAACCTATCTATAAAGAAACTACAGAA
Source organism: Epistrophe grossulariae (assembly GCA_929447395.1). Taxonomy (NCBI): domain Eukaryota; kingdom Metazoa; phylum Arthropoda; class Insecta; order Diptera; family Syrphidae; genus Epistrophe; species Epistrophe grossulariae. Next base: position 30,675,775 of record OV839568.1, on the reverse strand, counting down.
AATTTCTTCGATTTTGTTTCTTCGTGTGAAGAAAATTAAAAGAAAACGACAAAAAAATTCCGGCAACTTCTTTCCTCGTGTGAAAGGGGACTTTGTAATTATTTGTTCAAAAGTCTCGCTTTTTTTAGACAAACGCTCAGCAGTCAGCACTGCTCTGGATTTCTGTAAAATCAAAAATTATGTTTGGTACTTTTGTATTTATTTACCTTTAGTTTTAATGTACAAGCAAAAATTTCAATTCAAATAAAAAAAAAGGAACTGCAGTCTTAAAAGTTCTTTTAATAGGAAACATTTGGAACGACATCGAAACTTTCGCCTGTTAAAATGAATTTATAGGGTTATAAATTATAGATTACCTACACTGATGACGTTGACTTAAGTGCAGAAAAATTTGACAACGAAGTTGGCTCTCCCAAGCCATTCGATACGAAATTTCGCCTGTCAAAATGTATTCACATGACAATTTATATTTTTTTCAATAGAAAAGGCAAGTTCTCTTTCACATGAAGAAACAAGAGATTTTTTGACGTTTTTTTTTTAATTTCTTCTAAAATGTCTTGTATCTTTCACATGAGAAAGGAGATTCCGCGAGTTCAACGCAAATCTGAAAATTCAGATTTCCGAACTTTTCTTTAAAAATCAACTAACTTTTTATGACAGATGCCCAATCAGAAGCCAGAAAAATTCAGAAATCTGAATTTTCAGATGTTCGTTGAACGCGCGAATTTCCTGTAATATTCTTTGAAAGTAGCTTGGTTGAACACATACTACTGTGTTTTTGTAAAAAGGAATGTCAAAAAAATCTCGCCACATCCTCGACCGGGTAGATTTTCGTTCACTCCTCTTACTTCGTGCCCTTCTTCCCAAAAAAATGAAAGTTTCTGGCAACTCAGGTTCTTCGGTTCTCCTGTGTAAAGAGACAAAGGAAACAAATAAAATTGTGATTAAAGAAATTATTTCAATTTCCAACAAGAACAATTGAAATGTGAAGGTTTATACCCCCCTTGGCTACTGTCTTGTCACTTGACCAATTTGCGTTACGTTCATTTCATGTTACCTGGTTTGTGTATCTACTAAGAAATGCCAAAACGTAACGTTAACTTTGAAGTTTGATGGCGTGAATTTGGCGAAAAGTTAAAACAAAATACAAAATAAACACCTTTTTATTTTGGTGCTGCTGCTGCCCATTTAATTTCAACTTTCGAGTCATATTTATTCACAGAAAATAAAACAAAATAAAAATCAATTTCTATTATGTGGCATACAGTTAAAAATACTGAGCAAAACTATTTCTTTAAATGTTCATTGGAAGAAAACAGCATTGCATATTATTTGTACGATATTAAAGTAGTTTGGTCTGAAAAATGTAACATAAATGAGATTATTCAAAGAGCAAAGGTAAAATTTATAAATAATTTACAATTAATTAGTGCCTACAATATAGTAATATGATTTTGAGAAAGAACTTGAACAAACGCATCTGTTATGACAGTGAAACTGTGGTCACAACTCTTAAATCCGCCACACCAACTAGTGCATCCATAGAACCTTCAGATGATGGTCGAAAAGTAATTGTAAAGTATCACATTATGCAAAAGCCTTTCAACTTTGAATGGAATCTGAAACCTATTCATGCGGATGATGTGAGTAGAAAAGATGATGTTGTCTTTAAGGATTCTTCTGTCATAGCATATTTATTTTTCAGTTCCAGAAGCTTATTACGAATCCACTCTTCACATCAATTCATTTTTTGGCAGAGCAAATCAAGGAATTGAAAAATACAATCCAGAAAAAAGACCTTGAAATAAAGCAGTACATAGCTGAAGGAGCTGTCTTACAAAGAAGTATGTTAATTTCTCATCTCGGGTTGATTTAATTTATATTACTGTTTACAGAGACCGTAGCAACAGAAGAATTCGATGAAGATGCCTTCAACATGCGATACTCACACATTAATGAAATGTCCAGAGGCTTCTTGGAAATATTTGAGAGTATCAAACAAGATTTACCTCTAACTGAAATCAAGGTTAATGCAGAAAATACGAAAGAACAAACAAATAAATCTTCGACATTTGTTGCGAGAGAAAAAACTCGGAAAAGTCCCAACAAGTATGAATTTTAATTTTTATAACAAGTTTTGGGTGTCAATAGTAGAATGAAATAAAAACGTAAATTTTAATTTTTTCAGGAAAAGAAAATTTATGGAAAATCGTCGTATGAAAATGATAAACATGGCAAAATCCAAGCACAATGAATCAGTAGAATATGAGTCTAGTCAGAGTCAAAGTATGAGTCAAACACCTCCACAAGACGAAGAAGAGTTAGCTGAGATTTTTCAATCGCTCGACGAATTAAATGCAAAGCGATTAGCTTAGGTCGTGGGAATAAAAAAGCATGATTCTTTTTAAATTGATCATTTTGTTATAAATCTCTTCCACTGTAACTACCTATATTTTTTATAATTATATATGTATATTGTCTGTTAATAAATAAAAAATAGTAAAATATTATATTCCCAACCGATGGCTTTAACTATGCAGTAGTTGCATGAGTTTATTAAATATAAAAACTGCTGGTAATTGTTCCATGGGAATTGAACTACCATTTTCAAAAACGATCACTTTTTAATTTTAAAATAAAAAAAAACGACTTTCCTATAGGTATGCGTCGGTCTGTAAATCTAGCTGGGCCCTAAACGCATGGACGGATTTGCTACAAAAGTACTAAATTATTTATTTAAACATACACATTTTTTAAATATATTGATGATTCACACAATATAATATACTTGAACTTGAAAATTTTAATAAAATCGATGAAGCCAAAAATGAGGAATGTGGGAATACAAAATTATGCCTATTTCTTTTACATAACATCAACAACATATTTTCGTTATTTGAATTTATATAAGTCACTAGGTCTCTCAAGCTGTCCCACATAGCGGCAATGGGTCTGTAGAAAGTAAATGTTTGGTGTGGACGGTAGGCCGGTGGCATCATTGATCCGTACTTCTTCGAAAACAACGGCATTGCCATCAACGGATATCGATCGATGATAATTAATTGATAACCAATTTTTTTGGCACAAATTGGATGATATGAATGTGAAAGACATGTGGATCCAACAGGAGGGTGCTATACGTGCCACACAGCTCATGTCACAATGATCATTCTGCACAAGCGATTTGAGAGCATGGTTATCTCAGAGGTGACGTGAATTGGCCAGCAAGATCGTGTGTTTTGACCCCGTTAGACTTTTTTTTGTGGGGTATTCTTAAGTCGCAGGTGCCAATACGCAGCAAACGACCAAAGCCATCAAACTGAAATCACCCATGCATCACATGTACTCGAGCAACAACACTTGCCATTCTCTACAAGTGAGCTACACATAAAGTGCTTTAAAGATACAACAGTTACAAATTTAAGAAATTCATGGTTTGGGCTCAAATTGAATAAAATGTAGTTACCTTGAAATCGCACACCGAAGTTTTAATCGCAAACTAGGTCCTTAGGGTTTAAATCGCCAATAACTGAAAGAAGCAGAGATCGGAAATAGCTGTTAACTGTTAGCCTTCCTGTTAGCATTCCTTTAAAAGATTTCGGTTTGAGATTTATTAAAAAAACAAAAAACAAAAGTTTTAGGTTATCGGTTGAAATTTTTTTATTTTTAAAAATATCTCAATGGTTGAGTTTTTTTTACGAAAATATAAATGTTAAAGGTAAACCTTTAACCTTTTTCGCTGAAAATAATTCAAAAATGGTTAATGCAAAGGAAAATGTCCGACATGTCGAGAATGTCTTTATTTTTTATAAATAAAATATACATTTCATACACATATTTTAGTATACATATGTACATATGTTTAATTTTATAAATTTAAACATAAATTGTTTTGACTTTATCGCACAAAATCACTCCAAATTATCTACAAGTATTCACAGATGACTAAAAAGTCTAAATAACTGCATTTTCGCAAGCAGTGCTTACAAAATGCAAACGGTCATACTAAATTTGTAGTTGCGATTTATTTTTTTCTCTTACCGATAAATCTCACTGGTTGACCGAAACATTAAAAAACCAAAATAAAGGGTTTCTCTCAGACCTTGACAGAAAACATTCTGTTTTTAGAATAAAGGAGTGACTTTTATTGAAAATGACAACAAATAAGAGTTATTAAAGAACCTTTTGACTTATTCATTAGGCCTATATCATAAACAACTCTGAAAATAATCAGAAATACCGGATCTGACGCAAGGTCTCCCGCGCCTCCTATGAGACGAAAAGATTAATGCACTATAGATGATGTTTAGATTTTTCTTCACATTTTTGATATTCGAAGACCGTTTGCAACAATTTCTTTTGGATCATAATTAGTTTAAAAGTGATTCTAATAAGTACTGATTAAAATCAACTTTATATCATCTAAATCGATCAAAATTATGCAAGTTCTGAATTAAGTCTTATTCTAATTAGCCTTATTATTAAAAATTTCAGGGCATCGCGGGACAAGGTTATATTACCAATCGTGTGTATGAGTATGTGCAACTCTGAATCAATTGAGTAAAGTATTTTGTTTAAAAAAAAGTAACTGAAATCAAATTTTTATTATGAACTGACTCATGATATAAATATATAAATTACCAAGAAGGGTTTTATACCTTTATACTTTAACCCATTTTGTCAACAAACAATACAAAAAATTCACACAGAGGATATGCAGCAATATTAAAAATTAAAACCACCGGTGATAATTTTAATCTATCTAAAATTAATTTTTTATAACATGCGTTTATCTTGTAAGCTTATCTTGTAAGCGTCTACTATAAAAGGAAAGAACACTTTTATCAAGCTATCACTTAAAATAACAAATTCAATTAAATAAGATAACTTTTTGATCTAAAATATATTATTAATTTTAACAATGTCTCTTAAGATTGTATTTATGTTGGCATTTATCACAGTGGTTTTCGGACTACCAGCATTGAAAGAACCATCAGCTGTAGTTTTAAATGAAATTGAACAGAATATTGTTCAAAGTTCGGATGAAATTCCTGATGAAATAATCGATGATGAGACAAATCTAGCTTACTACGGCGAGGTATGTATTTTTTTTGTACATGGCAGTTCCCTAAAAATTGATTAATATTCTTTTTATAGGAAATAAACGATGAGAAAGACAGTAACAGTGTTCCATTGAGAGTCAAGCGAGCATGCAGAGTTATTAGATTTCGTACAAAATCGGGAAGGATTATAACTATATACAGATGTTGATAATTAATCTAAATAATTTTCCTTCAAAAATATTTAAATGTAACAGATTAATATCTACAATATATCATTTTAGTCTGAGATAGTTGGGTTAATAAAGCATTTTGCACCTTTTATATTAAAGAATATTTCGTATGCATTTTTTTTTTCAATTCATAGTATTTATAATATGCTTTTACATTTAATTTCAAAATTCTGAACAGCTTCACCTAAATATTTTTGAAAATAATTTTAATTCGTTAAATTTACAATATATCTAATATGTAAGTTAAAATATAAAATGCACGATAGGGTCTCTCTTCTTCTTGTTTGATTCGACTGTGGTTTTATAGTCTGAAAATTGTAAACCCATTCATCTGATTTTAAAAGAACTAAATTAGTTATGGGATCCTATATTTTATGCCACTTGCAAAAAACTTAGTTTAGTTTAGGTACAATTTTAAACTTGTTGCACATACATATATGTAGGTACATAGTAGGTATCTACAATATTATATGCAAAATAATTTTGAAATTCTTGTTTAAATTCTAAAATTTTTTTTTTTTTTGAAAATTTTGATATGCAATATTATTTGAACGTATTAGAATCTCTTGTATAGAAACAAGATAATAAGATAATTTATATTCTAATAGTTTAATGTTACATTTGTTGCTGTTAAATGGTAAATTGTACTAGTTTTATCACACGTACTTTTAAATCAAAATCTTAGGAGTCGTTTTTGAGTGTATAGATTATTCAATAAATGTATGTTACACAAAACACTACACATCCAATACCAATTTTTGAAAGCTTAGTAATTTCTTCTAAACTATACCGCGGTATAGTACAAGTCACAAGTGAAGTAAAAGACTTGTGGTTTTACCAATACTCATTGATCCCTCAATTCGGTGAATCTTAACCGCATTCGAGAGAAAAGTATTACAGGAGAATTTTGACCCCTATTTAGAGTCAAAAAAGGATTTTGGACTCCGGACTTCCAATAGCGTATTGTATTTGTTATCGGTGATTTTACGGTAACAGTGTTTGCAACAATTTTAATTTTGTATGAGTAGGTACATCTTAAGATCCAACCTTAAAATTTTACGCAATATTGTTCTAGACATGCAAAATTGGCCCAAACGACGACGAGTTGAGACAGATGGATCGTTTGCAAATTGCAACACTTTGCCTCACAGATTCCACGTTATCTTCAGTGCCAATATTTTGATGAGCACCATTCGAGAGAGTCGATCAAATTCCTAATCATGAATGCTGTGGGAGCTGATCTTGAATTAAAATATTGGCGATATTTTCACTGCGTCATAACTCATAACAATATGATCGTTGACAAGAATAGAAAATATAAAAAATTTTAACGCGTTGTTGTGAACTATTTGTATATACGTTTTAAATTTTCAAGAACTCAATTATAACCTGCAAAAAGAAAAAAAAACAATTATATTGTAAAATAAAAAAATGTTATTTGTGTTAAACATTGGTTGTTCTTATTTTGCAGACCCATGTATAAACAAAAAATTTGATAATCCGGAAAGTCTCCAGAACTCTTCGATCAAAAACGTTTTTCTATTTTTTGATTTTCAGAATCTACATTCTAGTCCAATTTTATTTCTTTTATATGGACTTTGATAGAACTTTGGGCTTTAATGGGTAGAAAGTGGCAGTTTTGTGAAGTAAAGAAACAGGCCTATTACTAGAATAATGCAGATTTTATAATTGGTGTTTCCTACTTCTACCGAAACTTCGGAAATACTAACATTAATTGAAATATTGTTGGTGTTTTTTTCTATTCTGTTTCTGCGGCCCTGAAATTTTGTGTAATAGCCTTCCTTTAAATGAACTGAAAGTAGGCACTTAAAACCCATATAATAAAGTTTATTATGAGTGATTTGGGGGCCTAATTTCGTTACTTATAAGGCCACAAAAGTGTGGGAACCCCAACTATATTTTCGTTTGAAGTATCTGAGAGGACTAAGGGGATCCCTTGGGCCTACAACAGCTCAATAATAATTATTTGGGTGGCCCCGTCGGCCAAACTATAGTTTTCATTAAAATAATTTTGTAGGGATCGAACAGCTTTATCCTCATTGTGAGGGCCCTTATCAGAGCTGTGTGGGCTTTATGGGTATCCTTTGATGGGGCCACAAAAGCTGTATATTTACTATAAGGCCCTTAGAAATCCAGTTTTATGGGAAAATTTTCTTTTAAGAACATAATCAAAGTACTGTAAGCGCTTTCATGCACTTTTTGTTCTCCCAGCGGCCCATCGGGCAAAATCCCGGTTGCCCGGTGCACAGTGGCGCATATTGACTTTTTTGATTTCAAAAATCATAGCTCGTAAACAAATAAAGATATCATGATAATTTTTTTTTCAGCTTGAAGAAAATTTCCAAGGCTATATATTTTGTGAATTTTAAGAAAAAATATTCACAGGGTGTTTCAGAATTTTCTGCTGAAATACGACTTTCTCCCAATAGGAAATGGACATAATATTTTACCTCAAAAATGTCTATAGTATATAACTGAAGGAAGAACAGGGTGTCTTAAAGTCAAACAAAGTCACAGTGGTGCATAAAAGTAAAAAAAACAAATAAATTTTTTAAGTATTTCTGCATGTGTATCAAAAGCCTTTTTTTATAATTTTGCTGCACTTTAGAGTGAAAATATACTTCTTCGGTGGTATATTTTAAGTCAAAGTATAGAGAAAGTATGTAAGTGCTGTAAGATAATAAAATTTAAGAAAAATGCTTGCAGGGTGTTCCAGAATTTCATGTTAAAAAAAAAATAAATCTATAAAAAGGTAAAAGGAATCCAGATTTTAACAAACAAACACCTAGCGAGAAGTAAATATAATAAAGTAAATCGAATTGAAATTGATTAACGATTTATACGTTAACCAAATATAATTTGATAATTTAGATTAATTCTAACCCCTCGTAATAAATAGCTAAGAAAAGGAGACATTCAAATTGAAATCGTTTGACGGATCTATACGCCATTCGAACATAGTTTGAAAACCTTTTTTCCTTGAAACTAAACTAAATAATTGTTGTAAAAACTAACAAATTTGTTCTTACAATTCAAGTGGAAATTGTTGGGTGACTATATACGCCAAGCAACTATCACTTGAAATAAGATACTTAACTATACTTAAGTAGTTTCAACTTATTAACTAATTGTTAGAAATTTTCAAAAAACCGACAATAAAGAGAAAATTATTAATTAAAATATCACTTGTTCCGCCTTCTTATTTAATTTTATGAATTTGAACAAGTTGTTGATATATCTACGGAGGTATCAACGTTGGGCAAAAATATTGGTAAAAGATAGTATTTTACTTTAAAATAAAACTCAAATATTAATGTTCGTAGTAATTGCAGAGTATTTTAAAACTAGTTCTAGAGCAACAGTAGAGGAAAAAAAGAACCATTTAAATTTTGTTTGTGTTGCAAAAAGTTTTTTTTTTATTTAGTGGCAAATCAACACAACAAATTACTTCAATAATATATTTCAAGTTTAACAGTGGAGAATAAATAAATTATTAAATAAAAAATAAATAAAAAACAAAAAACTAGATTTCTTGGAAACTTTCATCAAATTCCGAAGTAATTTCTAATAAACTAATCATTTCTGGAGAGTATCGTTCTTTGAGGTCTTTTTCGGTTCTTACATGCATTAGCGAAGAAATAAGAGGGTTCGATGAGGCTACAAGCATGTTAAATATAGGTCTTCGTTCTGTCGTATCCTTGAAACCTTGCAGGTAGGTACTTTGGTACCTATATTTTTTGTAATCTTTATTTTTGGATTCCTGAGCTACTTCTGACAGTTATCCGATTGGTAACGACTGATACTCGATTATACTTCGGCCATGAACCAAAATTTTATGAAGAGTAGGTGTAAGTTGCTTTTCGGGATACTTTTCTTCCAATAAATTTGTTGTTTCCATTGCATAAACTCCAAACTTTGAACCGTCAACATTTTCCTGCAATTTAGAACGTTTAGTATTACTTGAACCTTTATTATCACCTCCATATTGACTCCATTTATACGAGTCCGCCAGTCCGCCCCTGTTTGTAATGAGTTATCGAAAATATAGAATTAAAATGACGTCTTTGCGTTATAATTCTTATGTTTTCTTCGTCTTCCAAAATGTAGTAACCTTTTTTGGCCACAAGAATGTTTATTTTTGTTTGTATAAATGGTAAAAAAAAGAACAATTTTACAATTTTTGTATAGCTTGCTGGTCACTCTAGTCGTACTGCGGCAGAAACGTCAAATTTTTTGGAAAATGATAATCTCATTTTTTTAAATTAAATTGATTCTAATTTACCAGAGAATAATATTAAACGGTTATCTTAGTATCGAAAAATTTTGTTTAAAAAAATTAATAATTATTATATTATATAAATATTTCTTTTTATGTAAAATAAGAGGAAAAAAGAAAGTATATGGCTTAGCTTCGACTAGGATATGTTTAAAGCCTTGAGCCGCTCAACTGAATGACATCAATTTAGTTCCCACAAAATGTAAAACTTCATTATTTGCTTAAAAATCACTCAATCAGTCGTTTCATTTGATGATTGATTCAAATAAACACTACACATTCCAATAAATAAACAGAAAATAATACAAATATTATGCTCATTGCTCATCATCTAACCTATAGAAATGTTTCATGATATTGGGCAACTCAAACTGATGCTTGTTAATTATTTCTTATTATTGGTAGAAGGTATTTGTTTTTAATTTAATTCTAACCTAACAATATCATCATGTCATCCCTAAATAATTCATTTTAAATTATCGACAATACATAGTAGAATAATTGTAATATTATATGTATTCTATAGATTCACATATACCTTTGTACATAGCTTACTTAAAATAACAATTATTTTCAATTCCTCTTCAACTAATGGAAATAATTATGTTGAATGCATTTGAGTGTTTAATTAATAGTTTCCATTATCCGATAAATCTCATTAACTTCATCACTAACTATACATCCATATACGTATGCATATACACAGAAAATAGAAGCACAAATTAAACAACTACACTTCATCTTAAAATAATATTAACTTAAATGTAAATGAAATTTATTTCACGATATTATACTGAGTATAAATTTTGAACAATAAATAGATTGGGAGCGTCTCGAATGAGGGAGTTTCTACATTTATTTAAAAAAAATATTGTATGCCCTTCATTTAGTTGAGGCATCATTTATCATAATTAAGTACCTACATATTATATTTATGTTGCCTTTTTTTGTGATAATAGAAATAAACCAAAATTGAAGAAAAGCTCTGGACTGAAAGGGTAAACGATTTCTCAGTACGTTTCATAAGAGTTGAATCCAATAGTCTTTGATATGCTATACAAAATGTTTTCATATCCCGGACTGAAGGAATATTCGGTCGGTCGCAGCGAAGAAACTTTGCCAAGGATTTACGAAAAGAAGCTCGTATTGCAACTACCCAGCTGCAACAAACAACAAGAAATATTTAAAACGCATCACACAAATTTGCTCTTGTGGTCCAAGGGTCCAAAAAATAAAAATTCCTATAGTGATGAAAAATAGGATTTTCAGTTTTTTATTAGCGTACACTCGGGCGTATTCGTACTTTTTTCTAAAATTATTTTTGTGATTATATAAACATCAACTTTTCCAACGGATTAGACTCTGAATGGATTCTACTTGGGTGTGTTCGTAAGGTTCGCACATAATTTCCTTCATACAAATTTGATTTAAAGGAAATTTAGAAATGTACATTTTATGGGAAATCATATGATTTGGAATCGAATTTGGAAATTTTCAACAAAATTACCATAATAAAAATTTACATATCGTCACTGTAGATCGAATACCTTGTAACCCAGAAAAGTTTATTTTACAGGAGAAACAAAAAACATTTATAAAAGTATTGAGGAACAATAACATTGACCTGCTTTTTATGCGTTTAGCTTTGAAACTATCGTTCTTAAGTTTACACGGTATTTTTCATTAGATCCGGAAAGTTGTTTACAATAAAAGTGCATCATTACCTAAAAAGTGAACTTTTCTGGGTTACGAGGTATTCGATCTACAGCGACGATATGTATTATATAAAAATTAATAAATTTTTTGGATAGGGATATTTTTGTTGGATTCGTTTTAAATCAGGTAAGAACACAATGGAGCCGAAAATTGAAAATTTAGACCGGAGAAGTCGGAAAATAGTGAAATTTCATACTTTTAGGGATGAATGGTGAGGATATCAAGAGTGCAGATAAGAAGAAAATAGTGAATCATCATTACTTTAATTCAGTGATTAAATGGTCAACACCACAAAAGGTCTGTTTCTTAACTTCCCAAAACTGACAATTTTGACCAATTCTAGCCCAGTTTTATTTTTTTATGTGGACTTTGACAAAACTTTGGGCTAAAATGTGTATATAGAAAGTGATATGTTTTGGATTCATGGCGTAATATATTCATCACTAAGCCATTTATAGGGTAAATTAGGGTTATAAAGACAAGGAATAATCTCGATTTTAACATTTTCTTCTTTCTAATTTAGAAGGTAAAACATACCATACGTAGGAAGGTTCAGAGATTTTTTTGATTTATAGGATAAAATTGGATAAAACCAAAAAAATATTAAAAATATATATTTTGAAATAGAAGGTAAGAAATGTTGCTATACAATTCAAAAACTTAAATTTTTTGTAAATTTTTTACAATACTTATGTTTGTCAACCTGTGCGAAGCCGGGTGGGCCAGCTGGTTGTGAATAAAATGATTTATAAAATAGTATTAAAATCAATTCCTTTTCATGCTAACATACCTACTTCTTAACTACAAAACTTAACCTATAGACATTTTCTGTTATCAATTTTGATGTACATCATTATAAAGGGTGATTTTTTAAGAGGTTTAGAACTTTAAAAAAAAAAAAAAACACAAAAAATTCAAAAAAATGAATGAAATATTTATTTGAGTCGATAGTTCGAACCTTGCAATTTAATGTTTAAAGATAATTTCATGCAAATGTTGACCGCGGCTGCGTCTCAGGTAGCCCATCCGCTGAGTCCAATTTTGGCATACTCTTTCACACATATCGGCCGGTATCTCACGAATGAATGCATGGATGTTGGCTTCCAGTGCGTCAATCGAAGCGGGCTTGTCCCTATAGACATTAGCCTTGACATACCCCCACAAAAAATAGTCTAATGGTGTCAAATCGCACGATCTAGGCGGCCAATTGACCGGCCCGAAACGTGAAATTAACTGTTCACCAAACTCGCCTCGCAATTTCGCCATTGTTTCGCGTGCTGTGTGGCATGTGGCACCGTCTTGTTGAAACCACATATCATGCAAGTCAAGAACTTCCATTTCGGGCAAAAAAAAGTTTGTTATCATCGCTCGGTAGCGTTCACCATTGACAGTAACGCTGCGATTCGCATCATCTTTGAAGAAATATGGCCCAATAATGCCGCCGGCCCATAAACCGCACCAAACAGTGGCTTTTTCGGGATGCATTGGTAGCTGTTGCAATGCTTCTGGCTGATCTCCACTCCAAATGCGGCAATTGTGCTTATTTACGTACCCATTCAACCAAAAATGAGCCTCATCGCTGAACACAATTTTTCGATAAAAAGCGCGCGATGAACATTTCGAACCGAGCACGAATTTTGATAGTAAAATTCAATAATTTGCAAGCGTTGTTCATTTGTAAGACGATCCATGGTTAAATTGCAAACCAAACTGAAGCTGTTTGACAGTGACACAAGGTACTAAACTCACCAAACCAGCTAAAAAATCACCCGTTATTAATAAGTAATAATACAAACAACAAAGTTAATCACAGTGTGATTTCTATTGTTTGTTTTGTCTCAGCTTACAATATAATGTATTATTGAGTTTTAATATCTCGTCTTTAAGTAAGAATCTATACGCAATTTTGTGGTTTAAATTTTAAAATTAATTTAAATTCCAATCAAATTAAATTCTTTTGTATAAAATTTTTAAATCAATCCGTATTTTGTAAGTTTAAACAGTTATGTAAAGAAAATCATACAGGGTGTTCCACGTATCGATATGCAAGCAAAATTACCCAAAATCATTGCTAAAATATTATTTGTTGATATATTTTTAGTTAAAAATTGCACAGATAAATAATTTTAATTTAAAAAAATATCTTTAAATTTGCCTACGTCTTTAATTTTGGTGCGGGGTGTAAGTTCCAAAATTTTGTTGATTTTTTTTTTTTTATAATGCGAAAGAACTATCCGTTTTTTTTTGTTAAAGAAAATTTCAATTTAAGCTTATAAAATTCTACACAAAAAAGACAAACTAAATTAGCCTAGTTCCTTTACTTTGAAACTCTGTGCATTTCTGTGATTTTCTAAACCAAAGTCTGTCAAAGTTCATATAAAAAAAATAATATGACGTAGAAATTTACACAAATTCACAGAGTTTTAAAGTAAAGGTACACACCATCTATTGTGACATTTTTTTTGGTAAGATAAATTTGTGCTTTATGTGCTTAAGTCAAAGCAAAGCTCTCCAAAAAAATTCAACTTTTGTCGGAAATTTTTAAAGTTTGATTTTTTTTGTTTAATTTTCTTGTGATGTTAAAGGTAAAATGGAGGGGAAATATATTATTTTGTAAAGAGTTTAACACAAATTTCATATCTTTCCTCGGTTTCTCTCGAACACCCTATAAAACCACACCATAAATTTCCATTGGCCTTAGAACAAGCAAACTATTTTCTATAAAACTGCAATGTGTTAAAGCTACAGACTTACTTTGAATTCATAACCTGGAAACATTATAAGCAGTATGCTTTGGAACCTGACCACCTTCGTCGTCGTAGTTTTTCTTGCTATTTTATCCTTTGCAAGTAGTAGTGGAAGTGTAGCAGTGAATTACAATCACCACGATGAAAATTTTCCTTTAGTTGAACATTTTATCCAGCCACCAAAATCTCGTGGTAATTTGCAATCGTTTAACGAGGTGAGTAAATAACAACTTGATGTGTTATTCAAAAAAAGTGTTTTTGTTTCGTATGTAAATTATTATAGTTGTTTGTTCTTAGAGTGATTTATTTCCGCATGAACTGAGAGAAAAACGAGAAGCTTCGCCTGGAAAAAGAATTGGAAGAAAGAAAAAGACAGATAAGAAATTAAGAATGGGAAAGTAGATTGCCGAAATTGATTTATCCCCAAGGAAGTGTTATACATATGTATTATGATAAAAATGTTGGTTTAATGTAAATGCTAATCTTAAAAAATTAATAAATTTTACAAAATAAAATATTTTTAAATTTGAAAGTTAGGTAGTTAGTTAAAAAATAACCATATTGTGGAACGAGATTTAGGAAGACTTATTTTTCAATAACTGAAAGAGGATTCTTAGAAAAGTTAAAGTGCACTTTGTTTCAATAAATTTTTGACAAATTAAAGTTATAGTTAATCACTGAAAAACTGCTTCTGAAATAACTCGGGTTCGATTTATTTGCAGGATTAAAAATAACTTTGGTGTAACTCAGGCAATGAATAGCTTATCCTAATCGCCATATATTATTGACTCGATTCATCCATATTAAAATTTAAACCCAGATTATATATAAATTCAATGTAAATAATATGGCGGTAAGTGTATACCGTTCAGTCCAGCAATAGAGAAATTATAAACTATTGCGTCAGATCCGGTAGTTCTGATTTTTTGCTGAGTTGTTTATGATATTGGCCTCTCGAGGTTGAAAACTTGAAGTATTTGAACACAAAATTGACAAAAATCCAGGAGCCCTCCTCTGCATTTCATTCCGAAAGTCAATTCAAATTTAAAGTGCTTTTCGTTTCGAAAGCAAAAAAATAAGTAGTTTTCGTTCCGCTTTAGAAATGGAATTTACAAAATATTCGTTTTATAGGAAAATTTCAATTTCGGAACGAAATACAAAATATATGTTCCCAGTCCCATTTTTTTGAAAAATAAAAAAATTGTATCTGAAGTAGAAAATAGTATAGTTTCTCTACTTGGAGATAGATTATCTTTAAGAAAAAGTACTCAAAGGATGAAAGTCTCTCAACGCACTGTGCTTTTGGTAAAAAAGAGGAAAAATGTGCATTGCAGAAGCAATCGCCGAGACTGACCGAATAATGCTTACTGATGGTTATGCACGGTTAATGGAACGATTGATGCATTTCAAAGACTACAAGACGACGAAATCAGCAGCCAAAATGAATGATTAATAATAACGTCAGTGAATGGATAGCTTTGTTGTTTTTTCTTTAAAGTTGTCAATTAATAACTTAGCTTTCATAATAAAAATAATTTGTTTCAGTTGTTTATAAAAACCATGCAATATTTTCCTTTTGTTTCATTTTATTAAAACATTAAAAAACATTAAAACAAACATTTTTGCCACTGTACTTCAATTTGGGCCCAGAACCATCTTCGTAGCCACAATGGTTTTCAAAATAAAGTTTTTAAAAAATTAGCAATTATATAGCCAAGTCGGAATAAACATTTTAAATAGAAAAAAAATTTTCCTTCTACGATTTTTTGGAAGAAATTATTACGGACATATAAGCCTTGTTCCTTTACTTTGAAACTCTGTGCATTTCTGTGGATTTCTGCACCAAAGCCTGTCAAAGTTCATATAAAAAAAATAAAATGACTTAGAAATTCACACAGATGCACAGAGTTTTAAAGTAAAGGAACACACCTATTATGTGAAGCTGCCATCTTGGATTTAACAAAAAAATGTTTATTAAATAATTCGACCATTTTTAACTTTTGAGAAAAAGCTCAAGGCTAAAGTCCAAGTAAATTTGATTCTATTCGAATTTCTAAAAGGTTTCTGAAAGTTTGGGGCACTTGCCACCCCAGAGTTGACTCAAAGAGTATTGTATAATATAAGATGTGATTAAAGGCTTGATCGTGGGAATTATATCAAAATAGGACGGGTGTTCTTCACGTTCAGGCGTGAGGCTTTACAAAATTTACTTAATATAGAAACAAAAATATTTAAAATCAAAGGCAACACTTACGATGGCATGCTATAACTTATTTAAATCCAGATATTCATTCTTTAATTCTGTTTTTTTTTTTTTAATCAAACTGTTTAGAAAAATTTTCTCTAAAGCGCTTCCACACTTTCCCACTGAGTATTATAATACATGCCAAATTGAAAGTGGGAAAGAATTCCATGCTACTGCTAAATTTGTGGGAGAGAAATGACTTTTCATTTTTTTTACCACACACAACAGTTTAATTTAACCTCAATAAAAATGTAATGAAATGTGTGATAGAATTAGAACCATTTCTAAGGGCCAGTTTGAAAGTGCACACTTAACAAAATAAGTGGTACTTAATTTTCCCATATTGGCACTTTGACCGCAGTACTACTGTAAGTAATACGTGGAACTTAAGTGGCTAACATGGGAGACTTAAGTTTCACTTATTCCGATAAGTTTGCACTGTGAAATTGTGCATTAGTATTTTTCATATTTGGAACTAAAGTGACACTTAATCGAATGTGAAACTGGGCCTAAAAATTCTCATGTATTAACACAATGGGCCTTACCATTAACCGAATTTAAAGACGACTTAAATATTCAAGTAAAATGAACCATATAGTATGGACTATAAATAATGAACCATACATCACATGTTTCATATTTAAGAGTCCGTACCATGTAATATTCATTATTTAGGGCCTACTTAAACATTTAAGTCATACCATGTTTGGTTTGTTATATAGAGTATATAACATTCGGGTCCATTTTGCTTAAATATTTAAGTCCTCTTTAACTTTGGTTATTGGTAGGGCTCAATATGTCAAATCGTGTAGGCTGGAATATCATGCTGTGTAAGATGGGTGGTCATATTTTGTTTCCACACTATTATACATGATTTGTTTCCCACTTTTTTGACATGTGTTAATACTCAGTGGGGTAGTGCGGAAGGGCTTTTACTACTGTGATTCTCTTTTCTTGATTTTGAGGTAAGCTCATTGAAATCCAGGGTAGTCTCGAAGAAAGCAGGTTAAATTCATGTTTAAAAGTAATGAATTATGACCATTATACTAGTTTTATTCAAAAATGTTCTTTAAAAAAATTTATGGGATTTACAATAAACAACACTGTGTTATCAGAATATTAATTTTTTTTTGTCAATTAGAGCTGTATTCACCGTTTGGACCTTACTTCCATTGGAGTAGATCAACTTCGATTTTAAAAGTAGGTAACAAATCTACTCCGCTCTTTCAAGATTTATTGTTTTTTTTTTTTTTGAAACAAAAAATTTCATTGAAGTTCTGAACAACAACAACAACAACAACAACAACTTAAAGGTGCTACCACCAATGGTATACGAATTAATTTATAATTCGTTTTAATTAATTATTTGGCTGGAGATATAGCTATTTCAAGGGGTGCCAAGCCCTATCATCAGTCTCCTTATTAGTGGTGCTGAGCTTTAATCCAATTTTATTATGAAAAACTTTCTGCACACCATGAGATTCGAACCCACGCATATCAGATTTGCTCAGTCTTAGAAGTCGTATGCATTACGCATTCCTCTACTTTAGACCACTGACGTCACAGGTCGAGATGTGTATCGTTTGTTTATCAAATGCATTTGGAGCATCAGCAATTTTTCTAAGCGCCTTCAAGTATGCTGTCTTGAAAATTTCATCTTTAATCATTGAACAATAACAACACAAAAAATATCTTTTATTTTGGGTTCTACTTGCCATTACCTACAAATGTCTATGCCAAAGTGGCAGCAAAACAAATTACTATGAAATTGAATTATTAGGCGTG
Organism: Epistrophe grossulariae; assembly: GCA_929447395.1. Classification (NCBI taxonomy): domain Eukaryota; kingdom Metazoa; phylum Arthropoda; class Insecta; order Diptera; family Syrphidae; genus Epistrophe; species Epistrophe grossulariae. The sequence continues at coordinate 30,657,692 of OV839568.1, read as the reverse complement.
TTTGCAGATTGCATTTGTCGAAAAAAATTTCAAGTCAATAATAGGAAAACAAAATAAATTCTTAGGACTTAGCTAAGTCCATATGGACTTAAGTTATTATTGTATTTACGTGTAAAGCTCCAAGTTCCGAAGTCGTTTTTTTTCGACAAATCCATATAAAAAACAAAAATAAAAACACGCTTATTGATTAACACAATTTTTTATTTCTTATTCCTCACTGCTCCATACAATTTTGTGAATTAATTTTTAATTCGGTAACAATCAGTTCAGCCAAATCTATAAAGGTTATATTTATAGGTTTAGAGTTTTAAATGATAATTTTTTACGACTGCCTTTCAAAAAAGAGGGAACATAATGTTATAATGTTGTTCATCTTATTTGCGTATTCAAGCAAGTGCTCTTAAGCGAATTATGAAACTCCATCTTTTGAAGCAAAATTAAACTGTGACAAGTTGTATTTGTTCAATTTGCAAATCTACGTCCCAAATATTGTATAAACTGCTTTATTTCAGATTTACCAATCCAATGCTGTTTATGCAACTTGAATACTCGAGAAGATATAATGCATTTTGTAGGAGTATGCCCCATATTAGCTGAATTAAGAATACTGCACTTAGGAAAATCGATTTCCACACAGGATGAAATTCTTTATTTACTGAACGCATTACGATACCGAAACCAAATTTTAATAGAAGCGTTTTAATAAACAAAATTCAAAAATAAAATAAAAATATATATACTGTTATACACTTAGTGCACCTTTTAAGTAGTTTGTTATTGTTATATATCATAAACTTGTCAATCTGGCAGACGGCTTATGCCATGTCATTAACGATTTGTAAACCGAATTTAAACTGTAAAAATTATGAATGTAATAAAATCTAAATTGATCTTAATCTAAAAACTGCTTTGTTACTTAGTCTGCTTCGAAATTTTACTACAAGATTCCAAACCCTGGCCATTCCCCTAAAACCTTATGTGCTAAATTAATAAATTAATTCGTTACATATATCCTGCAACCTATCTTGTCAATAGGTTGTAATTAATACTAGAAAATAATTTTCTTCGTCGTAAATCTAATTTCCATCTTTTTCTCTTTCCCAGGAATATTTTATAAATCTTGAATAATCACATCGGAGTTGCAGTTTGTAACCATAAATAAAACATAATTTCTTGTAGGTTTCACATTTTTCAGAATAAAAAAAAAAAAGAAGCTTCAACGGAGAAGATTTTGTAAACGCAAAACAATAAAAAGGCTTTAATTGGCGCCCAACGCAGGTAGTTACATATTTCTTTTTAAATACAATTTTTCAATTCCAATTATATAACAACAAGTAGCTATACAAACTGGTAAAACATTATTGTGAAATAATTATTATATTAAAGAGTCAAAGGCTTCAAAAATATCTTTACCAACAATTTTGTCTATACAAAGAGATATAATACCATGTCAAGTATGGATTTATACTTTTCACAAAAAATCAAGCCCACATTGCTGCAATACACATATATGGTGGGTACTATTATTATATATGTATCGTAATAATACAGGTGACTGTTTTACGCTTCACGTATTTCAATTTCTCTCTAAATATCTATAAAACAGCTCTGAGCGTCTAAAGGATATCATTCTTTGGTAAAAACAAAGGTAAACAAAAAAAAAATAATAAATAAATAAGAACCACTTGGATGCAGCTATAAACATAAATCAAGAACGTGCTCCTCTGCTATGACAAAAATTCAATTCAAAGTTTCTTCGAATCGCACAGTCAACCGCTGCCACCGCCACCACGCCGTGTGACGACGTAACGCGTCCCCACGCCATACTACCATGCCTTCGACATCATCCTTATCGCGTCGTCGTCATCATCGTCATCGTGTTTCGAAGTCATTTAAAGGATCATTTTGATTCCTAAGTAGCTTTTATCCAGTCTGTTTACCGTATTGTTCTACGCTTAATCCTAACGTATTATCATCGGTGACAGAAATACCGCATCAAGATTGGAATTTTCTTTTGAACTTGGTCCCTATTCCAGTTGCTCCTGTTTTCTTTCTAACACTCTAACTCTCTCTCTCTCTCTGTTTCCCTGTCTCACTCGATATCTTGGACTCATATCGAATCTATATATTACATACGTGAGCCCACGCTCAGGCAGTGATAAACCTATGATATAAATTTTATGCGCTGAAGTTTGGTGTCCTTGTTTTTCGGATTGGGTTAGGTTTCTAAAAACACTCTTTTCTTTTTGAATATTATAAGGGACTGACAGTTGCCATCCAGGTGGTATGTTGGTGTTACCCGTGTCAAATGTAAATCAAACAACGGCTTTACTCTTTAGGTTACCTGTATAAAGATGAATTTCACCAACAAAATAAATTTTGAACTTTTCAAGAATTCTTGAAAATAAAAAAAAAGTAAAATTTGTTTGTTATAGTCGTGTTTCCTTTTAAGTCAGAAAGTAACTAGAGTAGGCAACGAGAAAATTGAGCTTTTGGTTCAGTTTCACAGTAAAAGTAAATGATGTTTAAGGTCTAATTCCAAAATCGAAGTAAGTGTCACTTAAGTTCCAAATATGGAAAACAAATACCCAAGTTCAAAGTGTAAACTCATCGGAATTAGTGACACTTAAGTCCCCTATATTAGTCACTTAAGTCTCACTTATTAAGACAGTAAAACTGGGCCTTAAGTGCCAAAATAGGAAAATTAAGAGCCACTTATTTTGTTAAGTGTGTACCGTGAAACTGGCCTTTAGGCACTTAATTTTCGAATTTTGGCACTTTAGCCCCAGTTTTACTACCTGAGTAAGTGGAACTTAAGTGACCAACATGGGAGACTTATGTGTCACTTATTCCGATAAGTTTTCCTTAAGTGCCGATATGGAAAACTTAAATGTCACTTGTTCTGCTAAGGCTCAATTTCACAGCCGAAAAAGTGACATTTAAGTAGCTCATATGGAAAACGAATGCCCAATTTCATAGTGCAATATCAACTGAATACAGAATAAGTGTCATTTAAGTTTCTCATATTAACTTTGTTCGTTTACTTCTCAAAACTACACATTTTTAGCATTTTTAGACCAAAGACTGTCAAAGTTCTTATAAAAAAATAAAACTGGTATAATCAGGCAGTTTTGAGCAAGTAAACGAACAGACCTTTTAGCTATTCAAGTGTCACTTAAGCTAAGTACAGACGATTGTCAGATCTTACAATATTATTGGAACTGTCAATGGTCTGACAATAGCTCACAATTAGCTGACTATTGGCATATTTCTTACAATGAAAAAAATTTCCGTTTACACGGTTGGTAGATTTCTTCCCAAAGTCTGACATGCTCTTTTTTTAATCTCTTTTTAACCAACTCATTGACATTTCGGACAATGAAGAAATTATCAGCAATTGTAAGAAGTTTTCAAGGAAAACATCTGACAACGACCAATGAGTCTGACAATGTCCTAATCGACTTACAATGACAAAAATTATGTGTTCATACGATTGTAAGATACCTGACAATTTTTTGTCAGATTGTTGTCTGACAATGACGTTTCTGACAATATTTTGTCTGTTTGGTAACGTGAAATTTCTTGCGAATTTGCACAAATTTTCACAAAACTTCACAATTTGCTGTCAAAACCAATAGAAAAAAAACTCAGTTTTTGGGAAATTTTTTAGAAAAAAAAGTTACCAAACAGGCATATTGATCTGACAATATTGTAAGATCTGACAATCGTCTGTACTTAGATTTACTCAAACTAAAACTGTGCCTAACGGATTAATATGGCATACTGGTGTTGAAATTCTTTTTTGTTTGTTTTAGGACTACATAAACATCGGGAAAACTTAGCTGATTATAAATATGTAATTTCGATCTTTAAATCAAAATAGACACAAAAAGTAATTTTGACATTTCTTAAATTAAGATATTTTTAAGAATTTAAGAAGAAACCATTGGATTACTAAATTTTAATGTTGACATTTATCTAAACACAAAAAAGTCCGCTAATGGCCATCAGAAACTTTCGATTTTACAGTCGATTTGAAAGATTTTCATCAAAGGTCTAAAGAAAAAATGCCCAAGAATTCATATCGAAATTTATTTTTACGGTTTTTTTTTGAATAGAAATCAATTGACGTTGTTCATGTTGGAAAACCACTATATCAGGAAGCAGTTGCCTTTATGGAAAACAACTTTCTCGATGATCCTTTTATTCGTGCAATGGGAATTTCTGTGCGTCATAAGGAGACACAACTTTTTCTGTCGAAATTATGGCTGACTCTTTTGAGAGCTGGTAATTTTATTGTCTCGTGTAAAAAAAAAGACCCATCTAGAATATTTGTTGCTTCAAAAGTTGCTGTTAGTAAAATGCTTTTATAAGAGTATGCAAAGTACTAAGCTCAAACAACAATAAAGTTGAATCAACAAATTACTTCATGATGAGCGCCCGGTGAAAGAGAAAAGAAAATATTTAACTTTGCCTTTATTTTCACCAGAACTATCATTGGCAGCAGTTCACCGTCGAAAAATCTGTGGTTTATGCATTAATTGCTTACAAACGCAGCATGAAACTAATTCAATCAACCAAAACAACACCACATTTCTACAATTAGCTCAAGTTGCTAAAACAAAAAGTACTCGCAACTTGTTGCATGCGTGGGATAAAATCGATCGTGAGGTTACCTTGCCAATGATTAAAACTAATAATGGTCGAAAAATAAGAACATTGGAATTAGCTGCTTGTACGGTTGGATATAATCATCGTCGATTGGGAATTGCAAAGAAAATGATTGAAAGCACAGCAGATATGGCCATGTTGCTGGGATATGATTGTGTACGCATAGACTGTACACATATGGCAACTTCAAAAATTTGCAATCAACTTGGTTGGCAGATGATTTGGGAAATGCCATTTCAATTGTTTCATGGTGTTCTTGTTCGCGATTCACAGGCGATGGCTGAAAATGAAAGTTCCAAAGTTCAAGTTTATATTAAAACGTTAAATTCCAATTTAAATCAAATATAAAAATTGCAAAATTTACACTGATGTTTCCATAATATAAAACCAAAGCATATGACATTAAATGTACATAAAAAACAACGAAAGCTAAAACAAATTTACAATTTTTCATTTTTAAAAAGGAAATACATTTTATTAATTTATTTTTGGATAATATCTACTTAAAGTTTGCAACCTGAACCAATATGGAGTTTTTTGCTCCAGAAAGTCCATCTTGGCACCACTGTGCGCCGCCGTAATTTCCATGATTTGAGGCGAATATGTAATTAGTGATAACAAAGTTTTAAGTGACTTTAGGTTAAATTCCTTACAAACGATGTATCGGCTGGCGTATTTAGACTTTCAAGTTATCACTTTAAATTAATCAACTATAATTTCGGGAATATCCAGTCTTCAATATTCATCAAATTATAAACAGGTCTTCCCAGATAAATTTCAAATTTTGCTGACAATTACCGTGGAAACCTGAAATAGCTAAATGTACCTATCGCAATCGAAAGCCTTTGAATACCCCCTGAATAAGAACATATAAGTGATACCCATAGGCACCGTCAGGGTGGAGAGCAAAGGGAGGCACTTGTCTCAACGTGGCTCTACGACTTTTGTTTACCAACGTTTTATCAGTTCATAGGTAATTTTGAATATTTGGTAATTTTTTTTACTTTTCTTTTTTTAATTCCATAGGTTATCCCCCTCCGACTCTGGACCTTAGACGAATAAATCCCTATAAAGATCTATCGTTATGCCCTCCTAGACAGTAGACAAGGAAAATCGTAACTACTTAAAGTCACATTTTTAAATACCTATCGTAACAATACCTAGATAACAATATTTTTGCATTACGAGGAATTTAGTGGTATGATGTAAACGAAGTGTAGGAGATCAGAAATACTGTTGGGACGATAAAAGAAATATGTAATTACTTTTTTTGGGACAGTCCTTTGCGAAAAAAAAAATATTTCCAACAAACAGGGTAATGTTTTGTGAAACAAAATGAATAAAACATAGCCGATGAAATGGAAGCACTACAAAAACTGGGGGACGAGGTAAACCGTGTTACAAAACAACGATTCCATCAACTTTATTACTCGTGTTTGAATTCAATTGAATTGGCTCATTAGGTACTCCGTCAATACTTTAACGAGCCACAAATATTTTACAGGTAGTTGACCGAAATTTATTAACTGTTAAAACTAAAAGATCAGATCATTTTCTTGAACAAGCATTTTGAAGACGAGTAGATTTTTGAAATCATGCCTGGCAGTAGTTTGGTTTCACTTAAAACGTTCGACAAACGGTAAATTAAACTTCGGCTGGATCTATAACGAATGTCATCTGAGAGACAAAGTTTTCGAATTATTTTTCAAGTATTTTTAGTCGTATTTATGTCCTCAATAAAATAAATAATGTTGGCATACAATTTAGCTTATTGACATATAGACCGAGAGCCCACAGCAAATTTTGGGTGTGAAGGATAGCAAAAATTCACTGGTATTTTTAGATAGGTCTTAACTTGTTATATGCAAATATGAAAGTCTTGCATGCTGTGGTTGGGGCGTTTGTCAGTAATGCTGCATTGAAAATGCATTTTTTTCGAAATCCAAGATAAAAAGTATAGCAACTTAAACGTTGTATGTAATCAAAGATCTGAGTGTCCTGGACATGAATACGGGGGTCCAAGACATTTTCCGTGGGGCCACTTGCCTGCCAGACGCACTAAAAAAGTGCAAAGAATCGATTTTGAGATAAATTGTGATAGCATTTAGAAATATGCGCTCACTGATAGAAGCTTCCCCTCTGATAACAAATATGGGGGTCCAAGACATTTTCCATGGGGCCACTTGCCTGCCAGACGCACTCAAATACTGCAAAAAATCGATTTTGAGATTAATTGTGATAGCAAAATAATTCTTGTTCCCAATGACGGAGTAGTCCCCCCTCAACACCAAAACGTGGGTCCAAGACGTTTTGCATAGGGCCGTTTATCTACAAGATGCACTCAAAGATTGCAAAAAATCGATTTTACAGATAATTGTGATAGCAAGATTATTCTTGTTCCCAATGATGGAGAGGCCTCCCCTCAACGCTAAAATGTGGGTCCAAGACGTTTTGCATGGGGCCGTCTGGCTACAAGATGCATTCAAAGAATGCAAAAAATTGAATTTACAGATAATTGTGATAGCAACATAATTCTTTTTCCCAGTGAAAGAGAAGACCCCCATCATTACCAAAATGTGGGTCCAAGACGTTTTTCATGGGGCCTTCTGGCTACAAGATGCACTCAAGAATGCAAAAAATCGATTTTACAGATAATTGTGATAGCAACATAATTCTTTTTCCCAATGACGGAGAAGACCCCCATCATCACCAAAATGTGGGAGAGGAATATGTTTCTGTTTTAGCAGATAAAAAAATTTTTGTCACAAATGACAATATTTGTTTTTCGTTCAAAAGCGTTGATGGTAAAGTCTTGTGTGAAGCAGTAGAAGAGCTAACAAGCTTCCAAGAAGAAGCTGACACCCGCATGATTCTGCATGTGTCGTTTTTGCCGAAAGAAAGTTCCGTCGTTATTAAATCTTCACATACCGATGTCTTAATTATAGCTTTAAGCAATATACATCACCTGAAAAACAACATCAAGCTATGGATTGAGGTTGGAACGATGTCCAAAAATAGTTTAAGACATATAAATGTCAACTCAATTTATAATGAATTGGGATCAACCCTCTGTGCGGCTTTACCTGGTTTTCATAGTATTACCGGGTTTGATTACACTCCAGCTTTTTTCAGGAAAGGAAAAATTAAACCGTTTTCTATTCTTCAAAAAAACTCTGAATTACAACTAAGTCTTTCGAGGCTTGGTGAATGAGTTTTGATTTCACCGGACGATGTTAGGGAAATTGAAAAATTTGTTTGTTCCATTTACCAAACTAAGGCTACATATGTAGATGCGGCAAGGTATGAAGTTTTTTATAAAACTTGCAAACCGACCTCCAAAAAAATTTTCAAAAACATCAGAAGTAAGTTGAAAACGTTGGGTAATTTTATTAAATATATTAAATATCCTCATTATAGGTTTTGAAGGAAGCCTGTTGCCTCCGAACAAGTCTGTTCTTCTTCAACAAATAATGAGAAGCATCTATGTATGTAGTATATGGAAAAACTCTATGAAAAATGAAATTGTAAACCAATTACCAGAAGAGAATGGATGGAGATTTTGTAATGGGAAATTAAATATTCTTTGGTTTGAAGGTCCTACTACACCCGAAAAATTAGATGATGTTGTTCTGAAGTTTTCTGACGAATCAGAAAGTGACAAAGATGAATTCAGTACAAGTTCATCAGATGAAAGTGACAATGAATAAATTTCTTTATTTCTTTTTGTTAATAGTTGATTTTAAAATAAAAAAAAAAAAAATTATGCAAAAAAAGTATAAATTTTTAATTTGGATTATTTAGATACACAAAAAACTTGCCATAAAAAAGTTTATTCTGATACAGAGTGTGTCTTGCAAAATGTTAAAGACCCATATTTTGTGATAAGAGGGACTACTTCATCATTGGGAAGAAGAATTATGTTGCTATCACAATTATCTGTAAAATCGATTTTTTCCATTCTTTGAGTGCATCTTGTAGCCAGACGGCCCCATGCAAAACGTCTTGGACCCACATTTTAGCGTTGAGGAGAGGCCTCTCCATCATTGGGAACAAGAATTATCTTGCTATCACAATTATCTGTAAAATCGATTTTTTGCAATCTTTGAGTGCATCTTGTAGATAAACGGCCCTATGCAAAACGTCTTGGACCCACGTTTTGGTGTTGACGGGGGACCTCTCCATCATTGGGAACAAGAATTATCTTGCTATCACAATTATCTGTAAAATCGAGTTTTTGCATTCTTTGAGTGCATCTTGTAGCGAGAAGGCCCCATGAAAAACGTCTTGGACCCACGTTTTGGTGTTGAGGGGGGACTACTCCGTCATTGGGAACAAGAATTATTTTGCTATCACAATTAATCTCAAAATCGATTTTTTGCAGTATTTGAGTGCGTCTGGCAGGCAAGTGGCCCCATGGAAAATGTCTTGGACCCCCATATTTGTTATCAGAGGGGAAGCTTCTATCAGTGAGCGCATATTTCTAAATGCTATCACAATTTATCTCAAAATCGATTTTTTGCACTTTTTTAGTGCGTCTGGCAGGCAAGTGGCCCCACGGAAAATGTCTTGGACCCCCGTATTCATGTCCAGGACACTCAGATCTTTGATTACATACAACGTTTGTCAGCATTACTGACAAACGCCCCAACCACAGCATGCAAGACTTTCATATTTGCATATAACAAGTTAAGACCTATCTAAAAATACCAGTGAATTTTTGCTATCCTTCACACCCAAAATTTACTGCGGGCTCTTAGTCTAATACCCATTGAGCTAAAAATGAGCTACATCAATTTTGCGATAAAATTTCGGATTTACGATTTTACATGCATTACAAACAGAACCACGACAGTTTTGCGTTGGTTACGTTGCGAAGGTGAAGAAAATTAGAAAACAACTTCTGTTTTAGTGGAGCGCTTGAATGTAATTCAACTGTCGTACCTGGGCGAAACGCAATATTTGAAGTTGAGGTCATTTGAACTTATTAATTGTTTTACGTTATTTTATAATAAAGGTCGTATATGTAAATCGAATAAAAATCGCGTTAAATTTTTAACAAAGTATAATATCGAATCCCTTCCAACCAAAGAATTAATTCTGTTAAAAAAAAATTTCTGAACAAAATCGAATTTGTGAAAATGTGTTTTATTATTTCAGAAAATAAATATTTTATACAAAATTTTAAAGGTTTTGCATCGATTATATCCCCAAACATTACGGAAAAAATTGCTTGATTATGCAGTCTGCGAACACTAGTTCACAGCTGTAAACAAACTAAAAAAAAAAAAAAAAAAAAAAATAAAACAAAACAACCAATTGGCAATAATCTTGCAAGATGAATAACAATTTGAAGAAGTATTTTATATTAATTCTTTTATATTTTTTAAAATATCAGCGTATTATTACGAGGACTGCAATAACACAGCAACGACTACGCTAGGTATGTGTGCATGCTCTTGGTTTCCTTGTTTGCCGGTCCATTGATGCACTTTTAAAAATAATTTCAAATTCAATTTTCTCTCTTTCTTGAGAAACGTCAAAATTTAACCTCTAGTGTCAAATTTTAACCTGCTCTGGAGCTGGGTAATTTTTAACCCATTTTATTCACCACGCTGGTGTCAAAATTTAACCAAACGTCAAGTTTTAACCAACATTTTAACGCAATTCGGACACGGCCTAATTCTTTTCCACGAAAGAAAAAATTCGATTCTGTTTAATTAAAAAAATCGATTTTTTGGTTGAAAGGAATTCGACATGAGTTTAAACACTGATGAGGTGAATATACGCCATGGAAACGTCAAAATTTAATCTCGGAGAAAATTTTATCGAAACTGTTTTGTAATTTTTCTACATTGCATTAAAGTTACGTGATGAAATTCATCTTTATTTAAAAAAAAAAAAAAAACAAAAAGCATCAGGAATAAAACAAACCCTGAAATATAGAATCAGGTGCGTTAACAATAAATTGATACACACCACGCACCTTAAATACACATTCACACCTTTAAAACATTTTACATTTAAAAGGAGACAGATTGTGAAATGAACTTTTTCCCGATTACTTAACCAAACAAGTTTGTATGTATGCATGTATGTAGGTATAGAGAAAGTAACTAGAATGATACCATAATATCTTTTAGGTATTTTCAAAATCTATATGAACAAAATAGGTTAACACCTATCGCGCTGTAAAACGATAAATAAAACCCAGTATAAATAGAGAACCGAAATAAAAACAAAGAAAAAATCAACAAACGAGAAACTTTAATGGATGGCTGTGATGAATTTAAATTCGCAAAAGGTATATAAAATGGTTAAAAAGGTATTTTTACGATTAACGGATGGCCTAGGTATATATTTATTTAATCTATTTTGTAGGATATCCTGTGACTTATGGTTTCGAAACTAACGAGATTATTATCAGATAATAGGAAAATACATATTTAAAAGCAACATTATATAGAACATAAAAAAAACTGAAACAAAGTTAATCCCAAACAAACCATATTGAAAATAAGCTCGTTTTTGGGTGTGAATATTGTTGAAGAGTTTCTAATTTAATAGAAACCTACCTACTGTAGATATTTATTTATTTTGCAGATCACAAGAATTATGTTAATCTTAAATAAATAATAACCTTGTTCGTTTACTTCCCAAACCTACCCATTTCTTCCATTTTTAGCCCGAAAGACTGTCAAAGTTCATATAAAAAAAATAAATCTGGTAGAATCTGGCAGTTTCGGGCAAGTACGCGAACAGACCTAATATGAACGACTAGGACGTACGTACATACTTGTTCTTATGTACGATCACGTGGTTTTTAGGTCTGAATATTGTAAAGCTATTCATCCGATTCAAAGAAAAATAGACTATTTATGGGAGTCTATATGCCACCTGCGAAAAAATATATACAACACCGTGTTGGGCATACATATACACTACATGAATTGAACTTACAGTTAAAATAGAACAAAATGTTTAAAAAATCAACATAGTAAGAAATAAATTAATTAATCCACCTTCCATCTGATTTCTCAAATCCTAATTTATGAGAACCCCATTTAAAAAATCATTGAAGCGGTTTTTAAGAAAATAATTTTTATATATTTATTTATTCTTATAATAATTTTTTATTATGAGAGTACCTACATTTTTCTTTAAATTTGCTAGATAAAATGTTAAAAATCGCTCAGGTACCAAGTTTAAAGAAAATCGATCCATTCTTTTAGGTGTGCGTGGAGTTAGCATATCAAGTATTAGCAAATTAATTTTGTTTTAAGAGTTCTTCTTCGCATGCACCATAATTCTGTAGTTCTTGCTACTTTTCCAAAATAGTTCTGTTCGATTTTACCGAAAAAATTAATTAAAACAAATTGAGATGCTAACTTCTCATTAGCATATCAATTTATTGAATTGTCAAATGAAAATATTTTTTTTAGATGTAAGAAAGATTTCAAAAGAGTTTCTCATACCTTAAAAAAACTGTCCTGTTATGTTTTAACCTAGACAAAAAATAAATATAGACAAATAATTCTAATTCAAAAATGCGATGGAAACATCAACAGAATTTTACAGATTTAAGAAGTTCAAATATCATCAATGATCTAAAGACAACGGCCTAAATATGTGTTAAGAATATAATCCAATAACTTTCCGTTTTTTATATTTTTCACCTCCCGTGAAATAAAGAAAAAAAAACTTAAAAAATACGCCTGGACATTAAATATGAATCTATAATTAATTCTTCACATGATTTTTTGGTACTCAGTTCTAAATTTTTTAATATTCAGTTTGATTGAAAAAAAATTATTAATTTGAATTACTATGCCATTCTTTTTTCGAAAAGGTTCTTAACGAGTGTTAAAATATGTGTTTTCTTTTTGTTCCTCCTTGATGAGAATAAAAACGCTAGAAAAGACAATCATTAAATCCAAAATAATTTTTTTTTTAAATTCAGAATTTATATTTTTAGCTAAACAAATTGATTAACAAATGTCACAATTTTCCACAAAACCTTAAATTTAAATCTTAAGCCTAGTACTCAGTTCGAGAGAAAATGAAATTTTCATACAAAAGTGACACCTAGTTCACTGGTATGAAATACGCAACACGAAGTGAGTGCCAAAATATGAAAGATGAAAATAAACCGGTTCCTCAATTATTTTCACGCAAAATTTTCATTTCCCAACGTACGACCACTAGGAAAAAAACTAAGGCAGTGGGGAAAATTGTTTGACATTTGTCAATCAATTAATTATGCTCAAAATATATATTCTGAATTAAAAAAAAATTATTTCGTCTTTTCTTGAGTTTTTATTCTTATTAAGGTGGATAAAAGAAAAAACCACGGAATTCAAACCCCCTTTTTGGAACTTTTTCAAGATTCTGGTGACAGTAATTCAAATAAATATTTTTTTTCATTCAAAGTGAGTGTTAGATATTTCAAACTGTGTAGCAAAAATTTACGTGAAAAATTAATTATGGGTTCGTTTTGAATTTTAACTTTAATATTTTTTTTTTTTAATTTTAATATTTTTAAATGTTTTTAATTTTCATTTTACGGGAGGTGAGTACTAGGCTTTACGTGGGGATATGAAAATTTTTCGTGAAATTGACTGAAGAACCGGTTCATATTTCACTTTCATATTTTGGTACTCACTTCTTGTTGTAAATTTCATATCAATGAACTAGGCGTCACTTTTGTATGAAAATTTCATTTTAGATTTATTGAGAGAACAAGGAATGAACGAGCGTTTTAGATGATTTGCACTGTTGATTACTCTAAGGACTGTTAAAACGCTTGCACTAACACCAACTTTTTGTGTTATTTTTGCCGGAGTGTCACACGAATTGGAAGCACATCTTAAAATTGCTTTTCAATCAACTGCTGTCGTTGCCGTTTTTTTTAACGTACGAATCTTTATTTTTCTTAAGTAGGAATACTGAAACTTCGTAAATTTTTTTTTAGTTATAGTACGCCCGGTCAGTCCTTGTTCTCTTAATAAATCGATTTAGGCTCTTTCAACACTATTAAGAGATTTTGATCTACCCATCTTCGTTTGAAGTTCAATTAAACGATTAAATTTCACTTAAAACACTTCAACTGGTTGATTTAATTTGTCAATCACTTGAGACCGCTTATAAATAATGAAGATAATGACGTTTGTGTCTATTCAGTTGACTTAAAAAAAATCTGCATTTTTGAATATGAAACGCTTTACAAGGGAACCAGAGAAAAAATAGCGGTACTTTTTGAATTATTCCTACTGCTTTCTTTTCTCAACGTCATAAGCAAACAGTGAGCATCATCAAATGATACATTAATACATATAAGGTTTGAAAAAAACGGACAACGTACTAAGCTTTTAAAGACCAAAATCCCTTCAACTTTTCAAAAAGTCCCTTTTTTTATTTTCCCCAAAAAAAGCTGAAGATTTGTATTAAGTATTGCTACAGAGTTGTTTTATTAAATATCGGTTTGGAAAGGCTTTAGTTATTTAGTATTTAGTTCCGATTTTGATAACTTAACTCATAGTGCGTGACAACTTCAACAATCCCCAATTTTAAACTCATGTCGATTTTCATTTCCCACCAGAGATCAAAAATTTTGTATCTCCAAAAGAAAAAATGGATAATACTGAGATACCTCATGTCGAGATCAAAATTTTTATCCAGATTTTCCCCTTCTTTCGCTGACGTGCATTTTTTCAAATATGTATAAGAATTTACACAAGTTTCACCTTTGATTCTCGACATGAAAACTCTCGCAAAAAAAATCCCACAATCCTTGAGCACTATTGCAGCTGTCAAATGATTGAGATCGTAGAAACAAATTGTTTATTTATGCAATGTTTTAGCATTTTGTTCCAAGAAAATAGATTCAACATATTAATGAATTAAAGTGATAAAATTAAAGTAGTTTCAAATGTACTGAGGAACAAATTTTAGTCCGACTTGTGATGTGTTCTTCCCCGTTATTTTTTTTTTTGTTTTTAAAGAGCATGGTGTTGTTTTGTTATTTTTCCTTTGTAAACTGATTTGTACTGGCATGTCATTCAATTATTTTACATAAGTGTTTATGAATTTTTAACAAAATAAAAATTGATTAATTTGCATTTGCAACCATTGTAAATTTTAGAATTTGTAAAAAAAACATTTTTTTACTAAAACACAATCGTTTTCCACTTGGCTACGAAAAAAAAAAAAATCATTGGTAGAAAGGGACGTCATATTTCCATTTCATTTGAATAGCTTATTCCCCGCATTTCGAAATTCCTAGTAGATTTTCCACTACGAATTTAATACGAATGAATTCTGCAATACATTTTTCGTGGTTTGTAATACATTTTCTACTGCGGTGGAATTTGTGATAGAACATAATATTATAATTATCAAAACTATAACAAAAGAACAAAGTTTAAAAAAGAAAATTCTTTGGAATGTTCTTCCTCTTCACTAAAAACAACGAATTTGACCCCCCGCTGGGCGCCACCTATAATAACAAAATAAACTTTTGACTAAATAAAATATGTTAATTTTATGCTTAATTTGTTTTTTTTTTTGTCGATTCTTTATTTTTTAAGATTAATGAAGCAAGACGTTTTTATAATTTTGTAAATTTTGACTATAGGTGTGTTCCTTTGGGCCTTGCTAAGTACTTTTAAGTACTTCGCTGTAGATGATGAATGGAACTCTTTAATTTTTGCCAAAAGAAAAATCTAACCTCAATGTAGACGAAAGCTTTGTTGTTTGTATTTGAATTTTATTTTAAATTCTAGAAAACATCAAAAACAATAATTTACTATATAATTTCTTCTACTGAAGGTGTCGCTTTCTTGCGTGGATTCATTTCGTTACTACATCATTGAAGTGCTTTGAACTACTTTGATCATAGAGTTGAAAGCAGACAGAATTACTTGGCAGTAGATGCTGCAGCCCAAAGACACACGCCTTATATAACACCGATTCAATTATTTTAAATATTGAATTAATTAAATTTTTAATTTTTAAAATAAATCGATTAATATGTTATTTCAAAATAAATTGAAAATTGAATAATAAAATTATATTGAAATAATTTTTGTACTTTAAATAGATACCATTCTCAGTCTATAGAATTTAACCCCTCTAAAGGTTGTGTATATAAAAAAAAAGTTGAATACAAAATTTAAAAAAAAAATACATTTCTCCAATTTCAAAAACAGCCTTGACACCAAAATCAACTTGCATGCCCAATTCTAAATTCGAGTAGTTTACCACAAATATTGACACCCATATTATGTGAAGTGACTATAATATATGAGATGGTGTTCTTAAACCGCAAAAAAAAAAAAAAAACAAACATTCCAAAGATTTTTGTATAAATTTTCTCTAACACTTATTGATTTCGAAATCCCTTTTCGCTTAGCAAAAAAAAAAAAGAAAAGAAATTCAACATAAAGGATGTCCGTCCACTTCAAAAATTTCAATTCTATTCATGGTTCTTCTTATATAAATATATAAAAAGCTCTATATACACATTTATATATATTTTTGTATATTGACTCTAGTAAAAGAAGCTGCCCGTTAGGGATCAATATGATAATAGATTTCTTTTTCATACCAACTGACGACGACGACGCTGACACGCAATTGTACGCATCATTAAGGATACCCAAATGGACGAACACAAAATTTATTCACTTTTATTCCCCACTCCCCCCCCCCCCATCCAAGGAGAAAATAGAAAAATCATTGGTTAAACAATTATCATCGACCATGAGAAGAGTATATGGCTGCATGGAAATATCTATGTACAGGGTGTCCCGAAATCACCGCCTCAGAAGAAAACCATGAGTTTCTGAGGTCATTTCAAGTCGAAAAACTTATGAGGTAATTGTCTCGTTTTCGCTTTGTTTTCGACTTATAACGGTTTTTATAATTTGTATTCTTTTTTCTTTTGACTGGCTATAACTTTGCCAAACTACAACCGATTTTTGAATTTTTTTTTTATTTAAACAAGAACAGTTAGAAATTTGTATCTACTATAATACAACTTTTTTCTGTGTGGATAACGGTTTTCCCGCAAATTATTTTCAAGCACATTTTTTAAGCATTTTTAGGTAGTTTTTTTGACTTCGATATGATATTTTTCACAAAAACACGTTATTAAGTATGATTTTTTTTTATTTTATTATGAAAGCCCAATATGTGTTCTTCATTCAAAAATCGGTTGTAGTTTGGCAAAGTTAGAGCCAGTCAAAAGAAAAAGAATAAAAATCATAAAAACCGTTATTAGTCGAAAACGAAGCGAAAAAGAGAAAATTACATCATACGTTTTTCGACTTGAAATGACCTCAGGAACTCATGGTTTTCTTCTGAGGCAGTGATTTCAGGACACCCTGTATAGTATCTACAACCACCTCACCCCCCAATCTTCCATCCCCCACATTTGCGATTAAGAATTCGAAATTATCGAGGATTGTTTTATGTAAGGACTTTGTAAATAAAAAAAAAAATTTTGTTAGCTGTGTGTAAGCATCTGTTTCGTTTGGATTAAGATTTCTTTTCTTACAAGTACAATTTGCCTATACACACAATGATTTGTATATGGTAACTTTTTGTATGTCATCAAGTTGACCAACATGATAACCATGAATCGATATGTTCGTCCTTAATTTTAACGTCATAATTATAAGGATGTTGTAATTTGGTGGAAGTGGTGGTAAATGGTGATAGTTTTTCTTACTATCTAGAATATTAAGTAATATATTAACTAAATATTAATGCCAAGTGCAGATCTAGGGGAAACGGTTCAAGAGTGTAATGACGAGTGTAAAAGCAACGCGAGCACATGTCTGCTAATATCTCTAAAATATAAGCTTCGAATAAATAAGCTAACCGTAGAAGCCCTTAGACTCGATAAAAATAAACAAGAATTCATAACTTGCAACTGCACAAAACTTGTATATCAACAAAGTTCTATATTTGGTTAGAGTTTTTTTTTTTTTTGAAATTACATATTTTTTTTATATTTATTACTGACTACCATTAAAATTTTCCTTCTGCACTTTTCCATTATTTTCTAAACTTTTTAATAGTTTCATTATTTCCAATAAGATCGATCTAAAGAAATATGATATAAGCCCACCCTTTTTGCAAACTTATTTCTATATTTTCAAAGTTTGTAAAGGTATGTACATACCTACTCCATACATACATTTTCCTACCTACTTCTTCAAATATATTTATATAAGAGAAAAATAAAAAAAACCATAATGTTACAAATCGTCTAAACGATAGAACTTTTGATCTCCAATAAAGTCTTTTTGATGCCCAAGACCATGTTCAGTTTGGAAACAAAAGTTTCACTTCGATGAGTGGCAATAATTTTTAGTTCTTTTTTTTTTTTTTTTTATTTGTCCTCAAATTAATGCCAGCAATTTGTGAATAAATCCTTGAAAACATGAAAAACCAAATTCTATATTCTTGTTCGTTCGGCCTTTATGTGTGTATATTATATATGTGTACATTGTACATATACAAATATATGCGGGATTTTGTGAAGCATAGAATGCACTATCGAAGATAGCAGATTGATCCCACTTCAAATGGAATAATATGCATTTAGTACCAAAAAGTTGCATACTTTTCAACTGTACGGTGTTGGATTTTCAATATAAGTAAGGTAAAGGTGTTACACAAAATTAGGGCGATATAAAACTCTGGAGGCGGGCGTTGGTGGTGTACGTCGATAAATTTTGTTGCTTTGACAATAGTACTATTGTAGTTTTCTTCAAACTTGGTATAGAGTAAACTGGACGACAGTGGATCACTTTTTACTTCCTGCGCTGTAGATGTCACATTTTTAATATTAGACGTGTATTTTTTTCCACAGCTTATTCAATATTTAGTCTTTAATGTTATCAATAAATTTCATAGCTTTATTTATGTAGAGATAGTGAAAAAAATTTATGAACTTATAAGTCTTTTCATGCGATTCTGTGTGCACTATGAGTGTACACAGTGAATAAGTGCATTGTACACAATGAACCAAGGATTTAAAATCAGTTTATTGATTAAGAAAACATTTATATTTGTTAACACTTTACATACAGAAGCTCTTTCAGCATTAGGTAACAATAAATAAATAAAAAACTTAACAATTTAGCTTGTAAAAAATCACAAAAAGTTACTTTTTTCGTATATTTAAGAAACTAATAGACAAATAAAATTTGTAATTCAATTGCTTAAAATTGCTATAAGCGTTAAGCGAGCATCCATAATTGAAAAATCGACATTTAATGAAACATTTGAATTCTGGAGAATCAATCAGTGGTGTAGCACTTTTTTTTTGATTCATTGTGTACCATGTTGTCATTTTGCAAAAACATGTTAATAATTTATAAACTATTTAATGAAAATAAACAAATCAACAAAATTTATTAAATTTAAGTAAAAAGAATTATAAATATTTAAATCAAATGAAGAAACACCACACACTTTTTAAATAAGAACGAAATCAATACCGAAGAACCGACTTTGGCAACGGGATTAATGAAAGCCGATGAACAATGTGTTCTTTTTTTTTTTCAAATTGACCAGTTTACACTACGTATTTAATGTTTTTTGGAGAATCCCCAGAGGGAAATTAAAGTTTATTCAGCCCTAAAGAATTAAATTATGGTGCAAATAATGGAAGAAACGTTATATAGGTATACATCAGACAGATTCTAAAAAATTTAAAATGTCTCTGATTTTCAATGCCACTAGGTTTTTAGTTGAGTTTAGTGAAATGAAATGATGAGTCTGGTAAAAATTTCAGCCCTTAATATTAAAATTTAGGGGTCGCTCATCGGTATTTTCATTTTTTCATACAGTCACGAAAATCCAGAAATCCCAGAATCCATACCTTAAACCCGAAATCCAGAAAACCGAAAATCCAAAAATTTTAAATCTAAAATCCCAAAAACCCAAAATCTCTTAGACCATAGTTAAAAGTGAACAAAAAAATTCTTTAAATTGTTAAATAGGTAAATAAGTTTTCGAAATTGTCTTTTCGCTGAAAATCCACAATTTCCAGAATCCATTTAAAAACAAAATCCCTAAAATTCCCTCCGGGATTGGTAAAAAACCACACCTATTATTAACTGAAGTTTTTTCATTTGCACTTAATGAAATAAGAACACGAAGAAATTCCCAATAAGAATTGTATATTATTATCAAAATAAAACAAAAACTTTCTTACAAGAATGGAAAATTATTTACTACAGTAAAACCCGCTTAAGAGAAACTGCAAAATGTCACAGTCTTTCTTTCACTTAAGCGAGTTTTTCACTTAAACGAACCCCAAACTAGTGAAAACAAAATTTCACTAAGGGGGATTCCGGATAAGTGAAAAAAAACTTGCACCTAAGCGGATTTAAAAATTTCAAAAAGAGTTCTAACATATCAGAAATTCAAATGTCATTTTCGTGATGAAAATTTGATGCAGGTGAAAAATAAAAATGAAGTAAAAGCGTTCAGCAAATTTTTAGTTCTGTTCTATTAAATTTTCTTTTCACTTAGGGCTTGTTTCACAATGTCTGAGTAAAGTTCTGATAAGTTCCTGGACACATAAATTTGGAACATGGTCATAAGTCCACAAACCAAAAAAACATTATTTTTACATTTATAACCTCTTCAATTCCCCAAAAAACAATTGTAAGTTTTTCTCCTGTGGACTTATGACCCTGTGTCAATATTTATGTGTCGAGTAACTAATCAGAACTTTACTCAGACATTGTGAAACAAACCCTTAAGAGAGTTTTTTTCAATGACAAATATTAAATTTAACTGAAAATATGTTTCAGGTACTTAAGCGAGTTTCGCTTAAGCGGAGTGTTATAAAGGTAATTGGTCGACAAATACTCGGGGATGAAAAAAGTGTTTCAGATAAGCGGGTTTTTCTCTTAAGTGGGTTTCTCTCAAGCGGGTTTTACAGTACTACATTTAAAATTGTTTTCTCGACATCCCGAAAAATTACATTATTTTCGGACTTCGGATCTTCGGAATTTAGGATTCTCTGAATTGTTGGTTTTTAGGTTTTTTTGATATTGTGTTTTCGAGATTTTGGGTTTTTTGGTTTTAAGGATTCTGAATCCAACCCATTTCGAAAACTCACTCATAAAAAAAATGTACCAAATATACTGTTGTTAACTGGGTACATGTCTAAGAACTTTTTCTTGCTTTCAAATTTCTCGTTAATGAATTAACCGATTTCAATCAAAATTTTCAACTTTATAAATAATATTGTACAGGAAACTATGAAAAAAGTTATTTTGTGAAAATCGTAGGTGGGGGTATCATAAAATTATTTTCTACAATTTATAATTCACAAGTTTTATTTATGTTAAAAAATGAAATTTGCGGGCTTAACTCATTTCTCCACCCAACTTAAAGGTTTTCTATGTGATGATGTCCCCTGTACCCCAAATTCACAATTGTTTGAAGAAACGTATCTTATTTTATTTTTGGTGATCCCCTTGTTCGTTTACACACTATTGTGGGTAATTTGTAATGGACTTAAGGCCCATTCACATGAAAGCGACCAACGAACGACGAATAAAAGAACAAATGGGATTTAAAACATTTAATAAGCCTAAAATTCTTCACAAAAACTAGACAAAATGGTATAGAAAACTTATTTAAATTAATGTTAAGATAATAAAATTTGCTTTTTATTATCTAAAATAAGAGAAATTTGAGATCAATTTATTTTCTCAAATTTCTCTTATAAAATAAGAGAAATTTGAGACCAATTATTTTATCAAATTTCTCTTATTTTAGAAATTAAAACGCGAGTTTTAGTATCTTAACATTAATTTAAATAAGTTTTATACCATCTTGTCTAGTTTTTGTAAAGAATTTAGGCTTATTAGATGTTCTAAATTCCATTTGTTCTTTTATTCGTCGGTAGTTGGTCGCTTTCATGTGAATAGGCCTTTACATAGTAATATTATATTCCATTTATTATTTATCATATAGGGCACCATTGCATTGATAAATCCAGCCATGTCATATAAATATATAAAATTTGTTTCCTTCCTAAAAGTTTAGCATGGCAGAGCAAGGATGAAAATTGAAAAGAAATTTTCCAACAAGCAAAACTTTTTTTTTTTTGCTATATGTATAAAGATGAGGGTCGCATACCTACCTACCTACCCAACAAACATTGATGCATCTTTCTCACGTCGGCATTGTCTTCTGCGTCGTTATCGTCTTCTTGCAACTAGAGCCTGACTCTCTGTGTTCTGTGCGAGAAAACGAAATAATGTGTGCATACATAATTTTGTTAGAAGGTTAATATTTTTCTTTGGTCTTCAAGGACCCTCTTAACGTTATATTGCACGGCCGGCACACGCTCATTTCTTATATAATATATATATATACTTATGCCTTGATCCCCCTCAATTTATAAAGAAAATTGTTTCATACTTAAAAAAATAAAAAAAAAAAACAATTACCTACTACACAAAACGACTCCGATGACGACGGAAATTAAAGGACATGTCCTTGATGCGATAAAAGAACAGTGCCGGATTAAGGTATAATTTCATCGCCTCAGTAAATTTAGTTTGTAGATTTAATTTTTGGCTGAAATATGATTAAAATAAATAATTGGAACTTTTATAGATATAAAAATATAAAGTTTTATTCAAAATGATTTTTATATATAATTATTTTTGTAATATTTAATAGATAAGAATATTCAAAGTTAGAAATTTCAAAAGATCTATAAAAGCATTCTGTGAGGCGTCCTAATGATTTTTTTTAATGGATATATAGATATGTAGGGTTATGGTAAAAAATCCAGTTTTTCAACGTCTGAGTTAACTTTGAGTTAAACTAGAGTTAGTTAATCCTTAAAATCGAGTCAGATACAGTTTTTCATCAACTTTAACTTTTATTTGTCAACAATTTATTGAAATCAAAGTGCGACACTATTGCAATACACTTTCATTATCAAAATAAAGAGTGCGGCACTATGCAGAACTATTGCAATAATGATTTCCATAGTGTCGCCCTCTCTGTTTCGATAGTGTTTTCACACATATCTGTCAGAAACAATCCAGAGTTAACTCACCAAATTCGATGAATTTACTCGGGATCTAAGTTGAAAGAAAAACTAAACTCGGGTTTAACTCCGATAGTGGTATGATTTCGTACTGAAAAAGTCAGACTTAAGGGGCCGACTCATCCGTCGCTTGTATTTCATTGACGCATGCAACTGACAGCTCGATTAAATACACACGTTTTTAAGAGAACGGCATGCGACGGACGCAATGCAAAAAAAAAACAGAATTTGTAACTTTTATCTCCGATAGGTCCGTTGACATCAGTTGTCAATAATAGGCTTGTTCACTGACTGTAATTATCGGTCGGCACCTTAAGAATGTCAAATTTCTTAGATTTAAATGCTTATATTTATTATGTACGATGGCTGTTATAAGAAAAGAATTTTGCTGCCCCCTTTTAACCATATACGCCCACCAAAGCTTCTCAGTTAACTTATATAAGTAAATCCGACAATGTTTAAAAGACAATACCTTGTTTCACTTAATTCAAAATAAATAAAACAAAAAAGTATAACATTGTCGATGGTATTGGTATACCGTATACGTCCTACCTACTTTACTGCCTTGGATATACTTCTAAAAGTTCGTCAAAATAAAATGTAAATAAAATCACTCACAAATTGTATTAAAAAAAAAAACGAATAAAGTCCTTCGGGAAAGCGGTTTTGAAGTCTTTAATTGTTTTGTTCTTCAACATAAATCCATATATATACATGCTCAAAACAGACAGACAGACTAATGGACGACTTTGTTTATGAATATACGATAAGGATTTTGTTTTTATATACGGGGGCGAATTTTTGTAAGCAATTTGTTTTTTAAGATGTTTTTTTTTTATTTTTAAATCAGATTATTTAATTTTGAATGACCTATGTATACTCGAGCTTGGTTTTTATAATTTTTAAATTCACATTATTTTGTGTGTTAGCATTATAACCGACTAAGGTCACTTTGAATGAGAATAATGAATTTTGTTTCCATTTTTTATTTTATTAATTAATGTTTAAATGAAATAAATTATTATTACAACAACTTGTGTGTGCTACCACCAGAAATTTTATAATTGGTTTAAATTTGGAATTATACATAAAGCTATTTAAAGGGAATCAACCTTTTTTTGTCAACCTAATTCAAGGTTGTAAGAATATTGATATTAATATTCTAGTTT
The DNA here is from genome assembly GCA_929447395.1 of Epistrophe grossulariae. Taxonomy (NCBI): domain Eukaryota; kingdom Metazoa; phylum Arthropoda; class Insecta; order Diptera; family Syrphidae; genus Epistrophe; species Epistrophe grossulariae. The sequence goes on along the minus strand of OV839568.1, from coordinate 30,633,758 downwards.
AAGCTATTTCTATTCACACAAATTGAAGCTAAGGCTGAAAAAACAAGCTAAAACTAAAGGAATTTAGCTTTGGCTATTTAAAAATAGCTATTATACTAAAAGACATCTTTATCTAGCTATAGTTTAAGATAAAAATCCAAGTTTTAGCTTCAGCTTTTTTTTTATTCACAAGACTCTAAGATTGAATCTAAAACCAAGAATTCCAGAAGCCATTTTTTTACTTATTTGCCCACCTGGAAATTGGCAAGGTTTTTTACAAGTTTAATCAAGGCCCCGGAATATAGGGAAAATCTAAACTAGGAAAACTTGTCCAATGATCCAATACATCACCACCTAGTGGCATTCTTGTGAAGGAAACTTCTTTGTGTGCGTGCTAACGGATTTTTGTCCTGTGAAAAAAAACACAAAATAGACAACTTTGATTTCAATGAACAAAAATCAAAAATAAGTTAAAAAATTTGTAGGAATTGTATTGGCTGTCATTCTTTCAATATTGAATAGCATTTTTAAATATGTTATTAGAGAGAAAAAAAAATATTTTTAAAGACGATATTATGTTTAGGATATATTATTCTTGGATTAAAAAAGGATATTTACAAAAATTAAAAAAATATAACTATCATATTCGGAAATTGGTCAGGGATAGATTTTTTTTATGATTTTTAAAATTTTTTTTCAAGGTCACTAGTCTAAGACTTTTAGAACCTCGTTTGTGGAATTTCACAAAAAAATGCAAAAAACCATAAAAAAAAAATCTATGTCTGACCAATTTCCGAATATAGCTGATCTTTTAAAAGTATAACATAACCTTTCAGATGGTACCTATGTATTTTTTTGCAAAATTCCACTAATGAGGTGCTAAAAGTCTTGTACTGTGACCTTCTAATTTACTGAAACTAGCTGACCTTTTATCACGATCCGGTGGCCTTTCAAATGGTATACTTTTTTTGCGAATATCCCATAAATGAGGTGCCAAAAATCGCTAATGACATTGAAAAAGTTCAAGCTTGGATTACAAGTTTTCTAAGCCTGACCAATTTCTGAACATAGCTGACCTTTTATGACCAATTAGTGACCTTTTAGAGGGCATACTTTTTTTGCGAATATCCCATATATGGGGTGCTAAGATCCCGGAGCAAAATATCTGATAAAAAAGAAATATTTTTTATTTGTTTGGCCCTATAGTTACTATAAAGAAAATACAAAATAAAAGTAATTGCACCTTTGAAAACAAGTTAATTTAACTTCGTTACCTCTTTAAGTTTAGAAGAATTTAATACCACTTCGTTAATTTCTTTTTTGTACCATTTTTGTTGGTAATAAATAATTAAATAAAAAAAGAAAAACTGTATTTATTATTGAGATCTATTGGCCCTAGAAAAAAATAAAAATAAAAAAAGGTGTGAGTACCGGGATGGGACTCACGGTTAAGATGTGTAAACATCAAACTACCCACGCTGGCTTAGCAAGCGGTCATACGAACATGCAGTAAGTCAAAAATTGTCCAGCTAATCGTTCAATTTTCTTGGGGAAAGTCGCAGAAAAAATCAACGACTCACATTCCTCCCACTTCAAGGCGAGAAAGAGAAGCCTTTCTTGGCCATTGCTCGCCATGAAGAGGAGAAAGTCCAATGTGAACCGTCCATTAACTGGCATATATGTTTGGCATCCACGTTGTATTCGCGATTGCGATCGATGCGTTTTAACGTGATTTTAACGTAATTTTAACAACACCCAACATCAAACATCCGACATCCAACATCCCATCATCCAACATCCAACTTGCTGCCGGTGATGATGCCGGTGATAATGTCGATGTATGCCGGTGATGATGCCGGTATATGCCGGTGTCATCGGTGTTTTGGAACCCTCTAGTTACAACTACTGTCTGCTTAGAATTTGCTAAGCAAGTTCCAGTAAATTTTTGTGGAAGTAAAATATCGGTAAGTACGTACTTGCAATTTTTTTAAAAAGTTCTCTTGTAGTTTACTTCTAAAAGTTCTGTTCCAAAATAGTTTGATTAAATATCGTCTATAATTGAGGAATATAGAAAATAATGCTGCCTTGATTGAGTGTGGTACATTACAACACTTCTTAGTTAGCAGTAATTAATCACTATAAATCTGATCCACTATACCTTTGCATTGGACTACCTTTACTGCTAGATTAGGTCAAAAAAAAATATTTTGAAATATATACAAAAAAAATTAAATTACAAATTTAAAGAAAATAAGTTGATGCATTTTTTTTTCTTATTTTAATAAAATTATGAAATTAAAAAAGCAAAACAAAATAACTTGTAAGTCTAAAGATTTTAAAAATAATTTTCAACTTCTGGGACCAAAAAAAATATTTGAAAAAAAAAACTTACAAGAACAATAAACTGACATCTGGTTTCATCGGTATAGACGGAGACACACATAAATCCATTCTGAACTTTGTCATATTATACTAGGTTAGGTAATATGTGTATGCCTCAAAGAAAATGTTGGAACCAATAATTCTTGAACATGGCAATTTCTTACCACACATACTCGCGCAATGGAAAAAACTTTTTGCACCTCCAACTAAGTTTCTAAGTTAAACCATGTTTCCATGAAACCCGGAAAAACTTCAGTACCACACTAAGGCACTGGTATCCGTGCCAGCACATATCATCACATATGTAGTAAGTAGGTATCTAACCTACCTACCTAAAGCAAACAGGAATTTTATTTTAAGTTAAGTTTAAATGCCAAATGTCTTCAATTTACATTAAAGTCTTTCGTTTACTTTCTGTGTCGTGTAAAAACTTTTTTTTTTACTTCGACAACAGGTATAAGTTTTTTTTTACATATTGTTTTTGCCAAGTTATGAGACTTTAGGAAACGAAGTGCAAAGTGTTTTTTTCTTTTCGAAATTGGAATATATTATGTGTGGTGATGAGACAATATGTCTTGAGCTATATATCGAAGTTTGATAATGTTTAACTTTTGTCAAACAACATAATGTCTTCACTGCTTGGAAAAAAGAAACATAAAAATTATACAAAATTGTGAAAAGTTTTAAAAGTAACACATTTTCATTAATTTTCTTAAAAGGATTTTAAATTAAGGGCGCATTGTTATTTTTAGCAAATATGCAGCACCTTTTGTTGCTTTTAGAGAAGAGAGTTAGATTAGTTCACGACTCTGCACATTTTAACTGAACTAACTAGACTTTTAATGGATGTGGTTTTATGCTTTTTGGACTTTGAGGTAGGTACATTACATACTGTTATTTTTAAAGGTAAAGCCACCAACAAAACGCACCCTTAGAATGAAAGTGACCTAACCCAAAATTTCTGTAACTTCTGATTAAAAGCCAGGTTGCAAAAAAGATGCCGAATTTTTTAGTTAGGTGACTTTCATTCTAAGGGTGCGAAAAGTAGTATCTTACACAGCAGTGTTGCCGCCTAAAAAAAATAAAAATAATTACCGTAATACATTTTTCAGATTTTCCCATTTTCGTGTCATATGAAAGAATACAAATTCTTCTATTTAAAAAATAAAACTATAATTCTCTATTATTAGGTATTACACGGGGTGAAATTCAACAAAGAATAGGTCAAAAGAAATCACTATAATAAATAAGAGTTTCTGTTTTAAACCATTTGGAGCATTTTTCATCAAATATCATTTACATTCACTTTATTTTAAGTAAAATAATGGAAATAAGAAAAAACTTGCCATATTGAACTGGAAAATTGGAAATTGATCAAAAAAGCACGATTTTGCCAAATCGGCAACGCTGTTACATAGTCAATGTTTCATGAAACGGCTAATAAGTTCAGTCATTAAAACATTTGACTCGGGAAAAATCACCGGAAAGCTGGATTTTGGTATATAGCCTCTTTACGGTGTTAAGAAAGTAGAAACTGTGAAAAGTCCCCATCGATATGAGCGCTACTATCAATTTTACGGGGGGTTAAATGCCCCAAAAATGGTTTTGTAGGAATATTTCCCAAATGGTAAGTTGTACAGAAAAATTTTAAATACTAATTTGTAGCTTAATAGAAGAAATACAGACCAATGAAACCTTTCGACCATAGAACACACCAAACAGTCACTTTGTCTGGATGCAACGGCACCTCTTCGATCACTTGTGGGTTTTCTGAAACCCATATGCGGCTATTTTGTGTGTTTACATACCCACCGAGTGAGAAATGTGCCTCATCGCTGAAGAAAATGTTGTTTGAAAAGTGGCTACGTTTGATTCACATCTTTTGTAGTAAGTTTTAATAATTTTAACACGTTGTTCAATTCAAAAGAGATGCATTGGTGCGGTGTCATAAGGCCAGGAGTCATATAGCCACATTTTGAAATATGGCTTTCAGAAAGTGACATAAGGCCATATTCGCACATAATATGGCCCTTTATAAATTGACATAAGGTTCATAATGGTCTTATGTCACTTTCAATCGTCTTTCATTATTTGATAAAATAAACCTTTAAGCCCCTAAACATGTTAAAACAAAGCTTTGGTTTAGAGATTTAAATCTTTTGATTTCTCCGAATTTATTGTTTTAATTGATTTAAAAATAAAATTTGTGTCTAATTGAAAAATGTAAGTGCAAGAAAAGTTAAGATAATATGGTGTGAAAATTTAAAATTCGCTCGAATCAAATCCTTAAACGGTCTTCCCTTAAAAGCATAATTTTTCCCACAGTGCTTTCTGCGAATTAAAAGTCGAACACTACGTTTAACGCAAAGTATTGCACACGAAAGTTATCCAAGGCTCCGCTTTAAGGTTTACGAATTAAGTTGAATATGCTTTAAAATTAGAGTTAAGCGAAGCGGAAAAAATGTCAGTTTGTGGTGAGAAAATTAAAAATTCGAGGGAATTTTTAATTTTTACATCACAAATTGATCTGTTTTTGGGCAAACATTTTTTCTTCCACGCTTTGAGTGAATTAAAATTCAAGTGCCACGCTTCACGTGAGATTTTACACGTGGAAAAATGTCTATGAATATGATTGGTGTTTATATATAATAATAATTATTCGTTTCCATTCTTGAGACAGCTGGAGTTAAAAGAAATATTTAAATTATAATAGTGTTTAAAATAAATGTTTGCCCAGGGGAAGATACAAATAACAGATTTTTTTTAATTTTCGCAACCAAAATTGATCTTATTCCGTCTGGTAATATTTTTGTACTCTACTATTTGCGCGAATATTAACACATTATTTTAAAATTTAACTCAAAAGGATCTTTGAAATTTTTTTCTTGTTATTTTTTAGGAACAGAAGTTTTTATTTTCAAAAAATTTTGAGTTAAAACTTGAAGATTTATACCTATATTTTGAGTAACTTATTAGTTCTAGAAAATAAAATTTAAATTCAAAATATACGTCGAAAAAAATATGAGGCCATATTAAGGTTTAGTCGCAAAAAGATTTGACATTATGATACTTCATCAAAGCGACAAAAGGCCATTTGCTCAAACATGGCTTTGTGTCACTTTGTTAAAGCGTCATCGGGCCATATTTAGTAATATGGCCTTATAACGCATGGCCTTATTTCACTGCACCCGATCCATTATCGTAAATGGCAAACATTCAACTAATATTATGATACTTCAAATGACAGCTGAGTTTGACAGGTGTCAAATGCAAGCGCTACCAACTTGAAACCATGAAATGAATGACCCTGCATATACCTACCAAAATCCAGCTTTCCGACGATTTTTTTTCGAGACTTCATTGACTGGACTATATAGATGGTTCTTTATAATGTTGTTGGGTTAACTCTTCTCTAATATCTCGATTCTCAACTCATGTAATTTCAAAATATCAATTCTCAAAAATTCCGTACATTTTATAGAAAATAATTCTTTTTAAATTCTTGAACTTGGGAATTTTTCCAAAACATTTTTATGAACATACAAAAACTCAACATCATGATGATGGAATTTCAAAAAAAAAATACTCCCATGATGTTCATTATTTATCTTATAGCGTTTTTTTTTAGTATGTACTTTGTAGTAACAACCATCAACTCAGGTGGAAGAAATTGGATTGAAAATTTAAATTGGAAAAGTTTGCATCGATTTGATAAAAAAAAACGCATTTGGGTATGCAACCAAAAGAGAAGCATCTGTTGGCAACCTCCCCATTCCCCAAATTCAAAACCAGAATCACTCCATATACCCATGTATATGTATGTACAGTTATTCTTGCGGTACGAGTGTATCAACAAATCATCTTGTCATTGCGATTGTATCGAAAAATTTATTGCAACTCTGGAGCATGAAATGCAAACATTTGCTGCACTTATGTTCTTTGTCAAGTGGATTTTCACAGAAAAACTTTCACAAAACGATGTAAGTTTTCCCACCGATATTTTAATAGAAATTGAATTTTCTGTGTTGAGCTTAAAAACTACAAATATGTAGTACATTGATAGTTTGAAGGTATAATGCATATACTTATAAAGAAAGTTTTATAATATTTTGAAATGTTTAAAACAAATGGAAAAATAGCAGTTTTGAGAAACTTTGTTTGAACATTTGTATGTCTAATGAAATGAAATAGTCTTATAAAAAGTTTTTGAGTTAAAATTACTAAAGTTTATTTATTATTTGTATTACTTTGACCGAGAATATGCAAACATTGTCGCAGGAATTAATTTTTCACAACGTAAAATTACGTTCTTTAGTTCGTTGATCGAAGTTTTTTGCTGAAATTATAATGGGCGCCTAGACGGTATGATGAATCCCACTTTTTCGAACTTCTCCATCATCGTAGTGTAGTGTTAATTTTTTAATTGTTTTGAAATGACCATGGCAACAATGACGATTATATTTTGCACATATTTATGACCAAATTGATCATAATAAAACTGGGATTAAGATTTTTGCCGAAAATTTTACATGACGATTTTGACGTTTTTTTTTGAAAAAATTACTTTTGGGTTATATTCGTAAAAGAAATAGAAACAGTAAAGACTATAAGCTTTTTTAAGGAATAAATTATTCTTATTATATCGGCAGAAATTGGTTGAACGTGAATATTAATAAAGAAAATTATTGTGGACTAAAGAAAAGGCAGGTGGTTCAAGTCTATTTTCAATGAATATCTAAGCAATCCCAATTAAAATAGTACCAACACTAAGTTTTTAAAAAAAGTATTAATTATGTTCACAAATTAACTGAAACCTTGTTCAATGTTTATTCATGAATTAAAATTTCTTATTAATACAAAAATAGAAACTACCAATTCACATTTATTATTACCAAATCTTTATTCTACTACAATGAACAAGAACTCTGTCCTCAGCGAAGAGTAACAAGAAGTCAGCACATACACTTTCTCATCAAGTGTAAACTTTTACACACACACTTTTTCACGAAAACGAAATTTTGTACATACGTCATTTGAGCTTGTAGATGGCACGTTTTACAGTGGGCTGAGAGCGGAAAAAAGTCTTTTGAGAAAGTCATGTGTAGCCTTTTTATTTTTATGTCTAACTACTCTTAGATAACCCGAGCGTTTATTTCAAAGTATTTTTTAATATATCTCTATATATTGCACTTATTCACAAGCCCTTAAAGTTAATAAATATTTTAATTAAGTTGCGAACCATGTTTTCAACAAACTTTTAAATGTCTTTTTCTGAATTTTCTAAAAATAAATTCTGTAACTTTATACAACATTTTATTTACCTATTCTTGACTATATCTAAAATAAAATAATTCATTTAAGTAGCCTCAAACAATGGTACTGGAAAAAATGGTTTTATTGAAAACTTTTTGAGTTTTAAGTTTAGCTCCACTTGCCTCCAAGCACTGACGCATATCAACCTGCGTTCCATACTTTCAAGTTACAGCATAGAAAAAATCAGCTGCAGATACTTGCAGATTTGGAAGTCATGTTCAAATTTGTCTCACTGAATCGGGTTTCAAGAAACTTCGTTTTGAAGGTGGTATATATCAAAAAGTTATGATTTCTTCTGTACTAACTGTCAGAATGAACTGGTTAAATCCATTATTTTTAGAAAAAATGTGTACCTTTATTATAAAAATAAAATATAATCAATACTTCTACCCAGGTCTGAGAAATTCGACTTTTTACGAAACCATTTATTTTTGCCTGTAAATTTTTTTAACTTTCAACTCAATTATATCGAAAATAATATATGAAAATATATTATTATTTTATGATAGTCTGAGTTATATGATAGAGTTTAATAAAGAATAAATAAAATAATTAGAGATAATCCTTCAGCTGTTTTGTTTTGACGCAAAAAGTACAAGCAGTTAAAAAAGGGTATTTTTTTCTGATTTTTGCCTACAATTATTGAAAAATGTCCGTAACTTTTTTTGTAATCATTTTTTCTTAACCAAATTTTGGCCAAATATTTCGAATATTAATATGTGTGCCGAATTTCAATAAAATCCGATAAGTTATTCAGATTTAACAGATTTATTTTTAATTTCAGTATACCCTCAAATTTTAGAAAAATGTCAATAATTTTATTTTTAACAATTATTTCTTTACCAAATTTTGACTAAATATGTATAACACTAATATTTATATGTGTGCCAAATTTCATTAAAATCCGTAGAATACTTCAAATTTAACAGACTTTTTTTTAAATTTAACAACATCAAACCCACAATTTAATAAAAAATATCAATAACTTTTTTTATAATAATTTTTGTTTTTAATAAATTTTTATCAAATATGCACAAGACGAATTTTAACTTGTGTGCCGAATTTCATTAAAATCCGTTAAATAGTTTAGACTTTTTTGAAATTTTGGTACAACATCAAAACCCTCAAATTTTAGAAAAATGTAAATAACTTTTTTTCTACTCAATTTTTCGTAACTAAATTTTGACCAAATATGTAGAAGAGCAAACTTAACATGTGTGCCAAATTTAATCCGTTAAATATTATAGATTTTACAGACTTTTTTCTGCTCTCCCATACAAACCGAACCACTGTGCGTTTGTACCACGTTAAGATTAAAGTTTTTAGCAAAACTAATAAAGGTTTTGTTTTAAATTTATTTTAAGTAACAAGTTGGTCCACTTACTTCCGGGAATTAGTTAATTAACATAAATAAAATTTAGTTTTGTTTTATTAATAAGATTTTATGCTTAATTCACTTATTAAAGATAATTCTTGAATGATTTGCATTTAGGTACTAATATGGTGTTGATTTTCATTAATTTTTTTTTTCAAAATTGAAAAAAAAATAAATTTCACTGTTTTTTAAGGGTTAAAAAATAGCCATTTTTGTATCATATTTGCAAATGCTATACAGAAGGAAATAATTTTGAGATTCAATTTTATTCGAATGCTCTGTTGATTCCTCCATTATGGAAATAATATAAATATAGATTTTACTAACAATATTAAACTGTAGGTACCTTATATTTTATAATAATAGCGCAACATTTTAAACAGCCTAATATTTAGGTATTATAATGATACTACTATTTTATTACAATTTTCTAATTGTAAAGCAATTTCCCAACATTTGCTTAGTTTTATAAACTTTTTAACTAGTATCGTACATAACTTTATAAATATCAAATTAAACAATACTAAAACATTGGCAGCTCGTGCAAATAATCTTGTTTATAATTTATAAATGTCAAAGTTTCATATGGAGTTAGTACGATACTCACTTATAATATAAAATATTTACTCTACTCGATGAATATAACATTAATAAAATGACAGATATTCGTAGAAGCGGTGTACCTTTGGAGGTGACGAAGAACTTGTGTACTTATGATTAGATATGTAAACCATAATCTAGTCTAGTTCTACCAACTACTCGTGTTCTCAAGAGCGAATGGATCAAATTTTTAGAGAAATCAGTTCTGTGCGTTCCATATTAAAAATGGCTTCCAAACTGCAAAGTACTCATATTATGTTATTAAAATATTGTACTAAATCGAATAAAATTTTGCGGCAATAATTTTAACTAAAAATGAATGTGGGACTTTTTAAAAATAAAAATTATTTTACTTAAGAACGTTTTTTTTTAATAATACAAATTCTATATACTATCTAATGAAATACATCAGCCAAGTAGAAGACTTAGCATTATTTTATTTGGACTTGTTGAATTATTGATCAAAAAAGCTTTTACCGGCCTTTAGTCCTACGAAAATTTGGCGTTTCGTCCCGGCGATCTCACTTGGACTCATCAGTTGATTATTTTACAAAATTCGATTTTATATTTTTTTTTTTATAAATTGACTTTAAATCCATGAGAAAAAATTACCTATATGTGATAGAAATAAAAATACCTGCGGGCGTTTCTTGTGTTTACGTTATTGTGCTACAGAAATTTCAACTCATGCATTTGAAGGACGACCGATGACGACGACGCACGCCAGACGTTTCCCTATATATGTACATACATATTACATTATTTGTATTTATTTATTATCAGTTTTTGAATACATTTTATGCCAATAACATAAAAAATATATACGGTGCCGTATTTGGAAATTATGCCGCCCTAGGCAAATCGTCTCTGCCTTAGAATTATATCTCCACTTTCTGCAAGTTATTAAATCTCTTTTGCTTGGTATTCGGGAATATTCATATAAACAATAGTAGAAGCTATATTGCCTGCTGTGTCTTTTTTTTCAACTGTCATATAAGAGAAGAAGATAAAGACAACTTTAACATTTAAACACGGTTATTTAATAACATTCATTAAGGCTTTCGACAGAATACATCCCTAATGGTTACAAAATTTTGAAACTTAAATGCTGATTTGCGCGATTTCACTTTTGAAAATATTTAAGCGACTTCTTATTCGGTCTTGGGTCATTGTTGAGAAAAGATAGGAGAATCTTACAAAAAACGTTGATATGTAGCATCTTAAATGCTGTTAATAAATTGCGAAACTATACAAGTAAGAAATGTGAAGCTTAATGGTTTAAAATTTACAAAGCTTTTAAATTAACAATGGCGTAAGTTTGGTTAAATATATTTATTTCACTCTAGAGATAATTAGCAATAATATAATATCCTTTTGAAGTGCGTTGTAAATTATTGCTGTTAATATTGCTTCAAGTTATTCGCAGTCTTCTAACTTAACCTTCTTTTAAATATACAGGGTGTCCCGAAATCACCGCCTCAGAAGAAAACCTTTAAAAAAGTTACAACAAGATATTGTAGGCCGTTACCGTTGTGTTTTTATGTTCATTTTTTTATTATTTTCAATATAATATTTTTTTTTTGCCTCTCCCACTTAAAGGGGTGGACCAGTAAAGTGGGCCAATATCTTAAAATCATGTTCATATAATGTACCAACAACAAAAAGAATTGGTGTTTTTATCACAATCTGGCAATACTTTTTTCGAAGTTGGTCCTTTTGACAGCTGTCACTTGATTTATGCTCAGTTTGGTTTGCCATTTCATAGTGAATAGAACTACTCCACAACAACGTTTGTAAATCGTGCAAATTTATTACCAAAATAATGGTTCATCCATCTGCAATCGCGCGCAACAATTGGAGCTGGGGCCTCTCGGCTGGAATTTATTCGAGCCAGCCGCGGCGGTCATTGGCCCGAAATCATTTTTAAACATAATGGCAAACCCTTATCTTTACAATGAAGCTAAATTCTAGGCCATAACATTAAATTATTGCGTTTTATTTCTTCTTGAAAACCACACGTCTAAAAAAAACACTTTTTATATAGAAAAGTAAGACCCTTAACTCTTCCAATTGGTTTATTTGGGAAACGGTTATTTTAACGAAAAAAATTATTCAAATCTTTTTTGTAGGAAATTTTTCAAGCTACAAATTAACCTTTAACATTTTTTTTGTACAACTTACCATTTGAGATTTATTCCTGAAAAACCATTAATAACGTCATGAGGAAGCTTTAATCCAGCTATCCGGCGATTTTTTCATCAAATGCTTTATTAACTGGACTATAATGTTTCAAACAAAGATTCTTAAGAACGGTTTATTTAAAAGTACTGTCGTAGTTTAAATAAATACTCCAAGTGTCCAATGATTTTAATTGAAGTATTTTCGAAAAGATAATTATTTGCGATTTAAAATAGCTTTTAACTGTCTTAAAGTCCTTCAAAAATTGGCGTTTCGTCCCGGCGATATCACTTGGACTCATCAGTTGACTAGTGAGGGCCTTTGTCAATACGCAATTTTTCCTAAGTTTAGTTCATCTTACATAGATTTCTTGACGAATTTCTAGTGTGAACTATATCCAAGAATTTATATCATTAAATTGGAAGTTTTTGTTTATTGACCGTGGCCTATTTAGTGTAGGAACCCCAACTACGGTTTCGTTTAAATTGACTGAGAGTACTGTAAAGGCCTCCTTGGGCCAACAACAGCTCAATAGTAATTGGTGTAGGGGCCTGAACAGCTAAACTATAGTTTTCGTTAAAATAATCTTGTATGGACCCAACAGCCTTATCTTTATTATGGGGGCCTCTAACAGAGCTATGAGGGCTTCCTGAGATTCTTTTGGGTCCACAAAAGTTGTATATATACTGTAAGGCCCTTAAAAATAAATTTTTATGAGAAAGTTTTCTTTTAAAAGAACAGAAAGTACTACAGAGACTTTCATGCTTTTTTTGTTCTCCTAAGGGGCCACCGGGATAAATCCCGGTTGCCTAGTGGCCCAGTCCGCCCCTGGGGAAGAAGTTATAGAAGTAGACGGATGTGTAACACATCATGTGTTACCCTTTTAATTCGCTTTAACATTATTGTACTGATTTTTGCCGCCCTAGTATGCCGCCCTAGGCAATTGCCTATTCTGCCTTCAGGCAGGTTCGGCACCGAATATATACATTAAGCCATAAAAATCGATTTTAACAAAATAATCTTGATGTAGAATTTCCTTTGCATATCAATTTGTATTTATATTGTATATCTACCCTCAAGGACTTGCCTGCTGCCTTAACCTATTTTTAACATCATTGTTATATACCTTCCAACATTTTCTGAAAAGTTCATCTGAAATAATAAATACCTTTCCAATATCCAATGATGCGTGAAGAAAAATCAAACCCGGAACTTAAAAAAAAAAAGGGAGAATCCTGAAAGGTAATGGAGTTAATTTTGGCTTTCCATCAACTTGCATACAAAAAATACCACAAAATAACCCTCAACATAAACACAATATACAAAAAAAAAAACAATTGGATGGAAACAGAGCAAATGAATATCATTAAACTCCGGAAATCCATGTGGTTCGAGCCCCTAAGTAATATTTTTCTACAGTTGCTGCGGGCGATCATTTCTCGAAGTTGCACGACATTTGAATATCTGATTCGATGACTTGGATTAAGCTCTATGTGGCATAGATGATGACAGAACAACACAACGGCTGTAACGGTTGAGGAAGTATATTATTATCCCTCCCATCCTTGTTTATATTTATGTATATCCAGGAATGGAACTCGTTATTTTGGGTTGGATGTTGAGTTCTGCATGATTTCGTCATTGAAATCGAGAATGACAACGACGACGATGGCGATGACAAACCCAAGGACAAATTATGGAACGTAGACTACAATTCTTGTATATACATGTTATGTGTGTATATGTGGAAAGCACCTTATTGGCTTTTGGCATGAGCCATGAAGATGAAGACCCATCAACAGATTGCAAATGATGACAGAACTTTGGTTTTCTGAAAATCCTCTTAGGACTGAATTTAGGTCAAAGGGATTGTTTTTTTTTGTTTGAAATCTTATGGCTTCAACAGCGACTATGGGATAATCTTTAAAGAATATTGGCTATGGTCCTTATGGTGGTTTTTGAATTTAAAGTAGGTTATTTAAAAGTCTCAGTTTTTGAAGCAAACGTCTAAGATTCTGGAATAATTTTGCCAACAAATGTGGACCCTTCATTTTTGACCTCGAAATTCGGTTACATAAATGGTGATGAGATATAAAGACTCCTTGTCGCTTATGAGGTTGCAATTTTGTAGAATAAATAAATGGAGTTTGATAACTTTTTAAAGGCATATATGTAATCAAGTTTTCGGTCTAGTCACTACTGTTTAATCAGTATTTGTAAATAATGATCAGCCCTATCACAAATTCCATCGTAATAGAAAATGTGTTACGAAAAATATATTGCAGAATCCATTCGTAGGGAAAATCTACTAAGAATTTCGAAATGCGGGGCATTTGTTAACACTAATTCTGAATGAAACAGAAATATGACGTCCATTTCTACGACAACTGATTCTTTTGTGGAAAACGATTGTGTTTCAATAACAGAAAGTTTTTTTTACAAAATATTCAAACGTTAATCAATTTTGTTAAAAAATTCTTATATTCTTAAAATAATTGAATGCCATGCCAATACAAAACCATGTTAAAGTTATTTTTGACAATGAAATCATATTTTATTTGTATGGAATATTTTTTTCTGCACAGGAAATGTTTTTGATATTTTTTTTTTTACTGGAATTTTTGTACAAATCGATTCAAAAGGAACCGACTATTTTCTAAAGGTTGAATTTAGATAGGACTTTTACTTTTCACATTCATAGTAACTTCGTTTCGTAGGACTGTGACTCCGCAGAGTGGGTCATATTGACTTTTTTGTTTGCAAAAATCATAACTTTCAAACAAATAAAGATGTTGTGATAATTTTTTTTCAGCTTAAAACGAAATTCCAAGGATATAAAGTTTTTGAATGTTAAGAAAAATATTATTCAAAAACTTCTGCTTTTTCCTTCTTCCCATAGAAATTTTACTAAATATTTTACCTCAAAAATTTATAAAAGTAAATAACTGTAATAAAACCAGAACGTTTAAAAGTCAAAGAAAGTCACAGTGGTTCATAGAAGTAAATGAATAATCATTTTTTTTTATTATTTTTGCAGGTGTATCAAAAGTCTTTTTTTTTTATTTTATTGCACATTAGTGTGTAAAATATACTATTTCAGGGGTACCAATCTATGGAGAAATTATCCAAAGTTTAAGTTTAAGCTTAATGCTATAAAACTGATAATATATGCTTTACAGGGTGTTCCAGACTCAAGTAGCACACTGGTGTATAACTGGTGTAAATTCGTGAATTTTGGTGTAAAATTGAGAAAACTGAAAAATAAATTCATATTTCGGTGTATTTGTCAAAATATATGGTGTAAAAATTACACCAACGTCTTTTCTGTGCAAAATTTTAACATTTCTTTTGAAATTCAGTGCAAAAAATAAACCAATGTTTAACTGTTTTTATAATACACCATATATGGTGCATAAAATTGTTCGATTCTTAAACCAACAAAAATGGTATATTTTTTACACTATTTTATAGATAAAATATACCATTTTATATGGGCAGCTACATTTCGGTGTAGGACTTTCATCGTGTGAAAATAAAATGCACCAAACTACGTAATGTAGTAAACAAGAAAAAGTCAGTGCAATTGTTTAGTCGTCATTTCGTTGTTAACCGGTAACTGCATTTTTGTATTAAATAATATTCACAAAAATGAGTTCCTCGAAATTTAATAATTATTTGAAGTGGTATCGTAGGAAAAAAAAATTTTTAAGCAAATTAAATAAACAAATTAAAGATAACAACATCCAGCAAAATCAACGAAACTTATTTGGATATTCGGGAAACATCAACTTTTATATTCGGCAAAAAAACTCTAATTGTTCATTATCTGGAGAAAATATTATATCAAATGAACCTAATATTGTTTTGCAGTCAAATGAAATATTAATGGATTCAATTTCGAACGATGATTTGGATGAAAATGACGAAGTTGTGGAAAACATATATCGCGAAGTGGAACCGTCTACGGAAGATTGCGTCATTGATGACGTGGACGAACATATTGATTTCATGTCTAAATTGGCCGATTGGGCTATTAAATATAAAATAACACATACTGCAGTATCTGAGTTACTTGTTTTATTGCGAAGTGAAGGAAAAGCTGAACTGCCAAAAGATGCGCGTACGTTGCTACATACACCACGGAATGTTGATATAAAAACAATGGGATCCGGTTCATTCTGGTACTATGGCATCGAAAATTGTTTACGCATTGCATTTCGTCAATCAAATAACACAATGCAAGCTCTTCTCAATTTCAATGTTGACGGGTTACCACTGTTCCGAAGTAGCAAATTTCAATTTTGGCCGATATTAATGAACATAGCCAATAAGCCTGAAATTAGACCAATGGCTGTAGCAATTTATTTCGGCGATGCAAAGCCACCATCTAGTGAGGAATTTTTGAGACAACATGTTAATGAAATTAATGCTCTAATTTTAAATGGAATCGATTTAGCAAACGGATCAAAAATATTGATCAAAGTCAATGCGTATATTGCAGACACACCAGCTCGGGCATTTATCAAATGTAAGTATACAAATCATGGTTTGACTTTGTTTGAATTAATATTGTTGAACTCTACAGGCGTCAAGACACACACCGCATATAGTAGTTGTACAAAATGTAATGTTATTGGAGAATTTGATCGATCAGGAAACCATATGAGCTTTCCAAGATTAGATTGTCAACGAAGAACTCATTCGGATTTTATAAGCAAAACTGATGAGGATCATCACTTATGGAATTCCAGAACGGGGCAATTCTACCACACCCCTCTTGAGGAAATTCAAGGCATTGACATGATAAAAAACTTCCCTATAGCTGATTCGATGCATTTAATTGAATTAGGTATGTAAACTAGAGCAAAATATGTATATACAATTCCAGTATGTTTTCAACTAACATCATACATATTTCAGGTATTACAAAACGCTGCTTAAATGGATGGGTCAATGGCTCATATAACTTCCGTACTAAGCTGCCCGCCCATGAAACGAATTCTATATCAACATGGCTCAAAATCAGCAACGACTGGCTACCATCTGAAATCACAAGACAGGCTCGTGGTCTCGATACTTTATCGTTCTGGAAATCTATCGAATACAGAACATTTTTGTTATATCTTGGCCCAGTTATAATGAAACATTTTTTGCCATCTGAGTTTTATAAACATTTTTGGTATTTAGTTGTGGCAACGACGATTTATTCGTGCGAACGATACATAGAAATTCCGGAAATTCTTATTGTCGCTAGAAATTTGATGAATGATTATGTGGAAGAATTTATAGCTCTGTATGGAAGTGACTCTATCAGCTCAAATGTTCACAATTTGATTCATGTTCATGATGACGTTCTGAAATTTGGATCGTTGCGAAATATTTCTGCATATCCATTTGAGAGTACGCTGTATTGGTTAAAATGCCTATTGAAAAATGGCTCCAGACCCTTGAGCCAAGTGGCCAAACGTATTATTGAAATGAATAAGTTGAATTCTCGGCCTTCAAAATCAGCCGCATATCCTATTTTAAATAAACGAATTAATGAAAACCCTGAAATGTATGGCAAAATCATGTTTTCAACATTTATGTTATCAAATGATCGAAAAAATAAGTGGTTTTTGACCAAAAATAGTGAAATCGTTGAAATGATACATGCTACATCAAATGGATCCACAATAAAGATACATGGAAGGAATATTCGGCGATTTGACGATTTTAATACCAGTCCATTCTTATCTCGTCATTTGAATATTTATTCGGCTGACATGGAGTTTGAAATCCTGAAAGAATATGCTGTAGAGCATATCAAATGTAAACTTATTTGTTTACATCCATATGATACAGAATGTAGACAAAATAAACAGTTTTTTAACGCTAAAAAATTCGTTTTTTTCCCTTTAATCCACACTTTATAAATTGCTACAATTTTATTCACATTTTTCTATCTCAAATATTGTACATATATTATTGAAACAATTTTGAGTATTCTGTTCACTGAAAAAATTTTTGAAAATAAATATTATACCGAAAGAACATCTAGTCCATTGTGTATTTTTTTCATAGTAAATACTTGTTGGTTAACAAAATTTACACAGAGAGTTCGGTTTATTTAATACACCATTTGGTAATATATGCACTATTGAATACACCACAGAAAATTTGGTGTATTTAATACACCATTTGGTAAAATATGCTCCATTGAATACACCACACAGAAAGTTCGGTGTAGTTAATACACCATTTGGTAAAATATTCACCATTTAATACACCACACAGATAGTTTGGTGCATTTGATATTAGTGAAATATGCGCCAGTGAATTTCAGTGATCAGTTTGCAGTAAATTATTATTGTTTGTTCAAAATTATTTCATTATTTTTTTTATAAATTTTTGCTATAAACATGGAAAGTGCAACGAATATTTTCGGAAAGTTTATTTGTGTTGTATGTGAAGAAAAAGATGGATCTCAATTTGTGGAAGCTGTACCATTCAATTGGTTTAAAGATAATTTTGTTTACTGGCCAAGATCAAAGAGAAATCAAAAAAAACAATGCCAATTAGACTTTCCGGCTAATTTCAACGACGTAAATGAATGGGAACCGTGTCGAATGTTGCGACTAAAAGGCGTTTTTGATTACTATGAAGCAGCTTCAGATGCTGCAAAGAAGTTAAGTCAGTTTGAGGATACTGACGACGAAACGCATAACATAACCAATATAAGTCGCACTCGTCAACAATTTAATCCACAGGAAAAGACTTCCAATGCATATGAAAGTATTATGTCGGCTCAGAGCCAGCACCAGCAAAGGATTTCAAGCCAAGACCAAGTAATTCAACCATCCTCTTCAAATTTTCAACCATCGACATCAAATTTCCAGTCAATACAACCGTTTGTGAGTCTCACTTCACTCCCAAGTAGTTCTTCATTGTCAATTGAATCACAGTCATTCAACACGATTAAAAACAAGACATTCGATAATACAAGTTCCTCGGAAATTATAGTGGATGAGAGTATTGCAGTCCTCGTCGAATCGAATGATGTTGATTTGCCAGGCGAAGAGGAACTACTCCAATTTCTGAAGTCGAATTCGAAAGAATCAAATCGTAAGTTCTTTATGATGACTTATAAATGATAAAACAAAATTTTAACTTCTTAATTTTTGCAGTTTTAAAATATTATTTGGCGGGAGTTTCAAACATAATCAATCAAAATAAAGCCAGCAGCGACGCATCCATTCAAGAGCGAAAAAACACAGTGGAATACCTTGGCAGTGAAGTGTTTGCTCTACAACGGTTATTAAAACCAGAACCATCGAAAAAATCAAACAATAAAGAACAAACAAGTTCCATGGCTTTTGATTCAGGGGCAGAGGAATGGTTGGCATCTGAAGATTATGAAGGCGTATCCTTTCCCAGGTTACCAATCACTGCCATTCATGTCTTAAATCTCTTCAACGACAAATTAAGCGAAGACAAAGATAATTACGCTGAAAATGCAACAGAGTTTGTTGTATCAAAGCTTAAGCAGCTAAAAAACACGACTAAGCAATTTACACGTAGAACGCAACTCAAATCTATGCTTTTCTCTGATGCCTTACTTAGAACCTGCTCATGGAAAATAGCTGGAGAGAAAAAGCCAAATAAGTTTTCCCAGCTTAATGCTGTTATATCTTTATTTATAAATGTTGTAAACGCAAGTGTTGAAGAGAAAATTGATTTGAATGGCACTCAAAAATATTTTCGAGATTTGTTGAAGAGGAAAGATGAAATTGCCCCAAAGGATACACAAAGGAATTTAAAGAATAATAAGAAGGAAGAGAAGGAAGAGAAAGAAGAGGCTGCATTAGTTGCTGAACCAAAAATGGCAAAGAAAGATGAAGTTGGTGAAGAAGACATAGAAGATGTCAGCATTTAAAAAAAAGTATAAATTTCATAAAAAATCAATAAAAATTTTTTTATTCTCAATTTTTTTATTCAGCAATTTTGTTTTCATTTTTACCAAACTTTTGAACATTTTTTACACCATTTTCAGCAAATTAAATATACCGAAAAAAATTCAACGACATATTTTTCATAATGGTGCATTTTCCGTACTGCTCCTTTGACTTGGTGCATTTTTTTTACCAAGTTCTTGGAATGATACAAATCAGTAAATATTTTGCACAGTTTCCAGCAAAATAAATGTACCGAAAGCAGAATGTGGTATATAACTTTTACAATTGTGTATTTTTCTTTCCGGTCTTTTAAAATGGTGCATTTTTTTGTCCAAATTCAGCAACTGGTGTATTTTTTTCACGACGGCCATATTTTTCAAGTAATATTCGGTAAAAATGATTTTCGGCTGGCCGCCATATTTAAAATAAAAATAATGATTAATTTTTTTATTATATGTATCGAATTAATTATGCCACATTCTTTGTATTTTCGACTCGTTTTTAACAGTACTACTATAAAAAATTTAAAAATTAACGAAAGATTACAATTTTCGAAAAATTAATTTTTACGCAACTACTTAAAAATCTTTAATTTATTAAACTTTTCGAGGCCCTCGAATTTTAGATGGGGTAGGACCGAAAATCAATCGACAGAATGTGCTTCGTTTTAAATTTGGCACTCACATTCATTTTTATTTATAATTTTCTTGCGTCTATATTATGACATTTATAATCATAGAAATAATTAAAAATTCTTGCAGATATACGTTTGCATCAGAAAATAAACAACGGTGTAAATTTAAATTCATAAAAATGTTTCCGATTGAAAAAATATACTTCGGTGTAAATTTTATATCAGAATAAATTCTCAATTTCGGATTTAGATACGCTAATGGTATATTTTATCCACCGAATCATTGTGTATTTTTCACACTCACGGTAATAAAAATCCACCAAAATTTGGTGTAAAATGTTTACCATTGTGTGTATAATTTGATCTATTTATCAGTACATAATATACACCCCTGGAGTATATTATATGCTAGAAACTGGAATAATTATTATACCAACAGTACAATGTATATACCGAAAATTAGTATATTTTTTGTACAGCCGGTGTAAATTTTATACGAAAACGCGGCATTATTTACACTGAATCGAAATTAAATACACTTAAAACTGGTGTATTTTTTATATTGAAAATGTGTATCACAAAAGTGAAAAAAATACCCCAAAAATTTTGGTGTATTTTGGAGTTTTGTGCTACTTGAGGAACTTCATGTTAAAAAAAAAACATTTTCATCAAAGGGGAAAAACAGTTTTTTATTTTAAAATAAAACTCAAATGTTAATGTTTGTAGTAACTCCAGATTATTTTTAAACTAATTCAAGAAAAACAGTGGAGGAAAAAAAAAACTATTAAACATTTTTTTTGTGTTGCAAAACATTTTTTTTTATCAACCTAACAAACTATTTCAATAATATATTTCAAGTTTAAAAGTTTGAATTAAATGGAAGTTGGTAGAACGAGAGATTGAAAGTTGAAAACGGACATACGAACATTTTTTTTTGGAGAGTTAAGTCAAAAATAAAAAGAAAATGAGATGAATTGTGGCTGTATTTTTATTCGTTAAAATAAATCTCTTAAAATAAATAAATGATTGTAATTAGAAAAAAAATCCAGCATTCCGGCGATTATTTCCGAATTTTGCTCTTTGTTTGGCTCCATTGGCTGGACCAATTTTTCTTTTTCAAAAACCAGTCCCTATATGTAGGTTAGTAAATAAAAATGTAAATGTTCGTTTTTGTACTTATAAAAAAAATAAAAAAAAGTTTCATCTGTTGCGAAAAAAGCAACACCTGCTATATTGAGATCACATCTAACTCAGGACAGGGTCAGTTTATTATTATAAATGTGAAAGGTTGTTTGTCTGTCTGTTTGTTCCTCTTATTCCTCTTAGTCTCGGAAAATACTAAATTTATTAAAATGCAAATTGGTAGAGCGAGAGATTGGAAGTTAAAGATGCTATAATTTTTTTGATTCATTGCCCCACCCATTGTAACCAAAAAGCCGACGAAAAACAAATTTTAAATCTTATCCACTTTTTTTAATTATACTTCAAATTGGTCAGTAAAAACCTCTGTATTTTTTATTGAAAGATTTGCTTTATTTTTGTATAATACACTCGGGCGTATACGTACTTTTTCGTATTTTATATGAGCACTTACCACAATCGTGTTCAAAAACATTATCGTTGTTCAAAATTTAAGTATTTTCAATTGTTATTGAAAAATCTTTAAGATCCTACCTTCAAAGAGTTTGGTAATATTACATAAATGCTTCAAGTATTTAATCATTAGAAACATTAGATTTGCTTGGCAGTACTGTAAATGAATTAGGCAAAAATTTAAATAACTACAAAATCAAAATTAGATAGTTATCGCAATCCTTCTCATTGTTCAATTGTTTAACATTTGACAAGAGGCTCTGGAAAATGAAAAAAATTAGGCATACCTAATCTTAAAATAGCATGAAAGTAATATTGTTTTTTTTTATCAAAAAAATATGCAAAAATTTGTAGAAAATCGTTTTTTGGCTCGAATATCTTAAGAACAAACAAGATATTGACTTCGGGATAATTTTATTCTATATACGATACCATATATGATTACTGGTAGTGGTTTATTAAATAAAAATTCAATTGACAGTTTTGTTTTTAAAGTAAAGAAACTACACAAAAATACTAAAAATTGTTGAAAACGTTTTTTGGCTGGAATATCTTGATAAAAAAATATTGATTTTGAAGCCACACTAATATTATTCTGCACACAATGACGTAGTCAATAATTGATAAAGTTTGTAAAAACATTTAATTGAAAGTTTTGTTTTGAACCAAAAAAATGCAATTCAAAACTAATAAACATTTTTCAAAAATGTTTTTCGTCTAGTTTGTTCTCAAGAACACCCTGATAAGGTCTTCAAAGATCTTGAATTGTGAATTTTCTTATTACAAAATAACGTTGTTCCAAGGGCACCAAGGCAACAAAAAAAATTCAAACAATAAAATCGGTTCATTTAAAAAAAGGCAAACACAATAAATAAGGAAAATGTGTATCTTTTGTTTTTATTTATTAATTTTTGTTGATAATTAGATTAAATAATTATATTTAACAAAGCCATTAGTAATGTGTATGACCACCATTTTTTGAAATCACCTCAAAGAGGCGGTCTGGAAGCGAGTCGTACAATGATTTTAAGTAATGAAGGAATATTTCCCCCATAAGTTATCTGTTATTCTTTATTTTCGTATTGCTTTTTTCCTTCATATAATTTGCGGGTTGGTTATCCTCAAAAATTTTCTATAACGTAATATTGCGCCCAATTCAATAATTCCACTTTTTGACTTATTAAAAAAAAACCATTTTACTGTGCGAACAGTACGGATTGGCGAAATATTGTGTTGGAGAATCCAAGACAAAGTTCCAAATAGCTCGTTTAACATAAAAAATGCTGACTCCAATATTCCCTTGTCATTTATTAGTTTACTTTGAAAACTTAGCTCAAGTGCTAGATAATAGCTGATCCCATCCTTTCGACTGAGGAAGACGTATTAGAAACCGTTGTTTGTTTTCCGTTAATCATGAGAAAATAAGTTGTAGCCATCTAGCCCACCCAAATTAAACTTCTTTTCATCCGTAAAGATAACCATTAGCCAGCGGTCTCTGTACCCTTAAAAACCATTTTTTTCTTTTGCAAAATCTACTTGATTTTTGGTATCAAACGACTGTAAATCGAATCACACCGAATTATTTTCCCCCTATCAGCTGTTGAAAACCATGTTTTTCCTTTATATTTTGTTTCCATAAGAACAAGGTTCTTTTAAAACTGTGCTTCGTCCAAAGTTTTTTGCGATATTGCGGTTGGAATAAATTTTTTGGTAAATCTTTATTTAATCTTTCTCTGATGTATTTAAAGCATTTCCCTTACCCATTTTTGATAAAAATTGCAAAAAAATTAATTTACTTTACTTCGAACTTCACTCAACTATCACATAACATGAATTTCCTTACCAAATATTCCCGAACGCAGTTAATTTCGCAACCGCCTTTATTCAAGTGAACCGATTTTGTTGCTTGAATTTCCAACTCTGTCTACAAATTTTGTTTCTAAAAAAGTGTTTAAATTCCGTATTTTGTTGTTTTTTTTTTCCTTGATTACTCATCAACGCTAGAAAAGATAACCAAAATAATTTTATTTTATTTCATAATTTTTATTTTGAGCAAAACAAATTGATTGACCATTTGTCACAATTTTGTACACTACCTTAGTTTGTTCCTATTGAAATTGACTAAAGAACCAGTTCATATTTCACTTTCATATTTTGATACCCACTATCTTGTTGTGAATTTCATACCAATGAACTAGACATTTCTTTTGTATGAACATTTCATTTTCACTCGAAATGAATACTAGACTGAAACAAAAAATTATAAAAAAAAAGTGTTTTTAAGTTATTAAGTTATTTAAAATAATATCTTTTATTTATTTCAAAAAAAAAAAATTCTAAAAAATGTGAAAAAATTGACTTACACTTAAATTTCTCTAGCTGAATTACAAATAATTGCAGCTTCTAGGTGAATGTTTAGAAATACATGTATTTTATATTTATTTTGAGTTTAGAACAAAAGATATTAATTTTTTTTAAACTCAACATAAAGTGAAAAAAGTGTGCTAAAAATGTTTTCGAAAAAAAAACATTAAATTTAAAAAAAATTTAATAAAAAAAAAAAATTGGGTCATATTTAAAATACAAACTGTCATATATACCAATAAAATAAAAAAAAATGTGTTTTTAAACACTACATCAAATTTACACACACAGAACACAAACGAAAATATAAAAAAAAACAATTCTTTATTTACATATATTAAAAATAACCTAACTTTAACTGGCTGTACCTACTAACCAACATTTTTTCAAATTTCTTGTGGTCCAAACAATTCCTAACTCAGAAGATAAGCTATACTTTGCATTATATGCAATAATTTTTGCAAAAAGGCCCCACAGTGCGCGCAAGTGTATGTGTTTCGAATACCACATAAAAACAGAAATGTTTTATCAGTTAATTTTGCAGTCAGCCATCTAATACAAATTCAAAGATCTTGTACATATTTTCATGGTGTGCAACCTCCATAAAAGAAGAATTATATAATAAACGTTTATATATTTACCTTGTACATTTTAGGCTTTTAAAAAACTCTCCGAGTCATCAGTAAGAAATGTAAATAACCTGAAGCCTCGCACACGTCTTTAATTTTGTAAAACATATTTTTTCACTTAAGTAATTCTTCCACTACTGGGAATTTTTCCAGTTTTGAGGTATTCACCTTGAAGAATGAATGAATTTACCTACCTCAATTTAATTGAATATTTTTTATGAAAAACATTTTTGTCACAATAATTTAACATCTTCTAATATATCACCTGCACTCTCTATTATTGATATATTTTGTTTTAATTTTAGCGCCATAACATTGCGTTGCGTTTCAAATTGACCTTGTAAAAGCCCTTTGCAGTGACTAAACTAAAGTTAATTTGCAGCTTTTAATCACCCAAGTTAATTACAACATCGTTTAGGTTCCTACTTTCGTGGTATACGTGTACTGGCATACCATCTGTAAATGTATATAGATATATTATGTAGGTACGTTTATTTTCCCCTTAACAGTAACTTCATAAGAGCGTCAAAAAGATTTTAATTATTCACCTTAATTAACTGCATGGCACTCACACTCACACACTCACAAACACACAGTATGTAGGACGTATGGTACTTGAAGTTAAGGCTAATTAGTTTGGGGTTTCGTTAAACGATTTATCCTTGACAAGGATTAAGAAGCCGCCACCTCAATGCATACAGCATCAAGGATTTAGCAAAATGAGGTAAAGAACGCATAATGTTCGTTGTATGGATGTATATGTTCGTAATTTACAATATTCAAACAATACCTACACATATCACATATCAGATTTAAATATTAAATTCTGAAAGCTTGGAACTATGTACATACAACACTATTCTATAGAATCATCACAGTTTTGACTTTACAGTGTACCTACTACTCTCTCAGAAATCGATGAACCACATCGAGTTGATGCATAATTTTGAGAACACAAATTCACCACGTCGTAAATTTGTGAAGTTCAATAATGACGGTGGTGGTGTAGGTATATAGGTTTGGTATTGATTCTTGTTATACCTACCTATTGAGGTTTTTGATGTGGCTGCAGAACTGCAGTCAAATCGATTCACAAAGGTATGATGCAGCAATATGGATTTTGTGTTTTATTGGCAGATAATTAATGTGCGGATGCTAAAAAGAGGGAAGCAATACAATAAGAGTAAATTAAATTCTGCTTTTTTTCCACAGACATTTTTACCAAAATTCCATTCCGAAAAAATGTTCTAGTAGTTCCTCCAATATTACTAATTCACTTGTGCATTCTGTAATAGCCAAACCTTGTGCCTATACCAAACGTTCACCAATCCAAAATTTATTCCACGACTGGCCATTTACAAGTGACTATGTGTTGATACTACATATATCCAAAGTAAGGAAGAATAATGAACAAAGATACCACCTATTTACAATATTTATGGAGTCTCTGTAAATATCTTTTTATTTTCCGCAAAGTAAAGGGTGTTTTTTTTTTTTGACGTGTGGTTTTCAATCTGGCAATACATTTTTCGAGGTTGGTCTTTTTGACAGCTGTCACTTGATTTATGCTCAGTTTGGTTTGCCATTTCATAATGAATAGACTTAAGCTAAGTATACACGATTGGAAGATCCATCCAATATTGGCCGACTTTTCGCAAAAAATTTTCATCAATTTTCTATCAACCATGTAAACATCCAATTTTATCTGTCAAAAGTAATAGAAAAAAGATTGGCAGCCAATCGTCGGCCACTTTTCTATCAAAAAATTGGCCGACTTCTTGCAATCGTATGAACTCGTCTAAACACACAATTTTTCTTATTTTCAGATAATTGGACGATTGTCGGCTAGTTGGATATTGGATGATGTTCTTGCCAAAAACATCATCCAATTTTTAATTGGCAGATAAATTTTGTCTATTGTGGAGGAAAAAACAAAATTATATATTCGCTTTTGAAGAAAAAAAAATATGAAAAAGAGTTTTTTAAAACAACGAAAAAGGGCACCAGTACGATAACTATGGGGCGAAGAATTGACAACGGTTTTTTGTAGAGGGGCCAAAAACAAAAATTTTTGTTTAGGGAGGGGGGAGGTCTATCTCGCCCCGTTTAGGAGGTAGGGGCAATTTTAGAAAAAAAAAATACTTAAATTAAAAAAAAAAAATATTAAATAACAACGGCAACACTTACAATAAAGTACTATACCGTTTTTGAAAGATAGAAAGCTGATCTATAATTCTAAATTTAAACCAAATTTTTATGTCAACAGTTTTTGAAAAATTCGAATGCAAACTCAAAATTTTGAAAAGTTTAGACCAATTTTTTCCAAAATTGTAAAATGAAGTGCTAAATTGGCTTTTTGTGGTCAATGTTAATATCAATTCTAAATCGAACAAAAAAAAAACGAATGGTTTTATGTTTATGTTTTGTACTTCACTTCTAAAATAAAGTTTCAAATTCTCTGCCGTCTCATCGGCAATTGTCATCTAATTTTCTACCAAATATTTGTCAAATTTTTAGATAATATTTAACAACCGTATAAACGGACAATTTTTACTTGATAGAAAATTGGCAATTGTCAACTCATTGGTTGCTATTGGCAGACTTTTGACAGTTCGGCCAATATTGGAAGATCTTCCAATCGTGTATACTTACTTAGCTTTACTCCTGAACAACGTTTGCAAATCGTGCAAATTTATTACCAAAATAATGGTTCGGTTCGCACGGCGCATCGCGCGCTGCGTCCAATATTCGTTCAGCATAATCGCCCAACAGAGTAATTCGAGCAACCATGGATTGGTTTTGCACCACGTTTACTCTAGTGGATAATGCGCATCCTCGCAGAGACGCCGTACAGAGCGCACCGAAGATGCTATTGCTGCTGTGGATCAGAGTATCGAAGAAGACCTGAATGAGTCCATCCGCCATCGCGCGCAACAATTGCAGCTGGGGCCTCTCGGCTGGAATTTATTCGAGCCAGCCTCAGCGGCCACTTGCCCGAAATGATTTTTAAAACATAATGGCAAACCCTTATCTTTATAATTAATCTAAATTCTTGGCCATAACATTAAATTATATGCGTTTTATTTCTTCTTAAAAACCACACTTCTAAAAAAAACACCCTTTATAAGAATTTTCTTTATCTCTTAGATAACATTGACAAGTAAAATCTTCGCAATTTCCATCTACTTTGAAAACAAATCCTTGCTCAATTTAGCTCAAATAAAAGTTATTTAAATTCAAAAAGATTAAACTTGTCAGCTTAGGGTTTATCAAAACATCAAATTAATATCACTTAAAAAAAAAAAATAAAATAGATAATGATGATTGATTGGCATCAATTGAACAGAGTTTATTTTTCTATTTACACCAAAAAAAAACCAAACATAAGCATAAGCATAAACTGTTGACACAACAACATAAAATGCTTCAAAACCCTGCTTTTAAATTGTTATATTAGATGTGCTCTGCAAGAAAAAACAATACGGAAATTGTTATTTGATGATGGAGTAATTATTGTTTTTTTAAATTAATGACTTTCGCATAGAATTGAATCGATAGGCAACAATCTTTTATTTTTCTAATTTATAATAGTTTAAGTTTTAGACTTTTTTTTTAAGCAGCTTGAGGCCTTCGACAAGACTTCTCAAATTAACTTAACTTTCAACCTTAATTAATTTAAAGATTCATTAAAATGTTTTACGCCTTTAAGGAAAGAAAGAACCTATACAACCCACTTATAAGGGGGTATTGAAACAATATATGTACAACGAAAACGAAGGACAGAACGTGTTAAAGAAAACACTTTCTTAAAAAAAAAAAATTTATAAAGGAATTCGCACTATTAGAAACGACTGCATTAGCTAATTACAATTCGTATCAGGTGGAAAAAAGGTAAAACTATAGAATTAACGCAGTACCACACAGGGTCGTAGCTAGAATTGCAGTTTAAAAAGGTTTAACAGGAAGGTATTAGTCTGAATGAATAATGGAAAAAATTCCAGCTGAGAAAGTCAATATAGGTATGCACGCCTGCTTGCACAAGATCTGTTTAATAAACGTCAATCCATTTTTTTTATACGCAATTGACGTTTACGAACGGTGTTCACATTGGACTGCCCCCACTGACTTTTTGTTGAAGTTTCTGTACTTTTTCTCACTTGTACATCATGCGGTGGGAAAGAAATGAATTTCTTGGCCACCTCTTTTTAGCAATGAAGTGGGAGTGAGATAAATACATATACAGAGTTGTCAGTAAGTCAGTGAAGGCAGTCCAATGAGAATACCGTCCTTCGACGCTGTTCACATTGGACTGCCTCCTCCGATTTTTGTTGACGTTTTCTTTTGTGGGATCTGTTTCCTTCCTCTGTACTTTTTCTTTGGCACTTAAATAATACAGAAACAATTTTGTTTTTAATTGAAAAGCATACTTTTTTAATAAAACATTCATTTTGTAATTCAAAAATTTCTATTTTATCCTGCAACGATACTGTCTGAAAAATGAAAGTTGGATTCACGTAAAAAAAAATCGGTAGAGAAAGTCCAATGGAAACATCGTCTTTGGCTTTTCAATTTTTTGTCGTCAACTCGATATTCTTACTGCAAAGTTGCACCGCAAATGATAGTCGTGTCTTGTTGCAAGCCCGGGGTGAATTGATGGTACACTAGGCGTGTTTTTTTGCAAACCCGGGGAATTGGATGAAAAAAACGATGCCGGTGCTAAAAAATTTACATGTAAAATGCAACAACAACTAATCCACTGCGGGCTTAGCTAAGCCCAGAGAATTCTTGGGGCTTAACTTAAGCACGTAGAAAAACTGTATTACCGGCGTGAATTACATACCTGTACTTGCTATCGATAGTTTGTAGGAAAAGTCCATTTTCTTTTTGTGATGGCATCACTAATCCCCGTTGTTATTTTTTTCAACCAATTGTCTCCGAGATTGCAAAACAAAACAACACACCTTGGGTTAATTTCTCAGATCATACATTTCATACAACCTACAACAATTTCATACAACATACACATCATACATTTTTTGTTTCTCAGATTTCATTTCATTAAATTTGTTTTGCTGTATGCGATGGCGATGTGTATGATTTTGACATTTCATTATTATTTGAGTGTGTGTTAACATAGGTTTCCCCACACTAACTTTAATCTGTCGTGGCGACAACGAAAACAATAATAAGACTTTTTTTTAACAAATGTGATACTTAATATAAATGGTGGTAATATTTTCTATCTCCACTCGAACACCCCTCCTACTACGAACCTGATTCCTACATTACCTGAACCATGAACGAATCACCTTAGATTTTCTTGGTTTTTATTCGTATACATATATATTCTTGACTTTAGCACTTTCCATTTGTTTAGTCTTATACTCCTTCAGGACACACGAAGAACCCATCACCAGACAAAAAAAAAAAAAAAAACACAAAAAGTAAAACACGAATCAAAAACTTTCAGATCAGATGGATGAAGATTACATTTTATTCCCATGCCGAGTAGCGTTTCGTCTATTGGGGCAAGTTGAAATGCTGCGCTGTGCAAAGGCAAGCTGAAGACTAAGTATCTATTATATACCGAACGAGAGTAGCCATTCTGACGGAAATCCGATTGATTGCAAGCAGCTCTCTTAGCGGCCAAAAAAAAAACAAAAAAAAAAACTTTTGATAATGTATAATATAATGAAATTTATTTTTTCCTTCCACGCGAAAGGCTTTAAAGATGATAGCTTTCTCAACTCAATGGCGATAGATGATGGAGATGGAGAGTACCGTTTTTTGTTTTCCTTGAGGTGTTTTGATTTAAGAGGGTTCATGAAGACTTTTATAAACACAATCGAAGTTGGTAAAAGTTTTCCAAGTTAAGTTATTGTTGTTGTGTTGGAAATAGAATGGAAGAGAAATTGACGATTCGATGTAGCTAATTTGTTATGGGTGTTGGGAATTGTTACCTTTTTTTCTTTAAAGAAAAATCTTCATTGGGAATAGAATGTTATTTTGGTTTTAAGAAAAACATTGTAAAAGAAAATTTTGATTCTCATTTTATATAAAGGGTGTTTGTTTTCTAGAAGAGGAGAACTTTAAATTGGCAACACTGTTTTCTATGACAGATGATTTGACAGTTCTCGGTTGTTTTGAAGTTAGTTTGATTTGAAAATACATCGTGAATTAACTTTAACTTTTGTAAATTGTTCAAATTTATTTTGAAAAACATCCCAAGTAATATTTTTCCTCTCATAGGATGCTCCAAGCGCTTAGTTAGACTTATATAAGGGAGCTAAAAAGTAATCTTGAAGAATACTCCTACACTGTTAAAACACTGTTAAAAGCGTTAAATGGCCTAGTTATGGGAGGCTCTCACCTCAACTAAGTATTACTATGAGAATGCGTCTCTTCCAATAAGATTCGCTCAAAAGAGGAAAGAGTACATATTTGTAAACTTTAAAAAATTATATATGTGAATGTCTTCAGCTTAGAGCTAAATTTTCACAAAAGGATTCTTATAAGAATATGAGTTTATATGTAATCATATTCCAAGTGTGATTTAGCTACAAGATTTAAGTATTTTGAAGAGAGAAAAGTGTTCAACACTTAAAATAAAAAAGCTATGAGACCTATTTAAGTTTCATAACAAGATATTATTTCTTAAGTAGAGCAATGGGAGTCGTATGGGAGTTTCCAGATTTCGAGAGCTTAGCTCTGGAGAGTTTGTTAGTTGGCTTGGTTCACTTTGAGAAATTCATACAGGCAATAAATTGAATTGGCGCATTTCTGATGATGATACTCAAGCTATTGTCGAAAAACCATTACATCTACAAAATGTTACCGTTTGGTATGATTTTTGGGCCAGTGGAATCTTTGGTACATATTTCTTTAAAAATTATTATAGTCAGAACCTTATTTTATATTTTAAAAAATAGTTGGTAATGGGATACCAAAAGGAAGTGCCCTTTGTTCAATTTTGTAACTTTTATATTTACAGGCGGTATATCTCAAACATCTCAAACAGCAGTCACTATATCGTAGCCACATTTGTTGACGACACCGTAGTTATTAGCAGTGGTCCGAACGATTCACAGAGCTACAATTAAATAACAAAACTTTCTTGATAATGCCAAAGAGTAAAACAAAAACATGGAAGATAGCGCTCAACAAGAAATTAAAATCAGTCTAAGTGGAATTTACGTATAAGAATATTTATAGATTATCTTCTTATATTTTTCAAATACAACTCAATTTCTATTTAAAATTGAAGCAAAATTAACTCGGAATGACTCTGGAAGGGAAATTAAATGTGGTTGCAATTTTCAATGTTGAATTAAGAAATAATAGACGTTTCCATGTTAAAAATTTTTCAAATCTTGAAATTTTTTTAAATTATTTACAATATCCAATATTTTCGCCACTGAGACCTGTAGGTGGTTGCTGTTTTCAGTTCAGAATTAACAAAAATTTCCATCAATTTAAGAAAATTTTCTAAATCTCTACAAAAAATGTTGTAATATTTGTTTTTTTATAAGAAAACTTCTTATAGCTGGTTGCTATTTTCTGTGCTGATTGGAAATTAACAGACCGTTCCATCGATGGACGAAATTTTACAAATCTCTCCAAAAATGTTATAATGATCTTTTATAAAAGTTTACGAAACGCGATATTTCTGCAACTGAATTGAGAATTGATAGACTTTTCCATCGATGCACGAAATTTTAGAAATCTCTACAAAAAGTTTTTTTGTGATTTTTTTTTAAGAAAGTTTACGAAATCCCGATATTTTTGCAACAAGGCTTCGTATGTGGTTTCTGTTTTCAGTGGTGAATTGTGAATTAACAGACCTTTCCAACTATGAAGGAAATTTTACAAAATCTTTACAAACAAATTTGTAGTCATTTTTTTTAATAAAGTTTACAAAACACCAATATATCTGCAACCGAGCCTCATAGGTTGTTGTGGTTTTCAGTGCTGAATTGAGAATTAACAGACTTGTCCATTGACGCACGAAATTTTACCAATCTCTACAAAAAATGTATAATAATATTTTTAAGAAATTTTACGAAACAAAATATTTCCGCAACCGAGACTTGAAGGTGGTTGCGATTTTCAGTGTAGAGTTAAGAATTAGTAGACATTTCTATCAATGTAGTAAACATTTTTTAAATCTCTCCAAAACATTTTGTAATGATTTAAAAAAATACGAAACCTTATAGTTCTGCAACAGATTCTCCTAATTGCTTGCGGTTTTCAGTGCTGAACTAAGAATTAACAGACCTTTCTCTATTCTTTCTCAACAATATTTTTTATTTTAGAAATCTCTACAAAAAATTTGGTAATGATTTTTTTTAATAAAGTTTACGAATCCCGATATTTTGGCAACAAGACCTCGTAAGTGGTTGTCAATTTCAGTGCTGAATTGAGAATTAATAGACCTTTCCATCGATGGAAGAAATTTTACAAATCTCTCGAAAAATTTTTTAATTATTTTTATTTTAACAAATTTTACGAAACCCAATATATCTGCAACCGTGCCTCGTAAGTGGTTGAGAATTAACAGACTTTTCCATCGATGTAGGAAATTTTTCAAATCTCCACCAAAATTTTGTAATTTTTCTTTTTAACAAGAGTTACGAAACCCGATATTTCTTTAACCAAGATTTGTAGGTGTTTGCCGCTTTCAGTGCTGAATCGAGAATAAATAGACTCTTCCATCGATGCACGAAATTTTACAAATCTCTAAAAAAATTTTTTAATTATTATTTCTTTAACAATTTTTAGGAAACCCTATATTTCTGGCACCGAACCTCGTGAGGATTTGCGGGTTTTAGTGCTGAGTTGCAAATTAACACCGATGCACGAAACTAATCTCTACAAAAAAAATGTGTTATGATTTTTTAAAGAAAGTTTACGAAACCCCATATTACAGCAGCCTATTTTCGTAATCGCTTGCCAGTTTTTAGTGCTGAATTAACATATAAAAACAAATACCACACTGTTAAACACTCTGCATCTTCAATATGC
This sequence comes from Epistrophe grossulariae, assembly GCA_929447395.1. NCBI lineage: Eukaryota > Metazoa > Arthropoda > Insecta > Diptera > Syrphidae > Epistrophe > Epistrophe grossulariae. The sequence goes on along the minus strand of OV839568.1, from coordinate 30,599,756 downwards.
AACTTCAAAAATACGAAACTACGAAGCATGAATTTAAAAAAAAATGTCTTCACTGATTAAAAATCTAAACAAATTTCGTTGTTGTAAAATGTATGTGTGCAGGGTAAAAAACTGTTCTTCATCAAAAGTTTCATGACTGTGTCATAGTAATTGTTATAAAAATAACAAAGCTTTTTACTCCACAACGACCATAAATAATTTATTTTTTTTTGTAAAAGAAGAAAATATATAATAATGTCGAATATTTATGAAACAAGAATATTTGACATTATTATTTTCTATTCAGTTCCGTGGCTCTACTTTTCCTTTTTTTCTTAGTTATTTCCATGTCCTTGACGTATCTATACCTACAAATCTTCAAATACAATATAGAACTTGTTATTTAAATTCAATCTATAAATTCCTTTACAAATCCACCAAAATAATGAATTTCCTTTTCTATTGTCCTTCCTTTACCTACATTATTGGAAGCAGATCAAAATAAAGGACGAATGAACGATTTTGGTTTTTTTTTTTAAACAAAATTGTCGGTGGATTTTCGCTCATCTCATCTCATTTCATGGAAACATAAAAATAATGAGATTGTCAAGGAACAATAATATTATATTTATCTTCAATAATATTTTTTTACTATTAACATAAAATACAAAGGTTCATTAACCGTATTTATAAAAAAAAGTCCTTTAATTCCACTTATACATATTTAACAACAACATAATGTAAGAACTGAAAATATACAAAATACATAGTTCGCTTCGGATGATGAGAATCAAAATCATCAGAGTTGTTCGGTCTTTTAATTTGATTTCGTTGATGAAATTATGCTCAGCAGTTGCAATTTCTCTCATTGAATCATCACGCCAAACAAACCACATTCAATCTGACCTAAGGATCAAAGTTCAGACAGTCGGTTAATTTAGTGTCTGGCCTGCAGTTGGTAGGTACATATACATATATATACAATTATACATATACATATTGCCTGAAGGATACAGTACAGAGCCAAACACACTTTCCTACATATCCGTTAGGGTAACTCTGACATTTGTGACTTCTGCTTGCCCCCATTTCCCCACCCGTGCATCGTTTGCTTGAAAGTGCTCACAATTGGTATTTTAGAATAACCAGGAAAACTTTTGGCTAAGGATTTCATCCGCACAAAACTCGCTTTAGATATAGAAAATAGATAAGGTCTGGATGTCAGTTGTGCTCTTGTTGTTTTTGGTGTTGTGTTGGTTCGAATGGAAATGTTCCGTCAGAAAGTAGAAAGTAGAAAGCAGTTCTTTTGGTCTTTTTGGATAAGCAAAGTCATTCGTGCGTCAGTAATTAAAACTCAATTAAAAAACCAGTCGTTGAAAAATAATGCCATTTCATTTGTACGACTGAACATTTTCACGCCTCGAGAATCGCTGCTGTTTGGAATTTGGATTCGTTAAGCCAAAAGGAATTCGAGATGTGAGTAGATTTTAGGCAAATTTGAATCTGGACTATACAAAATGAGAAGTTGGAGAGCTATATATAGTAGATCCATTTCACTTGTCACAAGGAGCATGCCGAATTTTTGACAATTTCAAATGTTCCTTTGAATAGGTACCTGTCACTCTTACATCAAATGAACTGTTGATGCTTGTAAAATGTTATTCCAATCAAACAATCTGTTTTGAAACAAAGTTAATAACAAAAGGTTGTTGCCCTACTATATGCCTATACAGAGGAAATGAAGCAAATTGGTAAGAATGTGCAGGATGAGGCCAGTTTTATTTTAGTTTATCTTTTGAATCGACTGGATAACTTTCAGCAAACTTTATGGCTTTTTTTTTAAACAGCATTTCAGCGCCAGGATTCTATGCATATGTGGTAACTTAAATTTTCAACAAATTTTTTTTTCATAGATTTTGACGGCAAATTGTGAAAAAAATTGTGTAAACTTGCAAGAAATCTCACGTGATCAAACGGACCTTCTATTTGATGCTAGAACACTTGGTTTGCTGTCAAATTTAATAAAAGAATTGCCATATTGACATTTACTTCCCAAAACTGACATTTTCTATCGATTTAAGCTCAAAATTATATCAAAGTCCTAAAAAACAAAATTAAATGGAACTAGAATTGGCAGTTTTGGGAAGTTAAGAAACAGACCTATTATTATTTTCATATATGATATTGACAAATTTTTGTGTCGAAATTCACACAAATGTATATAGAGTTTCAAAGTAAATAGATAGAGTTTTTATTTTTATTTTTGTTTTTATGTTAAATCGGAACTTTTTGGCCATTTACTTCTTTATGCAAATAAATTGGATACAAATTGGTATAAAGAATCTTATAAACGAACAATTTTGAAGGAGAATTTCTTCCATATTACACAACATAATATTTCACTGTGCCAGCTTCTGCTATAAGCCAATATAAAGGATTTTATAATATTTTCAGGAAACAGACATGCATCATTGAAACATCATTTATGTATACAAAAATTTATTTCAATTTCTATAGAACTATTCATGATGCAGTCCTATTATGTTCATATAACTTTTCTTTATAAGTAATTCATAAGAATCATCTTTAGAAATCACTTACGCAATCCCTTCGGGGCGAAACACTTCAAGTTTCAACTCTTTAAAGAAAATCATATCGATAAGTGAATATGCAACGCACCAACTGTGCATAGAAATAGGAAATTGAAAAGGATCATTAGAATCCTCACTTTTATTTCTTTTGAATGTTGTATAACATATAATGTACAATATACATACAGGTAGCTTATATAGAAAGTACCTATATAGATTTCATTTGAAGCAGCCCAGTTTGCCAACTCAAATTCTCGAAGATTTATTTCGAATTCCTTTCAACAAAAGAATCGAATTTTTTTCTAAAATGAATCGAATTTTTTCTGTCGTTGAAAGGAATACGAAATGAATCGATTTTTGTTTGTGATTGTGGCACTTGACAGCAGCAAATTTTGAAGTAAAATGTCCAGAAAATATTCAATTTGGAAATTATTATAATTATTAATTGAAAAACAACGCACAAATATTTACTATAAAATTCACCGAAAATTCGTTCCAACCAAAAACACAATTTGTTTTCATAAATTTCATTGAAACTGACATTTTTAGAAATTTCAAATCTTGCAAGTTTGTGTGCAAATCGGTGTAAATTGTAAAATCTTTCTCGAAAATTAACGAAATTAGCAAGATTTGTTTTGACAGAAAAAAATTGGAATTGTTCAGAAAAAACATCGATTCGTTTAGAAAAAAATTCGATTCTTTTGTTGAAAGGAATTCGAATAAGTCTACATATAACATTCGTATGAATTTAATAATGGGATTAATTTGGCTCAATGAGGAACTTTCACTCAACATTTCTAACGGTGACTTGGAACGAATGTAATAACCGGTCCGCCCCAGACGTCTGTCTCGCCCGGTGGCTGTTCTACCACTGAGTAAAAGATATCTCAATTCTTTAAAGGTATATATAATTATATGCCAGATATTCATGAGCATGTCACCACAGGTTACTACATCCTTTATGGATATGTCAGTGCCATGGCTATATTAAAATGATGATAAGTTATAAGCATTAAACTACTTAACTATTTAGTATTTTCTAATTTGAAATATCTTTTAAATATTTTTTAACAAGTGTCATAATAAACTTGTATTCTGAATAAACTACAGCTGAACACGCCTAAAATAGTAAAAGTTCATGCAAAAAAGTAAGCAAACATAACTTTTTCACATTTCAAATAGTGGAAGTGACATTTCTAGAGTTAGTATATGACGCTGATTATATGTGTACTTTTTCAGTCTTTCGTCTTTTTGACAGCTTGGGTGAGGGATGTACAAATGTAAGGGAATTAAGGAACGAAAGCAGGAATGAAAATTTTAAATTTTTTTCTGTTTGAACATTGACGTTTATGGTTTGACAACCGAATAGAGATGAGCGGTAACCAGATGTCAGCAAAAATCGTAGTTGAGAGAAAAATGATCGATATTCAGGTATCGATTTTAAAATAAAATAAATCAATTACATAAAATTACAAATATCCAAATAGAAATGGTTTTTGTAAATCGAATGCAAAGAACGAAACTTCGCAAAAACGTCCATTGTTGTCTATGTGTTCTTTCTTCAAAATAAAAAAATTTTTTTTTCAATATTATGCGTTTTTCTTTTTTAGCCCCGAGCGGGGCACTGAGCGGGCTCTGAGCGAATAGAGCTCACTCCGAACAGAGCGTGACCTGAGCGCACCGATCTATTTAGGGCCAGTTTCACAGTGCACACTTAACAAAATATGTGGGACTCAATTTTGCCATTTTGGCACTTAAGCCGCAGTTTTACTACCTGAGTAAGTGGAACTTAAGTGGCCAACATGGGAGACTTATGTGTCACTTATTCCGATAAGTTTAAACTGTGAAATTGGAAATTAGTTTTCCATATTTGGCACTTAAGTGACACTTACTTCAGCGTGAAACTGGCCCTTAAGAAACTCAATTGAGCACTGAACTCTCATATATGTCAAATTACATGAAAATTGTATAAAGTTAGCAGCGCTCAGCTTTGTGCTCGGTCATTTTTTTCGAGCTCATCGAGCGAGCCCCGGTTGAGCTCTGAGCTAAAAAAGAAATGCAAGTTGAGAGCTCGGAGCGCTCCGAGTTAAAAAGTAACATAGGTTTCTTTTTGACAGCTCAGTGCCACGCTCGGGGCCAAAAAAGAAAAACGCCTATTATAAGTGTGAAATTATATTATTTTGGATTGACTGGATAGATCAAAGGAAATTTGACAAAGAAATCGATTATTTCATGGAAAAGGAATACAAATACAGTAAATATCAATTGATTTCTACGTCTAGCCTATACGTTCTGTACTCTCACATCGATAAAACGTCGGAAAACATTAAGAAATGGAACAAAACTCATATGATTTGTTTCAATTTCAATCGTTTCTCGACTTATTTTATCGATGCAAGATACAGATCGAAGGCACAATATCAATTTATTTTTTTTTTGTAATTTTCTCGAAAATATTTGATTGAAATACAACTGGGTTTCAGTTTTTTGCCGACAAAATTCACATAAAAGAAATAGGGTTTTAATGTTCTTTCGCCTTATTTTTGGGTTAAGGTCGTATATTTCGTTAATGGCTGGACTAAATTTGTTACAGTTTCTAATCAAAGTTCCTACGATCCTACGTTCTTTAACTATTGGATCGACAAAATTAGTCTAAAAACGATGAAAAATTAAATAAATCGAATGAGTTTTGTTTCATTTTTCAACATTTACCAATTTTATCGCTGCGAGAGTTACATAGAAAAGGCACTGATTTAGTCTTAGAGCCAGTTTGTTCCCGCAGCTAATCATCTTTGGTCAAGGATTATTGCAATTGGTAAATCTATAATTTGATACGTTAATTATCGAATTTGATATAATCAGCCGATTTATTCACAACTTTTATTACAGATTTAATCCACTCTGAACAAACGGACCTAAGTCAAAAACACGCTTTGATGTGAATTCGACATATTTGACTACCAAAATAAAAGAGAAAGAAAGAAAACATTGATTTTTCAGGTCCGATAAATTTTGTCATCGATTTTTCACCGAATATTTTAATTGCTCATCTCTAAAACCAAAGCATATTGTGAACGCTTTATATAAACTTTTTAATTTCGTGTTGTAAAACAGTTTTTATACTAAAAAAGGCTACAAATATAAACAAAAAGTGATTAAAAAACATTTTTATTTTTATATAATAGGTACTGTTTATTTCCCAATAAATCCAGCCCAACATTTTTGTTCCTCAAAATAACGAAAGAGTCTTCACGAATGTAAAAAATATCCATGCAATCACGACGGTACGTGCCTGTCAAAAAGACGAAAAACGAAACGAACGGAAAAAAAAAACGTGTGTCAGCGTCTATGTCCCCTATTACACGTTACACGATGATTCTTTGCTTGTGACTCTTTTTCCGAAATTCTTTGAAAATCATCAAAATAAAGTTATATAAAAAGAAACGTCAAAAGAGCCTCGAAAAACTTGGCCCACGACTCACAGGGCAACTGGTCTCCCGTCTCATCTTTTTCTCTTTCGCACTCATTATGTTCGAAAAGAGTGTCAGACGCAAAGAATCATCGTATAATCGGGGACTGTGATACATATAGAAAGATAAAAAAGCTTGTTCCTTAACTTCCCAAAACTGAACATTTCTACCATTTTTATTCCAAAAGATTGTCAAAGTTCATATAAGAAAATAAAACTGGTAAGATCTGACAATTTTGGGCAAGTAAACAAATAGACCTAAAATACATATGCATTTTGTTATTTTAACTTAAATAAAATGCTAAAAAAGACATGAAGTGCTTTCGTGCTTTTTTGTTTAAAAATTGAAAAATACTATTTTAAGCATCACATTAAAAATGCTTTAACATCGTACTAAAATCGTAGTCTAAAATTTTGCGCCATTGATTTTTTCTTATGAAAATCGTTTTTGAGAAATTTAAATTCAAATTCTTTAAAGATTAATGACATGAACTAAATGAAAATGAAATAAGTGTCGAATCATAAATTTAAAGTTGTTTAAAACTTAAAGAAACTGACTCAATTGTTAAGTGTGATAGGTGTGTATAAATAGTTTAATAAAATACCGCTTAACCATATTTTCATCAACCATATGTCATTTCCCTAATTCAACCACTTCAAACACAATATGCTAACCACTTTACTTAACCATGCTGGGGCGTGTTGAATCAGGATGCGTAAACAACAAGCTTTTAGGTGAAAATCCCAAATACACGAATAAAAAAAAAAAAAAAAAAACAACAAGGATAATGGTTGGTCAGCCAAAAACAATAGAAACAACCCTCAACCATATGCAAGCCGCAATACAAAATAAACAATCACCACCCGCCCTCCCCCACCAACCACTTGGTGGTCAAGCTAATTTTAGTTGAAATTTATTCTATACATAGGTAAGGTACAAGCCGAATAAAATTATTTTAGTTTTGCTTTTTATATCAAATATTGATTCTTTCGCCAGATGATCCATGATGTGTCTTTTGGAATCAGACTATTAAAGTATTTTAATGTCACATTCACATCCACTGCCTGCGTATCAGATATCATAACATAATTTATATGAACTGGGCAGTAAAAAAAGGGATGCTAAAGTGCTTAAACTGCAAAAAAAAAAACCAATTTAACTTTTTTGCTAATTTGTATTGGTTTCATCTTAAAGAATCTTTGCATCTTTTATTCCTTTTGAATTTATTATATAGGCCAAGTTTGCGACCACATACTAGTGGTATAGGTAGTGTGTCTTTGAAAGAATTTTTATATGCATCAGGCATTTATGTTGACGTCTGTCTTTGCTATATGTGAATGTCTAGACACTAACCTAATTTATTTTTATTATCATAACAGCACAAAAAATATACCACACATGAATATTGGTCTTCTATATACCTATACATACATATAAGTGAAACTTTCAGAAAGGACATTGAAATTTTGGCTTTGAAATGTCAACAAGACGAAAAAATATTTTTATGCGAGGTAAATTATATGTTTGTCTTGTCTACTTCAGCCTACAGACCAAATCGTGTCTACTTAAATTCTATACTTGAAGTATGAAGACTATATAATCTCATAAATAGTAATAATAATATAGGTATATCCTGCAAAAATCTTGAGAAGAAGATGAATTTTCTTTTTTTTTTACGTGCGGTATAAAGTTCAGTACATTTATAAGAATTTGGTTAAATTTAACTCTTGACTGTTATGAAACCTGACATTGAGATGACATAGTATGATAATTGGTCAAACATTTGTGTTTTCTCAGGTTGGCCTCACCTCTCTCGAGTCTGAAGTAAACTCTTCAGACAAATCACTTATAGAATGACAATTATCTTTGAAATAATGTTTGTTCTCTGTTTCAATTATCTGCATAAAATTGAATTAAAATACAAAAAAAAATCTATTGAAACGTGGAAAGAAATGGAATTCTTTTAATCTTGAAGTTTGTAAATCTGGCTGATAGATGTAAAATTAATCATAATATAATAACGAGACATTTTAACATTGAAAATGTTTATAGGGTCGTTTTGAGAAAAATATGGTGTTACCAAAATGATTAAATGAACAAATGAATACAATAACAAATGAACGAAATGAACTCTAGCGTATAGGGGGCTCAGGATCGAATTTTTGGTTGGTGTTACCAAGGAAAATGCCAAAATGAACCTTAAGACACAATCGATGAATCGTACATACACGTTGATCGTCGCCAACCGACGAGCTTCAGCGGAGGATAGTTGAATTTGTATGAAATCTTAAAATCACTCGATTTGAACCCACTTAGAAGCCTTTTACTCAGGTTATAATTATCGGATGCTTAATATTAAGATAGATAATTAAAGATAAAATGACAGGCTACAAATCTGCATCAAAATGTTTGCAAAAGCTTACAAAATTTCATACTAAAAACGTGAAAGATTGGCTTTTGAGAACTAATTTCATCACGGCAAATGAGGTGAGGAACAAGAAAACAAAAAGAAAAAGAAAAAAACGTACCCACAAAGAATATACATTGCTGTAAGGGTATGGGCAAGACGTTGGTTGGAGTGGAATGTGTGCAATAAAAAACCACCACTGCACTGTGGCTAGTGGCAAACACAATTTGGCTTCGCATATACATACATAGCTACATTATTAAGTAGGTTAGGTATGTCTGTAAAATGTTATGTTGATTAAATTGTTGTAGGTATTTTGCAAATATTATTCGTAATGGTACGATTAGGTTGGTTTGGTTGGCTTATAACTTCTGTTCTAACAATCGGATATTTAAAATAAAGGTCTTAAAATGAAGGTAAAATATTTAACTAATTTATTCAGTTAAAAAATAATTGAAATAACATAAAAGTGTAGGTGAAAAACGTTTAGGTTTAATTCATCAAAATAAATAATTGCAAAAATTGAAAAATTGAATAACAAAATTGGCTTCGCCAACAAAATTCATATACCTACGTATCTATATAGGTACATACATTATGTATGTAGGTAGGTAGGTAAGTAGAAATGGCGATCACGAGCAACCTACCTCGTTGACCCAATTAGCGCTAGAGTGCGCCGTTTTGTTACCATAACTCGTTGGACCTGTGGATGTAAATGGTTTGGAATGTCTCAGAATGGCTCAGAGACGTAAGAAGTTTGACCCCTTAGTATGACATTATGTATGTACGTTTATATAAAAGGATTGATTTAGTTGTTCTGCGGTTGCCTTTTTACTTCTGTACTAATAATCGGATCTTAAAGATTAAGGTTTTGAAATAAGTTAAATAATAGGCTTCAAAATTTTGTGTGAATTTCAATTCGATTGTTGAACCTAGAATATGCACAGAGACCTATACTTGAACCTCTATGATTATAACTTATAACTTTAGTTCTATAAGGGCCAGTTGTTGAAGGTTAAGGCATTGAAATTAACATTAACCAGCCTAGAGGTAGGATTAACTTAGCGAAGTAACTTAAATGTAGTAATCGAAAAGGGTTGACTTGGTAAGCTTTTATTTTCTGTTCTAATTATCGGATCTTTGAGGTTAAGGTCTTAAAATTAAGGTAAAATCTAAGGCTACAAATTTATATCACAAAACTTTACCTAAGTCTAAGCCAATGCGATTTTTGAATTTGACATACGTCTAAGCCAATGTGATTTTTTAACTTGAACTATACGTTTAAACCAATTCGATTCTTGAGCTTGACTAACGTCTAAGCCAATGCGATTTTGGAACTTGACCTACGTCTAAGCCAATGAGATTTTGAACTTGACCTACGTCTACACCAATGCGATTTTTGAACTTGACCAACGTCTTAACCAATGCGATTTTTGAACTTGACCTACGTCTAAACCAATGTTATTTTTGAGCCTCAAATATGGAAAGGTACCTACTTGCGTTTCTCTTTAATAAACTTACAACATTAGTTCTAAGGGTCAGTTGTTGAAGGTTAAGTTATTTAAGTTAACGTTAATCAGTCTAGAGGTAGGATTAAATTACCTAAGCAACTTAAATATAAATATCGAATAGGGTTTATTTGGTAAGCTTTTATCTTCTGTTATTTATTATTGGATCTTTGAGGTTAAGGTCTTAAAATTCAAGTAAAATCTCAGGCTATACATTTATGTTACAAAACTTTACCTACGTCTAAGTTAATGCGATTATTGAACTTAGAATATTCATAGGTACTGCAATATAATTAAACTTCTTTAATAAACTTATATAGATTCAGTTCTAATGTTCAGATGTTCAAGGTTAAAGGTAGAACTATAACAGTCGGATGCTGACCTAAGTGGTCGTACAAACGAAACGAATACAAAGAATTCATGTGACGTGCCCATATTTGAGTTTTGCTTCGTTTCGTCCAATTTTTAATTTTGCTTTCGGAAGTGAAGAGCGCTCACCGACCGTTCCATGCCTAAGTGATCTAAGAGAATTTTTTTCCAACATCTTCCGACTATTACAGTTCTACCTTGAGGTCCTCAAATGAAAAAAAAAAAAACGATTCAATTTGGTTGTCAAATTAATTGGTGCTTTGCTTTTCATATATACACAGATAAAAGCATACTGCTTAGCTGTCAAAACCATTTATATTGTCTTAAGAAATTACACGACTCGAGTTTATTAAATTTATTAAAAGATGAGTTCAAAATGCAAAATATTATAGAATACCTAAAAACAATTAGGTAAATCAGGTTTGCATTGAGTTTGAGCTACACATCAAATTATTTATAAATTTGGTCTCGCGTTAAAAAGGGTTCACTTTGATAGTAAATCAAATAACTTGCCTATATATAAATAGTTCAATAAGTTGAGAGACTTGTAAATCAATTTGAGCAAATATTTGAATTTCTTCAACATCAACGCCGTGATTAAATAAACTGAACTGAAAAAAATTAATTTAACCGCCAACTGGGATTAGACATTAAAAATATCTACTTACATATTGTAATTTCAGACTGAAGAATGGTTTCTTAGACATCTTCAGAAGTTTTGGTGCAACTATAGGATACAAATTAGAAATCACCAAGATTATTCATGTTTTTATTTTATCGAGTTAACACAAGTCATTTTCAATGTCCCCATAGTTACTCTATGAGTGAAATCTATAAATTTTTTTTCTCATTTTTGCACTTATGTAAGAGATTTGGACAGAAAGTCTTTTGTAATATTTGTTGCCGCTAGAAACAACAAAAGGCATTATTCCATCATCAACAGCAACAAAGCAAGAACAACGGATAAGGATTCTCATAGGAAGATTGATTTAAAGGAGTTTTTAACTTTTATAATTTTCAAAGGTGTTTAACTTTTTAATTTGGTTGTTTTTTTTTTTTATTTTCCTGTCGTAAATTTTATTATCAAATAAAGAACTATTCAAAAAAAAAACCTATTTTTTTCTAATTTTGAAAAATTATAATTTTTATTTAAATTGCGAAAAAATAAGAAAAGTTAAATACAGTCTTATCGTTAATTATATTTGCATGAATCCACAAATGTCTATCGAAACAAAATCAATAAAATCCGTTTATTAGCCGTTATTTCACTGTCCTGATAATTTTTTTGTTTATACACATTACGATTTTTTTTTTTTAAATATCGACTTTAATCGTTTATTGTTGGCTCTAATAAACTCCGTTTATTGAAAATTAAAATTTAGAAATTAATAACCGGTTTATTTTATTAATAAACTTCATTTTGGCAAAATAAACTGATACATTGCGCAAAACAGTTTTTTTAATAAATCTGTGTATTGGCCCAATAAACTATTTACTGTCCCAATAAAGTGTTGATAAGAGTAAGCCATATACTTTTTTTTTCAAATTATAGTCTGCTATTATAAAACTCACTCTACGTTCATGCTCTGATTTTTATAAGAAACCGTAAGCAACCACCTGGGCTGGGAGCAGAGCGGAGAAGCGAGAAGTGAGCAGAGCGACGAAAACAAACAAATCTGTTCTTATGAGAGCTCTCATACTGAGGAGTCTAGCAACGAGGTAGTAGAGCTGCTATCAGTGTTGCCGCAAGCAAAAAAAAAGAGTCGCTAGATCGACCTTAAAAATCCGCTAGATATGCTAAAATTTTGAAAAAGTCACCAGAAAAAATTTTCAGTACAAATATCAAAAAAACATATTCAATTTTAACAAAAAAAAAATTCAGTCTCAAAAATATTACTACCTACTTATCATTTTTTAAATAAAAAGTAAAGAAGTTTTAATAATAACTTCAAATACCTATTATAAAAATAATTAATCACAAATAAAATTATATCTATTGCATCTTCATCAATGTCACTGACTTCAATATCTAAAGCATTATTGAAATTATTTTTTAAAAGAACATTTTTAGGGATTTCGTAATTATGACATTTTTTTGTATTTTTAAGTGATTTCTAATGAACATTATTGAATTCAAAGTTTTCGTTGACATTTTATTTCTCAACTTATTTTTAACAATGTTCATCATGCTGAAAACGCGTTCTACTTCGGCATTTGAATGTGGAAACGACATTAATGTTCTAGCAAGTTGGAATAATTTTTCCTAAGTATATTGATTTACAAAAAAAGTTAAGTTTACTCCCGAATTCTCCACTTCAGTCGACTCGACAAAACCAAAAAAAAATTGTACACAAAATAAATCATAAAAACGAAATACTAGGTAGTCTAGTTTCTAAAACATATAGCCGCTCCGCTTACTCGCAATCACACTCGTTTCGGTCTTCTTTGGTGTTGTGAAGTTTCAAATTAAGTTCAGTGGTCGTGGTAAAAAAAGAGTCAATCGAATATCATTTCATGAGTGCCAAACTCGAATGCCAGGGATGTAACATCATCAGGGGCGTAATATTTACAAAAAATATGTTTTTGCAAAGGTAACTAGAAAAGTAACTAGAATTATCTAGTGACAAAAAATAATTTTTTGTCGCTAAAGCCTAGTACGCAGATCGCGCTAAATTTTAGTTTCCATACGACATTCTCTCCAAAATTTAGCCAAGCTAAAATTAAGCAAAGGATTTTAGCTGAGAGGTACGCAGCTCCCTGCTCCAGCTAAAAAATCAAATGTTTGTTTCTTACTGTACATCACTAATATGTCAAAATTTAGCTCACGAAATAATTGTCTGGGACATTATTCTCGAGCTAAATTTTGACTGGTTCTGGTATTTTTTAATTTTGTGTGAACTTTGCTTTGTTTTTACAGCTAGATTGTTGCTGCCTTCATGTAAAATGGATTCCGATTTGGAAGAATTTTTACAAGAATTACCACAACCGAAAAAAAGAATGCGTGGTAAAAATAAAATTACGTTCAGCATGGAAGACAAAAAAAAACTGGCTACTCTTGTAAAGGAACACCCTTCTATATGGTGTCTGGTCCATCGCTCCTATTGCCACAACTTGTGCTGCTGCACAAATCAACAAATCTTCAATTTCCTTGGAATCCATTTTGTTTCTAAAATGTAATAATACTTGAAATTTTTCAAACAAACTTTCTTAAATTTAAATTTTTTTTGGAGAACAGGTGTTTTTGACATATTCTACACAATGCCCTTATGCCTGTTTGATAACTTTTTGTTTCAACAAATATCCCAAAACTGATTTTTTTTTTCTATTGGTTTTGACAGCAAATTCTGAAATTTTGTGAAAATTTGTGTGAATTCGCAAGAAATTTCACGTTACCAAATAGACCACTTATTTCAATCACATATTCTCCACAACTCTCCTATGTCAAAATTTAGCTAGGGTTTTAGCTGATGTTTGGAGAGAAAAATGGCAGCTAAAATTTAGCGCGATCTGCGTACTAGGCTTAAACTTTTGAAAAGTACACTAAATATAGTGACAAAGTCACTTAAACGGCAACACTGGCTGCTATAAACAAACAGAGAGGCGCGTTCAAACAAATATGTTTTCTTCGCTCTTATCGAAATAAAGTTTCATGAAGAATTTGAATATACAGAAGCTTAATTCGATATTTTAACGGAAATTTATTTAAATAATGATACGAAATAATTTAAATTAATTCAATTTAATAGGTTTGGTTAAAATATGCATAATTTTCAAGGGCCAAAGATTCTGTCCGGATGAAGTTTCATAGTTTGGTCGTCCCTTATTATTCAAAAAAAATACCACACCTTCCATTTAAAACGGCATGGACACTGCATATTTTTTTTTTTTTTTTTTTCAATAAGTATCAATTTTTGACCGAAGAACTTTCAAAAAAAAAAGGAAAACATCTTTTCAGTTCTAAAATTCACAATAGACTTTTAAGTATCAACGCTTCAGAATTTGATACCTACTCTTTGATCAACTCCCTCTTTCATCGACGCTCTGCTAAACTCTTGCATTGTCGCTCTGCTCGCAGCTCCAGTATGAGTTTAGCCTTAGAAGAGATACGGCAACATCTTACTGTAAGCCCAACTGTCGTATTTGGGCGAAATACATTTTGTAGTTGAGGTCACTTGAAATTTTTGATTGAATTGTTTTTTTTTTTTTTACTTTCATATTTTCAGAAAAGTTACTAGATAATTTATACGAAAAAGTGAGTATATTAAATGGAAGTTGGAATACAAAATAAAATTGAAACCACCGTCAAACCCTACAAATGCAGACTATATTTTTTTTCATTTTATTGGTCATATCATAATGACAATTATCATATCACAATGATATGATCATTGATCAGCATATCAATATTGATATACTATTTCATATATTAGTCGTGTTTTTTTGAGGAAGCTATTCACATTACAGTAGGATTTTACACAAGCTTTAAATACAACATCCACAGAAGAATTACTGCCAATAAAAGCAAAAGTAGAATCTTACTGCGAATGGGTAGGCGGATGGGTTTATGTTTGGGAATTTCTACTTTACCATACATAAAATCCCAAAAAAACACGGTTAATAACTCAATTTTATAACCGGAAAATGTTAATTTTGCGGTAGTTTTTTTTTCGGTGTTCTCAAAAAAAATAATGTAATAACGTTTAAAAAATCTTCACTTGAATTTTTTCCGCAGTGAAAGTATCTAAATTTTTCCTGGTCTAAATATAAGTGCCCTTTTAATCCGACCATCACACGTTAACAGCCAAAATACAACTTTAACTTTCTCTATAATAGGTGTCAAACGGAAGAAATGATCTTAACAGAAAATTGAAAAACAAAAACCCCTGATGTTGTTGCCAAATACCTACCATATATATAGCATCATGACAAACATTCTTTGTAAGGACAAGGACGAGTATACGAGGACGTCGTGGTTCTTTCTTTCTGCCCATAATGCTGACGCAGCACTATTAGTTTGAGTATACACAACACACCCAAGTGGACATCCCTGGCATATTAGCCCTTTACCTCTGCATTCTAGATGTACATCTATACAGTACAGTGGCAAAGACAAATCGTCCCTCAAGGACATACCAATAATTCATCATTTCTTATTTACAGCGGTTGGTTGGCGGGTTGGATAGTCGTATGTAGATATATAGAAGCCCTTTTCTACTCCTTGACAACTTGACAAACCGAATCGAACCTGAATGAGTTCGAACTTTCCAAAAGAAGATGCATTGTTATGTTTTTTTTGTTATCCTTATTTTCATAAACAACAACAGCAGCAGTTAGTCCACTGTCTCCAGTCTATAGTCCAGATCCAGGGATATGTAGAGACTAGAGTGGTGCAGGTGGTGGCATCGGGGCGGGCGTGATAAAGGCAAATTCAAAGGGTGTGGTTGTTTTGTTGCCATGGGATTTGCTGTCTGACCATGACATCAATATTAGGAATTCACAGGGTGATGCTTCTGCCTTCCCTGAATAAATGATGTGAATATAGTGAGTTTAGTTCGCTTTTGTCCTTTCGGGGTCTCTTAGTCATCTGCGTGCTTGCTTCTATATACGGTCACTCGGTGACGTGGCAGAGTTGTGTGAATCAGTCTTTCAAGCTGCAGCCCGCATTACAACACAGCAGAGCACAGCACAGTACAGCAATATCATCATGGCAGGCAGGACCGACTAAATCCTGTAAACCCCCCAAAAAAAACAACAGTGGATCGTAAATCTTCATCTACAGTCGATTCAATTCGGAATTGTCTTTTGCCCATAAAGACACAAGGCATGCAAGATGGATAAATAGTTGGGTCGAAGTGGATAAGCATAGATTGTTCGTCGTTGTGTATTCATTTTAGGGGTGATGGATAACTTGGAATACATCAATTCTTGGATGTTAATAAAAGAGGCATTTTGTGTTCACATTTGAGGTTAAATCGATTTTTTGTTGTTGTTTGTTGGTCGTTAACTCAAACAAATATAGAAAATTCATTCAACTTTTTGATCGACTTTGATATAGACCTAAGTTCCGTGTAATTTAAGTCTGATGTAGTATATCCCTTTTATGAGGCATTTCTCTGCAATAACTGTTTGATTTCTTTTTGATGTTTTTATACTGTTTAGGTACATTCAACTTTTTTGTTTTTTTTTTTTATAAGAAAACTTTTTTCATATAGCAAAATTCCCCATATACCTACATCCTTTAACTTATAACAATAATAAAATCTTAAGGAGAAAAGAGAAAAGCCTATAAGATTATTTTTATATTTTTTGTTTTTGTTTTTGATTGACGGTCCATCTGTTTTGAAGGAAAGGCTTCTGGAATGAGATATGACTTGACTTGACTGATTGACTGCGACTTGGGAAGAAAATCTATATTTAAAAATATAAATTTCTTCGTGTATTTCATCGACAGGTGTTGCCTCTAGGGAGTAGGAAAGTAGGTAGGTAGAGAAAAAAATTCAAATATTGGTTATTAGTTTGATTTGAGAAAGAATTTATATTGGCAAAAATATTAACTAACTTAGGTATATACCCAAGATTTTTAATGTCAATTTTAATTGGATAAGTTCATTACTACTCGTATTTCATTTCCTAAGTTTTGTATAATTGTCTGTCAAAGACAACGCTTGGGGGTTTCTATGTATAGTAAAGGGCCATTCATTTTTCGGTTTCGAAAGTAAAGTTCATTAAAACACACACAGCGATACATTTTTGATGAAAATTTTATTTCATTATAAAGTTTGGACTTTGCCATTAGGTAGGTAAGTGTGAAAAACAATATCTGCATTCAAATGGCCGCCTTGGAAATATTCGCAGCATGCGAAAATGGTTTACATTTTTTTTTTTTTTGAAATTTCCACAAATGAGGTGCTAAAAATTACCTTGAAAAAAAATATAATTTTAAAAATTCAGAAAAAAATCTAAGACTGACCAATTTCTGAATATACATAGCTGATTTTTTATAAGTATAAAATAACCTTTCAGATGGAATGTACTTTTTTGCGAAATTCCACAAATGAGGTGCTAAAAGTCTTCACTATTGACCTTGAAAATAAAAAAAAAAAAACATACAAAAAATCTATACCTGACCGCAGCTAGCTGTATTTTTAATATGAGGACTGAGTTTGTATATTTTTTCAGATTGTATATTTTTTATTCGAATATCCCATGAATGAGGTGCTAACGGTCAACATGACCTTGAATGACCCTTAAAAAAAATTAAAAATTATAAAAACAATGTAAAGCAGACCAATTTCTGAAACTGCCTGACCTTTTATAAGGATTAAGTAACCTCTCAGATGGTATATACTTTTTTCGAAAATCCCATAAAATGAGGTGCTAAAAATCACTATGACTTTGAAAAAATTTAAGAAAAATATTTAAAAAAATATATGGCTGACCTTTTATCACGTTCCGGTGGCCTTTCAAATGGTATGCTTTTTTTTACTAATATCCCATAAATGAGGACCCAAAAATCGCTAATGTTCAAGTACAAGTTTTCCAAGCCTGACGAATTTATGAAAATAGCTGACCTTTTATGACCAATTAGTGACCTTTTAGATGGCATACTTTTTTTTGCGAATATCGCCCATATAATGAGGTGCTAAGATCGCGGAGCCTGTTAACTCTCCTTTACATTTAAATTGATGCAAAATTTGGGCAAATTTACCCTTTTTTATAATTTTTCGGAATATTGGTTTTTTGGGCTTTTTGGATTTTTGATTTTCAGAATTGTTTTCGCCATTCTGAACCCAAAATTAAAATAAAAAAATAGTTATATAATATTCGAAAATGCAATATTAAATGAACTATAATTAAAAGAACTCATTTGAGAACTAAAGGATCTTAATCTTAGGACTCATATTACGTGAAATTTTAAAAATGAAAGTACACTCAGAAATATAATTACTAACCGAGAGAGTTTTTCGGTGGATTAAAAAAAATGTGTTAAATATTACGTAATCAAGGGTAAAAATTACAAAGTTCACTATGTCAATTCTAACGTAGTCGACTCGATTAAATTAAATTGTTTAAAATAAAAACCGAAAAAGGTTATTTTAATGGATATACCTACAGATAGGTACTTGGTTAGAATTTAAAATTTTAAAGATCTTTATGTTAAACGAGAAGCTTGCTTAAATCAAATAATTATAATATTTTGTTAATTTCACACAACTCTGAGTAGATTGGTTAATATGAGCAATTTAATATGTTTCATTAACTAACTTAATTGGCTATTGAAACCGGACAAACAAACCCAGAAGTAGTTCAATAAAAATTTAGAACTGCACTTTAACCGAATCAGTGTGTAGATTTAAATAATTGTTTGATTGAGTTGATTCGGATAATTTAACCTGGTGAATTTGCAGGTTATTTATATTATCAATGTTTGTTATTAAAATTAAACCGAGTTTTAGGTTGTTTTTAACTGATCATATTTTTCTGCGTGTATGCCATATCATGTTAAAGTTCAGTAATTGGTCATAGATGGTCAGCTAGTTTTTAATACATTTTTTTTCCAAATTCGTAGTGAGTTTAAGGACCTTATTTTGTAGGATATACAAAAAATAAATACAGTCGACTCTCCCTAAGTCGTACTCTCTCTAAGTCGAATTTCTCTCTAACTCGAACTTTTTCGCCATATTTTATCATTCCCTTCAATTTTCCATACAAAAACCATTCTCTAAGTCGAACTCCCTCTAAGTCGAACTCTCTCTAACTCGAACACATTTTCTCGATATTTGGCATCTTTTTTCACACCTTAAGTCGAATTTTGTTTAGAACAAAATAAAATAAAAAACATTACCCCTTCGGAATTCGTATTTGGGTATAGTATAACTACGAACCATCAAAACCTTAATACATATGTATATATGTGTATGCATCGCGTGTACCATCATCGTCAGCTCTTCGCGTTTCTTCCTATTCATAACCCTGGTACCTCTATAAAAAGATATAGTTTTTAAAAAGTTACAACCCAAAAACAAAAAGAGAATTGTTATCCTTTTCTTTGTGTTGTTGGTTGCTTTATATGCTAATATTAACCTTTATTTATTAAATAAACCTACCTTTTGAAATAAAAAAATATTTCTCTCTATAACTCGAATTTATCCAAAACTCTCTCTAACTCGAACAAATCTTGGTATCCCGTGAAAATTCGACTTAGGGAGAGTCGACTGTATACCGTTTGGAAAGTCAGTAAATGGGGGTTAATGGAAAAAAAGCTCCTTTAAGGACAAAGGTAGAAATTTTTCTTCCTTGGCACCTGAATCACCCATTGAAAAGTGTGACAGGTGTGGCGTAAGTGGAAGAAGGAAAAAAAAAGGACAAAACGCCTGTTGTGTGTAACACCCATAACCAAAACAATAAATAAGTGTAAACAATAATAATCAAAACAAAAATAATGTAAACATTCATGAACTCGACGCATATCGATCTACGTATGATTGTGTTTAAAATCATCAGCCATCACCAAGCGATACCATTGTGCATTGAACTGATCATGTTACACATTAGCATATTCGGTCACTATGCGCCAAGTGCATTAAATAACCTAATATTTGTTTATATTGATTTTTGTGTATGACTGCAATTATATGCTGCACATCGACTAAGCATTCGGAATGCCTTTGAGGAAATACAACTGAAGGTTTATTTTGTCAAGTGGACATTTAATTTTTACGTCATGTGGGGTAGTGTACTGTAGGTCATAGGCAAAATAAATCAATAAAAAACTATGATAAGAATATGCATGAGAATTATTTTTTTTTGTAAAACTAGTTGTAAGTAACGGGTGATTTTTTAAGAGGTTTAGAACTTTTAAAAAAAAAAAAACACAAAAAATTCAAAAAAATGAATGAAATATTTATTTGAATCGATAGTTTGAACCTTGCAATTTAATGTTTAAAGATAATTTCATGCAAATGTTGACCGCGGCTGCGTCTCAGGTAGCCCATCCGCTGAGTCCAATTTTGGCATACTCTTTCACACATATCGGCCGGTATCTCACGAATGAATGCATGGATGTTGGCTTCCAGTGCGTCAATCGAAGCGGGCTTGTCCCTATAGACATTAGCCTTGACATACCCCCACAAAAAATAGTCTAATGGTGTCAAATCGCACGATCTAGGCGGCCAATTGACCGGCCCGAAACGTGAAATTAACTGTTCACCAAACTCGCCTCGCAATTGCGCCATTGTTTCGCGTGCTGTGTGGCATGTGGCACCGTCTTGTTGAAACCACATATCATGCAAGTCAAGAACTTCCATTTCGGG
Source organism: Epistrophe grossulariae (assembly GCA_929447395.1). Lineage (NCBI taxonomy): Eukaryota > Metazoa > Arthropoda > Insecta > Diptera > Syrphidae > Epistrophe > Epistrophe grossulariae. Next base: position 30,579,119 of record OV839568.1, on the reverse strand, counting down.
CAAAAAAAAGTTTGTTATCATCGCTCGGTAGCGTTCACCATTGACAGTAACGCTGCGATTCGCATCATCTTTGAAGAAATATGGCCCAATAATGCCGCCGGCCCATAAACCGCATCAAACAGTGGCTTTTTCGGGATGCATTGGTAGCTGTTGCAATGCTTCTGGCTGATCTTCACTCCAAATGCGGCAATTGTGCTTATTTACGTACCCATTCAACCAAAAATGAGCCTCATCGCTGAACACAATTTTTCGATAAAAAAGCGGATCCTCGGCCAGCACGAATTTTGATAGTAAAATTCAATAATTTGCAAGCGTTGTTCATTTGTAAGACGATCCATGGTTAAATTGCAAACCAAACTGAAGCTGTTTGACAGTGACACAAGGTACTAAACACACGTCAGCTGTCAAAACCAGTGTTGCCAAAACCAAACCAGCTAAAAAATCACCCGTTATAAATAAAAGAAATTTCAGAAAATAAAGTTAGTCTAGTTAAAACCTTAACCACGACTCTATCCTCAATCGTGCATTTAGATGCTCGGAGATATAAGCGGCATTTTATAAAAGCTCAGAAAATTGATTCCGTTCTTTAAAGAACTTGAGACTGCCTCGTCAAATAACATTACACGCCCTTTAATATTTATTTAATTTGATCCTAAACACAAAATTTGTTCAAAACATAACCAAAGAATTGAAAAAATCCATCAGAGAAATCTTGTTGGTTTCTGAGTTTTTCTGGTGGTCCAACTAGATCCGTATCCCACTTAGTTCCGCCCTACTCACTTTTTTTTTAATTTGAAAATTTCATGCGTCATTTGGCTTTTGGTACTCCACGCATAAATATAGCTCAGTCGTAATAAAAATTTGACCGGGAACAAATTTAATTGACATTTTAACATCAAATTTTTAGGGCTTGACTAAAAATTAATTATAGAACATTGAATTTTAAAAACAAAAATACTTCTTAACAATTTTGAAGAAATTGTTTTCCAATTTTTTTAATTTTTTTTTTTTAAATTTTGAGTTTGAAAAATAATTTTCCAAAAAGTATTCATTTAACTAATTTGATTTAAAAACAAAATTGCAGAATAAAAAAATGGATTTCTGGCTTTCAAAAGAGATAAAACATGGTATTTTTAGTGTTGCCGTTGTTTTTTTAAATATTTTTTTTCTTTTAAGTCATTTTTTTTTTTAGAAAATTCAAGATGGCGGCTTAAGCCCCAGCCCGATTTTGCCGAAATATGGTCCCCTAATAACCCTCTCTAACAAATAGAGAAATAAAAGTGTAAAATTTGTTTGTACATTGCCACTGGGCTAATATAAGAGAAAATTATGATTTGTTAAACAGTGCGATCCATCGTGCAAAGTCACAGGTGTTATAAAGTCGAAATATTGTTGTGATATTAATTAGTGATGTAAGAAGTGTTTAATAAGTATTAAAAAAAATTTAAAGGTTTGGTTTTTAATCAGTTTACCTTTTTAATGATTTATTTAAAAGTAAATTTAATTACTTAATTATTAATATTAAAAAAATAATTTTATAAAACTCAAATCAACAGGCTTATTTTGTGTATTTGGTTAAACATAATATAATCATAATATGTACTTATACAAACTTTTGAGGAAATTCAATAATTCCTTTCTAACGCTTCTGCATAAAAGTCAACAATTCAGCCCTTGGGTAAAAATTCTTGGGAGATGAATACAACATTATAAAGAAGTCCTTAAAGTCATGCTGTGATTTTTGATACATATTATAGTAATATGTATGTACATAGAAGTCCCCACAATGTTTAAAATAGATCCCTATAACATGTGTGTAAGAGATATATATACGTGAATATTGAAAGACTTTTATATTCCAAAGGAAAACAAGGTAAACAAAATATCTACATGCTAAAACTGAAAAAGTCAAACCATGAAAACAAATAGAGCACTTTTAATCCAGAAAATATCCTGGTGGATGCAATATACATATTATACATACCTATGCACATACATACATATATGTATATAGGTACAACGTATACTCATTCAACTTGTGTCATGGAATGAAGACCCTAAAACCCTCTTATACCATGAGTTCTATTTACCGGTTCCTTTGGGTATGATTTTTTTTTTATCCATTTACTTCGGACTTATAGACTTGCAGTGGATACGTTACATCTATATACCTACATACGATACCTGTGTGGCCGGTGCATCTGTTTAATTACTGTAAACAAACACTGGTCATGCAACACACCTTGTTTCTGGGGGTTCTAAATTTTAACGATGAGGTTTTCATTGGATCAAGCTATGTATACCTACATAACTTTGAATATAAATATGTTAAAGCCGCACAGGATGCACTTTTACTCTTTAAGTGTACCTGCAAGCTTATTTTAATAGCATCTTATGCATAAAGTAAGAGATTACATTGATGATGTTTTTCTTTTTTTTTTTTTTTTTTTGTAATGAAGTATGGTTAAAAGGATTCCTGTTGGCTATAAGAGGGATTTAAAAAAGGGAAAATCAAATTAGATTTTAGATTAATCTTATAAAGCAACCGGTAGAATCAGGTATGTAAACGATATTTTAGACAAATTGTGGCTTATATAGGAATTAACAATCAAACATATAGCTATCATCAGAGTGAACATAAAAACTCTCGGGATCAGTAGCTTCTACAGGATGGGACAAAAGTTTCTTCCTAATTTAAATACGAAGTGTTATGGAAAACGCTCTAGAAAGAGCCCGTCTCTGTGAGCATGAAGCTGGTGCTTATTTGAGGGACATTATGTTCCATACTTAGGCCAAAAAAATCTCCATAGACCATACTTTGCGATTCTAAAATAAATTATTAATAAAAAATTAAATCTATAAAAGTTATATAATTAGGAAGTCTTTTTTGACCCACCCTGTATTTATTTATTGATAACAAATTTAATTTATTTAATTTTTTAATTTTTTTGGAAATTTAAACTGATCCCAACCGATTAGATACATTTGTGCGGTTTTGTATTTCTAAGATATTCTTACCATTGTTGGCAACAATTATCAAATACAAAATAACGAATTACAAAATAAAATTATTTATTTAAATTATGTATTTCAAAAAAGCCTAAGTTACAATTTAGTGAAAAAATACCTCATAATAAATAAAGTTGTGGTGTAAGAGCTTATGCGGAGAACCAGTACAGCTATTTACTTATACAACTCTCAGAGATTCCTTTGTACGTATTGTTAGGCAGAAAAGGAATGGAGGGGACCAGCAATTTTCTACCGAACGCAAATGCTTAAAAAAAACTCTTGAAAAATTTGTCACCTCCCACAAGAGGCTGGAGAACTTCTGCGCTCGCCAGTGTTGCTATATAATGCGGTTATTCATATGATTTTGATGGTGTCCAAGTTCAATAAGCAAAAAGAGTATCACATTTAAAACGGTTAAGACAGAATTTTTCAGTGGAAACTCTCGCTTAAACACAAACTCTACTTCTTACCCTAGTCATCTCTTATAGGCTAAATCAGTGCTGCGGGTATTTTTTAGAGAAAAATCCCTACAGTCAGGAACAAAATTTCCTTTTTGTCTCACACATTTTTGTTCTATTTCCCTTTTAATTTAAAAACAAGAAATTTTTCTTAAGTAAATTATGTTCGTAATGAGAGTTTTTTAATTAAATAATTAATTAAATTCGTTGAAAGAAATAGTTCATCTTATCTCAGAAGTCTTTGAACTTTATGCTTTAAAATATCATCAAACACGAAGGAAGTGACGTGCAATATATTTTTTTATTTATTAAAATATAGTTTTATAAATAAATTTGCATCATTTAATTTTTTCTTGTTAACAAATAATTGATGTCTTTAAATAATTCTTTAATGGCTTATTTAAAACATAAATAATAATATTTAGTATATGAATCCAGGAGTGGACTGGGCCCCCTAGATTTTGTCCGGTGTTCTCCCAGGCCCCTGGGAGAACTCAGAACAAAAAGTGCATAAAAGCCATTGTAGTACTTTCTATTTATTTAAAAGAGAATTTTCTCATAAAATTTAATTCCAAAGAGCCTTATCAAATATACAGCTTTTGTGGCTCCAAAGGAATATCAGGAAGCCCACACAACTGTGTTAGGGGCTTCCGAAATGAGGATAAAGCTGTTTGGGCCTTATAAGAATATTTTAACGAAAACTTTAGTTTAGCTGATGGGGCCCCCATACTAATTATTACTGAGCAGTTGTATGTTCAAGGGGTTCCTCACAGTACTCTTAAATAATTTAAACGAAACTATAGTTGTGGCCCCACACTAAATATTGTGACCCAATTGGTAGCCTTTATTTACTTTATATTCTATAGGTTCTTTGAAGTAGGTATACTTTCAGTTCGTTTAAAGGAAAACTTTCACACAAAATTTCAGGGCCGCAGAAATACAATACAAAAAAACAACGATGATATTTCGATTGCTGTGAGTATTTTCGATGTTTTGGTAGAGGTAGAATTATAAACTAATAAAATTTGCGTTATTGCAGTAATTTTTTCAAAAATCAAATAACTTTTTTTTTTGTAAAATGCAAACACATTATAGAAATTTCGGAACAGACTTCGGCTTCGATTACACAACGATAATATTTTTTTACCGTCATTTTCGGAGCTTATTCTTTTTCACTCCTTCTACTCATTTTACTATTTTGAGGCCCTTTTTCTTAAAATCCTGGGAGGCTCTTTGAATCCCAGTCTACCCCTGTCACATCTTATTAAGTTTTTTGGCTTTATTTCGCCTTTTTCTTTCAAATTATTCTTTAAATTCGATGAAAATATTGCTTTTTTTTATAAACTTTGTTTCCGGTAAATAATTTTATGAACATAGGAATTCAATTTAAATAAGTCAGTTTTTCACTTTGTACCTTTTATATTCAAAAATTCCTATACAGAAAGGAATTTTTCTCATGATCTTCCAGCACTGGTATTGCGAGCAGAGCAAAACACACTGCTTTTATTTTTTAAAATAAATACAAATCCTTAATGGAAAAACGTTTTACAAGCAAAGAAAATATGTTTTCAAATTTCAATCCCATAACCGACTATCATCGCATTAGTATGTAAATACAGGGTGGCGCACCAATTGTGGTACAATAAGAAATTCAAATAACTTTTTTTTTAATCGATGTATTTCATTTATTTTTTTTTTATTGGTTAGAAAATTAAATTTTATTTTAAATAGTTAGTTGTTTTTAAAGATTATAGACCGCAAATGACCTCCACGCTGTCCCACGCATATGCGGCACCTGGTCAAAAAATTATTCATTGCGGCCTGAAGAGTTGAAGTTGGGATCGCCTCAATTATTGTCGTTATGGACTGCTTTAATTCAGTTAAATTCCTAGGCTTCGTTTTATACACCTCTTGCTTGACATAACCCCATAAAAAGAAGTCTGGTGCCAGGTCAGGTGACCTTGGGGGCCAGCGAAGAGTGGAGTTCCTAGAAATTAATTTGTTTGCGAATTTTTTGTTTAGCTCCGCCATAACTGGTCTGGCTATATGTGCAGTTGCTCCATCTTGCTGAAACTAAACGCTGTTGAATGGTATACGTCTTCGGCGCAGTTCTGGGTAAAAAAACTCCTTCAACATCTTTAAATAACGGCCCCCATTGACAGTAACGGTTACACCGTTTTCTTCAAAGAAGTACGGCCCGACAATACACCTTGTTGAAACTGCGCACCACACAGTGACTCGTTCTGGGTGCAGTTCCGTCTCATGGAGCATTTCTGGATTAGACTCATTCCATATACGGCAATTTTGCTTGTTTACATTGCCGTTAAGATCAAAATGGGCCTCATCAGACATGAACAAACAATTGATCAATGTGTTTTCTTCTTCGGCCATTGATATCATTTTTTGGCAAAATTCCAGGCGAACAGGCAAATCCTGAGGGTTTAACTTGCTAGTAATTTGGACTTTGTACGGAAACAAGTTTAAATCGTCATGAAGTATCCGTTGTAATGAACGTCTACTAATTCCAATTTGCCCCGATAAGTTTCGGGTCGAAACGTTCGGATTGGCCTGTATTGCAGATGCTACTGCTGCGATTGTATCCTGAACCCGAACATTGGCATCTCGATGGTACGGCCTTCGTGCGATGCTTCCAGATTCGGCAAACATGTTTACAAACCTCATAATGGTCCATCTACTCGGGGCATTACCGCCAAACTCCCGCCTAAATTCCCTTTGGACGGAAATGACGGACTGCAAAGCATGGTACCGTTGCACTATCCAAATTCTTTTCTCCGTATCTCAAGCATCAAATCTAAATAGTAACCTACAAAATAAAAAAAAAAATAAGCCGAGTACTCACACAGAAAAAAAGTTATTACGTTTTATTTTTGTAGCATGATTCGTGCGCCACCCTGTATAAACTGATATCCAGTGTTGCCAACTGAAAAATGTCTTGCTTAATTGGCAATATTTGAGGCAGTGTCAATTTCAATGGCAATGACAATTTATTGACAGGATGGGGAATGGGGATTGTAGCTGCTAAATGTCAGTTTAGAAATCACGACCACTGTCAAATGTTTTTTCGCCCTTTAAATTCACTGTTAATGATAATAAAAAAATTTAATTCAATTAATTTCTCATGTTTTCAACTTTAATTTCAACGAAAAGTCATTCAAAATTTCGCAAAAACTATTTTGAAATAGGTGAAACATCAAAATTTATTGTATAAACGATGTAAATCAAGAATTTGCTTTTCATCTGCCGAGCAATATTGCCATTAAAATTGGCAAGACGTCTCCATTGGTAAAGCAATGGCATGACAATGCGAGTCAAGCAATTTATTTCCTCACATATTGTCAATGAAGCCGCTAGAATAATTTTTTTAGTTGACTCAAAAGCCGCACACAAGAAAACTGAGTTTCCACCAACTTACAGTTTATAGGTGAGAAGGGTGCCAAGTAAGATGATGGAACGGTCTATGATTGTTGGAAATTGGAAACTAAAATAAATTGGAAATTAAAAAAAATCGTAAAAAAATGTCCAGCAACTTCTTTCCTCGTGTGTAAGGGGACATAGCAACACACTTACAGAAACAAAAGTCAAAATAAGCCTATTAAAACTTGGTGGGAGTACCTCTAATTAAGTTAATTCATTCAAACCTTCAGTATTATTATATGATGGTGCGAAATCTTACTTCTAGTGTGTTATCACACAAAAAAACAAAAACCCCTTTTACGATATTTTGTGTTTACTCATTAATTATCATATTAAAAAATAGGCTGATAAACATTTAACCAATTTAAACATTTTAGGTTCAAAGGGTTGTGTCTGCGAATCCAAAACCGAGGCCGTGGATCCTCCAATTATGCCAAATCATCACTTCCAGTCCAAAAAATCAAATTTTTTGTCTAGACTTTAAAGCCCGTCAAATCCTATTTTGATTACTAAAGAACTCATCCCAAGGAAAAATAAAAGAAAATTGCATTTAGTATAAATATTTAAATTTTTTCCAATTCAAGTTAATTTTGCCTTAGATTAAATTTTCTGAGATCTATTTATCTTGTGTTAAAATAAAATTTATTTGTTAATGCAAGTGTTATAAGAGATTATCAAAATGAAAAAAAAGAAAATTGCCAATTTTTGTCAAAAGACACATCCAGCTTATATAAAAATTAATCCAATTCTCGTGTCCTCAAACACGTACAGATGAAATTCGTATAGTATGTTTTGTCTGGAAACTTTTCTGCAGGCAATGGTTATAAGCGCTTTTTTCTCGTTGAACTTGTAGAAATGTTAAAAGATGTATATGAGTTCCTATCACCTATACATATGTGTAGGACCTAATATATAGCAAACCCATATGGTGAAATTCCAACAACCATATAACAGCTTAATCAAAAAAAAAGAACACAGTTATAAAGTGCAATTCTTTGCAAAGTCAATATTTTTTTTTTTGGAACATCATAAATAATATATTATTTATTTTTTTTTCTTCTAAATTTGAATATTATAAAACATCAAGAGACTAGAAAGTTTTGACTCACAGATGTTTGAAATTGAATGAACATCTCAAGATGTACCTAACCTATGTATTAGGGTGATTCAAAAAAACGCCTTTCTCGAAATTCAATCGGGACCGGGCGAAATTATGAAGCTTAGATTGAAACCAAAAAATTAAGACTACACAATTCAAAATTGAACACAAATGTTCAAATGTTCATAACTTTTGATATAAGGTGAGTTGTAATAAGTTGTATACCTTTTAAGAAACTGCAAAACTAGGACAACCTTTTAAAAGCAAAAAATGTTATTGAGTGCTAGGATATTTATACAGGGTGCTGTTTCGACGTTTTAAGTACAAATTAATTTTGACCACCATTTAGGGCTATCGATTTATTTATAGAAATATGGTGAAGATCATTAAAAATATTTCTTTACAAAACGTTAGTCTAACTAGTAAGCAGTATAAATAAGAAAAATGGTAAAAAATAAAAATCAATTTTGGACAGGGTGATCCAAAAATTAAGTCAAAGTAGAAGTTTTTCTAAATTAAAAAAAAAATTGTTAAATCAAAAACCGTTAGGATTTAGTATTAAAATATAACAGGTTATAAAATTTTTTAGAAAATAATTTAAAAAAATATTTTTTTGGCGCACCCTGTACAATACGATATGAGTTTTTCTACATCATGGTTATAGTGTTTTTTTGAAAATATTGTTTAAGCAAAAAAAGAACTTTGGGGCAGGTTCTTGTTCATTGAAATGCATTTTCGGTTTAATTAGTCGTAATTTGAAGTCAACACCAAGTCCCAGATCCCTTGCGGATTTTTTCGCAGACGTTTTTTTGTATTTATAAACAAAACAAATTATAAAAAAAAATATTTCCCAAATTATTTTTCTAACTGAATATCCGGAAATCAGATAAAATTACGAACAATCCCTGAAAATTTCATGCTTTCAGCACCAAAACTTGAAAAGTTAAGCAAAATTATTGAAAAAACGCTGGTAGCGACCTCTAAATGGTGTTCGATTTTGAATTTTGTAGTCTTAATTTTTTGGTTTCAATCTAACACCCAAAGAAAAACCTTGGTAGAATCAAGTACGTTTCTTGTTTGTTTTTGCGTCAGCCACGTTCGTTGTTATTTTCAACAATGCAGCGTGATTCATTTTTTATAATTTTTTTTGTTTAAACCGTACGATGTTCATTGTCAATTTCATATTTAAACTATCACAAATCATACTGGGATCAGTATGTTCGTGTTGATGGAAAGCTGGTTGATTAAACACAAACATTGCATGGCAACAACGTTCATGATGTTTTGGAATATTAAAAACGTGTTACATTAACAATGAACGTGTTCCCTTTTAAATCGTGGTGCCTGCATGAACATGAGAGGCTCATTGATTGATCACGATCGTTGTTTGGCAACAACGTTCATGATGTTTGGAATATGAAAAAGTGGTACATTAACAATGAACGTGTTCCCTTTCGAATCGTGGTGCCTGGATGAACATGAAAGGCTCATTGATTGATCATGATCATTGTTTGGCAACAACGTTCATGATGCTGGGATCGTGTTGTTTAAATCCCGGTGCTGGCCTGAATATGAGACCCTACTTGATTGACTATCATTATAGATAATCAACACTTGTTACTTTTCACATCATCACGTTATTGTTGTCATTTTACCACATACATTTTCAGTTAAGAATACTTCATGTTCCGTTGATAATAATTCGAAGATACTTACGCTGCTGCATTCTGTTATGAAAATCCTAATGAAACGCTAACTCAATTTATGTGTTTTATAATTTTTATTGATTTTTAGTTATTTTTTAATCACTTTTTTATACTTAAGTAAAATGTGTTTACTTTAATAAACAACTTAATTTAATACTTACATTACAATTTCTTACTTACATTTTTTTGTACATATTAATTTAATTAATAGCCTTATAACATTTTTCATAAAATTTCGAATGACCACGATGTTGCATGTTGATGTTGATTTCTGATGTGTGATGTTGATGACGGGGTGTATGACATTTTTTGAAAAAAAATATTGATTAAAGCATTAAAAATTAAATTAAATTGGGTGACTTACAACTCTCAATCATTCCTGTGTGTGTTTTATTGGCAGGTTAGTAGCCCGTGGTGTAGTGCGTAGGACTGTTACGCCTAAAAATAAAAACAACAAGAAAAAAAAAACAGAATTGTTACTCTCGGTTTTTCACTGCATCTTGCGAGGAACTGACAAATCCTGCAAAATTATCTATTGTCAAAAAAAAGAGATTCTTACCTTATCCTTTCGGATTCTACAGAAAATAGCAGGTCCTCTCAAAATTGAAACAAAGATTAGTAGCCCGTGGTGTAATGATTAGTGCGTAGAACTGTTACGCCGAAGTTCTTGGTTTCAATTCCCAGCCTATGCCACCAAAAAAAACACTTTTTGTTATTCTCGGTTTTTCACTGCCTCTTGCGAGGAATTGAAAAATGTTGCAAAATTATCTTTTGGCAAGAAAAAGAGCTTCTTACCTTAGCCTTTTGAATTCGATAGAAAATTGCAGGTCTCATCCAAATTGAAACATACTTTCTAATTTGGATTTGTAAATAATTTGTTAACTATTTTGTTTTAATTTAACTTTGCTTACTTTGCCGCGCATGTTACCCACACCACATCACAATTCACACTGAACTGGAACGAAATCGTCAAACGAATATGAAATGTTTATTTTCGAATAAAAAATTGATCTAGCAACATGTTCGTTGTTATCCCACCAAAAAGTTTCATAACACGCTTCGATAACACTACCACGGTACTGACAAGTGACATGTAATTTTGTGACAAACGATTTTAGAATAAAAACATTTCACTCTAAAAGCAAAATTAGGTTTGTAAAATAAATTGACTTTTGTTAACAATAAAAAAATAGTGCCTCTTTCAAACGGTACAACACAAATGCCATCAAACTAAAAACAAAATGGCAGTTCAGCGGGAAATCTTTCGAATTCAAAAATAAAATGAAATCCGGGGACACCATTCAATTATTATTATTTAATTCGATAGCAAATATTTTGAATTTAATCAAGCAACTATTGTACTCAAACTTCTCTGAGAATAACATTTTTATTCAACGATGTATTTTAATAGAAAATAGTAGATTTAATTGAAAAAAACACGGTAGTGACATTTTGCGTATACTTTTTCAAGTCAAGGGGAAAGGGAAGCAAATTTTTAAACACTATATGTAATGTAAATTGTAGTACAAACTTATTTCCACAATTCAAATCAGTAATTCATAAGAAAATTTTATATTAAGTTACAAATAAAGCCCTGGGCACAAAGAATCACAGTTGACAGAGAATCACCCATATATCCGCTTCTTAAGGTGGGAGAGGTAAATTAAAACAAAAAAGAATTTTAAAATTGAAAAAGAATATTATAAAACAACGGCAACACTTACAATATTATGAAGTAGTTTTTTTTTAAAGCTTGGAACTCATTCTTTAATTATGTTTTTTAAATGAAGTTATTTTAGTGCTTAATTTTTAAATAAATTATTTTCAAACTGAAAATTTTAAAAATGTAACTTAAAAAAAAAAAAAATATGTATTAATTTTTTTAAGTACTAATTTTGTTTTTAATTTTTAATGCTCTTAATAATTTTTAATCGAATAATAAAAAACCAGCTGTAAGTCTTTTAGTTTTGTAAAACGAAAACTACTTTTTTCTCAGAAACATTAAAACATTAAAATTAAAAATTTTGAATTTTCTGGTTGGTGTTTTTTGAATCTGTTGTTGGAATGAGAATTCTGAGAGATGAAATTTGTAAAACAGCTGTTAATTTACCATTATTAAATAAATAGTTGAAATCTATTCTTTACCCAATTTAATTTTCAATGTTGTCAATGGGACATTTATAAAGTTTCGATTGTTTCAAGTTGTTTCGGGAGAGCCTTAATTCTCGGCTAAATTTTGACAAATTTCTTTAGTTCTGGAATTTCAAGCTTTATCTATTATTTACTCATATAAATATTGACTTAACCTACCATTAACACTCTTCCTAAGGTTGCCCTTAAAATATTGTTTTATTATAGTAGGTATAAACCTGGGGTGTTCAAGCTCAATTATTTCAATTATCTAATTTGCAAACGTGCACACTGCAAAGTCCCAAGAATTATTACAAATTAATAATTTACTTATTTATAATAGCTCAATGTTACTACGTCCTTAAATTATATAAACAAGAAATCACAATAAATTGTCTTCCCAGTATCAATTCTACTACGATGGCCTTAATTCCGTTCTTTGAGTTAATTCGAATTCCTGTGCAATTTTATAAAACAATGGGTCAAGATATTCTTGAATCTGAAAAACATAATCGATTTAAATCAAATTTCTTGAAGATACTATTTCACGCAGGACTTTTTATTTATATTATTGAATATATTTTGCAAGTGGTTTTCTTTATTCTTGCCTTAAGGTCTGCAGAATATCTTCTAGCATATGCAGTGGCTCCATCTGTTGGATTTGGAATTGTGGCTTTTTTTAAAATGATGACATTGCATTTAAATAAATTCTCGATTCGAGGTATTCTCGAGAAATTTGAGGAAATCTATCCAAAAACTTTGACCCAACAAAAGGATTATCAACTTGAGAAGTTCTTTAGACTTTTGAAACCTTTAATGAAGTTATATGCTGGTCTTTGTCTCATGAATACTTTCTACTATGTGTTTTTCGCACTTGTGAAATCCATGTTGGTTTCTTTGATTTTCGGGGTTGAGTTTGACTTTCCGCTGCCGTTATTCATTTGGTATCCTTATGACACTAAGCGAAACTGGGCTGTATACTTATTGACTTATGGGCTGCAGGTTTATGGAGCCTTATTAACTGCTGTCGGCTATTTGACAGCTGATTTATTTCTTGTTTCGGCAGTGGAACAATTGTGTATACACTTCAATTATATATTTTTGAGTTTCGAACAGTTCGAGCCTAAAACAAATGAAATCAATCATCGATTTTTGAAGAAAATTGTGAAGCATCATATAAAGTGTTTAGAGTTAGTAGTCATTGATCCACAAATTCTGTAAATTTGTTGTTTTTGTTTTCTTTCTTCTTCTAGACTTAGCGATTCTGTGGATACAATTTTTGGATTTTCGTTGTTTTTGAATTTCATTGCATCTTCTGGAACACTTTGTTTTGTTGGTTTCCAAGTGACTTCTGCAACTACTGAAGAACTTCTTCAAAATATTGTTCTATTGGTGACTTCATTGTCTCAGGTTTTCATTATATGTTTTTATGGAAATAAGTTAATTTATACTGTGAGTACTTTTTTTTTTGAAAATTACACAGAACTTTTAATTTTTCTAATTTAAAAGAGTCAAGCTGTTGGAGAAGCTGCTTTTGGACATGCTTGGTATGAGTGCAATATTGAATATCGAAGAATGGTGGTTTTGATTATTGCTCGAAGCCAAAAAATGGCAGCTATTCATGCACCGACATTTCCTCCCATATCTCTGGAAACGTTTATGAAGGTAAGTTAGTCTAGTTAATAGTTCGATACGCAGCTGTATTTTGCACCACTCTTATAGGTAATCAGCATGGCATATCAATTCTTTGCTGTGATACAAACAACTAGTGGCAATTGAGATGATAACAGAATTAGAACGGTCAATTTCTTACAATTGATATTTTATTTTTCTTCAATATTCGTAAATAAACTGTTCATAAATAAAGTAAAATGTAAAACTGTGAGATGAAAATGAATTCTTTTTTGCAAAGAATTTCAGTTTTAAAATGCCATTATAAAGCTTATGACTTAATTAATAATTCTTCTCAACAAAATATTTCATTTTGGTCAAATTTAAGATTAAAAGATCAATGGTAAGTTCAATCATTAAAATAATAAAATTAAATTAAAAAAATTTAAAGTGTTTTTTTGACTGATATAATAATTATGTCATAAGCTTTATTTATTTATTATTTTATCCTGCTTTCTAAACTTCTCAAAATTCATTTACAATTAAAACTTTTAGTGATGGAATTCATTGAAAGCTATAACTTTTACCTAAGCATCCTTAAGAAGTATCAGCAGAAAAATTCAACTTTATATATTATGGTGGCTTCAAAGCGCCACCATTTGAAAATAAATTTTCCGAACTATAAAGATTCAGCCTTCATAGAAAATTTTAAATAAGGAAAATACAAAAATTGTACGAAGAGTGGGTGTGGCAGTAGGCGAATTTAAAAAAAAATTACGCATATGTATCATGATTTGGTTTAAAGAAATTTTAATTAGAAAATTTCAACTTTCCAAGAATGTACAATAAAGGGCCATATACGATTTAAGAAAAGTGGGCGTAGTTGTAGGCGGATTTCCAACAAAAAAAAAAACTATAAATGTCATGCTGTATGCTCAAGAGATTATTTTTTCTCGAGATTTACATCAAAATTGGCATTTCGAAGACATCGAAGTCGATGAAAGTGGGTCTCGCAATTCTATCCGTCTCTTTGTCTTCGGCGCAGCCTAAATCTAGAATTTTTTGGGAATTCCCCAACATTTTTTTTTTTTTATTTTTTTTAGGAAAAAAAATAACGGTATGGTACTTGCCGCACAAATTTTTTTTAGCAAATAATGAAAATTTTTACAAAAAGGCTACCATTTTATAAAAATAACTCAGAAAAATGGTCATAAATGTTAACTCTCATGAATCTTGATTTTCGATTTCGATTTTCACAAAAATGGTTCCACTAATTTTCATCAATTTTTGTTTCGGGAATGTTTTAAAAAGTTTTAAGAGTATTGTTTTTTTTTAGATTTAAAAAAAAAGTTTCATCATTTTTTATAATTTGTTTTTAAATAAAAACTATTCTTAAAATATATAACCAAAATAATGGTGACTCCCATACAAGTATCTAAAATCCGATAAAGAAAATATTATTTTTCTCAAAAACGACTACTATAACTCTTTTGATTACAATTTTTATGTATGCTAATATGAGAAGGTACGATTCACCATTTTATTGGAAAAAAATGTATCTATCGACTCAAAACGGTATTTCTCATAGAACCATTTTTTTTTTTGGTTTTTTTTTTTTTTGAGTTTGTAATAAGTTTAAACGGCACGGGGTCTATCTCGCCCCGTTTAGGAGGTAGGGGCGATTTCCGAAAAGAAACGTCTTAAATGGAACAAATATTGAAAAACAACGGCAATACTTTAAATTCAACAAAGTTACGGTTTTAAAAGCCATAAGTCTGTTCCTAAATTTAAATTAAATTACTTGTGTCAATTGATTTCAAAAAATTTGCATATTGGTCGCATTAATGATTAAATAAAAAGATGTTTCATTGTATTTTCCCAACGTTTCGAAGGTGGTTGTCGTTTTCTTCTTCTTTACAAAAAAAAAGCGAAATTTTTTTGTTGTATTTTTCGAGTATTTAAATCTCATATCAGACTAATATTAAATTGCAATATTCATACATAATGTACATTTAAGTTATAAGACAAAAACTTAGGAGATAAGATATAAATCTAATCCATTTTAATGTTCCAAAACTTTCGTAACAGAGAAACTAAAATTATCTGATCATTTTGTTCCTTAATTTCCCTTAAATTCCCTTAATAAAAAAAATAAAAAAAAGTGATTTCGTATTTACGAAGACAAAATCGATTTTCATAGAATTTTAACATTAATGGTATTCACGCAACTTCGTAAGTTTACAAATTGTGTAAAATGATAAGTTTACAAAAAAGTTTGCGTGAACGCCCTTTTAATTCATTTGGTTAAATGCGGTGTAATTGAATCAGCTGTTCGCTAAACGTCATGAAGCTCCAAAATATGTATACAAAAAAGCGTGTTCAGATTTAGAAATTATTTTTAAATGTAGAACCTCTCCCAAACTACCTAACTTGAAATCGGAGCAGACAGAACTATCTCGGAACGGTGAAAAATGTAAGGTACACGTAAAAAAAGGTTTTTTTAAGCCTGACGGGAATTATATGAGAAAACGATTTCGGGGTTAAATGTAGAACTGTAATAGTCGTAAACTCATGGCACTGATTGAACGAAAAGAAGCGAATACAAGAAAAATCATATGGCACGCCCATAATGGTGCAGGGTATCTACTTTTCCTTCAGTTTAGTTCACTTTCGTTTTCGGCAGTAAAAGTTGTCCTGAACTCAACACAACTGAAATTTGATGAAAGAAGAATAAAAAGAATAAATGGTTCTTTTCACTTTGATGGCAATTCGGAAACCATAACAAATACAAGTAAAGGCATTTACTTTTGTATATCCATATGGCCCATTATATGGATTTGTGTAAATAAACAATGCTGATCAATAGTCAGAAAATGTGCATGTCCTAATTATTTTTTTTTTGTATAAACAACGTTTTTATTCACAACTTTCATCGAGAACTAATCTCAATGCGATAGTTACAGAACACGGGCAGAGTTTTTTTTAGTTCTCTGAGATACCTCATTATCATATTTCTGAACACGCCTTATTCTAAAATTCACAATGACGTTTGGTTAAGTTTACCAAAAAAATTTGGATAATTTTATCCAGCAGAATCCTTGGAGAATTTTAACCAAATTGTGTAAATCATTTCTCATACAAAATTTGACAGTTCATTAACCAAATGGTAAACTCAACCAAATGGTAAACTTATCCAGTATTTTACATCATTGCGTGAATACCCTTATTATAAATGTTTAAGCGGCGGCATACCTACTAACAATGCGAAAAAAATCAACAGAATTTCAAAAATATGAAACTTCTATGGGCGTTTTCTTTTTTAATTCAGATTAGAGCTCTGAACACAGTCTGAACACTCCGAACATACTCTGAGCGATTTCTGAACTAAACGTGCTCTGCTCTGAGAGTTCAGATTTATTTAAAAAAAAACGTTTCACCAGCTGTCACTTTTTTATTTGTTCACAGTTGTCATTTTCTTTGTGTTTAGCTATTCAACTCCGTGATCCGTCTGCTCTATAAATTTATTCTGAACTCATAGAGCGTGCTCCGAACATGCTCAGAGCGAAAAAATAAAAACAAAATTAGAGCTCTGAATGCTCTGAGCTAAAAAAGAAACACGTTTTTTTTTGACAGTTCAGGCTCTGCTCTGAACTAAAAAAGAAAAACGCCCCTTATTGACAAAGAGAGCGAAACGTCAGGGAAATAGTCAAAATGATTAGGCATGTTCAGGAAAATGAGATCTCGGAGATCTCAGCAATCTCAGTTACCTGAACAGGATTCCTCAGCGAAATTTCTCAGCTTTGCTTTCAAAACTCTGAGGAAAAAAAATCTTGGATTCGCTTGCTCACTTTTTGAGTGAGAAAGTTCTCTGAGATCTCATTTTTCTGAACACAGCAATTGCGTTCATGCTTTGTTCTTATCTTACTGATCTGATGATTGATGAAGCAGAATACGAAGATGAAGATAAAACGGACACCAGAAAAAAAGGAGAAGTGTTCGTAGGCTTTCCAGATTTGCATGTGGAGAAGATCAAATTTAAATATGAATACCGCTTGCTTTATTCAAAGTTTAAAAATACATAAATGCTTTTTTCATTTCTAATGTACCTTAACTATGCTGGAATGGCAAATTGTGTAAATTTTTTTTCGAGTTGGGCTTTTTTTACTTTCTATAACTATGTACATTGTACATACATAGATACTTGCAATTACAATACAATAAAATCAAATCATAACAGAAAACATAATAAATTTAATCTTTTTATGTGTTTGCTTTAGACGAAAAAAAAATAAAAAAAAGAAAATCTACTTACAAAACAATTATGTCAAGAACTAAATCTACAAGATAATCTTTAAGAGCATTAAAGCGATGTAAGTGTTTTTTTCTTAACATTATCTTGATCCACCATTATAGAAAAAAAAATTCAAACAAAGAAAGCTCTTTTTGAGCGTTATTTAGTGTCAATATCTTACGTCAATTGAAAAATCTTTCCTAAACTTTTATCCTTCTCAATAGTTTTATTTTAACATTGAAAATGTTTATAGGGTCGTTTTGAGAAAAATATGGTGTTACCAAAATGATTAAATGAACAAATGAATATATAACAAATGAACGAAATGAACTATAGCGTATAGGGGGCTCAGGATCGAATTTTTGGTTGGTGTTACCAAAGAAAATGCCAAAATGAACCTAAAGACACAATCGATGAATCGTACCTACACGTTGATCGTCGCCAACCGACGAGCTTCAGTGGAGGATAGTTGAATTTGTATGAAATCTTAAAATCACTCGATTTGAGCGCACTTAGAAGCCTTTTACTCAGGTTTTAATTATCGAATGCTTAATATTAAGATAGATAATTAAAGATAAAATGACAGGCTACAAATCTGTATCAAAATTTTTGCAAAAGCTTACAAAATTTCATACTAAAAACGTGAAAGATTAGCTTTTGAGAACTAATTTCATCACGGCAAATGACGTGAGGAACAAGAAAACAAAAAGAAAAAGAAAAAAACGTACCCACAAAGAATATACATTGCTGTAAGGGTGTTGGCAAGACGTTGGTTGGAGTGGAATGTGTGCAATAAAAAACCACCACTGCACTGTGGCTGGTGGCAAACAAAAATGATATACATACATAGCTACATTATGAAGTAGGTTAGGTATGTCTGTAAAATGTTATGTTGATTAAATTGTTGTAGGTATTTTGCAAATATTATTCGTAATGGTACGATTAGGTTGGTTTGGTTGGCTTATAACTTCTGTTCTAACAATCGGATATTTAAAATAAAGGTCTTAAAATGAAGGTAAAATATCAAACTAATTTATTCAGTTAAAAAATAAATGAAATAACATAAAAGTGTAGGTGAAAAACGTTTAGGTTTAATTCATCAAAATAAATAATTGCAAAAATTGAAAAATTGAATAACAAAATTGGCTTCGCCAACAAAATTCATATACCTACGTATCTATATAGGTACATACATTATGTATGTAGGTAGGTAGGTAGGTAGAAATGGCGATCACGAGCAACCTAGCTCGTTGACCCAATTAGCGCTAGAGTGCACCGTTTTGTTACCATAACTCGTTGGACCTGTGGATGTAAATGGTTTGGAATGTCTCAGAATGGCGCAGAGACGTAAGAAGTTTGACCCCTTAGTATGGCATTATGTATGTATATTTATATAAAAGGATTGATTTAGTTGTTCTGCGGTTGCCTTTTTACTTCTGTACTAATAATCGGATTAAGGTTTTGAAATAAGTTAAATAATAGGCTTCAAAATTTTGTGTGACAAAACTTGACTTCATTCTTAATCAATTCGACTGTTGAACCTAGAATATGCACAGAGACCTATACTTGAACCTCTATGATTATAACTTATAACTTTAGTTCTATAAGGGCCAGATGTTGAAGGTTAAGGTATTTAAATTAAGGTTAACTAGGCTAGAGGTAGGATTAACCTAGCGAAGCAACTTAAATATAATACCTAATCGAAAAGGGTTGATTTGGTATCTTCTGTTCCAATTATCGGATCTATGAGGTTAATGTCTTAGAATTAAGGTAAAATCTCAGGCTACAAATTTATGTGACAAAACAACATCTAAACCAATGCGTTTTTTGAACTTGACCAACGTCTAAACCAATGCGACTTTTGAACTTGACCTACGTCTAAGCCAATGAAATTTTGAACTTGACCTATGTCTACACCAATACGATTTTTGAACTTGACCTACGTCCAAACCAATGTTATTTTTGAGCCTGAAATATGCAAAGGTACCTACTTGCGTTTCTCTTTAATAAACTTACAACATTAGTTCTAAGTTGTTGAAGGTTAATTTATTTAAGTTAACGTTAATCAGTCTAGAGGTAGGATTAACTTACCTAAGCAACTTAAATATAAATATCGAAAAGGGTTTATTTGGTAAGCTTTTATCTTCTGCTCTAATCATCGGATCTTTGAGGTTAAGGTCTTAGAATTCAAGTAAAATCTCAGGCTATAAATTTATGTTACAAAACTTTACCTACGTCTAAGCCAATGCGATTATTGAACTTAGAATATTCATAGGTACTGCAATATAATTGAACTTCTTTAATAAAACTTATATATATTAACTATTAAGTTCTAATGTTCAGATGTTCAAGGTTAAAGGTAGAACTATAATAGTCGGATGCCGACCTAAGTGGTCGTACGAAACGAAACGAATACAAAGAATTCATATGACGTGCCCATAATTGAGTTTTGCTTCGTCTCGACCAATTTTTTACTTTTGCTTTCGGAAGCGAAGAGCGCTCATCCGACCGCTCCATGCGTAAGTGAACTGAGAGAATTTTCTTCCAACATCTTCCGAACAGTTCTACCTTAAGGTCCTCAAATGATAAAAAAAAAACGATTCAATTTGGTTGTCAACTCAGCTGTCAACTTAATTGGTGCTTTGCTTTTCATTATATACTCAGATAAAAGAATACTGCTTAACTGTCAAAACCATTAATATTGTCTTAAGAAATTACACGACTCGAGTTTATTAAATTTATTAAAAGATGAGTTCAAAATGCAAAATATTATAGAATACCTAAAAACAATTAGGTAAATCAGGTTTGCAATGAGTTTGAGCTACACAACAAATTATTTATAAATTTGGTCTCGCGTTAAAAAGGGTTCAATTTGACAGTAAATCAAATAACTTGCCTATATATAAATAGTTCAATAAGTTGAGAGACTTGTAAATCAATTTGAGCAAATATTTGATTTTCTTCAACATCAACGCCGTGATTAAATAAACTGAACTGAACAACAATAATTTAACCGCTGTGTTGACATTAAAAATATCTACATATTGTAATTTCAGACTGAAGAATGGTTTCTTAGACATCTTCAGAAGTTTTGGTGCAACTATATGATAGAAAGTAGAAATCACCAAGATTATTCATGTTTTTATTTTATCGAGCTAACACAAGTCATTTTCAATGTCCCCATAGTTACTCTATGAGTGAAATCTGTAAATTTTTCTTTGAGTTATAACTACCTACCTACATACAAACTATAGAATTACTTCTTGTGATAAGCACAAAAGGTCAATAATTCAATAAAGTCCCTGTTGAAAGTTAAGTAGGTACCTCCAACCCTATATATTATATATTTTTCTTCTCCCAAAGAAATAGCAAAGCAGACATTTTGAAGGGCTTTTCAAAAAAAAAAAAAATAGTAATAAAACAAAAAAGAAGAAGAAAATCTACGAGTAAGGTATAAGAGCTTTATAAGATCTTCTTTTTTATTCTACATCTTAACTGCAAAAATTGCAATCCTGCAACATTCTTGAGTTCACATCAAATTTTCCATAAATTATTGTTCTCTTCATTCATGAGTGTGATGTTATCGACCCTTGTGCCAACTAAAGAACCTACATCATGTACTTATATATGCTGTTATGTGCATATACCTAAACGTTTATATCAACCCCCAACCTATATTCATATGTAAGGAGATAAATTATGTATCCCTCCAAAGACCTCATCCAAATTTTGTCCATAATCGATTCATATTCAGTATAAAATTGAAAATTCCTTGAACCTATGCCAACGTATGTAACACATAATGCTTTACAACTACACGAAGAGGATATCCTGCAGAGTGCATAACAAGTTGGAGAAAAATTGATTTCGTTTCTTTTTTTTTAAATTTCAACAAGGATAGAAGTTTTAAAAAAAATCAACTAGATAACCTCACCGAACAAAAAACAAGACACACAAAAAAAAGAGAGAATTTTGTGGATAGGGCTATAGGAGTACCTATATTTATCTCTCAACATAGGAACATAACATACACTCCGTTTTACTTAGTTAAGGACAAGGTTATTTTTTAAATTGTTGGAAAAATTTATAAAAAAAATGTTGATGCTGTTTTTAAATATCTAGAAAAATGTCTTAAATTAAGACCAAGCCTTGGTACTACAAGCACTTAACTTTTAAAACTAAATGATTATATTGCATATTTCCTCTACAACTTGACATAAAAACGACAGACTTCATGACTTTATTCAGCTTAATTGTTTGCACATTTCCTAGAATTTTTCTTGGAAGCGGATTAATATAAAAATCTCTGCCTCTCTACCTGAAAGCAGAGATTATAATTATTTAAAAAAAAAAATTTACACCTAATCAAATGACATGAAGTGTACATAATCATATATACCCCGGACTATATAATATGGAGAATTGAAAATCTTAAAGAAAATTATAGCATGGGCTATGGAAGCGTATGATAATTTTCGGGATTTCCCAGGATATCGATTAATGCAAAGCTCTGGCTTCATCTGTTACAGCTTATAATACAATATACATACCTTTCTCCTAGGATATACATATATACTCTACAATATACATCAGGAGGTATAACGCGAATAGTGTAGAACGAAACACGCGCCTGGCTGATGCCTTTATACACTCTTTTGCTTGTTTGCTTGTTTTTTGGCTTAAAATTATTGCCACATGAAAGGATAGATATAAATTTTCGTGTCGGACGAAAAGTTTTGTTCTTACATGGGCAATTGGTCTTGTGCACTTTTGTGTGCATTATATGTATATATATCCTGGCCAGGATTTGGAGAATTCTCGAGGAAGGCAAATTTACATAGATTAATGACTTTAGGGGGTAAATTAAAATAGTTGGTTATATATAGAAAAGGAGATTGATGGAGAGACATAGAGAGAGAAAGAGAAAAAGGAAGGGAAAATGAACAAAGAATCAACAAATTTTCGTTATAATGGTGCTTGTAAAAGTGTCCTTGATCGTTTTTTTATACACATAGGGAAATTAATTTGACATAAAACTTCTTATATAGGGTGGCAATTTAGTAGGTGGTCATGGAAAGTGTCCTTAAAAAAGTGTTGTTAAGTGAATTGTGTATCTATGTGTTTGTGTGTGTATATGTGTCTGTTTGTGTTTGTAATTTGAAACTCAAGGACAACTGAAATCGAGCGACACCTGAAACTTTTGTTTATATTATGTTCATCTTTACTATATGAACGAGTTGTTATGCATTCCGTTTTAAGCTTCGCTATATGCGGCTGATTGGTGTAGGACCTTGACCTAATATTGTTTTAATTATTTATCAATCCCTTTTATAAAGTAAAAAAAACTTGGTCGTGCTCTAAGGAATTGGGTGTTCACTTTAACTCTAATTTAGAATTAACTACTGAACACATAAACTACATTATTAACAAAGCGAGGGCAAAAGATTTTATCGTTCCTTATGTTACCCTTTTGGCTTTCATTATACAATTGTTATGTAAAACCTCATCTTGAATTCGCCTCACAAGTATGGAATCCCTTCTATCTATGAAATTCATAAAAGCTAAATTTAATTAATACAACCCAAATTCATTTTCATTGCCCTGAAAGGTCTTCCTTGAGCCGATCCGTTCATTCTACCACCATATGAACATCGGATCCAGCTTCTGCTAGTGCAAACATTATACCTGCAAAGATGTGTTAAGATTGTTATATACGCACTATACATACATACAATATCACCGTCATTATAGGAATATTCCCTCTGTATGAATGACATAAATGCAATTCCTCCAACAATCTCTGCACTTACTTCAAGTTTCTTGAAACCACTTTTTGTAGTGCATAAGGAGTATCGCATATCATTAACGACACGCTGCACTGAAGCCATCATCATCATCATCAAAAAAAAAACGAGTTCTTCTATTTTTAACATAACTTCCTGCCCAAACTCACATATACACATCCTGTAATTCAGGAACACAATAATGCTCTGACACATTTCTGTTGCTCTATTTAAATATTTTAATAAAATAAAATGGTACATATATGTACGTGAAACTGCTTTATTGCAGTTCATCAAAGTGAATATTATGTTAAATTTATTCACTTTTTAGGTACTTTGAGAAGAAGTAAGGAATGAACTATCAACATCACTCAGAAACATCAAGTTTCTTGTAGTTGAACATATTTTAAGAACAACAATGCAAGTTAAAAGAGGTAACAAAAGCTTGAAGTTATATACATAAGGCGCTGCTACTAGAAGTTTTTTGTTGAATGAATTTATAATTCATGAATTGAGTTACACAAAGATCCTGCACCTCTTGATTTGTACAGATTCAATAAAGAATCTCAAGAGTTTATTTGAACAGACCTTTTATTTAAAACTCATTGAAATCTACTTGGCAACGGAAATCTACTTGGCAATCAGATTTAAGACGCTTTAACTCTTAATACTTGATTTATCTATATGTGGTTCCGGTTCGATTTGTTTAAGTCAATGCAGAAAGCGAGCTATTTAATCGCACATAACAAGTGGTTTCTATGCAAAAAGCTTTACGAGTTTTAAATTTCCAAAATGAGTATCAAAAACTGAAAGAGATGGTAGTAAAATAAATTAAAGTGCAGTGAAAAAACGCTTTCCCTTGAAAATTGATTTTTTCGTGGCGAATGGAATGTGAATGCACATCAAGGTATTCAAGAATATCACCGATACTTTGATGTCAAAAAAGATTTTAGACAGCACGATGAGCTGTCATGCTATTTTTTTCAACATTTTTATTCAATGAATTATGTGGAATTTTGGCGCAAATACCAGAGGTACAATCTTTCAGAGGTACGTCCAATTGCTCGCATATATGTTGATGTAATTGACACAATCGGAACAAAACAGCGTGAGTGAGTATTAAATCTAAAGCAGAGAATATAATCAAAAAGAGCAATACCAAGTATCGGTACCGAACCTGCCTTAAGGTAAAACAGGCAGTTGCCTGGGGCGCCACAATTGGTGGAAAAAATTTACAGATTTCACTCATAGAGTAACTATGGGGACATTGAAAATGACTTGTGTTAGCTCGATAAAATAAAAACATGAATAATCTTGGTGATTTCTAATTTGTATCCTATAGTTCCACCAAAACTTCTGAAGATGTCTAAGAATCCATTCTTCAGTCTGAATTACAATATGTAGATATTTTTAATGTCGAATCCCAGTTGGCGGTTAAATTAATAGGGGTATTCCCGATGCGATGCAAACTGGTCTTGCATCATTGCAAAAGTGCAAAGTATTTTTTTTTACAATGGGGTTAGGGTATAGCAATTCTACACTCTTGCATTTTTGCAATGATACAAGACCAGTTAAATCGGATCGGGAATACCCCTAATGTTGTTCAGTCCAGTTTATTTAATCACGGCGTTGATGTTGAAGAAATTCAAATATATGCTCAAATTTTCTCAAATTGATTTACAAGTCTCTCAACTTATTGAACTATTTATATATAGGCAAGTTATTTGATTTACTATCAAAGTGAACCCTTTTTAACGCGAGACCAAATTTATAAATAATTTGATGTGTAGCTCAAACTCAATGCAAACCTGATTTACCTAATTGTTTTAAGGTATTCTATAATGTATTTTGCATTTTGAACTCATCTTTTAATAAATTTAATAAACTCGAGTCGTGTAATTTCTTAAGGCAATATTAATGGTTTTGACAGTACCAAGCACCAATTAAGTTGACAGCTGAGTTGACAACCAAATTGAATGGTTTTTTTTTTTCATTTGAGGACCTTAAGGTAGAGCTGTAATAGTCGGAAGATGTTGGAAGAAAATTCTCTCAGTTCACTTACGCATGGAGCGGTCGGTGAGCGCTCTTCACTTCCGAAAGCAAAAGTAAAAAATTTCGTCGAAACGAAGCAAAACTCAATTATGGGCACGTCATATGAATTCTTTGTATTCGTTTCGTTTGTACGACCACTTAGGTCAGCATCCGACTGTTATAGTTCTACCTTTAACCTTGAACATCTGAACATTAGAACTAAATCTATATAAGTTTATTAAAGAAGTTCAATTATATTGCAGTACCTATGAATATTCTAATCGCATTGGCTTAGACGTAGGTAAAGTTTAGTGACATAAATTTATAGCCTTAGATTTTACCTTAATTTTAAGACCTTAACCTCAAAGATCCGATAATTAGAACAGAAAATAAAAGCTTACCAAGTCAACCATTTTCGATTACTACATTTAAGTTGCTTCGCTAAGTTAATCCTACCTCTAGGCTGATTAATGTTAATTTAAATACCTTAACCTTCAACAACTGGTCCTTAGAACTAATGTTGTTAGTTTATTAAAGAGATTCACAAGTAGGTATCTTTGCATATTTTAGGTTCAAAAATCGCATTGGTTTGGACGTAGGTCAAGTTCAAAAATCGCATTGACTTAGATGTTGGTCAAGCTCAAAAATCGAATTGGTTTAGACGTATAGTTCAAGTTAAAAAATCACATTGGCTTAGACGTAGGTCAAGTTCAAAAGTCGCATTGGTTTAGACATTGGTCAAGTTCAAAAAACGCATTGGTTTAAATATTGTTTTGTCACATAAATTTATAGCCTGAGATTTTACCTTTATTCTAAGACATTAACCTCAAAGATCCGATAATTAGAACAGAAGATACCAAATCAACCTTTTTCGATTAGGCATTATATTTAAGTTGCTTCGCTAGGTTAATCCTACCTCTAGCCTAGTTAACCTTAATTTAAATACCTTAACCTTCAACATCTGGCCCTTATAGAACTAAAGTTATAAGTTATAATCATAGAGGTTCAAGTATAGGTCTCTGTTCATATTCTATGGTTCAACAATCGAATTGATTAAGAATGAAGTCAGGTTTTGTCACACAAAATTTTGAAGCCTATTATTTAACTTATTTCAAAACTTTAATCTTTAAGATCCGATTATTATAGTACAGAAGTAAAAAGGCAACCGCAGAACAACTGAATCAATCCTTTTATATAAATGTACATAATGTCATACTAAGGGGTCAAACCTCTTACGTCTCTGAGCCATTCTGAGACATTCCAAACCATTTACATCCACAGGTCCAACGAGTTATGGTAACAAAACGGCGCACTCTAGCGCTAATTGGGTCAACGAGCTAGGTTGCTCGTGATCGCCATTTCTACCTACCTTCCTGTATAGGTACCTATATAGATACGTAGGTATATGAATTTTGTTGGCGAAGCCAATTTTGTTATTCAATTTTTCAATTTTTGCAATTATTTATTTTGATGAATTAAACCTAAACGTTTTTCACCTACACTTTTATGTTATTTCAATTATTTTTTAACTGAATAAATTAGTTTGATATTTTACCTTCATTTTAAGACCTTTATTTTAAATATCCGATTGTTAGAACAGAAGTTATAAGCCAACCAAACCAACCTAATCGTACCATTACGAATAATATTTGCAAAATACCTACAACAATTTAATCAACATAACATTTTACAGACATACCTAAGCTACTTAATAATGTAGCTATGTATGTATATCACTTTTGTTCCCGATGCGAAGCCAATTGTGTTTGCCACCAGCCACAGTGCAGTGGTGGTTTTTTATTGCACACATTCCACTCCAACCAACGTCTTGCCAACACCCTTACAGCAATGTATATTCTTTGTGGGTACGTTTTTTTCTTTTTCTTTTTGTTTTCTTGTTCCTCACGTCATTTGCCGTGATGAAATTAGTTCCTAAAAGCCAATCTTTCACGTTTTTAGTATGAAATTTTGTAAGCTTTTGCAAACATTTTGATGCAGATTTGTAGCCTGTCATTTTATCTTTAATTATCTATCTTAACATTAAACATCCGATGATTATAACCTGAGTGAAAGGCTTCTATGTGCGCTCAAATCGAGTGATTTTAAGATTTCATACAAATTCAACTATCCTCCACTGAAGCTCGTCGGTTGGCGACGATCAACGTGTAGGTACGATTCATCGATTGTGTCTTTAGGTTCATTTTGCATTTTCTTTGGTAACACCAACCAAAAATTCGATCCTGAGCCCCCTATACGCTAGAGTTCATTTCGTTCATTTGTTATATATTCATTTGTTCATTTAATCATTTTGGTAACACCATATTTTTCTCAAAACGACCCTATAAACATTTTCAATGTTAAAAATTTAAAACTGAAAAAAGTGTAACACAAATGCGTCTCCTTGAATCTAAACCAATATCAGCAAACTACTGCACTGTATTTTGTTCATTCTTCTTTGTTGTTCATTCCAGGTATACGAGGGCATACACACAAATTTATTTCTTATACCTCTCTGTAAAAGTAGGGTAATTGCGGGAGAGATGCCGCGCTTTTATAAAACTCAATTTTTTGTTGTGTTATTAACAAAAAACAATTTATTTTTTTGACAAAACTTAAACTTATTGTTTAAATAATAAATAATTAAAAATAAATTATATTGAATTTTGGTCTCTCCCAGCAAGTGAGGGAGAGATGCCGCTGTGTAAGATCATAAACAAAAAAAAAATGTATTTCATCTAAAATGTATGTTTTTACGTTCTTCTTGATCAACAGTCAGTACAAAAGACAAATTAATTAAAACGAATTATAAATTAATTCGTATACCATTGGTGGTAGCACCTTTAAGTTGTTGTTGTGGTTCAGAAATTCAAAAGACAAATTTGTTATTTTTTTAAATTGTATACAATTTTCATGCAACCATTTCTAGAAATTGGTGTATTTTACCCAATCTCCTTTTTTGAAGTAAAACTTCTTTTGCGGCATGGGGGTAAACAATTTTTCTATGGAGCTGTCAGTGACATGTAAAACCGACATACAAATTCCCGTCACGAATTTCAAAATTCAGCGTCACGATTTTGCAATACCGACATATCAACCAAAAAAACCCTATTTCTGAACAAAAAGAATATTCTTTTAATTCATAAACGACAACAAATATATGGAAACACTTTTAAACAAAACTCTTCATTACAAAATCTTTATTTAACGCCTATTTCAGACAATTAAAAACGAAGTTCACGGAGCGGAACACAAAACCACCAATTTAATAAGAAAAATACACAAAAACTTATATTTTTTTTACATTTTATTAATTCCACTTAAAATATATACATATTAAAACACATTTATCCATAATTTTTCTTAAAATTTAATTCTTAACAACACAAATTAACAAAATTATTTCACAGAAATCACAAAAACCAAAAGTAAACAAAACATTTTCTCGGCAAATGTCAAATCCACTATTGCCATATGCGAATAATCCTAAATTTTTTTCAAATTTTAAAACAGCATTGCCATCTATTTATCTTTAGGCGTCGAACAAATTGGATGCGATAGTCCCCTTTCACACGGGGCAACAAGTTGCTGGAAATTTTTTTGACGTTTTCCTTTAATTTCCATAAAAATCTCTTGTACACACACACTACTGTGTTCGGCTATAAGATCCGAAAAATACTGCGTCGTTAATATAAGTTGAGCATTGGCTATAAATAAAAAGTATGTATCCCAAATGAAAATATTACAAGTATGCGAAATTATCAGGTATTTGCTCTGAGTGGTAGGACTTGAAAAATACTTGCCCTGTTGTTGTGAAAGAAGTTTTACTTCTAGCGTGTGTACATAAGTACGCACACTCTTTTTTTTTTTATTGAAAAATAGTTTTTCTAGAATTCTGCCCTGAAATTTGGTTCAACAACCGACTCAATCTTCCTCTTATCAACTTTTTTTTTAAGTTACAGTTTCTGCGTCTCTGCGAACTGTTTTTTTCTAGTGTTAAAGGGCACCGGAATTTTGGTTAACAGGATATTTCAATATGCGGCATCTTACCTCGCAAAAAGTGCGGCATCTCTCCCCGAAGTGAGGGATAGATGCCGCACAGTAGCAGACAAATTAAGAAAAAAGTAAAAGTAAAACAAGTCACTTGAGCATCTTCATTCAAAACCACTCAATCACATAAAATACTTACTTACAACAAAACGGGTTTTAACTTCCATATGCAACGACTGCTGGCGTCGAACTGAAAAATTTCCAGGCTACGAACGAGAATGAAAACCAGTGATGCCAGACTTTTCCAATTGATTTACCCACGACTTGGACTGAAAATGCCCGTTTTGCCAACGATATTGTCGACAAATGCCCACGATGTTGGCCACAAAAAAAAAAATAGAAGAACAAATACAAAATATAACAAAAATAAAAAATCACAACTTTTACTATAACACAAATTCAATCATTTCTTTGCCCAATCGATTTCGCTTCTTACATTTTACGTTTGTTATTATAGAAAAAATTCGTTCTGCTTCCGCATTAGAGTGAGGTAGAGTCAATGCTATTTTAACAAGTTTTCCTAAATTAGGAAACAAAATTTCATCATTGAAATTTAGAAGATGGCAAATTTCATGCCACATCTTGTCAATAGGAAGTTTTTTGAGTGAACATTTTTGATCATGCTCAAAAGTATTGAAATATTTTGGTACTCTTTTCATTCAACGAACAGAAATACAAATGGATTGCTTCAAAGTATGAACTTCAATGGCTCCATTCAAATATAAAAACTAATATAAGTTTGAAAAATTAAAATGCCATTTTTTTAAACTGAGAGTCATGAAAACGCCCTTTCGCCCTTTTAGCTTATTTTTCTTATCAAATGCCCACAAAAAGGGCATTCGCCCACAATCTGGCATCACTGATGAAAACCAAAACAGATCGCAATAACTCCCGTTAACTTTAAATAAGCAATCTTTTTTATTTCTCTCGTTTATGTTTTGAAACCAAATGAACAAAAAACTAAAAAAATTTTTCGCCAGGGTCGACTATAAATCTGACTTTTGGGCTATTCGGCATCTCTCCCGACGCGGCATCTCTCCCGCAATTACTCTATTTAACATTTGGGAAGCTTGTTGCCGTTCATCGTTGCTTGCACGAACTGTGCAGCGTTGGTATAGCATCAAAATATAATCATTGAAGTTGGCCATGTAGGCAGAAAGTGCAGAATTTGATGAAAATTCAAGTTTCAAAGCAACTCAACTAGATAAACGCATATATAAATTTAAATTTGTTTTGTCAACGATTATTTCGAATGAGTTTTTAGGAAAAATAAATGTCCTTTCAAAAATGCTTCAGTCAAAATCCATGGACTTTTTAACATGCTTAGAACATTTAGATAAACTGCGGCAGTACTTTCAGGCAAACCGTTCTGAGGAATCTTTATTTGAAGCATTATACAAGAACGCTATAGATATTGCTACAAAGATGAACATGCATGTAGATTTCATTGTGTCCGATTCGATGAGCTTACGTTGTCGCCGTTATATGTCTGAACAATCTCAATCAATTGATCCAAAATAAAGTAGATTTCTTCTAGCACGTAATCGATGTGACGTTATCTTCGATCGACGAGCGTTTTGGACAGTATCAATATCTGAACGAAAACTTCGGTTTTCTCTGCGATATTTCATAGAATGTGGACTTTAAGGATTGCGAGAAACTTGAAGCAATTTTAACAGCAAGAATTGACGAAGTTCAAAAGGATGTAATAGCTAGCGGATATCTTTAGTGAAATTAATATATTCAATCAAACGTCAAATCTTACTGATCTCAAACCGCTATCAATTTTAAATTATTTAGCTTAAAACCATTTGCTTGAATTGTATCCAAATTTAACAACTGCGTTAAAAATTCTCTTAACGTTTCCTGTAAGGGTTGCTACAGGGGAAGCTAGTTTTTCAAAACTTAAAATAATAAAATCATATTTACGCTCAACATAATGACTGATGACAGCCTTGGCAACAATTTCTATTGAAAAAGACTTGCTGAATCGTATTGAAGAAGAAGAAATATCTACAAGATTTGCAAAAATGAAATTGCGAAGAGCAGCATTTTAATGTCAATATTTTGTAAAATTATTTTATCGAAAATCCTTAAAATGTATTAAATAAAGCTTTTAAATATTAATTTGTACGATTTTCGTTTTTTTAAAGTTTGGGGCGCCAAAATCGAATTTGTCTGAGGCGGCAAAAGTCCCAGGTTCGGCACCGCCAAGTATCTATGTATGTAAGTATATATTTAGGTACTGCTATATGTTGTAAACAAGAAAGGACCAAATACCTAAATAGAACGTAGCCATGGAGTATATGGTGGTCTATGCTACTTATAGACAAACTTTGAAGAATTGAGGAACTTTATCTGCCAATTCTCAAGAATTAAATCGTTTTTGAAATCAAACAATTAAGTAGCAATGACCCCTCTCGAACTTTTATTAGACAAGAATCATCCTGGTTCTTCTGTACTATATGAAGAGCCATTTATAAACTCTGGCTAATGTGGATGAGTTTGAGGTAGAATGGATAAGCACCAATGTTTCAACGTCACTAAATCACCAGTCTGAGGTAGCACACGTTACTAAATTACAGTCTGAGATAGCAGACGTCACTAACTAACTGCTATGAACTTGGGCTTCCACTGTCAATTCTGAAACCTAATGCCCTAAACAGATGTGCAGATTTTCAACATGCAGCGAAAATAAATTGCACAGGTTCTTATGTGGGTTGACAGTTGATACATTCCAAGGCTGCATGCAGCCTTTGCTGCATGTTGTCTCTATTTCTAAATTGGCTGCCTAGTTTCATTGCAGCCACAACAGAAAACGAAAAAATGGAAAAAATTGGTATCTGGCATTACTGTAATTTACTCTTTGTCAATGACGACATTTAACGAAATTGTGTATCAATAAAATGCAGTAGCAACATAAGAAAAAATAAAAGAGAGAAAACATTTAATTTTCATTCTATAGCATCATAAATGTCTAAAGTATGCAGTATGCACATTCCACATCTGTTTTAGGTGCAGCGCTGCATGTATCGATGCATGCAGCCACACTGCTTATCTGTTTTCGGCATAAGTCTTTCAAAAAGGAGACTCACCAAGTACATACTCTTGATTGGTACATACTATATTCTAGCTTGTTTTTTTTTTGTGTTCGTTCATGGTGTCTTAAAAATATTTTGGTTCAAACCGAGTGTGAAGTATAATTTCACAGAAAAACTAATATTTATATTTTAATGCACTTAACCAGCGATGGCTAAGTGGTTTGGATTCGGATTGGCTCTTTTCTACAGTAATCGGTAGCGGTAATTCGGGATTTTAATGCAATTTGATAAACTGTGGTGGGAGAAAAGATATGTAAAGCAACATTACAGTATTAAACATCAAAGAAAGAGAAAAGAAAGCTTCAATAGCATTCTACACTTGTAGTCGAATTTTTGATAAAATATGGGGTCCAAGTCCCATATGGATGTATACAGCCATAATAAGGCCAATCTTAACATATTACGCCTGTTTGGTTTGGTAGCCAGCCCTAGATAAGGCAATAAATCTCAAAACCATGACTTAAATTCAAAGACTAGCATGTATTGGTACTACTAGTGCCATGAGAATCACACCAACCGCATCCCTGGAAACGTTCCTATCACTTACCCCACTTAAATTATTTACTAAAGAAATGGCGGCCAATAGTGCTCTACGACTTAAATATTATAATAACTGGAAAGAGGGCTTTTTCGGACATAGAACCATTATGAACAATACTGACAAAGACATTCAAACAGACTACACAATACGGCACATCGATTTTCATCTAGTGGCTCTTACAGATATCCCCAAAAGGGAATTCGGGGAGGAAAACTGGGTCATCAACTCTAATCATGTATCGGTTTTTACAGACGGTTCCAAGACAAATGAAGAGGAAGGGTCAGGCATCTTCTCAGATAACCAACCCCTAAATAGTTCAATAAAGCTTCCAAATTTCTGCAGAGTCTTTCAAGTCGAAAGGCTTGTAGTTTGCGAGGCTGCAAAGACTCTATCCACATACGAACTAGTAAATAGGAACGATAGTCAGGCGGCACTCAAAGCAATTTTATCAATTGTCACAAAGTCCAAACTGGTTAATCGATGCAGAAATGAATTGAGAACACTTAGTGCAATGAACACAGTTACCCACCGATGGGGTCCCAGGACAACGTGATATACATGGGAATGAAATTGCGGATGAATTGGCCAAAATCGGGTCATCACTCGATCCGAGCCAAACTGTATTCACCATACATATGCCACTGGTGCAAGAAAAAAGCAGAATCCACTAGAGTTTTCTCAAAGCCGATTCGACAGATGGTCAGAAAATGACACATGTCGCGTCTCGAGAAACCTATGGCCGGACCTCTCTAAGAAAAAACAGTCTATTTACTCACACTAGGCAGACCTCCATTGTCCCTCTTTCAATTCAATGGGAACCCACATGAGCAGTATGGGCATCAGCACATCTGACTTATGCAGAGAGTGTCAAGATGAAGAGGGGGCAGAGGGCTCCTATCACTTCCTCTGTGAATGCCCCAGCCTAGCTGGAACCAGATAGATAACCCTTGTAGAATACTTCTTCTATGATCTGGGGGACATCTCGTTTTTGTCACTGAGAAACATCTCTAAATTCATCCAGAATTCGAGATGGTTCAGGGAGGCACCCCATACATAAGCTCCTTTCCTAACGACTAACCCTTCCTTATACCCTTATTTCCTACTCCCTGGGGAGCCCAATGGATATATTGAGAACCAAGTGGGGTAGTTTGGCTTGCCGTGCTATCACCCCTCCTAACCTAATCTAATCTAACCTAACATTACATTATAAGTTTTATGTATAAATTAAAGAAGAGTTTGAAACTACATTTTTAATAGAAATTTGGTACAATATTAGGTCGTATACCGATATGATGTTTGGGAACGTCCCTTACTTTGGCGGAGACTTTTTGGCGGAATGAAAAACTGTTGATATCTGAATGCTTATATCTGGATGCTAATTTGTTGCGCAAATCAAAAATTTGTAGCTCGCATAGTTTCGAAGTTATTCAAGTTTCCGCTCAAATAAGTCTGAAGTCAGCGGACAAAATCTAAAATAATACGAATTATTAAGACACCCAAATTTGTAGCCTTTTAAATGCTTTTGAGTTGGGAAAACCTCGATTTTGTACCTCAAGTGGTTTATTTGGCTTTGAACTTGAATAACTTCGAAACTATGCGAGCTACAAATTTTTGGTTTGCGCAACAAATTAGCATTTAATTAGCTACAAATTCAGATATCAGCAGTTTTTGATTTCGCCCAAAAGTCTCCGCCAAAGTAAGGGACGTTGTTTCGGAACCAGTAATATTATGAAATTGGACATTTTTGAAACTGATTCCTAATATATTATTGTTATTTTTCTGCTTTAAAGTACCACATGTACCTTATTTCATATTTCAAGGTTATTTGCTGCGTCTTTGTGCGAAGGTAAAAGTAGCACATACTTGTTCAAGTTAACCTTAAATATTTAAGTTTCGTATCAGCAATAGGGTCTTAATTTGTATTTAATATTTAAAAACGACAAAATTAACACAATAATAATTAAAATTAATAAAATAAACAACAACAAAATTTGTCAATTTACTGAAGGATATTTCGTTGGAAATTGGTATTTCTTTATTAGATTCAAAAACTCAATGGATCGATCACATCAGAAGTACATATGTAAATTTGTGCTATGTATAATGTATAGCGAAACAAAATATGACAGATGTATGTGCTTTATTTTAGTTTCTGAACATTCATCAATTAAAACCAATTTAACTAATTTAATATCCATAATTGTGAAATATAGTATAGGTACCTAAGTGTGCACTGGTACTCCCAAATGAGTAATTCATCAGAGAGAGAAAAAAAAAACTTTCATGAATTCGATGGTAAGGTGTAGTTGGAAATAGTTTTATATACACACACATCCAATTCAATTCGAATAATTTTAATATAAATAATTAAATTTAAATGAATCGAATTTTTATCATTTTCCCCACACACAGTTTGCTTTGGTTAAGTGCGCATAAAATGTGAATTGCAATTGCCATCACACAGGAAACTCAAAAGTCACATTCACATGCAATCATGGTTGACAGAACTTGACGTACCTAGGCATTAATATATATAGGGGCTCCTCCTTCAATCCATTTGCTCCCGGAACTCGTTGAAAATGAAAATACCTATATTCGTATTGGAATTGGTGGGGGTGTATTGGCATCACTGGCTTGGTTTGGAAAGTTGGAATGCTCCATTTACTCGAAGCGAGAGTCGTTGTGACGGTGCGGTGGCGAGAGAAAAACTTGATGACATTGTATTATCATTGCGACCAGAATGGAGTGGTTCAGTGGTTTCAAAGGTGATCAGTTCCGTTTTTCAATCCTGGTCAGTTCCAGATGAAGTAGAAGCCTATACGTATACGTACGATGGCTGGCGGCAGCAGCGTTGTCGAAAATGCCGCTGGTGTGATTGTACTGCGTGGACAGGATGCGGTGCGTTTGTGGTCAAGTTGCAGCACTTTACGCGCGAAGTTGCATATCATTTATCTGACATTTTTCTGGTTGAATTAAACATCATGAAGGCTGTTTTATTTTAAATGAATATACAATTGCAGTTTATATTTATGCATTTTTGGGGTTAAAGTTTTCTGCGGGGATATTTTATGATTTTCCGCTGCAATGAATTGTGATTGCCTGCCAAGTATAAAGACCGCATTTACTATACCAAGCAGGACCAACAATATATGAATATGCGGACTGGGAGTTATGTCTCTGGTGAACGATGGATCTGCCGCTAGCGAGGTCAGGAAATTGCAAAATGTCAAATAAAATGAGTTATTATTAGAGGAATTGGGTTCAGATCGGCGCGGTGGTTCAGCCTTCATGTATATACATTATACATAGGTATGGAAGACTTTTTTTTAATGGGATTTTCACAGTTTAAGGGAAAATTAAAATTCCACAGAAAAAGTTAATGGACAGTTTGTGTCGGAAATTTTTCTGAAATTTAATTTTCGGGTTCACTTTTTACAATTTTTTTTTTACATTTCGAAAATTGCAGATAAATTTAAACTATACATGCTGACCAGTGTTGTCACTTTACCACAATTGTGGTAGATCTACCTCTTTTCTCCAACAATTTCTTAATCTACCACTTCTACCCCGGAAGTGAAAAATTCTACCCCTTTTTGCTCGTCCAGAAAAAAAAATAAAAACAATAAATAAAATATCTGCTTCGATTTTTGAAAAAAAAAGTTTTTTTTCTCTGCACTTTCTATGCTGTTTTACCTGAATACATTTAATGGCTTTATCTCACAATGCTTTTTTTACTCAATGTGAATGCTTTCATCTGTCATTTTGCATACGCGTATCTACCTATCGTTTTCTCTTTTTTCCGCATTAGGTACATATCTACCTACGTTTATTTTGCAAAAAAACAAAGTTCTAGTCTGCTTAAGAAAAATAAGTAGATCCTACTTCCTACTCACTTACTCCTAAGATTGTGTGCCTTATTTTAAAAGAGTAATATTGTTTACTTGGATTTCGTATTAACGGTAAACAGTTAAACGTTTATTGTTTTCGAAATTTTCTAGAAGAGTGGTCAATGGAAGTCAAGTGAAAAAAAAATTAAAATGCGAAAATTTTTTATTAAACCGTCTGAAAAGGCAGTAAAAAAATATTTGATTTTTAAAGCGATCGATTGATATTAAAAACAAAAGAAGAAACCAGCTTAATGTATTATTTTTGCAAAAGAAATGACAGATAAGGATGAAATATTTATTCCATCTCCAGAAATGATTCGCTTTTATTTACAATTTAAATTTGTTGATGGTAAATTTGAAAAACTATGAAATTTATTTTAAAACTGTATCTACCAATTGGTACATAATATTCAATTAAAGAATTATATATTTTCTTTATAAGAATGTACATATTTTATATTTACGGCTGTGCTTAAATAAACTGATTCCAAATAGCTAATTGTGATTTAATTTTTCTTTAAAAGAAAATGATAAGAGCTTAAGTTAACTTAATTTACTTAAGGTACCTACATTATTTCTTTTGTATCTATATTTAAAAAAAATAAAAACTAAATTTGTTACTCTCTTTATTTATATTAATTCTACCACGGAAAATCTGAATCTACCACTTTTTTTAGCTTTATCTACCACTTTTTTTAAATAGGAAGTGACAACACTGATGCTGACTTCTGAAGTAATTTTGATAGTTGTTGGTTCCTTACAGCCGTTAATCTTCTTCATGACAAAAATTACAAAAATGCATGGCAATCATAAATATTTTGTGAAAGGTTAACCTTTATGTGCAGACACTGTTCATGCAAAACTACGAGTCATCAACACTAGAGGCACAATCTTTCAGAAGCCCGTCCAAGTGGACTCACACTAACCGACGCTATTGATATAATCCGCACAACAGAGTGATGTCAGAAGCACTTTTGTGAGTATTGAAATGGATTCGAAGAATGTGGGTTAAATAGTTAATGAGGGTTGTCGTCAAGAAAGAACACCCAACACCGACGTCTTGAACGGAACATTCTCATAGACAGCTATAACTTTGGGGTAGTGAAGTCCACCTAGGGACTATGCTCCGCTATCAACTCAGACAATGATACCAGCACTG
Organism: Epistrophe grossulariae; assembly: GCA_929447395.1. Lineage (NCBI taxonomy): Eukaryota > Metazoa > Arthropoda > Insecta > Diptera > Syrphidae > Epistrophe > Epistrophe grossulariae. The sequence continues at coordinate 30,540,831 of OV839568.1, read as the reverse complement.
CGATCAAAGGTAAATTTACTCTTGCTAATCGGGGCTTCTTTGGGATAAAAAGGCCATTAAGTAGCAAAGCTCTTACTCGAGGAACTCAAGTGTACCTGAACTTCAACAGCTTCACTCCATGTTAGCCGTTAGGGTAGATTTTCCCCAATGCGCATGTTTTATTGATTTCATAATCGGGCAAGTTTCTATGAAATGGGAAGTGTTTTTAGGTGATCTGAGGTTGCCTATAGAACATTCCGTGTTTCTCTCCGATGCATGGTGCGAGCGATTGGTAATTTGGAAGAAGTAGTTTAACTCTAGAATTAAACATTGGACATTGTATCAATAGTATATTGGTCGTTAAAACAATTATTCAAAAAGATTCTAATCTCACTCCGTTGTGCCATCTCCGCAAATTCCTCAAAGGGTGCAACTTTCACCCAATTACTCCAATTCTCGGTCTCAGACTCTACCAGTTGGACGTTGTATTGCAGTTTCAGGCGTAACCATTCTGGTAAGAATTGTGACTTTTGCTGCAGTCGGAAGTTCTATTATACTTTTCTAATGTGTGTATTCATAGTTAAAATTCATGTTGAATGAGAAAGTATAGAGCGGCGGAACTCCAGTTTCTAGTATGTAGGATTATTTTCGGAAATCAAAAGATTTTTTTTTAATAAAGTTTTTATACCTCATCATATTGAAGAAATCCTCAAACCTGTCCCACATAGTATTCATTATCGCATCACTGCTTTAAAAAGCTTATATTCAGCGTTTGGGGCAAAGATTTTTTCCGAATTTTTTCCTTTTTGGATAGAAGTTGTGGCGCAATCATTACTCCTATAGGTATTTATGCTCTTTAACAAATTCAAGTGGTTCATTTTCCAAGGTACACTTCCCTTTTCTTCAATATCTGCCTTTTTCTGTAGACCATTATTTTGGACTAATTTGTGTTAACAGCGAAACTCTACAGGCGACACAGTACAACTGTATTTTGTTTATCATCATTTGCATAATTTATGGGGACTCAACTAGTATGCCGATATCGTCTGCCTAGATTAGTTCTTTGATATGAACTCCAGGAAAACTAATTCCTCCAGGCAAAGCCGATGTGATGTCATTAAAAAAAAGTGGGAAAAGAAGCGGGCTAAGTAAATAGCCTCGTTTAAATCCAGCCGCACGGAAAGAATTGAAAAATCACTAATTGCGAAATTTTAGGTTGTAGTTTTTTCTCTTAAAAATATAAAATTCACAGTACCTATATTCATGCTGCGAGTTTTTTAAGAGTCGGTAAGCATCGACCATAATTACGAATTCACGTCTTAGAAGGGTATACGACAGCACTAACTGATGAACCCAACTGACGTACCTGGGCGAAACGCACTTTTGGAGTTGAGATCACTTGAACATTTATGATTTGGAAATTATTTTAACTTAATTTGCAGTTTTTCATTTGCCGAAAATCCATAGGTTCAAGTTGTAAATCACTAATGAAGATTGTTATCCTTATACGAAAAATTATTCTTGAATCTCGACAGGATTGTTTGAAAATGGAAAGTAGATTAATCTTTAAAAGCTACAAATAGCCGAATAACCTGTTTGAAATTACTACTCAAAATTTGCAATTTAAAGTTTACTATTATATTTGCTCACAACACAAGGCTTGGAATTTACTACTTGTGTTTTTAGGTATTTAAAAAAAAGTATCATTATCTAGTACAAAACAATGATAATCAACAAACTCCTTTTGAAATTTACAAACAAGAAAAATATGAAATTGATACAATTAATTGATATCAAATTGCAATTCGCTGAAGGAAATATGCTTTTACCTCGACCGAATTATTGATACTCAAAAGTGTTGAAATATGATTTTTGTGTGTTAACATCTTCATTTCCCTCATTTTTTAAAATTACAAACAAAGTCTTAATTTTCTGATTTCCAAGCCAAGGTACAAAATTGGATTCATTTTTCCTGATTTGTAGCTTATTGTATTTTATCTGATCTAAGAATTATTTCCGTGCCCTTGAAACCAAGCAGACTCTTCGGAAGAATTTCATACTGCCGTTGCATTATTTTTGTAAAGGTACTGTTTAATCGCAAGTCATTCCCAAGCTTTGAAATCTATGAAAAATCCATATAATTTATTTTCTTTTTCTAGATATGACCTGGTGCAAGTGAGTGAAAATATATTATCTACCGTCGAGTAGTCCTTCCTGAAACCGGCTTGGAACTCGCTCAGTAATACATTTTGTTGTACCCAGATTGTGAGTTTGACTTTTATTTGGCAAGTAAATATTTTCATTATGGAGTTCAAAAAGTTCATTTTTGAAAAGAGTATAAGAATAATATTAAATATTTTTAGTTATTTGCGGCGGTTAGTTTTTCAATAAAATTCACTGTTGCGTATTTGAAAAATTCATATGGCACACGATGTTCTCCTGGAGCTTTATTTATAGCCTTTGCACGCCTTTGCACGCCAACCGGAAAAAAAAGTTTTCAAAAACTCGAAAACGCTCACACCGAATATTTACAAGTTTTCGTTTGACATTTAAAAAACACCCACTTCTCTACTGCAAAAAACAATAACAAAACATCTCAATTACATAACACACATATAGTTTTTGTCAGCAGCCTTCAGCAGTTCTTTTTTTTTACATTTGATTGAGCGCTGAATGTTTCGAAAGGTTTGTTTGATTAGTTCAACTTTAAATTGCAACTACATAGTTTTTGAGAGGTTTTATATAAAACTTGTGGTTTACAAAAACTTTTGGTTTACCAAAAACTTTTAATGAACGCGGTATTTTCCAAAACGAACGTTTATCATTTACTTCCGGTAATTTTAGCATTAGATAATGAGAGTATGCTTTCTGATTTTCCTTGCAAATGCTTTTGAAAATCTTATTCGCATCATGGTATATGCTTTTTGGTGAAAAGGCATGGACCTTGTAAAAGGTGAATGAGAACGCTTTAGGTTGTTTTGAGAGGAAGATTCTCTTGGTTATTTTTGAACAGGCATTGAGAAGAAGCTACAACATCGAATTTTATGGGCTGTACAGCGATACCGACTCCGACACTGAGTCAAGTGAAAGTCAAAGCTAACGACTAAGGGCCATTTTATTCACTATTGCTCAACTTGAGGCAAACACTCAAGTTGGCCAACTTTAGAGTTGACTTTATCTTGAGAGTTAAAATGCAAGTTGAAGTTTATTTTTATTCACTTATTTTATCCTCAACTCTCCAGTTGAAGATCTAAAGTTGGCAAACTTCGAGTTTGAAAAATATCCCTGGGATATTTGTGAAATATGAAACAAAAACTGTCATTTTTAAAAATTTAAATTTGAATTTGTCAATCATATCTGACTGTTTGTCTGTGTTAAATTGTGTTTTTTGTGTTAAATTGTGTTTTTTGTGTCAAATTGTGCTTAATTTTGAATAAATAATTGAAAAATAATGGTTTGAAAAAAAAAAATGTCAGTGCTCGAAGAAAAATAATTAGGTAGGTACTTCGGAACATATTATGTAAGTATTTTTTAAAATATTTTTTTTTGTGATAGCTGAAGTCAACACGTTTTTGAAACAAGAATTAACAAAAAAAAAATTTTGTATGTAAAACCTCAAGTTTGCTCGGTCAACTTCTACTTTTTCCAGGAGTTGACTAATTTTAAGTTGGTCAACTCAAGAGTTGAAAATCAAAAGTTGAAAACATAAACTTTGAGTGAATAAAAATAAATCCACAAGTTGAAAATAAAAATCCTCAAGTTGTGTTCATTTTTTAGTGAATAAAATCGGCCTAATTTGGCTGGGTTAATTTGAGCGAATAATCAATCATTGAAGATCCGGTCCGAAAAGTCAATTTGAATCCAACTTGGCGTGCAAAATTGGAAGCAGATTGCTAGGGAACATACTACCTGAAAGAAGCTTGTTAGTTAATCCAATAAGCCCCAAGGACAAAATTCCCCGCTGCATCAAAGAAATTCAGCCACATTATGCAAAATTGTCATAAAAAATTACGACAAAAGAATGCGTTTGTGCCAGTAAAGCCCTCGAGGTCATTTGTCCGAAATGCTATTCCATACAATAGGTAACCCTATCCTGTTTACTTTATGATTCAATAAAAAGAATAATAATCTAAAGAAGAAAAAACTGTGATTTCTATTTCATTTCAATCTTGCTTACATTTTGGGACACCCTATATAAATAATGCAATTCGGAAATACTTGTGATTGATCACATATGTTTTAACAGCCATGTATACAAGTAGGTACATAACATTTGTCACAAATCAATAATACAGAGCATCTGAAAAAATAAAACCTACATAATGTGTATTTTTGTTTATAATAATATCTTTGTAAATAATAATAATTTAAATTTCACAAGGAAAAATATTAAAATTATCCAAAAAGTTTAAATAATTTTAATTTAAAAATAATAAGTGTTAAAATTGGATCTTTAAATAATATTATTTACTCGTGATTCAATTTCTCTTGTAAACATCGTAAATTTTCAAACCAACAGACAGACAGACATCCAACCCAAATATTTTGCAAATTTTTAAGTCCAACGACGACGCCGTCGAACGGTGATGTTCCACAAGCGAGAAATAAAAATTAAAAAAAAATATTTGAATATACATATAGGATTCATTTATTAACATATTAATAGTGTCATTGTGTGTAATATATGACTTGTTGTTTTAAAATTAAATGAGAACAACTTTTTTCATCCTTGAAATCACATATTATTATAATATGCAGACAAAAAAAGAATAAAAATTGTATACTGAAGTATGAGTATAGCTGTATTCTACCCATTGTCATCCTTGTTCAATGTCATCCTCTACATCAGTGCACAGTCGATGGAATATGAAACTCGAAGCAAAGAATGCAAGATACAGTGGTACACAAAACATGCAAAATTGTCAAGTAAAAAAATAAAATAAAATAAAATAAAATAAAAGAAAATAAAACAAAATTAAATAAAATTAAATAAAATTAAATAAAATTAAATAAAATAAAATAAAATAAAATAAAATTAAATAAAATAAAATAAAATAAAGTCAAATAGAATAAAATAAAATAAAATGTTTAAAAATGAAATGAAATAACATAAAATAAAATAAAATAAAATAAAATAAAATAAAATAAAATAAAATAAAATAAAATAAAATAAAACAAAATAAAATAAAATACAATAAATCACTTACTTGGATTAATGAATTATATGAAGTTGTATCTTTATTAAAAAATGTAATAAAATCGGTTGAACTATTAACTAACATAAACGGGAATAATCCCAAGACCATTTTCTAAAAATTTTTGAAACAAATTTATTTCCATTCTGCTAATTTTTTTGGTACAAATCTGAAAAGCTGATTTATTCTTATCAATTTAAATATACAAGGTACAAGATTTAATTAATTAAAATTGTTAAAGCAATTTTTGAGAAAATTATGGGCAAAAAAAAAAAACACTAAAACCATTGTTAGGAAGCAACCTGTTCTATTACAGAAGGTACAATAAATCTAGACACAAAATGGGGGATATTTCAGAATAATTTAATTTAATAATTTAATAGAATTTTATTGTTCCTCAAAGTTATTAATAATCAAAGATTTTAGCGTATTCCTTGCTGCAGGGAATTTATTCCATGGGAATCATGCGAATTTATTGGACTTTTAATAGATATCTGTTTCACTTTTTAAAGTAGAATTAATCCTCACCGAAAGAGAGATATTTTATCAATCTTTTTTAGTGAAAAAGAACTTCATTTTATAAAAAGTGAGTTGTTTTCAACTTGTATTAATAAAACTGTTGCCTAGAAACTGAACAATGATCATACCCTAAGCAGAGCAACGGAATTGCATGAGCGAGACAGAGCATCCGATATGTCGGAGACCTAGGGAACTGTTTTCTAAGAAGATACGTCTGATATATCAGTTTACCACACACCCAAATTTGGTCGTTTTAAGATAAGCCACAGTAACCAAGAAAAATATTAATTAAAAATGAAGTTTTCTGTATTAAGGAATCGATAGTTAATCGCTCGAAATTGGAAACTATTCCATAAAATTTCAGGTATGTATAAAATAAATTCTCTCTCTTTCTGTCTCTTGGTGGGAATTAACTTGAACAAAAAATTGGAATAAATTCCCACGTAAAGCAAATTCCCATTGCATAAATTCCATCCACCGTATTCTTTTCCCAGCGCGGCGCTACTGATGCATTTTCCCGGTTCTTATTTTTTTAACCGATTAATTCCTATTCATATTGGTTGGAGAAAAAATGTGTGTAGACTCAAAAAAATTAAATATTTTTGTCAATGTTCAAAACTCTACCTAAAAAAGTTATTTGGACATTTTTTTTTCGTAGGAGCAGTAGATTTTGAGAAAAAAGTGCGTACGGCATTCAGTGCGGGTACGTTACTCCAGCGTAGTTTAAAACAAAAGGATTTGATATTGTTAATATAAGAAATATATTTTTTTTTGCTCAAATTTATTAATTTCTACCCCATTGTGAGATGTGGTGACGTATTTGTTTTTTTTTTTTTTAATGAAACAATGTTAACAAAGAAGAACAGAATTTATAAAATAACTGCTCTTAACTGTCGATGGAAGTGGTCATTTTGCCTTTATAATTATTGTAGGTAGGTACTTAAACACAACAAAATTAAACATAAAATATACTATAAGATCGGAAAATTTTAATAAAAAAAAACTTTCGAGTAGGTATCGAAATTTAAAAAAAAAAGAAGGGAACTTGATGCAAAAATAAAACATAACTTTAGTACTGTAATTATTATTGATGGTTTAATTATTAAATCGATGAGGAATTTTTCAATTATTTTTTTTTTAAAGCAAAGTCATCTTCCAATAATGTTCATGCAAATAAACTGGCAATGCCTGTATGGAAATGAGTGTTTAACATCAACTTAAAAAATAAAAATAAATTATTTTAAATTTCACATGTAAGTAACGAGAAAAATAAGTTTTTTAAGTGGAATTTTTTTTTCATCCATATATTGGAAATGCAGTTAAGCTTGAAAATTAAAGGGGGAAGTTATGCATGTATATGCAATGTATATACATTTAATGCATACAGTTTTAATGATTTATCTGAAATCTTAATTATTGGTAAGGCTAAGCTGCGATAAACATATCTTAAAATTTAAAATGGATAAACATGTATAAAATCAGTTTTTCTAATATTTTATTTTGTATGAATAAGTATGAAATGTCATCAATTCGTTCAAAACATTCATCCATTTAATAGGCACACATAAAGAACTGTATTAAGACAAAATTGTAGGGGACACACTTCTGAAATTGTTTTGACACCAACGCGATAAATACATATATACCAATATCTGAATTCTTAAACAAATCTCAATTTATGAGAAAAGAATTTCAAAAATCATAGAGTGGTTTAAAAAAGAATAAATTTTTAAGATACGTCTGAAATATCAGAACAAAAATTTGTACGCTATTTTATACGAAGTTAAGAAATCAATTTGGAAAAAATCTACCCACTTTTAGAACATCGAATTTTCAATTCTTAATCCGCATAAATAAGAGAGTTTAAATATTTCAACACAAACTTGAAGATATCACACAAACTTTAAAATAGAAAGTAAGGGTTCCAAATGACTATCCTGCGGTATTCCAGAATCAGCTTTAAATTTATTTGGTATAGAGGTATCTAAACATGTGTCTCCAAAAAAGTGGAGAATCTGTAAATATTAAATAAGTGGAGACATCTCCAAATGTAACTTCACATACATATGTATGTCAAAGTATCTCCACTTATTCATATATGGAAGTATCTCCACATGTTTATATAAAAATATATTAAGGTATGTACATGTATGGAGATATAATCAAATTTATTTCCATATATAAGATTAATTTCCGATAAATTTCGGAGGAACGAAGCCATAAGAAAAGTGGACAAGACTGCAGTGGGCGGATTTTAGTAAAATTACTTCCTTTTTCGTTGGCAAAAAAACCCCGAAAATTTCATCCAAATCTTTAGAGCCGTTTCCTAAAAACCAAGTAAAATTAATTGTGGGTGTGGCGGTAGTAGGACATTGTATTTTTTTTTCGTTCACCAGAATAAACCCTGAGAATTTCATCCAAATCGTTAGATTCGTTTCCGAAAAACTATGATACACACAAATAATTTCTAATTTTTTTTCTCGTTCATCAGTACAAACTCTGAAAATTTCACCCAAATCGTCGTTAGTGCCATTTCCGAGAGCAATTTTAATTAAAACAATTCTTAAAATTGTTTCTAGTTCATCAAAACAAATTCTGCAAATTGTAAGAGAATTGTTTCTGAAAAACCAAGAAAAAATAAAAGTGGTCGGTCTTTTTTCCAAAACGTCTTTCTAAATTTTTTTTCATTCATCAGAACGAACCCAAAAAAATTTACGCAAATCGTTAGAGTGAGACATTTCCGAGAATCCAAAAAACAATAAAAGTGGGCGTGGTAGTGGGCGGATCTTACCAAAACCACTTTTCTTGAAACTAAGAGAAGTGAGCGTGGCTGTGGCCGATTCTACTATAAATCCGCTTTAAAAATTTTATTTCTCATTCATCAGAATAAACTCTGAAAATTTCATCCAAATCGTTAGAATTATTGCCGAGAAACTAAGGAATAATAAAAGTGCGCGTGGCAGTGAGCGAATTTTTCTAAATACAATTTTAGAATTTTTTTTTCGTTCATACGAAGAAATTTTGAAAATTACATCCAAATCGTTGGAGCCATTTTCGATAAACCAAAAACTAATAAAAGTTGGTGGGGCAGTGGGCGGATTTTAATATATTTTTTTTAAATTTTTGTCTTAATCATAAGAATAAACTCTGAAAATTTCATTCAAATCCTTTGAGTCGTTTTCGAAAAATGGAGATATTTCCAACCATATCCAGGAAACTAATGAGTAAGAAAAGTGGGCGTAGCAGTAGGTGGAATTTAAAATATAAATCAGTAAATATATTACACTATAAAAGTACTTTTTACAGTAGTTGCAACGAACCTGAAATAAAAACTTTTTATCTAAAGGACATATGTACATATAAAATATACATGTATAAGTATGCATAACAATATGTGCACCTTTAAGCTCTAAATTCTAAAAATGCAACAATATTCGTGTTTTTTTGGGAAAGCTGTTCACAGTACAGTAGGATTTTACACAAGTTACAAATACAACATCCACAGTGTTACTGTCAATAAAAGCAGAAGTAGAATCCTACTGCGAACGGGTAGTTTACTGTGGACGGGTTTTTTTTTGAGAATTTCTACTTCACTATAAATAAAATCCCAAAAAAACACGGCTAATTTAAAAAATTAATTATTTTAGCAACAAAGGTACAAATTTATTTTTGAAAACAAAAAGAACTAGTTTTGTAAAACCTTTGTACATTTCAATATAAGTACTTTTAATTTAAATATTATCTCCTTCTCTTACATAATATAAATAGAAATATAGCCAATGGTATTTTAAATGAAACCTGACTGCAAAATTAAATTCAACTGTAGTTGTGTCTGTCAAAGATGTAATTTATGATCCCATTCCATATACCATTTCGATATAATAAATCAATCACATATTTAGATTTATGCTTTTGACAAGAGTCCTTCATTCTACAGGACATATTCTAAGACAATGGTTCTGCTGGGCTGGGCTATATGTATGTTGTACTATACACAGGTGTGAACCTATATATAGGTATACAGTTATACACATTCATTGATATTGAAATCGATGTTATGATGGAAAAAAGATTTAAAACATCATTGATGGGGTTGGTCGGTGCAGAATGATTGCTGAAGGATTTTGGGGCCGAGCATTATTCTCTGCATTTATATGTCATATGTATGGTTCCAATGCCATCATCAATAAATCTTTAAAATGTCAATATATAAACGACAATGAGACGCATTACAAGAACAAATGTGCCATTTAGGATAGTTACCATGTCTGATATGACATTTTATTAAAAAAAAAAACAATTTCAATATCCGAGACATTATATATGCATTATGGTTGTACGGGTTGTATATAGATATTTTATGGGAAGTAGAAATACCATCATTTGAAATGCCATAAATATGAGAATTAATTTTTTGGCGTAAAAGAGACTTTAGGAATATTTTAAATGGTTTTTGACGAATAAATATAAAACTCTTTGGACGGCAACTCTTTGATATTTACAATGGGTTGCCGAGAGAAAACTAAAGCTTAGGATAAATAAGACTTAACAAAGTAATTCTTCACTAACTCGCGTTTATTAATAAGCGTGCCAATGGATGTTTAAGAGTGAAACGCGAAAAACTGATATATTAGTATGTTTTTTTTTTTTTTTGAAAACAACAATTTTATTGTATTTAGTTTCTTTTTATTTAAAAAAAAAGCAGTATGGAAAAGGCTTTAATATTTATAGCAAAACTGTGCATTTATTTTAGTTTACAAAAACTGTTTGAGGCCCGTGAAAACGTAATTCCATTCTCTACTTTCTTTTTTTTAATTCAAGTTTGTTCATTTTCCATCACAGTTTTTTTATGACTACATTTTTTTTAAATTCTTTTCAAATAAATACTAGAACCATCCTTGAATTCATATAACATGGCCTTCCGGTCTTATACCTTCTGAAATGTGAAGTGCGTTTGTCATGCATTGAATGAAAGAAAGAACATTTTATAGAGAAAAATTGCAAAATACTATATATGAATCCAAAAGGGAATAACAATACAAAATAAGCAAAACTCAGCCATAGGGATTTACATTGAAAAATGCTTTAACCTTTTTTTCTTGACACTCCAACCGGATATTTCTTGAACTGACTATACATATATAAATATTTCTCATGCATATTAAGGTAAGTAAATATTATGTATTATATATATGGATAAAAAAGTAATATAGAAATAGTATATATTGTACACAGGAAACTCAATATCATACACAATATTTTATTTATTATAAAATTGGATCGAATTTAAGGTAATGTGGAAAGCTAAATACAAAAACACAAGCAAATTGTATTATTTTAAGGACCTATACATATCGACGCATGGTTTAAGTGTAGGAACTCGTAAGTGGAAAATAAAAAAAAAATGTATTAATGCAAAAAACTCAGCAGAATCAGAGCCACTTTTTGGAAATTTCAGCGTAACAATGTTTTTCTGAACACATGTTACAGAAAAACACAGGAATCAAAATATCTTAATTTATATCGCAATAATACAAAATTTGACAAGTTTTTGTTGATTCCTGAAAAACACGTAAAAACGACTCACAAGGTTCTGCATTTTAACCATCGATATGTACTTTAAAACTAGATTTTGATTCAAGGCTCCTTAAAATTGTAATTTTAAGTTATGTACTTGTGATTCATTGATACACAATGAATTTAGGGAGGTTTGCTGATACTACACATAACGATTTAAGTTGAACTTAATTTCTTAAGTATCACTTTATGACATGGAAAAAGCACCCCTTAAGAATTTAAGTTCAACTTAAATCGTTATGTGTAGTATCAGCAAACGGGCCTAAATGGAGGCTTTTTAAAGAAATATTTTTGCTTATGTGTTATGTATTGTGATTACATAAATATTAACAACTAGCTGGCCCGCCCCGGTTTTGTACAGGTTGACAAATGTTAGTTTAGTAAAAAATTTACAAAATAATATATACATATGTATATTTGTATACACATAACAGTGTTATGTGTTAGGTGCTAGTTATGGCTATAATTTAAAACCAGCATTGAAATTTTGGAGACATTTTTTTTAATGAAGAAATAATTATAAATAATTAAATAATCAACAATTTAACTATCTTAATGTCTCAAAATTAAAATTTAAAATTATGATATACAAACTTAAAAAAATGATTTTTAATATCGTATGCTATTATTTTCTGTTTTGCCATTTAGAAAATGTCAAGTCCTTATGATCCTTGATGTTCTAAAAATTTATAACATTTCAGAAAGAAAAAAATTTGACCCTATAAATAGCTTAACTAAGTAGAATTTCAATCCGAAAGCCAATCCAAAAGTTACATTCAAACAAAGTATTTTAAAAAAGTATTTAAAAAAAATAGTTAAATTGGGGCAAACGATTCAAACATTTATTTTACCATGCATTTTTACAACAAATCTGATGAATCCTGCCCTGAGATCTCAGCATAGCGGGTGTTGCTTTTAAGCCCAATAGATGGCGCTTTAAAAATAAAAAAAGTACATAAAAACACTCGCGCACTTGAATGCAATGTTGGGTCAATATTTCAAAACAATTGTTGAAGAACATTTGGAGATTTGCGATTAGGAACAAACGAACATTTATATTTTTATTTATATTGATATAGCACTACCTTGTTGCACATATCATCTATATGCATTCACGGAACTTACAGTTTAAACTGAAAAATTATTAAAAAATCAATATTATTATAAATAAATTGATTAAATAAGTTCTAAAATTGTTTTTACACCAAAGCTATAATGTACACCATCTGATTTTCTAAATAACTCTTAATTTATGAGAAATAAATTTAAAAAAAAACATTGGAGCGGTTTTTTTAAAATAAAATATAAACAATTTTGAAAACATTAAAAAAAAAAATTGGTCCGCACATTTTTTAGTATTTATTAGTACAAAGTTTAAAACCTAATTTTGATAAAAAACGATGTACCTATTTTCCAAATATAGAACTTTCAAAAAATAATTTTGAATAAAATACAAAATTTGTGTTTTTTTTGAAAATTTTTATATCCAATATTATTTAAATTTATTAGAACGTCTTGTGTAAGAAATTTAATTAACATCGGTTAGATATATAACGAAAAAGTCCAAAACCAAAAAAACTTACACATGAGAGATTACGGTTAATAATAGATTAATACAAATTTGTTGCAATAATATGGTAAATCGTATTGATTTTACCTAAGATAAAAACTTTATCCAAAATCATTGTAGAAATGACAGCCACGAGCGCATAGCTCCGTGACCCAATAAGCGCTTGATTGCGCCGTTTTGATAAACCAAAATCGTACTAGTCATTTTTGAGAAAAATGGGTTTTTCTTTATCGATTTTTAAATACTTGTATAGGAAATACCCTCTATATTTTTGGCTTTAAGAATATTTTTAATTTAAAATTGAATTGATAATGTAAAAAAACTGCTGGAAGCCAAGTTTTATAAAAATCGACCAAGTCATTTCTCAAGTTCTCAACAAAAAAATATTGAAACTTTTTTTTTAGAAATTGATTTTTTTTAAATTTTGTATGGAACTATTTTTAAACTTTGTATAGAACTCTTTTTAAACTTTGTAAGCATTTTTCGGAAAAATGTCTAAATTTTAGTTCAAGTTTTTGAGAAAAATTTATTTGCTAAAAAAATTTTACCTACGGCAAGTACCGTTATTTTTGGTCCTAAAAACTATGTAAAAAGCATGTTGGAGGAATTCTATGTACCAAGTTTAAAGAAGCTGCAGCCTAAAGGAAAGGACAGACAGACGGAAAAATTTGCGAGACCAACTTTTGTTCGACTTTAATTATCATCGTAATGTCAAGTTTGATAAAAATCTCCAGTTCAAATTTTAATCAGGCTTTTTTCTCACTAGATTCAACTAAAAAGCTAGCGGCATTAAAAATCGAAGACATTTAATTGTTTTGAATCAGTCTGTGTACATATGTATATCGCAAGTAAAAACATTGCAACAAAGATTTTAAAAACCGGTTAGTAAAAGTATAAAAAATCATTTTAAAAATAGTTGATTTTCAAAAATTCTTTACCCGAAAAAAAACCATATTTATCAAACATTCTGCTAATAAAGGGTAAAATTTGTATCTTTTACCTTTGCAAATCTAATAAATTCACCACAATCAAACATCAGCTTGATTTATTGGAAATTAGTTCTTCAATTTTGACAATATAAACGTTCATATCTCGATTCTTAAATTTTTCTTATACATTCAGGCCTATCACAGAATCCATCGTGGAAAATCTCCGAATGGATTTTTCCACTACGAAACCTGAAAAAAAGGATTCACAAAATCCGAATGGAATCGAAAAAAGCAATGCCTCATAAAAAGAATTAATTCTGAATTCCGAAATCAGCTGTCCTATGCCACAGCAATACTTGGAGCTTTTAAAATAAAAAATCCCTTAAACTTTTTAAAAAGTTCCATCCTTTTTTCCCTTTTTTTTTTACACAAAAAAAAGCTGAACATTTGTATTAAGTATGGCTAGACTCCTTGTTTTAATAAATTTCGCTAAAACAAATACCAAAATCCCTGAGCACTATTACAGCTGTAAAATGATTCAGTTCGTGAAAAAAGTTGTGTTGTTGATATTTGTTTATTTATTCAAGTTTTAGCATTTTTTTCTCAAGAAAATAGATTCAACATAAAAATAAATTGAAGTTATAAATAATGTGGTTTCAAATATACTGAGGAACTAATTTCAGCACCGCTTGTTTTAAAAGTGATGTGTTCTTTTAATTCCTCGTTTTTTTTTTAAGGAACATAGTTTTGTTTTGACTTCTTTGTAAATTGTTTCGGCGTGGAATTCAATTATTTTAAGAGTTTAAGAATTTTTAACAAAATAAAAATTGATTAATTTGCGTTTGCAACTATTGTAAAAAAAACTATTTTTTAATGAAACACAATCGTTTACCACTTGGCTACGACAAGAATCAGTTGTCGTAGAAAAGGACGTCATATTTCCGTTTCATTCGGAATTTGTGATAGCAAATTTCCCGAATTTCGAAATTCTTAATAGATTTTCCACTACGAATGGATTCTGCAATACATTTTTCGTGATTCGTAGCAAATTTTCGATTACGATGGAATTCGTGATAGGGCTGATTATCTTTAACTATCGTCGTTTAGGAAATGTTCAAAATCAAGTGCATTTTTACATCAAAATGTCGAAAACCTTTGATGAAAAAATGTAGGTTTAAAAAATAAACACGTATACGCCCGAGTGTCCGATGGTTTTGTTATTCATTTAGATAAAATATTACTATTTTGTGTGTATTTTAATTCCTTAAAAAGAGTTATTGCCATAAGCATTTTAAGAAAAAAAAAAGCTATACAAATAGAAACAAATAAATATGTACTGTTTTTTTCATTAAAAGTACAATACAAAAGTAGGTATAATTGAAATCTAGAAATCTCTATTTAAAAAAGACAATTTAATTTTTGTTAAATCAATTGCTGTTTAAAAACTATGTAAGTTTCTGGCAGGTGGTATAAAATATCGGCACCCATAATTAATTTCTTTCTTTTATCAGATAAACAGTTTTTAAAATTTTAAAAAAAACCACAGTCTGTGATGAGATGAAGTTGGTGCGACCCAGTGGTGCATATTATTTTTTTTTAATTTTTTGACTTAAAGTGGTTCCCTAGAAATCGATTTTTAAATTCATTCCTAACTCTAAAGTTAACGGTTATCGCATTACAAATTTTAATGAAATTATTATTTATCTTGAAAATGTCTTAAATGATTTTCTAAAGAATGTGGGGGTCATGATTAATGTTTATGTATTTAATTCTGACAAAACAAGTACAATTATAAGTTACAAACTATGACCATCGGTTTTTTCATGTTGTTATAGACATAACCGATTTTGTTATATAATATACACGGCTTAATTGCACGCACTTCCTCTTAACAACTTAAATATTAAATAATTAAAATATACCAAAATTAGGGAAGAAACATATTTAAAAAATATTTTTCTTGGAAATTCAATATTTTACAAACAGAATAATCAATTTCTGGAAATAACGTGGCACAGAAATATTTAAAAAAAAATAAATTTTATATTCACGAAATCAGATGGCATTTTGTTTTTTGTTTAGTTTAAAACTATTTGTGATGAATATTAAGCTTGTTTTTTAGCAAGTCCATATGGAGTTGGATGAAAAAATGACATCGGGACTCATCGAAGTCGTCACAGCAAACAAGCCTATCACTGCTGTAAAATTGCATCACTACCTTTTTGATTTTGTGGCAAGGATGCAAAATAATAACTTATTATGTGTCATGGACATTTAAATAAAACTCATATTAAAATTACTCTGCTTAAGAAATAAAATAATATGATAAGATAAAACTTTATTTCAAGTCATTAATAAGCAAAAAAAATTAAATTCCATGATAATGGTCGCCATTTTTTTTTTTCATAAAAATAAATTGTTTTATTCGATGACTCAGATAATTTGACGTTTCCAATTTCCATACAAACTATCGATAGAAAAATGATAATTAGTGCCCATAATACAGTTTTTATCGGGACTAAAATTAAGTCTCGAAAATTATCTGGACTTAGCTAAATCCATATGGACTTGTGTTGATGTGTAAATCGCTTAGCTCCCATGTCGTTTTTTTGACAAATTTTATATGGAATTACAAAAAAAAGCACGCCGGAAACCTAATAGAGCAAGTATTGGTTTTGTGTAAAAATAAAATTTCGAGATTGTTATCAAAATTAACACTACGATGATGGAAAAGTACGAAAAAGTGGATTTTGTCTGTGCGTCCTTGCACCCACTGTGATTTGAAATAAATAAATAAATAAATGGAAAATTTAAGCAGAAAATTTTATTATTTTTTAAGTTATTTATGGCTTGACCAATTTTATTATAATTTTAATATCGGATACTTTTGAATACATTAACCCACTGTGATTTGAAATAAATAAATAAATAAATGGAAAATTTAAGCAGAAAATTTTATTGTTTTTTAAGTTATTTATGGCTTGACCAATTTTATTATAATTTTAATATCGGATACTTTTGAATACATTAACCAAGTTCGCATTTTAGAATTTCGAAAATAATTTTTTTAATACAAAAAAAAAAAAAAAAAACACACACACCAAAATCCAAAAGACAATTTTTAACATTTTTTGATTTAAATTAAGCTAATTTAAAGTTATTAACTACAAGAGCAAGAGTTCGTTGATATTTTTTGTTTGTTTTGGGAATAATTTAAAATGAACTGATGAGAGAAAGAGAGATAAGCCTTAGAGACATACAGCTAGCAAGGTGTCTACACTTTACCTGTATATTCAACTGTTTAAAAACTTTACAGCTCCAATGTTTTTCTTAAAAAAAAAACACAACACAAAAATATATATGCCAGTAAACCTAGGGTTTTATAAATTAGGTAAATGTTAGTAAGGAATAGAAGGATGGGATAGATTTTTGTTGGCACAGTGGATTGAGAAATTAGGTTTTGATTATCTCATTAAAACCCAGGGGTGGCGTTCAGTTGAGGGAATACAGAAAAGAATGCTGCCTAGACTGGGGATCGAACCCACACATCTAGGTTAGCAGTCAAACACTACTTCCACTGCGCCGGGGCCACCCCCCCTTTAAGATTTGATATACATTCCGCTCATACAAAAATAATAGATTATTTGTTGTTGCGTTATACTAAAAAGATTTGTTATTCAATTTTCAACCTTATCAATTCGATACAAATTTATTATATCCAATAGACCAAATTTTCTTCTATACCACATAACATTTCATAAGTTATAATAAATGTTAACACTTTCTTAAATCACATTATTAATAGTCATTGGCATTGTACCTTCTTCATATGAGAACATCACATATATATAGCCTATTTATATACAGTGCCTCTAGACTATTATGTCCTTAAATAAAGTAATATTACGATGGCCGTTAATAATGTGATTTATTTTTACACCAACATTATTGGAGGTCGTTCAACTAACCAGCCAGCCAGCCAATGAATTAAATTCTCATAAAAAAAAAATCATCCATATAAGAACCCATATTACTGAGAAAACATCGCATAGCATAGCTTTAAGAGCGACAGGTGTGTTTGAAGAATGAAAAATATCCTATTTCCTGATGCAGAAGAACACAAAGAATAAACAAAAAAAATATAAAATAAAAAAATAATTACACGATTCTGCGCTTCATTCAATCGGATAAATTGTTAAGCTTTATCCGGAAAATATAAAAAGAAAACGTATTTCCAACATCACTCTGTCGACGTTCTATAGTCGTCAGTATTAAAGCTCAATATTTGTAGATACTCATGATAAAAAAAAAAAAAAAATAAGACAAACAGGATGTTTCAAAAAACAGAACAAAAAAAAAGGAAATGACATCCTCTGTTTTATTTTCATTCACTTAGAAAACTATATGCACGGACGGAAGCGCTTGGTTGTATCAATATTTTCAAAAAGCACCAATATATCGACTTAACGCAGACATAAAACCAACCCGACAGGATTATAATGGAAATAATTCTTTTATCGCGACTACGAATATAGATAGATACCATGTATACCTATATATGGTGTTGTATTGGTTTTGCAATTATATGTATATGTATGTATATTGTATTTCTGCATGATAAAATTTATATACGATATTTTTCTGCTGAATTATTATGGTCGAATAAATTTAGGTAACAAAAGACTCAGCATGTGCAATGTGCATTTCTAAAAGCTTTTTGGTGAATAAGTTAAGATGACAATAATTTTCGCCGTTTTTCGAATGCCTTTGTTTTTAGAATAGACGATTATAAATTGCATGCATTTTTGAAATTTTTACGAGGATTTGAAAAGTCTTTGCTTTCCATACTGATACTTGTATATACATAATGTATTTTAAGTTCAATGTACTGAATGAATACAAAACATATTTTTGCTTAGAACTTGAAAAATAATTTTTTAGGATCCATATAAAAAAGATCCCTTTGAACTTAATTAACTTATTCTGTAGTTTTAGTTGCTCTATAGGTCAAGTGGGGGTATGGTATGTTTCGCAAGAATTATCTGGCAAACTAACGTTTCGCGGGGGTTAATTTCTCTGTTTTTCGTTCCGCATTTTGTTTCTTTAGCATTTTGTTATTTCGCATTTTACGTTTTGCGAATCACATTTCGTTTTTTAAATCATTTGACAAATTATCATTTCGCAATTTTCATTTAGTTCGATTGGATTTTTAAATTTCCGCAATTTTTTATTCGGCATTTTGTTATTTTGCTTTTTTTTATTTAGCAATTTATTATTTCGCTTTTTTTATTTGGCGTTTTGTTGTTCGCTTTTTTTTATTTGGCATTCAATTGTTTTGCAATTTTTTGGCATGTATAATCAGTGATGTATGTATAGGGGGGGGGCATGGGAACACTATAGGATTTGGGGTAGGTGCAAGGTTGGGTGCAGTATTAAAATGTTGGACAAAAACATATGGCTTTATTTCTAAGTCAAATTTGGCCTTATTTCGTTTTCGAAATGAAATAAAGCCGATTTGTCCTTATTTCCAATTTCAAGACGAAATAAGGATAAATTTGAGATTTGGTCTTTTTTCATTGGGCCTTGTCACCGAAAAATACTCAAAAATAAACGATTTTCCATTTAAAAAATTACTTCTCAAAACAACATTAATATTAATTATCAAAACAACTAAACGGTGACGAAATGATTTATTAGCGAAATAATAAAACGGCGAAACGTTATTTCGCGAAAAAAACAATTGGCCAAATATCAAACAACGTAACCAAAAAAAAAACAAAACAACAAATTGCTAAATGATTTTTGCGAAATGATTGAAAATATTTTTGAAAAAAAGCGAAATAAAAAAACGCCGAATGTTAATCGCGTAATGATTGAAAAACGTAATGAATAAAAAACCAAACATAAATTGCCAATTGTGGATTGCGAATTAAACGAAATATTTAACGATTAAAGCAAAACAAAGAAATGCCAAATGAATTTTGCCAAACAATGGTGACCCGTCAAGTGGGTATTGTTTTTGTGTGAAAAAATGGAGAATTCCAAAAGTGAGTATCGTCATACCATACGTCCGTCTGGATGTCCGTGCGTTCGTTAGTTTGTTTGTTCGTTCGTCCATGCGTTCACTGTTATTTGAGCTAAATTGATTTGCTTCAAATTTTGGTAGAGGGGAAATTTTGTTTTACCCTAACTAGAATGGTTGGCTGCAAAACAATGATTTTTGATTTTTTAAATTTTCTTAAAAACGGATATAAAGTATTTCATTTAATTTCGTACATACATACATATATACTTACTAAATTAATTGAAATAATGCAGTATTTTTGGTTTTTTGTGAAAAAAAATTCCATTGAGAAAATAGGGTTTTTTGTTTTCTTGGGTTTATGGGGTTATTCATGTTTATCTTTATAAATTTTCCAACTGCTGCAAAGAAGTTGAAACAGTATTGCATTTAAAAATCAAGAATATACCCACATATATATTTTTAAACAAAACAAAATCAAAAATAATCGATTTTAGTAGATTTTACTTCACCTGGTTGGGGTAAGAATTCCGAAAACCGAAAATCACGAAAACCTGAAATTTTGAAAACCCAAAACCCTGAAAACGCACAATCTATAAAATCCAAAATTTCCGAAGCCTAAATCCAAAATCCCAAAAAACCCACAATCCAGAAACCCAAAACTCCGAACCCAAATTTCCAAAAACCCACTATCCCAAAAACAATTAAATTTTAATTTGGCGCTGATCTCGTGACTTCACTAACTTAAATTGGCTTATGCATAGGCTTCTGAAGACACTCGCTGTCTTTTTTCAAATCCAACCAGAGACGAAAAAATATTTTCAATTAAAATTAACACAGACTTAGTAACCGTGAAATAGTTATAACTCAATGGGATGTCATTTGTCTAAATTTTTGACTAATTTATTATTTCTTTTTTCTCAAAGATATGTTTCTTAACCTAATTGGAGCTTTTACAAAGCAGCTTTTGGAATAATTTTATCAAACCAAATAAACAGATGCATTCATTTAGTTCCTTAAACGCGTTATGCGGCTAAATGTATGAAGGCTTACCTTGTTTTGCAAAACGTTCTGTTGCTAAAACATCATCCACAACGATGATATAAGAAGGTTTACATTCATACAAAGCACTGAATTGAAAGCTTATATATACATATTTATAAAAAAAAGATTTTGATGAAAGTAATAATTTAGAAATTCTGCGAAATATTTCGAAGAATAAATGGCAAAGTAGTTGCAGTTTATTCAAGCAGAAAATTTTACTGAGAAAATTTGTGTGTGAAAATGCAGTTATATTGTAAAACCAAACCACCATAAATTGGATTTAAAGGGTTTTAAAATAAGATTTTCAGAAATATTTCAGTTTTCCAACGAAATCACACTCAAAGAAGTTATAATACATAATATAGAAGATGAGTAAATGTGGTTTACAGTTTTTTGTTTTGTTTATTTATTTATCGGTTTAATGGCTGCGTTTGATGCGGTAGATTGAAGACACATTTTATAATACTTATAATTAGTAAACTGTTTTTAATATTCTGATAAACCAGAAATATAAAGTTTTGATGAGACTTAAGTGTCACTTATTCCGATAAGTTTACACTGTGAAATTGGGAATTAGTTTTCCATATTTGGCACTTAAGTGACACATACTTCACTGTGAAACTGGCCCTAATTATCTTTAAAAAAAAAATGTCAGAGATTGTCCTTTCTGGTCATAATAAAGACTCCACCATCTACAATTTTATTTTATATTATTTATTTTAGATTTTAAACCCTTTCTTTACTAACTCTTTACTTTACTGGTACACAAATGTACCAAAAAAAAAGGGATCCTAAGACTAAATTAGAATTTTTAAATCTAGAAATGTATCCCCTGCTCATCTTATTCAAAAACAAGAAAATTTTAAGTCGATAAACTTCGAATTATTGACAGAAATTTCTTACGTCCTCTTGATATATTTTCTGCTACAATAGTATGTGAACTTTAAAGGCATCGAAATAAATATTCAATCAATTTCATCGAATTGTTTTTATGATGCGCTGTTAGTTGGATGTTGATGAAGGTTACTGGTGTTGAGTTTATTTATGTTGGATGATAATGAAGGGCGCTGATGGTAAGGTACAGCTGGTAATCGGTAATTTATAATTAAATTCGGGTAGTGTGATGAGAGTTCAAAGTGAAGTGTTTTGTTATACTGATTCTCTTCTTCATCGAAAGCAGAATTTGACATTAATTTGTTATTATATATAAATTAATTATTGGCGTATACAGCCCGTGGCCTGGTTCTCAACTATTTATTGTTATAATATATAAGATTTTTACGAAACATATTTTCTCTTATAACTGTGTTATTGTATTTTTATCTTGAAGCCATCTTGCCTCCTTAGTGTTAAATCAATTGATATATTCTTTGAACCATGTTTTTTATTTTACCCTTAGATACAAAATTAAATTATGGCTATCAACCAAAATAAGACAACATAAGATTACCTTCAAACAAGAGTCATATCGGTTCTCTAATGCCATCAGAAGCATGAATGTGCAAATTAATTTGTTTTTTCAGGTAATTACTTGGTTTGATAAATCTTTATATATATTCCATGTCATCATATATAGCACTGTTAATGTGCGGATATGAAAGGAAACATTATCTAATATTTGAAAATATCAATAAGGCCATTAGGTGAATGTTTATAAAGCCTCCATGATTCTCATCTCTCCGAAAATTAAAACACGATATCGGGAAATTTTGAAATTTAGCACATTCATGCTTCTGTCGTAGTATATGAGCATCATCGTAAATACATACTTTACAATAATAAAAATGAATGACTTCGCAAATCAAGCAATCGTGTAGGTACACATAAAATGTACTCCCTCCTTATAAAGATCATGTTTCAATTTCCTATTAACATGACCCACTTTCAACTCCAATAATATCTCATTTCCATGTTTGCTTTATTTCAACATCAATTTGCATATAATATCCTTTTTGATCTGGGGCACCAGTATTAAGCTTTGCCAAGAAGCCAACCCCCCCCCCATACGTGTATAGCAAATCCCTTTCTGAATGCTTTGGCATACAAAAAGTACAAAAAAAAAAAAAAAAAACGAAGAAAATCACAAGAAATTTGTTTTCAGAGTATATTCTGCATACGATGTCCACCACAAACAAAAGGACATGTTTTCAAACAAGAGAGATAATTCCTGTCGCCTTTGCATTTTGAACTTTAAGAAATCCTACTGTAAGAGTAGATATTATATAGAGAGAGAAGCTTGCTTTCAACTGGAATCAAATCTGGGTATTATTGCTTCAGGCCATGTCCTAAGCCCTTGTAAGTTAAAGGATTCTATATACATATATACCAATGTACTTACATACAAATATACGAACGTATATTGTCTTTACTTATTACCATGTTATGTTTGAATTTATATAAAAGCAAAGAATGGTGACTAAAAGGAATAAGGAGAAGCTTAGAAGCCTTCTGGTGATGGTAGGTTTATTCCATAGTTACACCAATAATATGTCTATTACAATATAATCCCATGGTTAAGTTTTAATTTACGAATGAAATAATCTGTGAATAAAATTTATAAGTTTATTAAGGTGAAGGGTTAAAATGCAACTGCATGTTTTTCGAAGCTTTAATTGATGTTTAACATCTTAATCCCAGAAAACATGAGTTAAGCATCCATTAAAAAAAATAAAACATAAATTGTGATTAATTTCTACCCTATTTTATGTGATTTTTCTAACTGATGAGCCCAACTGTCGTATCTGGGCGAAATGCAATTTTAGGAGTTGAGGTCAATTGAACTTGCAAATTAAAATATACTATATATATAGAGTAAATGAATATAAAAGAATTGGGTGGTACGTCGAATAATTTAGAACCAGGGCCTATAGTAACTTACGAAAATTCCTGGGTGCGTCTGGCAGAAATGAAAGGGACCTACAATTTTCTGTTGAATCCGAATGGCTAAGGTGAGCAGCATTTTTCCATGACAATAGATACACTCTTAGAGGATTTGTCAATTCCTCGCAAGAGGCAGTAACTCGTTTAAAACATTTAAATGTTTTTTTTTTACACAAGCTGGGGAATCGAACCCAAAAGCTTCGATGTAACAGTCCTACGCAATAACCATAATATGCCCCGGGCTAATTCTACTTACACAGATACAAGTAATAAATAAATTGTTTTAATCGATGTGGGTTACTGGGGCGTATGTGGAACATTTTTTTTCTTCGACATTTTCATTTAGGTACTGAAATTTTGTGTACTATATATCTATATTATTTACAATTTTCTTACAACTATTTCTGAGACATTTAAGGATCTGTCTGATTTAACAATATAAGAGTATTAAAAACAAAATATTATATTAAATATAAAAACAAATATAATATTTTTTTTAAATCTTCTTTTAAAAATTTTTACTTGAACTTTAAAAATTAATTTAAAAATCGTTTTTGTATAATGTGAAAAAAAAACACTTATGTCATTTAGTTTAGATAGGGTACGAGGGTAAATAATTGAATTCAAAAGGACACCAGCATTTACATATATTTTTTTTTCAAAACACATTTTCTTTCTATATAGACTCCTACTCTCACTTTCCCATAGTGAACATCGAGTGTACCACAACTGAAGGTTGGTTTTCAATCTTTTTGAAAGGTTTTAGCGGAAAGTGGGAGAAGCGTTGGTTTCCAGGATAAAGCATATTATTTAATTACCTCCTTCGGATTCATAATCATTAAAAATTAACTAACCACTTTAAAAACACCAATTATTTTAATCCGTGATAAATGGTTTATCTGGAACATTTACTTTGTTATATATAATTCTTAGCAATTCAAATATTGCGTATACCATCAATGAAGAAACCAATGTTATTATGAAAATTATACTCCAGCTTTAACAAGGCTCACTTAATTTTTGACCATGACGAATAGGTACTATAGTATCTACATTGGTAGATATTAGGTACACAAATCCTTCGAGTAAAAAATTCTCACACCCATGAGACCCCATGAGAATGTATCAAAGGGCACGGTAGTGCCCAGCCAAGTTCTGGCACTACACCCTTTTTACAGGAACAAACTCAGGCGATTTTCGACCCCCCTCTAACTTCAGTACCAATAAATTCAGGAACTTTAAATTCTGAAAATTTTGTAGGCTAGCCTAGCACAAGCACCACACCAAATTTCGACTCCTTAGCGTAAGTGGTTCCCGAGATATAAGACGTCAAAAATCCCCAAAACCGTAACTGACTCACTCACTGACAGATCATCAAAATTATGGAGCACTTCCCGAAACCGCAGAAACTTGTTATTTCGCACAGCGGTAGGCCTGATGGTGCATACGAAGGAAAAAATCGAAAATTTGAGGTTTTCCATTCAGCGGGCGTGGTATCCGCCCACTTTCCCAGAATTGTTATCAATTATATGGAACACTTCCGATTGCTGTAGAATGATGAAATTTGGCAGAGCGGTAGGGCTTTAAGTTTATACAAAATAAAAAATTTAATATTTGAGGTTTTCCATTCAGGGGGCGTGGTATCCGCCTTCTTTCTCAGAATTGCAATCATTTAAATGGAGCACTTCCGATTGTTGTAAAATGATGAAATATGGTAGAGCGATAGGTCTTAAAATGCATACAAAAAAAAAAATAGAATATTTGAAGTTTTCCATTCAGGGGGCGTGGTATCCGCCCATTTTCTCAGAATAGCTATCAAGGAGCATTTCCAATTGCTGTAAAATGATGAAATTAAGTACAGCGGTTGGGCTTGAAGTGCATAAAAAGAAACAAATTTTATATTTTAAGTTTTTCATTCAAGGGGCGTGGTATCCGCCTACTTTCTCAAAACTGCGGCCAATTAAATGGAGCATTTCCGATTGCTGTAGAATGATGAAATTTGGTAGAGCGGTAGGGCTTAAAGTGCATACAAAGAAAAAAATAGAATACTTGAGGTTTTCAATTCAGGGGACGTGATATCCGCCCACTTTCACAGAATTTTTATCAATTATATAAAGCACTTCTGATTGTTGTAGAAATATATTAGTAGGTATCTTACGAGGTATTACCTGACAGCAAATAAATATCTTTGCAAAAAGGAGTGAGATCACAACAAAAAACATAAATGTTAAAAAAACAGCCAAGTTCTTCTATATAAAAATCTGTATATTTAACAACTCAGCCGTGAAAAGTAGTGAGATCTAAAAGTATGCCAAGTTCTAACTTTATGAAGGTTTAATATTAAATATTTTAAGAAGAGTAATATTGAAACAACACCAAGTTATGAGAGAAATTTATTATTTAATGATTACTGACTAAAATTAAAATTTGGGGGTTCACATTGTCAAGTTTTCAAAACGTTTTGAATTTTGAGTAATTAAAAGAAAACTTGCCAAGTAACAAGTGTCAAAATATACAGAATTAAAAAAATCGCCAAAATTTAAATTTTGAGTGATTTTTTGATTGATCTACTCACTCCAATTAAATTTCAACTGTCAAAATTGAGTTTGATTTCCTCCGTATCTAGCCCATTATTTGAATTCTATAACTAAAGTGATTATAAGCTTTATTTTACTATTGCTGGTAATCTATATATATGTTTATAAGGTACAGGATGTTTTTCATATTAGATACGACAAAAGACTAGAACAAATTAGTTGTATTAAAAAATTAATTTTTTTTTTTTAATTAAAGTTGGTACGTTCTTGAGAAAAACAAGATTTTTATTTTTTGCTAAATTTTTTTTTTTTTAACGAATGCATAACTTGCCACATAACATATATGTAGTACCTACCTATGTATATCGCAGGAAAAAACTCATTTAAAATTACGGGCAACACTTACAATGTCATGTTATACCTTTTTTTAAAGACAGAAATCTATTTTCCAATTTTGTTTTTAAATCGAGTTATTTTAGTGAATTGTTTTGGAAAATCAATTTTCAAACTCAAAACCTTGAAAAATAAAAAAAGAATAAATTTTGTTTAAACTAATTTTATTAAAATTTTTAAATAATAAGGTAGTATTTTTGTTTTTAATATTCAATGCTCTTATCAATTTTTTGTCAAACACGGCCCCTTTGCGTAGTAAGGGATTTTGTCTAATGGGCAGCCAACCAGTTGATATACCACACCAAGTTTAAAATTTTTAATTATTAAAAGCAATCACAAATATGTACTTAAAATCAATAGGTTTGATAGATAGAGCTTTTGTCAAACGATAAATTTCAGTAATTTTCAAACTAGCTAATTTGACATGTGGACTCAGCAAGTTTTCGGTAATAAAGATTCACTAATAACTATGTCCCATTTGATTAAAGTTTATATTTTGTGTAGTCGACACTCTACAGCGAAAATAAAAAATGACTTAATTCACTCTGATACGATGTGACACCACACTCAAATTGGGACGTGTACAAATGAAAATATTTATTGTAGGAAATGTGTTAACTATTTATTCATGGGATGGCATTCACAGATTTTGCAAGCAGCTTATGAAGGGCGCCAAAAGGTACTTACCGCAATTTATTTTTAAAGTGCTTATAAAACATAAACGGTAAGTGTACAAATTATTCTAAAATTTGTTCAAACGTGTACAAACGAATTGCATTTAACAGCTTCTCCCAGCTCAAAAGTAGCAGGGCCAACTTCCGTTTTTTTCGATAATTTTGACTAATTAATTAAAAATACAAAGAAAATAAAATTTAAAAAATTAACGCCATGAAAAATCATAACAAAAATGTACAAACGATTCGATTGTTTAAAAATTTTACAAAATTTTTTTTTTTATTTTTTTATCAATATTTAAGGGTTTTGACACTAGGTAAATTTAAGCATGAATTTTAGTTACTTTTTAATTTTGAATCCAATTACATATACCTTAACGATCAATTATCAAAACGATAAGATCACTCATTGCCCTTAAAAAGATTAATGTACGCTTTAAGAGAATGTTAATCGGTCTGGTATTCATGAAAATGCAATAAATCCAGCCTATAATAACTTAGCAATAGCTCACAAAAGTGGTCTTTCATTTCATTCAAACCTTAAACACAACCCCAAATGGTTCTGCTGAATTTTATCTTAAATAGTTAAGATAAGAAAAATTTCACTTTTCCCCTCTAAATGCATTTTTAAAAGTGCACCAACATAAATTTTATGCCAATTTAATATCATTCTCTATATTTTGTATTTAAACAAAAAAAAAGTATTTTACACATAAAAAAACATTCAATCCACAAAAGGCCAATTTTTTTTTTTTTATCCCCAACCAATGCTTAAACTAACGACACAATAAATTTTGTCACCTCAAGAAAAGGTTCTAAAAATGAACACATTTTCTATTTGCACACATCTTTTCTCAGTCTATTGTTGATGCAAAGCACCATCGTCTTACACAAAAAAAAAAAAAAAAAAAAAACAATAACATGTTTTAAAAATATACCTATCTATATACTGTCAACAGGTAAGGCATTCCACAGTTGCCAAAATCAGTATTTTTATCTTAATCACCGCGAAAATGTTGAAGGCGCCCAAAAAATTACCATAATGTTTTTGCTGTATTTTTTTTTGTGTGTCATTAACAAACAATTCGAGCGAAGTACTTTGCCCATTAGACGGTTCCACGCTGTAAGCAGGTTTATTTTTGGTCCTTGGTAAAGATACAAAATGTGTAAGCACTAAAAAGCCACACAGACTAAAAAAAAAAAATAACCATCATAACGACGACGATGAAGGGTATTTACTTTCAACAAAGAAATCAGGGCATCGACCGACCGTTCGGTTGAGCCTGCTTTGACGTCATTATAATCATCATCATGGATGTCCTTTAACTAAGTGAATAACAAAATAAAACAAATTTTGTTTTATTTAAACACGGATGTTGTTTTACTCTGTGTTCACTAAGAAGTAAGAGTGGTATATTATATGACTTTTATTTTTTTAAGTACAAAAAGACCTACATCGAAGCACAAAGCTGGACTTCAAAAACAATTCTTTGTTTTTGAGAACCCAAAAATTATGATTTTTAGCAAAAGTAATAATTATCATAACAATCATCAGCTTCAAACAAAATTTGCAATGTATATCTTTGTGAGATGCTTTTTATATCAAAGGCTGAGGTATGCTCGTCGGGTCCAGGGTTTTACCAAAGAAGCAACATAATTTAGTGCTATCTAGGTTATCTTTCTTCACTGATTCTTATAATTCTAATACCAGGCTTATGTTTACTTATAACTATGTATATAATTCAATATAAACCAAAATTCATATAACTAAATTTATATAATGCAAAAGAGTTTGACTGAGAAAGCAGGCGCCACCAACTAACTACTTTACCTGGGCTTCCACTTGGTACTTTTTTCAAATCAACTGTGGATTTTCATAATTTCACAAAAATTTTCTGGAATTTTTTAAAGTTTGAAGAACTATTTATTAAAAAAACTATTGAAATTGGCGACTGGACATACCCTAAGCGGAGCAACGGATTTGCGTGAGCGGTACAAAGCCCCCAAAAAAGGGAGTTAAAATCCTTGGATACCGCGAAGCGGGCCACCCAAGTTACGGAATTGCGTGAGTGGTACAGAGGACCCAAAAAGAAGGTTAAAATCCTTTGAACCCACTTGGTATAGGTACTGGCTGTCCATAGAGAACGCGTATTTTTTCCTATTGAACCCTTAAAACTGAATAAACTGAATATTTTTAAAATCACTAAAGTGAGTCAAAATCCAAAATAAATGAGCCAGAAGTCCAGTGTCCACAAGAATTTCCTGTGGACTTCTGGCCCACTAAGGTGGGTTAAAAATCCACAACAGATTTGTGGACTTTTAACCCTCCAGAGTTTGTCAAAAATTCATTATGAATTTTTGGCCTGTGTACTTATGACCTTATTATTTATATCTACAGTATCGGTCGGTCGGTGGAGGGGAAGACGCAGTGTAATGCATCATTACATCTTCTTGTTCAAAATCTTAAATCTCAGAAAGATTTAACTGATTGCTTTAAAAAAAAAAAATAAAAAAACAGCACTATCTATCGGATCCAAAACCAACACACGCTCTACTGAAATCTCGAATTAGTCTCAAGACAGGATCTTCAGTTTTTTTTTTGTCATAATACTAAGTAAAATAATGCTTGCTCAAAATTTAACATTTAATAAGGTAAAATGGAAAAAAAATATTTCATTTTCATCATTTGTGTCCTAAAGGTTGCTTTTTATGGTATAAAATTTTTTTAAAACTAAGCTATTCGTAGGATGAAATAAGGTGACCCAAAAATTACATGAGATCTTAAAAATTCATTTTGTTTGTTTAAAGAATAAATTAACCTATATATAGGGTGAAGTAGGAAAAAAAGGAGGATCTGGTTTAAAATATAATTCCTTAGTAATATCAGTTAGATGAAAGGATTACTCAATACTCATACAAAATTCTCAAATTTGTTTGTCAAGAAGAAAAACAAATTTTCAATTTTATTAAGGTAAATTGGGGTTAAAACAAATAATAGTACCTATCCGTATTAAAAAAAAAAACATTTTTGTGTAAATTATATGCTTCTGTAAATTAAATTATTTTAGGCGAATTTGTATAAATTCATACACCTAGAAATTATTTTATTTTATAAATAAGCAAGACCACAGGCAAAAAAAAAAAAAAATTATTTCTAGGTATCTGAATTTATACAAATTCCCCTAGAAGAATATAATGTACGACAGTATCTAACTGATGAGCCCAACTTTCATGCCTGGACGAAACGCATTTGGACTAAAGGTCGCAAAAAATTTCAACTAAATTTATGTAGGTATAACTGCTGGGTGAATTGTTATGCAAAAGCACGTTAATTATTCTGCGCCAACTTCTTCACAACAGGACTCAAAAACTAAAGCTTGAAACTTACAATTATATATAGATAGATAGTTTGGTATAATAAACATAAGTTGGTTGTACTGACATTAATGAGAAATTTGCTAAATACAATTTATGTTAATAGATGGCACTAATTTAGGGTATTGTGGGGTAATATTTGTATAAAACAACAAATTGGGTTAAATACTAAAAAAATTTATGGGATTTCAGAAAGGATTTATATTTTTAAAGATTATATTTAGAGAATGTACTTCAAGGATCATTTAGGATTAAGTATTTTTCAAAATTTTGCTAATTATAGGGTGAATTGGGGTGAAAACGAAATATTTTTTTTTTAAATATTTCATTTTAAGAACGGGTTATTGACTAAATTTTTATCATTCTGTTTGAATTGAAGATAATTTCTTCGATTACCGAATCCGGTAGTGGACGATGGAAGTAAGACTCAATATAGTTCACAATATTGATTCACAATTACCGAATCTTTGAATCCGCGACCGATCCGTGATTCATACACACATTTTGCGTTTTTACGAGAGGTTAAATGTATCGAAAAAAGTATAATGTATCGAAAATTATATCAGAGCTTTTTTTACTCACGGAAGCAAAAATGAAAGAAAACTAGACAAAAAGTAAAAACCTAAAACTATGTTCGCCTCACAATGGATAATGAACAAGGAGTACAGAGTACATTAATGTTGATTCTTCATAGAAAATATAAAAATTATTCAGTAGAGTTGTATGCTAAGGGAGAGAATTTTTATTAATATTGGACAAATTTAAAGAGAAAAATAATATTGAGTAAAAACAAACTTCAAACATCTCACACTTCTGAATAGACAAGCAGTGTTAGAACTGTCAAAATGCCAAGTTGTCATTCTGAAGTTATACTCCAATGGTAAAAAAAAATTATCCAATAGGTAGCGAAATTAAACATCCAAGTTGTATTGCTTATGTTGCACACTTACCTTCAAGAACAGTCAATGATGTTGCAAAATTTGTCACTTCCAGAGGGCGCAATTTGACATTGAACCGTTCTATATCCTTTTCTGAACTATGTATGTATGAATCATATCGTTTGGATTAAAAACTAAATCTAATTTTCTTAAACTTCTACATTTTGTTAAATTGTAATAATACCAATAAACAGGAATTATTTCAAAATTAACACTCTGAGCTTGTAAATATTATATCGATTTGTATTTTACCATCTTTCTATTTAATTAATATTTTTTGTTTTCTTTTCAAACTGAAACTTTGGTTTGGGAATTGGGATACAATATACATACATTACATTGGATATACATTTCTGTGTTGTAACATTAAGAACAACAATTTCTTTTACTTATACCTTACCTACCTATATACAAAAAGTCCTTGTTTATATGAAATTCCAACTAAAACTGGAATTAAAAGTGAACAAGGCCAAAGTATCCGAGTAACTTTTTCAATTATCCAGCAAATGAATTCACATCATCTATATACCTATATACATAGGTCTAAGGTACCGAAAAATGTCAGGAACTCTGGGGAAATATTGCGATAGAACAAAAAAAAAAAACAAAACAAAACAAGAAGAATAACTGTAGAAACATACAATCTGGTAGGTATGTAATATATCAGTATGTTGTGATGACCATTCGTCCACTGTTCGTATAGTATGTCAACATTTTCTCAAAACCCTTACACCTCAGCAGGACGAAGAACGAATGTCGAATAGGTACTTTATTAATCGACTTTAATTTTTTTTTTTTATATTTTCTCCATGATGCTGATGATGATGGTGCTAGTTTTGTGTTCAAGAAGACAAAGAAAAAGTTGAGAGAAAAGTTCCAAAAAATTTGATTAAACAGTATATTTGGTTAGATTCAACTGATTGAAAAGTTTAACAACGGTCGTCATTCCTTTATATGTGTATATGTGTTAGTTGTGGAAAAACTGTATCTGTATCAGAAAATTTCTAAAATTTGGAATGCGATGATAACCTTTTACAACTTCCTGAGGTTTTAATAGAAAAAAGTTTTACACATACGTAGGTACTCAAAATTTATTAAAAAACTATATTGTAACAAGTTTGATGGAATGTGATAATTAAAATTTAGCTAAGAGAACATTACATTGTTAATATACATATATCAGGGGCGGATAGAAACAAATTTTATCAGTAAGAGGTTTTGTTAAAGATGTCCAAGAAAATGTTTATAATCTATCAGTGGCGGATCCAGGATTTGGTCATGGGGGGGGGGGGGGTCCAACTACAAATAGAAAACTTAAAGGCAAGTAAAACTTGTGTGCGATTTGTACCGCCAATTTCTATTTTCAGAAAAAAAACACAAGCAAGCACAAACTAAGCTTAAAACAGCGCATGATGTATAACTTTTTAAAAAATCGTAATTTTGAAAAAAAAATTGCAAATTTTCGAATTTAAAAAAATATTTACGGCACAATGGCAGCACAAGTTGAGCACAATGCAACTTTATTTTTGAAAATCGAAAATGGCGGTGCTAACCTCACGCTTCGCAATATTTATTTTTGGCCATAAAAGCTGTAAATATGCGAATCATTTTTTGAGCAAAATACAACACAACTTTGATTTTTTGAAAATCGTTATTTTGCAAAAAAAAACTCATCCCTAAAATTTGCGAAATTAAAAAAAATATATACGGCACGTGATAACACAAGTTGATTACAATACCTACAGCACAACTTTTTTGTTTGAAAATCGAAAATGATGGTGCTAATTTCACGCTAAGTTCCTTCGCAAAGTTACAAACAGTAAGCGATTTTTTTTATCTCTTCGGTTGTACCATTTTAGAAAAACTTAACTTTGGAAAAATTTAATCTTAAAAATTTTCAAATTTGTGAAGTTTTTAAAAATATTTACGGGCCATCGCAGCACAATAACATACCTTAAGCCCTTGAACTAAGTTTCCTTCATAAAACTATTATGCAGTCACAATCTAATGTAAGCATGTATATCTCTATTTTCAATAAGATTCATTTGAAGTTTTGGAGGTATACCTAATCATTACGCACTTAAAGAAATTTTTAATAGAAATTTTATAAAAAGATGGGCTTTCTGGAATTAGGTAGATCCGCCACTGTACACTGTAATCTATATACCTAAGTTAGAGATGAGTGTCATTTTATTTTTTTTTGGTTTTATGAACGAATGGAGATGATAGAGGAAGACTGATTTTATGGTGAAACGTTGGGTAAAATTGAACTCATTTCCTAATCTCGAATTATCAAAATATTGAAATAACAAACTCTCGCATACAAATCCTGAAATATTAAAATCTTTCAAACTACCTACATATGTAAAATTTCAAAATTTATAAAAATAATTTGAATATAAAAAAAAATTATTTGAATATATATTACCTATAACGGTTGGCGAATCGAACTTTCGAAGTGAGATGTTTGCATTAGTGATAACTAACGAATGACGTTCAAATCAATGAACTTTCGATAACCACAGTCCATAATAGAGTGAGATCAAACTTAAAATTTTGTTTGACATTTAAGGCAAATCAAAGGTTCTCAATTCGGCAATTTTAATACTGATTTCTTACACTCACACGTTTATTCGTTCGACTCGCCAGCGGTAATAGGGGGTTATAATTTCTTAATGTAAAATTTGATTGTGTTTTCTTTCTTTTTTTTAAATATTGATTTGCAATAATTATTTGAAATTATTTTTTATAAAAGTTTTAATTTACATCAATTTAAAAAAAATCCAAAAAATGGTTCTTTGAGAGGTACTATTAAAGACAGGTTAATATTAATTTAGTACTGTTTAGTGTTTTATAGTAAATCGTTTTAATATTAGTACCCAGAAAAATTTTAATCAAAATTGTAGCCCTCATTTTCAGGCAAAATAATATTTTCTTTAATAATTTTTAAACAGTTGTATGGAAGTTGTTGTAAATTTAGGCTATACAAATATCAAATCTAAAAGACAATGGCGCAAAATTTTAAACAACCTATTGTTAAGGGCTTAGCATATTACTAGTTAGCAATTTGCTAAAACATTTAGTAATTTACTAGCTGTTCCAAAATTTAATCCTTTTTTTTCGTTTTACTAAGTAGTAAAATACTAATTCCCTTATATTAAAAACGGTGCAGCTGAACACGTCCAAACAATGACAGTTCGGAAAGAAAAACAAAGCAAACAAACCTAAACCTAGGGAACGGACCTAATCATTTGCAATGTCAGAAGTTAAAGTGACAACCTACAATTTATTTTGTTATTTTTTTTGTTTTTATTTGTGACAACAATTCAACTATAAGTGTGTTATTTTATTATTGTAAAAGAAAAGTTTCAATAATGTGAAATTAAAAAATTGTTATTTTATTTTGTGTTGTTGCTGTTCCTTATTAAAGGTTGCAATGAAGAAAACACAGTACGAGCAGCCGCAGTCAGGGCTTTAGCAGTTTATGTGCTTTTCCCATCCTTACTTAAAAATTGAGTTTTTGTTGCAGATTCAATTGTAGGTACAACTTATTAAAGATTAGAATCTATACCTGGAGTAAAATTCTCCATCGTCCAGCTCTTCAAAGGGATTTGCTCGGGACTTAAAACATCGCACTTTTCTGCACAAAGCTGAGTCTTCGAACATATCGAAATCTTCATCTTCCGAAAACATTTTTTTTTATTTACTTTGAAAAGAATTAGTACACGAAAAAAAATACAACTTAATTCTTTCAAATAAAATTGCCAAGAAATCATTTTCGAGGACAATGACAGATTTCATATGGATTTAGCAAGTTACTAAAATTTAAAGTAGCCATTTTCTGATTTTAACTTTAGTAAAATGTTAAGAGTTAGTAAATTGCTAAAATCGTTTAAAATTACCAAAATCTTCTTTTTAACTTAGTAAATTACTAAATTGGCTTTAACATTTTACTAAATCGTTTAAAATTTTGCGCCAATGTTAAAAAAAAACAAGTTGATGCAGAGTTAATAAAAAATCAATCAAGTCATTTTCGAAAAATTAAGTTTTCAAAATACAAAAATTTGGTACGGTATTTTTTTTTTATTCAAACAAACATTTGTTGGAAAATTTTAATACTTGAACAATACGTACTACGTATTTAAAATTCTCCATAAAAAGATTATGTAAATTAGTTAAACCGCATCGTTTAAAGCGAAAATTAAAAAAGGTGGGACCGTTTATAACCATTTTTCGAAACATTTTTTCTTAAAAATGGTATCTTTTCTGTAAAAGAAAGTACTGAATTTAAAAAAAAAATAAACAGTGATGGGCACGTTTTTGCGAAAAATAAGATTTTCATTATTTGTTAAAAAAAAATTTACAAATGGTACCGTTATATTTGATCCTACAAAATATGAAGAAGAAAAATACATTAGGTACCAAATTTAAAGAAAATTGACCCACCTTTTTAGTCTGCAGTCAAAAGGACAGACCCATTCTTTTCGACATCGCTATCATCGTAGGGTCAAGTTTTATCAAAATCTTGAGTTCGAGTTTTTTTTTACGAATTCATAACTTCCGTATACCTTCCAACATATTATGTACATATTATATTGCAAGTAAAAATGGTTCTATGTGGCAGCTGCCATTAATAATATCTTTTTTTTCACTGTGGCTTTATTTTTGAAAAAATTAAATTTGCGAAAAATGCTTAAAAAAATTATATCGCAGGTACCGTTATTTTTAATTCTACAAAAATTAAAACAAAATTTGGTCGGGGGAGTGTCTAAACGACACTTAGTACCGTATTTATCCCTTAGGGCTGTACACGAAAGATAGATAGACAGAATAATAGACCCACTTTTTTGTCTTCCCTATATATACGGTGACCATATTTTAGAATTTCAAATAATGAACATGTGAAAAGGGCAACAAAATTCAATTCAATTTTAAATTATTCCATTTAATCAAAAAAATATCTACTTAAAAATGAAGGTACAGAATTTAGAAATTCAGTCTTTGTTTGCATAAAACTTAAATTTTTAAACAAAAAAGACTTACAAAAAAAAAAAAAAAATAAATCCATATTAACATATTTCATTTTTACGGATTTTGAAATTTTTCTGAACCCACGAAGCGAGCCATTCAAGGTATCTATAAAACTATTGACAAAGTCAAAAAAAATTTTGTTTTAAAATCATTAATTGAAAAATATTTTAAAGCAAAGTATGCATAGGTACTTTAAGTGTGGGTCTTAATGCCAATTCAGAAAGGCAAAAAATATAGCGGGTTTTAATTTAATGCTTTTTTGTGGTGGGTCTTATTGCCACTCCAAAAAGGAAAAATAGCCTGCAGGTTATATTTCCATTTTTTTTTTTAAATATGACCCATGGGCTTTATTTCCGTGGGTCTTATTGAACTGTACCTAGAAAAAACTCTTTCTGAGGAGCATTTAACAAAATAAAATTGTACTAGATGTCTTATTCGTTCTTTCAAGCGGTAAGGATACGTTAGCATCTTTATTTGCCATTGAATTTTGCTTTAATATTTATGTTATGGTTTTTAGGAATTTGTACTACATACTTCTGAAATACTGAACATTTATGTATTTTTGTTCAACAAATAATTCATAATGAACATATTATCTTCAAATACTGAACTGTTCATTATTATAATGAACGGATGGTCACCGTACCTATATATGATTACCAAGTCAAGTTTGATCAAAGTCTGGAGTCTAGTTTTTTTTTACGATTAAGTAACTTGCCACCCATTTACCTATTTACCTACACAGTACCTATCTTATATCGCAAGTAAAAAGGTGCGTGGTCACTGTAGGGTTGGTTCATACATTCGTGCCATTCTCCGGCCCGGGGGAGCGTCCCTATCCTTTTTTCACAATAACTGACTAAGATTCTATTTCCATATCTCATGATTTGACATTTATATTTTTGGGCAATCTGTCAGAAGTAAAAGGAAGAAAAAAATCCTCACCTTCTCTATATGAACATGTTGATAGTTGAACTATTTCCCATAAAGACTTACACATAAGTCCCATATGGAGTATTTTTACTACTATTATCCCATTGATCTAGGAAGCACAGACATATTATTATACATAAGTATTCTCGCACGCTTCATAAAGAAGCCCTAAATGGTCTAACAAATTTTAGGTATAGAAAATCTCTTATACAGATTCATGTGAAATCACAACAAACGAACTTAATTTTGATAGGTGAGCAAACAGTTTCTCTGTCTAGCAAATACTATTTTTTCTAACCTAACCTTATAAATCAAACTATACTCAAGGGATGACCTAGTATCCCTAACTATTTTTTTTCACTAAATGTTAACATCAAAGTCAAAGGAAATGTTGTAAAAAAAAAATTACCAAATCACACTCATGGCAATGTATTTTCTCATCACCATTGCCAATCCATTTATTTGGAACTTGAGCAGGTGTGTAACCACATCTACTCCACATATGGGAATAGAAAATAAACACAACCACCGCAGACAACAAAAAGTTCATCTAATTTTATATAAAAATCCTTAAAGAAAATCCATTTGACAAAGGTTCTAACACCTAATATTTTAACAAAGGAAAAGGATTGCCCTATACATTTTAAAACAAAAAAAAAAATCAAAAGAAAATGAACAAAAAACAGAGCATAAGGTACTCAGTTCATGCGAGTTTTTAAAAGAGCTGTCGTTTTGAAAAATTAGTTGTCAGTACTTTTAGTAGTACTGAAAGTAGTAAAAAATATTTCAATATACAGATTTTATTTTACCGAGGCTAAAATATGGGCTCATGGTTTTTCATTTATCTTTAAATTAATCAAAACATAAAATGCGCGACTGGCAAAGGCTATACGTAAGGTGCCTAAGTTTACTGAAGATATGAAGTTGAAAGTAGGTGTAAGTTTAATAATACCATGTTGTTAATGTAAAAGTGTTGAAAACGTACTAAAACGGTGATTTTTGTAAAATTTTGTAATTCAATATTATTTGTCCTTTAATAAGTTCTTGTGTACGAATATGGAGCAAATTTGTTGTACGGCAGCTCCCAAAATTTGAATTTCTTCTATAGGAAATTGCAAAAAAAAAAAAGAAGTTCTGTACTGAAAAAGTCTACCCGCGTTTAGGTCGTAGGTCGAATATCAGTGAACTCACGGTGAGAAAACACAGATAAAAAGTGTTTAGTTTGAATAAAACTATCGAAACCAATAAAATTAAATTGTTATTGCAAATAAACTCAATCACTTTGAGAAAATTTCAAAAAACGTAGTTTTCAAAAATAGTCTCATAATTTGCACCAGAAAGTCAAAGGCTTCTTTATGAAAGTTCCCTAATCTGTAATAATTCTACGTGAGTTCAACTTATAACATCCTAATATCGAACACTACCTTCGAACTGACTACGACATCACTGAAACTTTTTCACTGTCAAACTTTTTTGACGCAATATTTTGGTGAAAGGATGACAGGAAAAAAAAAAAAACAAACACACACAAAATCGTTTCATATAAAATGAGAAAATACTTTTTTTATTTGGCTTTATTATGTGTGTGCACAGAGCTCAAGCATAACACACCTAATTTAAAAGAAGAATTGAATTCACTGAAGTTTTTCGATTTCTTACAAAAAATAAATATACCATCCCACCCTTTAGCTCTCCGCCTCTCCGGCACTCTCCGCCCCCTCAGCTACTATACGTTGTTATCATCATGTTGATGGTGGAGAAAAGCTTTGAATAGATAGTACCTTTCCTATAACAAAAAAGGATTACATCCGATGATATCACCTTTTATGTGTGAATTCGATTTGGTGTTCATTTCATTTTATTACTCTTGGTTCTATGGAATGGGAATTTCTTATTCTATGTATTTTAGGGGAAAATTTGGTACACGAGTGACTTCAAATGATTACGGCTATGGGTATAACGTCAACTAAAGCTAACGCAGCTATATGATATTTTCCTTCTTCTTTTCCCAAAACAGGATATGAACCAAAAAAAAAAAAAAAATTACATTTGATAAAGATTTGTATTAACGATTTGATAGAAAGCCTCAAATATCGGCTTCCGTTTATTAGGACAAATCAGGTTATATTCTTGGCAAAAAATATACGAGTATAAACCTTCCCAAAAGGATTTTATCCGTAATTATTTTGATGTTTGATTGTGATTGGGATGAAATTGATGTCTTGTGTTGAAAAATGTATTTCTTATATTACATTAGGTGAACAAAAATTTTTTAAGATCAAAGGGACCAAAAGGTTCAAAAGAAACCAATAGTTAATTTTTTTCTGTTTTCAATGGAAATAGGTGATTTAAAAAAGTTAAAAAAAAATAAAATAAAAACAAGATGGCATACTTCCTTTAAATAAGGCAGAATTCAGTGTAATGAGAGGTGACATGAGATGAATGTGCTAATCATTCTATGAGGTTCTTTGATTTCTTTTAAATTTAAAATATCTGTACAAATACCTCTTTGCGATGTTTGTGATGGTTTTCCAGTTACATACTTGTATTTTGGCTTCTTGAAATTTGTTTTACTAATTTAGAGAATTTAAATTAAAAATCACGACTGTATTTTTAATTATAATATAATAAATTTTGTTGCAAATTCAATTGGAAATTTTGTCTTGA
The DNA here is from genome assembly GCA_929447395.1 of Epistrophe grossulariae. Lineage (NCBI taxonomy): Eukaryota > Metazoa > Arthropoda > Insecta > Diptera > Syrphidae > Epistrophe > Epistrophe grossulariae. Next base: position 30,500,568 of record OV839568.1, on the reverse strand, counting down.
AATTAATAATGAAAAGGTGGTATAGTAGTATCGATAAGCTTAAGTATAAGCATAAGTATATAACTCGTAAAAAAAATATTAAATATCACACTGCTAATAAAAGAAAGAGGTTGTTCTTCATCACAAAAAGGTGTAGAAGGAGTTGAACCTTTGATTTTATTATTCATCAAAGAAAAATACAAAATTGGCATATTATTACATGTACATAATATAACTTTGTGAGTTAACCCTTATTTTCAAATCTTATTAATTTAAATTGATTTGGTTCGATTCTTATATTGGTAACACAGAAAAAATTGTCATATGTCAAAATCCATCTGTTATTATAAGAAGACATAAAAGTTCTGAAAAAAAAATTTTCTTTTCATATTTTAATACCAATATTGAATTTTAATACTAACGCCAACTTGAACAGTAATTTTTGCTCAGAATAAAATTTTAAATGGCCAATTTAGATAAATACGATGATTTTAAGATTTAAGAAACAATAAAATCTTAAAATATAGCGTTATCTAAATATATATTTACACAAAAACTAATGAACGCTAACAGTATGTATTGTGTTGTATTGCCTCCTTCAAGGGTTAAAAGTCTCCCATCCGTCCCTCCTTACTCCTTTTTGCCACCTCTAGTTCTTTTATACATTCTTCTCCCCTCCCTCCTTCGTCCATTATATCCCTCATTTTTTCCCCTTTTGATATCCCTTCATCTCCACCTGACCTGCATCTTTTTATCACATGTTCCCACGTCTCTGGCACATTCCCTGGCTGTCTCGCTTCCTTTTTCACCTGTTAATTTCTCTTCATAGTTCCAAGCCCTTCTCCCTTCTCTTATCATTATCATATCTTTTTTGGTTTCCTCTCTTACCATGTATTCTGTGCCTACGTTCTGTTACTCTCGCATCGTTAAAATTGGTCGAGAAACGTTGAATAATGGAACAAAACTCATACGATTTGTTTAAATTTTCATCGTTTATCGACTGATTTTGTCGATGCGAGAGTTACAGAACGTGGGCACTGGAGTTTGCCATTCTACCCCTTGTGTCCATTTCAGGTACCTCTCCTACATTCTTTTCATTTCTTGTCTCTCCCCCCATCCCCATACCGCCTCATATCCCATTACCGTCCATAAACGCTACCTTAAATCTAGAATAATCCACCAAGCATTCTTGTTGTTTTTTTCTTTTTACGTATTTTGTTTTGTTTTTCAGCTTTTTATTGACCCTTTTTGAAATTTTAATACTTTAACTTATGTACATAAGTCCACCAACAAAAATATCTCTTTGACTCTTAAGTTGTGTTTTATTATCTATGGATCTGTATCGGGATCATCTTTTAACAAGTAATACAACAACAACTTTGGATCCTGCACTGTTTCTGGATCTATTTTAAAGATCCGAAAATATGTTTTTACTCTAGCAGGTAAGATGGCTCTTCAGTCGGTAGGGACCACAAAATGCAGTGTAAAGAAAATAGACAAAAAAGTATCTACATGAAAAATGAATAAACATAGGAGAAAAAGAGATGAGCATTCAGCACTGTTGTCAGTTGAAATGGACTTGGTTCGACTCGATCACGCTAGTAGTGTGCTTATACCGATTCCAATACAGAGGAGCGGTAGTGTGGAGAGTCGGTATTGTAGTCCTGCGAAGTATTGTAGTGGTGGGTTTGAAGCTATACAAAACAAGTAAGGGCCAGTTATAGCTTTCATTGAAACTCATCATTAAAAATTTAAATTTTAAGTTTTGAGGCACTGAAAAAGCAAAATCAGTGATTATTTTGATGCCAATATAAAGCTATTGACTTAATTTTGAATTTCGGCCCAAGTTAACACGTGAAATGAATATCTTTATTTCTGTGATTGAACTACCTTACCATTGACAATTGAAATGTTAGAAGTCATTTTATGTGAAAGGTTGACTTGAATTACTAAGAATTGTGTGAAAAAAAATAGCTTTTATGGATAATTTATTTATTTCAAATTAAAAAAACTCGCGTTTTTTCTTTTCACTGAATAATTCGATTTTGTAATATTAAAATTTTTTTTTTAATCAGGTTTTCTACACTTGTCCGAGTTTGAGTTTGAATTAGCAGTTGTTTATTAATAAGATATTTAAATTCGTGAATTAATTTATGGTCAACGTTTTACTTAATTTGTGAATTAGAAGATAATTAATAAGTAAGCAGAAAATCATCGTATAATATATCAATTTAAATATATTGAACATTTCAGATATTTACCTATACCTACTTTATGTATATTATAATTTGTATACAAGAAATGATTAACAATTTTGATCAAATTTTGGCTTTTTTTCCTGAATCTGTATTCTCTAAATATAAAAACAAAAATTTCTGAACTGCAATTTTATTAAAAAAGTACAATATTTGATAAAAGTTAAAGTTTATATACACACAACCAAAAGCCACAAATAATTTTGAGACTCAATTTTCAATCAATATCTCAAAGTTATTGTTTATTCTAATGGAGTATATAAATCTCAGATTTTAATGTCGATTTTCCTCTTAAAAGTATAATTTAGTGTGTATACCTACTTAACGTAAGCGTTAGGTCGCAAGAAAACACACTATATCAAAGTCCCAGATTGAAATTTTTTGTGTGGGTTTTCTTCATTCACTGGTTAATTGATTATAGGAACAAAATCTGGTTCGGGAAACGTTTATATTATAAAAGTTATGCAGGGAAGGTAGATACGTACATATTATATACATTATAACAAAAGCACGTGCCAATTCAAAAGCATTGTGGCTGGGAAAATAATTACAACAATGATGATGATGTTCAGGTGTGGTTCAGGTCTTTAATTACAATTTGCGGTGCGAATTGATATATGGTTGTATATCTAGTCAAAGTTTCTTCAAGGTGGGTGGACTTGAAGATAAAGTAATAAATATCTCTCTTATGATGTCAGTTAGGTGATTATTTAATCTGTGTATACCATAGTTAACCATTTGCCTTTGCACGTAGAAGCTATATAGATCGCTTTTAGTATCGTTATTCTAAGTCAATGGACACCTAAATTTGCGAATTGCTTTTAAAAAATCAGTTTTAGAAAAAAAAAATTATTAGGAAAATGTTTAGAACTCTTTGTTTGCTATCGGGAACTCTGATCGGAACCGCTTTTTTTTATTTTTTTGGATTTTGAAAATTTTTGGTTCTAAGTCAATGGGCACCTAAATTTGCGAATAACTTTTGAAAAATTAATTTTAGAAAAAAAAGTTAATTCAAACATTTTTAGAATTCTTTGTTTGCTATTGGGAACTCTTATCAGAACTCCTTTTTTTTAATTTTTGATTTTGAAAATTTTTGGTTCTAAGTTAATGGGCACCTTAATTTGGCCCAACTTTTCCAATTCTGCTGAACTCTTTCTAAAACTCACCAGGAACTTTAAAACTCTTGATTTTAAGTTGAAAAACATGCTCAGAACTCTTTTTTTTTTTTTAAGTCCTCGCTGCGTTAAGTTAGCAAAAAAAACTTTTTTTTTTCGAAATTTAACACTTCATTCTCCAGAACTATTGCACGGAAAGAATTGAAAAATCACTAACTGCGAAATTTTAGGTTGTAATTTACGAAACTCTTTTTTTTAGTAAATCAAGACGCTTTTATTTAAAAATGATTGAAAAAATTGTAATTTAGCATTCAAATATTCGTAAAATACAAAATTTTATAATTTGGTATTTATTATCAAAAGTCATAATTCGAGCTTGTTGACTTCAAAGCATATTACAACTTTTGAGTCGCAATCTACTACTTCTGGGGAATAATTGAATTTTACAAATTATTAATCTTGTATTGCGAAATGTATATGGTGATTTTCATTTTCTCAATGCTCAAACCAATAAAATGTAATCACGATATATAAATATTGAGCCCACATTATCGTAATTTATGAAATACCTATTTGCTGATTTAAGATCAAAACTAAACAGTAAATTACAACTTTTTAGTCGCAATCTACTATCTTCAGGGGAATAATTTGAACATTTATATGGTGATTTGCATGCTCTCGATGCTAAAACCAGACCACGGGCTACTATTTTTTTCTAAGTGTCTGAGTTTAATCAAATTTTCTTAGAAATATAGAATTCACAGTGCATTCATGCTGAGAGTTTTATAAGAATCGGTAAGCATCGACCATAATTCGCGTCTTAGTATGGTACAACAGTATCTGACTGATGAGCCCAACTGTCATACTATCTTTGGAGTTAAGGTCACTGGAAATTATAAATTGAGGTATGTATTTTGCAATTTCACTACCTCATCAGACTTTGTATAGCTAAGTCAGAAATTATTTTCACTTAATTTGCAGTTTTTCATTTGCAGTTTAAGTTTTAAATAACTGACGAAGATTGTTATCTCAACGAAAAATTGTTCTTGAATCTCGACAGGATTGCTTGAAAATGCAAAGTAGATTTATCTTTAAAAGCTGCAAATTGCCGAATAATCTGTTTCAAAAGTTGCAATTTAAAGTTAAGTATCAAAACTGGCAATATTTGTTTTCCTCGATCGAATAATTGATACTCAAAAGTGGTGAAATATGATTTTTGAGGGTAAATATCTTCAATTCGCTCATTTTAGGAAATTGCAAACAAAAAGTTGTAATTTACTAATTTCGAAAACCAAGGTACAAAACTGGATTCATTTTTCGTGATTTGTATCTTATTTTTCTTGTTCTGATCTAAGAATTTTTTCCGTGTGGCAAAAAGTATGAAGAACTCTAGAAATCTTTGTTTGCTACCAGGAACTCTCATTTTTTATTCAATTTTAAACAATTCTTTTGCTGACTTCACAGGACTCTGCGCACATGTTCTTGGTCTTCTCAGTCTTTTAGTTTAATCAGATATGGAGCGTTCATTTTGAATGGAAGGGGATATGGAGACAGGACTGGCGAATTTACATTTGTGGGCAACAGAAGTCATCGACTACTGTTGTCCATCATATAGTTCTATTGATGCAATAAAAGACTTTAGAATCGGCTGTAAAACTTTCTTTGATCTTATGCCCCTCATAATAAGTCTTTCTACACAGGAAGTTATAGCGATCAATGATTCTATGAAACTTTTACCAAGACTTAAGTGAAGCGTAGACAAAAAAACCACAAACATATTATGCAGTCTAGATCAAAACATACCACACAAAATTGCTAGTACTATAACACAGTTGAAGATTTCTGTTTTGCAATGAAAGAATGTGTTTACAGTGCTAATGGGAAAAATAATCGGCCTAATCTGAATTTCGTACCAAAGAAACCATGGTTTGATATAGCTTGTTTTTACGCAAGGAGAGTTGTATTGAAAAACCTTTAAATGCACAGAAAATACAATATCGACGCACGTTTACAGAAGATACTTCCGAGAAACGAACAAAAAATGTAAAGCCTTAGGCATGCTGAAAACACAATTACTATTTAAATATCGGAAGTCAACTAGCGTCAGCCAAAGCAACAAGCAATCGGTGGAAACTCGCTAAAATAATGCTGTAACGAAGTTACATAAAATACCCACAAAACACACTTCATGGACTAACATAACATACATCAAGGCGCCCACAACCACATTCGACAATGGCAAATACAAAATTGCATACCTCAAGGCGCCCACGAAATTGATGACGACGACGAGCAACACAACAACACACCAAATAAATGAGTCAACAGTGTCTGCGTACAAAAAGGCAAGTACGTTGTTTTTCTGCATTTATGAAGTTCACACTCTCTTTTATCGACAAAATGCATAGGGGAGAGTGTAATTGACAACGAAAATCGGGGAATATTTCCTCTGCGGTGCTGAGTGCTGACTAGTGTTATTATACAACTAGAAAGAGCCAAGAAGCAATACCGAGGGTGTGTAGTACACTAAGGTGCCTTCTAAATTAGTTTTTGGCATTTTGCCGCATACCCCCCTCCTCCTCCTTTTTTTGCCTTGACGTTGTTTCGTCAGGGCTAGGGAATTCATCCCACCTATTTGACCGTGCCCCGATTTGTAATAAGGCTAGGGATTTAATCCCAATTTGTTTCGCCTTATGGTCAATTGAGGCTAGGGAATTTATCCCACCGTCTGCCCGTATATGAAATAATTTTTTATTTATTTAAGGAGATATGAAAGTAACCTTATTTGCAGATTGTTATTTTTATTTATTTTAAGATTAAAAATGAAATTTGTAACCTTATTATGAAAATTGTTAGCTTTAAGACTTAAGAAAAGACTAATAAAAAATAACCTGAAGTTTCGAACGTTCTAAAACCGAGTTTTAATTTGCTTTCTTCGGTAAAACCCTGGACCCCGCTGTCCTACCTCAGCTGGAAACAAAAAAGCACACAATGCACGGCAGCATTAACAATCGGAAGTCAGATATAACATCATTTGAGTTTAGAATGCATTTCCAAAACCTCTATACTCAATCCAACATCCCCTGCCAGTAATATCATACGAGTATACCTTAAATACAGATATCCATATACCTTTTCGTGATGAAGACATTAATTAAAATGGATGAAGTTCAATGAGCTATCGCTTCAGCAAATGAATTTTTTCGAATTTTATAAAAATGCTTCGACTAATTTAATCAAGGAAATCCACCGACCATTTCCGAATCTTTCAAAAGGTCAATAATGTTTCCTCTTTTCAAGAAAAGAAACCCTAAAGATGTAGTCAACTACCGCAGTCTGTCTTTTAAGGACACTGTATACAAGCTGTTCGCAACTCTTCTTTTGAATCATCTTAATCGATGGGTCGAAGAAAATCAGATTTTGAAAGAATTCCAAGTTGAATACAGGAAAAACTACTCAACTGTGCACCAAATTTTCAATCTCTCCTGCCTTATAAAACTACAACTCAATCAGAAAAAGAAACTCTATGCGTTTTTCATTGGTTTAAAAGCTGATTTTGATAATATCAACCAGAGACGCATTATTTCACAAACTGACACTTTTGAGAATGTCCACAAAAATGCTCTCAATCCTAAAAGTTCTCTATGACAACACAACAACATTGTAACAGTATGGAATGGAACAAATATCAGCGACTTCATTTTAATCAATCAAGGTGTAAAACAAGGATGCGTTCTTAGTGCTCTGCTTTTTATCTTGTTTTTGAATGACCTCGAGACTGATCTACCAGGTGGAGTAACTATTGAAGGCATATCAGTATAAAAGCACTACTTTACGTCGACGCACGGTATTGTTATTTTCTGACAATCCCGCTTGCTTGCAAACAATGGTAAATATCTTCGCAAGTTATTGTTCAAAATGGAATTTGCTTGTGAACTTAAAAAAAATCTGAAGTATTAATTTTTCGAAACGGTGGACGCCGCGCAGGGCAACTGAAGAAAAAGGGACTTTTAACAACCATGAAATTAAAATAATAAAATACAGAGCGCTGCTTCAATCACGCTTCCACGACGAATATTATAACCTGAACTATGCTGAAGTGTCAAATTACTTCGAAGACAGTAACTCACGCGAGATGATTAGGATGGTGTTAAAGTCCAGTTGCGGATTGCTCAATCTCAATTCAAAGAATTTAGAAGAGCATTTGTACGATCTGTAGCCTTGATGCTACTGAAAATACATATCACTTTGTTGGAGTGTGTCCTTGTTTTCGGACAACGACAAAAACGCTCTTGGATATCGAAACCTAATTCTAAATGAATATTCATTTCAATGAATAGTACCTGGGAGACCAAGCTTCGCCCGGCTTTTTCTAATCGAGAAAATTGAAATATGTATGAGAAAATTAAATAGACATGGCAGTTCGTGGAAAACAACATATGTCATTCATTAAATTTGTTCACTGTAAAAATGCGTCCGATAAGGAAAAGCCCCAAATCAAAAATAAAAACAACTTCCCAAATCATCTTTCTGCCCACTTCCACACCCTCTTCTCTTATGTCATAGTTATTATGAGAGTGTGAAAGTACGAAAGGGTGAGAGGGTGACAGGGTTGAGTGGTATTTCCACACATTTCAAGGTATGGAGACACACGTGGAGATACCTTTACAAGTGTGGAGGTACTCCCATATATGTATGTAGAGATAAATATGTAGACAGTTTGACATAATGTGGAGATACATGTGGAAATACCTCCACACATGTGGAGATACATTTTGAAGATGCATTGACATATGTTGAGATAAGTTTGGTGATACCTTGACATATGGAGCTAAACCTTGAAATATCTCCTCAAGCGTTGATGCACTTCCATATATGTATGTGGAGATAAACGTGAAGACACTTTTCCATAACGTGGAGATGCATGTAGAAATACCTTCACGCATATGAAGATACATGTGGACTGTGGAGGTACCTTGACATTATATGTACACACAAATGAGAAGATACTTCCTTACATTTGGAGATTCATGTGGATATAAATGTGGTGATATTCATAAATATATATACGTGGAGATAAATGTTTAGATACCTTGCTGAACAAACTGCAAATTTCATTCAAATCGTTAAAGCCGTTTCCGAAAAACCTATGAAGTAATAGTGGGCGTGAGTGTAGGCGGATTCTACTTAATCTAAATTTCATCCAAATCCATATAAGTTTTTTCTGATAAACTTAGAAGAAAAAAAGTGGGCGTGGTATTGGGCATATTTTACAGAATAAAACTTTCAAAGTTTTCATAATTTTTCACACATTTTACATAAGAATAAACTTCAACTTCAAACGTTTCGGATAAAGCAAAAATAAAAAAAGTGGGTGGAGCTGTGGCGAATATTACTATTTTTTTTCTATTTTTCTCACTCACAAGAATGAACTCTAAAATTTTCATTAAAATCGTTTGAGTTGTTTCCTAGAAATAGAGACATTACTAAACAAGGAGTAGGAAAAGTAGGCATGGCAATGGGCGAAGCTTGAAAAAACAATTTTTCGTTTTTTTTTATAAGAATAAATTTTAAGAAATTCATTAAAAACCTTTTGAATTGTTTCCAAGAAATTAAGAAATAATAAAAATGGGCGTGCCAATGAGTGGATTTTACTAAATCCAATTTTCATTTTTTTTTTTTGTTCATAAAAATAAACTGAAAATTTCATACAAATCGTTAGAACCGTTTTCGAGAAATCAAAAACTAATGAAAGTAGGTGTGGTAGTAAGCGGATTTCACTTATTTATTTTTAAATTTTATTCATACCTATTAAAGACAATGCTCTCTGAAAATTTCATCCAAATTGTCGAAGCCGTTTTTGATAAACTGATAAGTGGGCGGAGCAGTGCCCGGATTTCACTAAATATTTCTTTACATTTTTTTCTTATTGAGGAGAAAAAATCAATAAAATACCTAGTGCCGTTTCCGAGAGGGTGGATTTTAGTAAAATATTTTTTTCAATTTTTTTTTATAAAAGTAAAGTCTTATAACCTCATTCAAATAGTTTGAAATGTTTTCGAGAAACTAAGAAATAATAAAAGTGGGCGTGGCAGTGAGCGCATTTTACTAACTCAAATTTTTTATTTTTTTTCTCGTTCGTAAAAATAAAAAATAAACCAAATTGTTGGAGCCGTTTTCGAAAAACCAAAACCTAATAAAAGTGGGCGTGGGCGTAGGCGGATTTTACTAATTTTATTTTTTTAATTTCGTTCGTATCCATAAAAGAAAACTCTGAAAATTTAATTCAAATAGTTTGAGCCGTTTCCGAGAAATAAAGACATTTCCGACCGTTTTTGTCACATTAAGAAGTAAGAAAAGTGGGCGTGCAAGTGGGCAGATTTTATTAAATCCAATTTTTTTATTTTTTTTCTCGTTCATCTTAATAAACTCTGAAAATTTTATTAAAATCGTTAGAGCCATTTCTGAGAAACCAAATATGTATATATAAATATATAAATATATATATACTATACAAGAATAACTCATTTATTTAAAGTAATAAGACAAATCAATCGCTAAGTTTTGATGAATTTTTTACAGCTAACACTTTAACCTGAGACGCAACTTAAAAAGTTATTGTCATTTATTTTAATTTTAACATAATGAAAACCAAGCGTGTGTAAAAACTTTCTGAAAATAAAATTAATAGTTTAATGTTTCTATACATTTTACTAAATTAATTATTTGTGTAATGTTAACTGTGCTTTTTTTTCGATTTTTTGTGCTCTGTAAATTAGATTAAAATTTTGATTGAATTTAATAATTACCTAACCTATATTAAATGTTGTCATTTTCACATATAAATCCACATAATTAGTTTAAAAAAAAAACAAATTATTATACTTGGTATCAAATTCAACGCGATTTGAATGCAATTGCCCACACGGCTTAAACGTGAAATGTCAACCTCTAATTATATTTGAATCTATTTTCAAATGGTTCCCCAGAGATTAACGCTTACTCCTTAATTATGCTTTATTTTAATACTCCTCTATAATATATTTTAAAAATGGTGGTTAGTTTCGATTTAAATAAGCTATTATATTATTATGATTGAAAATAAAACCGATAAATCTACAATTTGCCAAGTTCGAAAAACCTACACGCATTAGGCTAGGAAAAAAAAATGAAACAAAACAAAATTCCATAGTAACTTGTTGGTGGTTGTGTTATTTCTTATTTTTTCTTCTTTATTTGTTTGTATTTTCAAGTTCAAGATTCAAAGATTAATTTTTGTTTTTTATTTTCAAAAGCCACCACATCATTTTGATTGTGCTGTATATTTTGTATGTATACAAGGTTAAACAGGTTTGGGTGTATATTTTATTGGATTTATTTTTCAAAGGGAATTAATTTACTTTGACGAAAACATGCTCGGCCCACATTTAGGAAAATGTTCGTGCTACGAATTAAACAGCCTAATATCGTGACTTCTTGGCTCTATCCAAGTATATAATTGTACGTAATTTATTTGTTTTATTTTTTTTTTGTAATTTTCCTTTCAAAATATAAGTATGAGATAGAAGAATAGAACACAACAAAAAAAGAAAGGAAATACAAATCCTGATTTTAAACTAGATAAATGTTAATTGGAAGAACGCGTGGAATTTTAATTATTTCGTTTTGCGATAAAACAAGTGCAGTGCTTGAGATTAATTAGTATTTGATATTTAAAAATATAAATCATAAATAACATCTCTGTTTTTAAATTTTTAATTTTTTGCCTACACAAGAAAATAATTATAAAGAAAAAAGCATTTTAACTGAAAAAATTTCAAATTGTATAGGAGGTTTTTGTATGATAATGCACTTGTAGCAACAACACCACTTGCGTGATTTACCACCAATTTATAGGCTGGAGTTATATAGCTATTATACGAATGCCACGCCGATCATCTGACTCGTTTTTATGGCGCGACTTGATCTCTATTTGTTCAATTTTATTTAGAAAAACTTCTGCCATGACTGAGAGGCGAACTATAAATTGGTGAGCTACCACCCAAGTGTTTTTGTTTCATTCCTTCAATTCCAAATATATTTATTCATTTATATTTTTTCACCTCCCAACAATTTTATTGATTATGAATTGCATTTTCTTAGCTAACACAAGTATTTTGTTGCTTATTCGGCTTATTTCTTTTTCTTCAAGAAATGTTTTTATTGGTGAAACAATTTTTGCAAGTAGCACAAAGGGCATTATTGGCCTTCACAATTGTCTGCCTTAAATGCTTTTCCATGCTTAAATTCTTAGTAAAACAGACCCCCAGATATTTACACTGAGTTAAAAAAAAAGTGGCGCAGTCATAATATAATTGTTGATGTTTTGTTGTCATTTTGACAATATGCCGCTATGTTTTTGCAGAGCTTAATTTTTTTTCTTAATTAAGCTGTATATTTGTGTGTTTGTTTGCAAAAACTTTTCTCCATTTTCCTTGAAATACGTGCATCCTATTGAAAAAACAACAACATAATCATTTCTTTATACATTTACAAGGGATGATCGATATTTGGTGCTTTAAAGCCTTCGAGATCGTCACCAAACAGCGGTTGAGTTCACGGTGCAGCACAAGCGACGTGGGATGGAATTTGCTCGCCTTTACCAAGATTGGATTGAGGTCGACTGGAGCAGAGTTCTTTTCACTGATGAGTCCAGGTTTTGTCTGCGCTCACCAGATGGACGAAGCAGAGTGTGGAGGCGGTAAGGTGAGAGATTATACTCTTCGGCAACAATTGCCCAGCGGGAAAATTTCTGGGGAGGTTCCGTCATGGTGTGGGCAGGAATTTCCATGCAGGGAAAAACCGAGCTGTGCATCGTGGAATGGTCGGTGAACTCCAGATATTACATCACCAACATTCTGGAGGAATATGTAGTTCCATTTGCACCATTTATTGACGAAAACTTCCTTCTGATGCAGGACAATGCTAGACCACACGTTGCCAAGTGCGTTACTGATTACTTGCAAGAAGTCAAAATCAACGTGAGGCTTGGCCTGCGATGAGCCCGGACATGAATCCTATCGAACATGTTTAGGACATGCTGGGAAGAATGATTAGGAAGCGACCTGCCCTCCCAAGACACCCAGTGGGCTGAGATCTGCTGTAATCGAAGAATGGGAGAATTTGGACGACACCAGGCATCGTAAGGAACCTTATCCAAGGTATATGACCAGGTAGGTATATTAAAGATTTGTTAGATGTTTGGGGGGGGGGGGGGGGAGGAATACACACTACTAGGAAGGAACCAAGAATAGTTTTGAAGTGCTTTAAAAAGGTATTTTGATAAAAAATAATTCAACAAAGTCCAAATATAATAATGCTAATTCTTCTACTTGGCTCATGTATTTATTTCAGCAGTAAAAGGCGTTTTTTTTTTCGACGTGTGGGTTTCAAGAAGAAATAAAACGCATATAATTTAATTTAATTTATTCTAAAGATGTTTGCCATTATGTTTCAAAAATGATTTCGGATAAGTGGCCGCCGCGCCGTGGCTGGCTCGAATAAATTCCAGCCGAGAGGCCCAATTTACAATCACTTTTTGCAGCAATTGGGGCCGTATGTCAACAATAACGCACCGAATACTCTCTTCCAAGGCGTCAATCGTCTCGGGCTTATCTGTGTAGACAAGCGACTTCACATAACCCTAAAAAAAATAGTCCAGCGGTGTTAAATCGCATGATCTTGGAGGCCACGCCACAGGCCCACGACGCGAGATAATGCGCTCACCAAAAGTTTCCTTCAATAAATTGATTGTTTCGTTGGCTGTATGGCATGTATAGCGCGCGCCGGCTTGTTGGAACCAAAGGTCGTCCACATCAACATCCTCCAATTCAGATTCAGGCTCGAAAAAGTCATTAATCATGGCTCTAGAGCGTTCCCCTTTTACTGTAACATTATGGCCAGCTTCATTTTTGAAGAAATATTAACCAATGATTCCTTCTGCCCATAGAGCACACCAAACATAGACTTTTTGAGGATGTAACGGCGTCTCAACAATGGCTTTTGGATTATGATCACTCCAAATACGGCAATTTTGCTTATTAACGTACCTATTCTACCAAAAGTGAGCTTCATCGCTGAACAAAATTTTCTTGTGAAAATCGGGATCGGTGGCCATCTCGTCGCGCGAATTGAACCATTATTTTGGTAATAAATTTGCACAATTTACAAACGTTGTTCAGGAGTAAGTCTATTTATTATGAAATTGCAAACCAAACTGAGCATAAATCAAGTGACAGCTGTCAAAAAGACTAACTCTGAAAAAAGTATTGCGAGATTGAAAACCACACGTCTAAAAAAAACACCCGTTATATAGAATTTGTATTTTTAAAAAAACTTTCTTTTAGAAAAATATTTCGTTTGCCATTTAAAAAAAAATAATAGAACCATGCTCTTGTGGCTACAGCTCTCAAACTGTTTCTGTGTGTATATTATTGATATTTAAAGAGGAAGCTGTAAATTTTTTGCTGATTCCGAACGGAAAATGTGAAAGAGATGATCTTGGAGGTTTTTTACATTGTTCGATAAAATCTGAATTCTGAAAATTTCAGCCTTATTAAAGGATATTATTCTATTCTAGTATGCCCATTGACACGTACATAAGGAAGTTCATCTAACCCTTCTTGCCGCTTAGGATGCTTTACTTTATTATAGCTGTGTTAAAACGGGTGGGCAGCTAGAAGGGGATCATTAATTTCTTAATGTGAATTTTAACATGAAGTAGCAAGAAGAAACCTTTCTTATAACGAAGAATTGCAGGGGATTTTTGTATATACTTAACGGTTACTTTTCACAGCTGTATAACCCCTATATATAGGCAATTCGGAGACCAAATCTGAATATTTTTCAAACTCGCATTTCTATGTTTATACAGATTGAGTAAACGGGAATTTTTGAAGCAGTCTCGGAGTCAATCATGCTTTTACTTACACTGAACCAAAAACGGTAGTCCATATTGACAATTTTGGTAGTAAATGGAACAATAAAGTTGTACATGTTCAACCGATGACCGCAGTTGTCAATATGATGATTTCAGGCTGTTCATTTTATGCCGAGTGAATTTTGGTAATCATATTGACAACTTCCGTTTCCAAATGGAATATCACAAAAGTCAAATTGAAAACCATGGTTGTAAACTTGAAAACCCTGTATAGTACATTTGAAAAATTAGATTGGAATTTACATCGCAGCAGTTGAAAACCCGGTAGTCAAATTGAAAACCATGGTTGTCAAATTGAAAACTGCGGTTGTCAAATTGAAAGCTGCAGTTGTCTAATTGAAAACTTTAGTCGTCATATTGAAAATCAATTTAACAACTGTAGTTGTTGATTTGACAACTTTTGCGCGTCAGATTGACTATTTTGGTAGTCAATATGACTATTTCAAATTAACAAACCGGTGATTGTCAATATAACAAACAGTTATGTTTTTCAGAAAAATATACCAATACGGATTGCAATATATGTGGAGAGCAAAAGATTTGCTCAAAAAACTTATTTCTGTTTTATTAACAACAAAAAATAAATTGCCGGAAATTGAAAAAAACGGAAATACCTCACCCCGCATTTTCTCTAGGAATGCCAATCTAATTAAAACGTTCGTGTTTAAGAGTCTATCTAAGGGATTTCACATGTTAACTTTTTTTTTTGTTTTCTCATGATAATAACATTCCAGCCCCTACTACTTAAATTTGCGTTAATTTAGTCTACAAGGCGTTGATTGTGTTTTTTTTTTTTTTTTTTTTTTTATTATTTGTAAAACTTTTTACATTTTCATTCTTTGCATGCTCTGCCATTTCCGTTCTGAAGTCCTTTTGCAAAAAAAAAAACAAAACTTTTTCTTTTTTCTTCCAGTTAAAGTTTTTATTTTGCTATTTATGGAGCATTTTCTGCACTCTCTCTCTGTAAGGCTAATGGTGATGGTCAATATAGAATGAATGAATCTAAGAGGTAAAATCCAGCGTAACAATACACAACTTTTCTTTATGGAGTAAGGGTAAGGGTATAGGTTTAAGTATACCTATATATAAAGGCAAAGTGATGGGGGAACAATATTGTGGGAGAATTGTGTTATGGTGTGAAGTTTTGCTTAAGTCTCAATTCTGTTCTTTTCACTTCCTTTGGCCATCTCTCAAGGCTGGCACTTTATTTCATTGGAAAGTAATTTCATTCCTTCCTCCATTGTTTACAGATCTTAAGTTTCCTTCAACAGTATTTTTTGCCCATACACTCGTTCCTATATGTAAGTCCTGAAATTCCAAAAAAAAAAAAACAAGTAGTTGGTACATACAATAAGCTTGTTCTATTAAATGATTGGCATAGTCATCATTGCTGAGGTTTCTTAGCCGCATATTTCGATTTGAGTTTTTCTTATAAAACAAGGACAATTCCAACTGTGAGGGAATGACCGACCATGAAGGCCTCCTCTTGGTATATATACTTATTTGTATTAAGGAATTTATGGTTCTGTATAGGCATACCCCTAGAATACAAAACAATAAAAAAAAATCTGTTGTGCCCTAGATTCGGGTAGACTGGGAGTTAGGGTTGCTAATGATAAAATTAAATGTTTTTTTTTATCTCAGCAAATGTTGGTATTGAAAATAATAATCGGATAAATCCGAATTGGAGTAAAAACTTAACCTCCATATCATTCACTCGATTAATCCAGTTTAAAACTAAAACCCAGATGTAAATACATTTAATATCAATGTAAATAAAGGGCGTTTTTATTAGACGAGTGGTTTTCAATCTCGCAATACTTTTTTTCGGAGTTGGTCATTTTGACAGCTGTCACTTGATTTTTATGCTCAGTTTGGTTTGCCATTTCATAATGAATAGACTTACTCCTGAAAAACGTTTGGAAATCGTGCAAATGTATTACCAAAATAATGGTTCGGTTCGCGCGACGAGATGACCACCGATCCTGATTTTCACAAGAAAATTTTGTTCCGCGATGAAGCTCACTTTTGGTAGAATAGGTACGTTAATAAGCAAAATTGCCGTATTTGGAGTAATCATAGTCCACAAGCCATTGTTGAGACGCCGTTACATCCTCAAAAAGTCTATGTTTGGTGTGCTCTATGGGCAGAAGGAATCATTGGTTAATATTTCTTCAAAAATGAAGCTGGCCATAATGTTACAGTAAAAGGGGAACGCTCTAGAGCAATGATTAATGACTTTTTCGAGCCTGAATCTGAATTGGAGGATGTTGATGTGGACGACCTTTGGTTCCAACAAGACGACGTGGCGCCACATGCCATACAGCCAAAGAGACAATCAATTTATTGAAGGAAACTTTTGGTTAGCGCATTATCTCGCGTCGTGGGCCTGTGGCGTGGCCTCCAAGATCGTGCGATTTAACACCGCTGGACTATTTTTTGTGGGGTTATGTGAAGTCGCTTGTCTACGCAGATAAGCTCGAGACGATTGATGCCTTGGAAAAGAATATTTGGCGCATTATTGCTGACATACGGACATATTGCTGCAAAGAGTGGTCGAAAATTGGGCATCTCGGCTGGAATTTATTCAAGCCAGCCGCGGCTGCCACTTACCCGAAATCATTTTTAAAACATAATGGCAAACCCTTATCTTTATAATAAAGCTAAATTCTTGGCCATAAAATTAAATTGTATGCGTTTTATTTCTTCTTGAAAACCACACCTCTAAAAAAACACCCTTCATATCCGGGTTTAAGTTTTAAACTGGATTAATCGAGTGAATAATATGGCGGTAAGAGTACAATATCTGAAGTTCTTATTTATTCATCTCAATAAATATCTGCTAGCCAAACTAATATGGTGTACAAACATCGAGCCTTAAAAGGATAAAAACATAAGCCCTTCCTGCAAAGGCATTAGTATATGAGCGTTGTTCGTTTACTCAAAATGTAATTTTATCTGCCAGACTATTCAATTGTATTATGAAATTAGTTTTAATGTTTGTTTTTTTTTTATTATCTAAAGAGCAATTCATATAAGCTCAAGCCCTAAACAATATATTTTGAACAAATTGTTATATAGGTACACTCGTTCAACCGCATCAAAAAAAGGTGTGAGAAGATAATGTCGTTAAAATGACACCATTGTTTTATTATAAAGCTGGTATTGAATTGACAGCTTATTCCATCGATAAACCTAATATGATTGATTGAAAAATAAATAGGCAGCTACAATTCTTCATATATACATATACACATAGATCTACCTGCATTATTGCGTCTTCGTTTGAAAAGTTAGCTTTTTATCTTCTGTCGCAGACATTTTTCTTGATTAATGTGACTTCACATTTTTTTTTATAAGATGAATTTAATTCTTAGAAATCCTAGGTGTATTTCTGAATCGAATTTGATAAATAACAGTTTTAGACATTCTCTAAAAAACTTGTTTTACATTTTTTGTATAATAAATATAATTAATTTAATAAAACAAAATCTTTTTGGTACCTATATAAGTTTTTTTAAATAAAATCAATTGACTTCTAGAATATTCCTTTAAATATGTGACTTGTTCATTTACTTTGGAACTCTGTGCATTTGTGTAAAATTTTTCACGCATTTTGTTTTTTTTATATGGATTTTGAGTTTTGACGGGCTTTTGTGTAGAAATTCACACAAATGCATAGAGTTTCAAAGTAAATGAACTAGGCTCATATTTAAAACAAAAAACAACTTACCAAAAATCAATTTTAGTTACATAAAATGGACAATTCCATTCAATACTCGAATAAATGTCACAAACCCATCATCAGTAGGATTCTACGTCTGCTTTTATTGGCAGTAATTCTACTGTGAATGTTGTATTTGTAACTCGTGTAAATTCTACTGTACTGTGAATAGCTTTCCCACAAAAACACGGCTAATAATATTTTCAAAATTCACTTATAAATAAAAAGCAAAACAAGGTGAGGGATATGTTTTTTATTAGTTTACGTTTTTTTTTTTTAATAAATACATTTTTTTTAGGAATACAAATTACGATACCTATCGTACAAATTTGTATCTTATTTTCAATTTATTTTTTCAAAATTAATTTTCTTACTCCGCATTAATAATACAAACAAATTGCGTATTAATTTGTTTTTTCTTAAAAATGTCTACAAAATTTTAAATATAAACAAATTTTTTTTTAAAAACCGCTCCAACGATTTTTAAATTTTTTTTCTCATAAATAAAGATTTATTGAAGAAATCAGATGGTGTACATCCTGTGTAGTACCTTTCAAAACAATTTCAGAAGTTTTCCAATCAATTTATTCCTAACTACATATATTGATTTTTTAGCATTTTTTTAGTTTAAAATGTTTAAGTTCCATATCCGCATGCATAGATGTACAACACGATGTTATATACCACTGGTTTTGCAACACGAACTTTGACAGCTAATTTTGTTTTATCAATCTACCCTCATTATTAAATCGCAGTTGTGATTTAAGATTTCTTGTCATACTTACGGTAATATACATAACTATATAGTACTATGGCAATAAAAGTAGGACCGCAAATAAGGGAATTAATAAAAGATCCAAGATTTGAAGAAAAATTGAGCTATTTAGAAACATCTGCATAGAAGGCTTTTAAGAACGTTTACCTTAGCCATAAGAGTGACAGCTATATAGAGATTTGGTGATCGAGCTATTGCTGGCTTTTTCATTAGTGTTGCCGGAGAGAAATATTATAAGGTAGTATACAGTGTGTACAGATAAAAAAGAGGAGTACATACATATTTAAAAAAAAAAAGTAGTACAGGCGTTTTTAAGTCTTCAAAAATAAGTAAAATTTTTTTTAAAGTTTATTTAAAAATAAAAATCATCAAGAAAAAAAAAAAATTCTGTTTGTTTTTGATTTGCTCAACAGCATTTGAAAACTCATTATCGTTGCCTCTTGCACAAGGTGATTTTAGTGCTGAATTTCCAGGAACAGCAGCAGACATTCTTTTAGAACCTCCTCCAAGGAAACCAATTTCACTAAATGTATATACAAGTTTATATAATACAAGTTTACTTTGAATTATTCTAAGAGGAATTACAATATTTCAAGCATTAATTAAGAAAAGTTTTCATTTTAGATATTAAACTACATATACATAAAAATTCACGGAATTCAAACAAAAAAACAGATCCACCAAACCGAAATCACATATAGTAATAAATAAATACCGAACTGTAAGATGAAAATTGCAAGAAGCCAAAGAAAAACAAAAACAAAAACAAACAAGAAAGAGGGAAATTCACTTTTTGACTAGGTAAGTTTGGAAGATAAAATTGCTGCCAAATTTGCATTAAATTTGAAGTGAATTAAATTTAGTAAGGTTAAAACTACACTTTGCTGCAAGTGTAAGGTATTTTAGGGCTTTAAAAAAAATAGGAGTATGAATATGAAAGGAGGAATACGGGGGTATGGAGGTGTTGAAAGTAAAACAATACTCTTATGGGAGTACTTTCGGCAACACTGGTTATCAAGGATTGGGTTACAACATGTCACAGAGGTTCCATTAGGAAATTTTTAAAATGGAAAAGCGTTACCAGGGCAAATGGAGCCCAAATATGTTAGCAGATTCACTTTAATCCATTTAGAATCCCGATTCCCGAGTGAATAATTTAGTCGTTAGTTATTTCATTGTTGCTACTGAAACTTTAGTTTAAATTATAAAATGTGCCCCTTGTTTTTTTCAATACATTTAAAATTGATAGCTATGGGCATTTACATATTTTATTTTAGATTTCGCTAATGAGATGAATTGTTATAAACTGACTGCAAAAAGTTTTAGCTTTTATTCATTCTAAATATAAACACAACGTTGCATAAATCCTTATTTATAAAACAAATTACTTTACCATTTTGTTTTTACAGGGCTAATGTCAAAGAAAATACAAAATCATAAACAAAAAAATTAAAACATTTCCAAAATAAACGCCACCTGTATATATTAGGCTTGTTCAGGAAAATGAGATCTCAGAGATCTCAGCAATCTGAGTTACCTGAACAGGATTCCTCAGCAAAATTTCTCAGTTTTGCTTTCAAAACTCTGAGGAAAAAAAATTTTGGATTCGCTTGCTCACTTTTTGAGTGAGAAAATTCTCCGAGATCTTATTTTTCTGAACACACCAATTAATTGTTGAGTGTGAGTCAAAGTGACATTTCTTTACTAAACTATCCAATAAGTTTTAAAAATTACGTTTAGAAGCATTTAAATGGTTGGATTTCGAAGCTCAAACATCAATGGTCATCTCTTCAAGTTTCAGGTTTTTAGATAAAATCAAAGTACCAGTTTACATTTCTTTATGGAATAAGAATTAAGCCATAAGTTAAAATTTTCCAATAATAAAAACAAAATGCCTGTGGAATAGTAAAGTGACGTTTACCAAAATTCCCTTAAGAAAATCTACTACCAGTAAGTCATAGCCTGTTTGGTAACTTAAATTTTTCACCAAGTTTCGCAAACTTGAACCGAACTGAACCGGGTTTTGACAGCATATTGTGATATTTTGTAAGAAAAAAATAAAAAATGTCACACCTTAGAATTCTCTTGTTAATATCATATATTTCTTTCCAAATTATTATCATTTTTCAATTTTGTGTGCTGTGTTGTATCTGTGTCTGTGTCTGTTGCTTTTGTTTTGTTTTATTTTCAAAATGAAAAATTTAAATAAAAAATGAAAAAGTAGTGACAACTGGAGTACGATACAACAAAGTAAATTCTTAAAAATAAAGTAGACCATTTCTAAATTATGTGTTCCATTATATTCTTCAGAACCTTCTCAAATCATTGTGTATGTTCGATATTCTATATCGAGTATAAGAAAGAGGCGTGCACTTTTGCAAGCCACCATGGGAGACTAAAGAGGCACACCGGTGTCGGTGTGCGGAAATGTGTGCAGTGTGTGGGCTGGTGCGCACACCGATTTTCGGTGTCAGACACGGTGCACACAAGTGTGGTGTCTATGGGCCTCTTAACCGGCAACTCTCCGTGCTTATATTTTTACTCACTTCGATTTTATCTTTTGAATAAAGAAGACGTGCCAGTTCTTATAGTAAAATCATTTGTTTGTGCATTATTTATCTTTATTTCATTTACAGTCCATTCCATCAGCCTCATTATACATGTAAAAAATAGGCACATAAGAAAATAAATAAAAAAAAACACCTTCTTCGTTTGTTAAACTTAGCAAACGTCACTTAGTACCTATAGACATTTTGTTTTATTAATAACATTTGGAACTTAGCCTATTCCACTTTTGTTAATTTGCTTATAAAGTCTTAAATGGGTATTTCAAATCCCTATAATTGAACATTGAATTTTTCGACAGCTTTTATAGCTGTCATAGATTTTTGAGTATCAAAGTACCATAATCTTATACTGATTGCCCAATCCCTCAACAATAGTTTGACCCCACTTAAAACTGTTCTTCATGGTCAAGAGCTTTTGTTCAAATATTTCCAAAGTGCAAATAGAGCGTGTAAATTTTCTAACCGATCACCTCTATTAACACATTTACTATTTGCTTCTTTTTTTTTTTTTGTCTTCGAAATCACTTACTCTCGCTGCAAAAAAAAAAAAAAAACTTTTCATTGAGTCCACATCTGCCATTCAATATAGTTTCATTGTCTGTCCTTGATCCTTAGCCAAGAAGACACCCTCGACTTTTGAAATCTCATTTTTTTTTTGTTTTAGCACGAGTCGTTTCACACCATGGACCAAGTGAAACTGTTGTCACAGCAATGCTATATAGCTGTCCGTATCTTCTATAAGTGTGTAGTTTGTAGTATACATACATATATCCCATTATTTGTTTCTCGGTATTAAAATTCTTGGAAAGGATTCATTTTAACGCATAATACTCCACCCTCTGTGACGTCGTCGTCATCGTTGCTAGCTTCTGATGGAGTGGTATAGTATAGAGGTACTGTTGCTTCTGAATTGTTATATAAGGAAAGGATACTTCAGTTTAGTTTGTTGAATCCCGAAGAATTGACTGACAATGGGGATGAAAGACCAGACCAGAGGAGTGGAATGCGGGGGATGAGGAACAGAAAAATCCCAGAAAAACCACACAAGTACTGGGATAATGTTGAAAGAATTTAACTAAAAAGAAAGCATTCAATAATAATGCACGTTGACGTGCAAAGAGGATATATAAAAATGGAAGGAGATTGTGGTACAGTGGGGCAGTGCCTGAATTGAGGTGGAGGAGAGTCTGCTGATGGAGAATGGAGAAATAATGGATGAACTAAGGGTCGGTTTTTTTTAGAGATATTTATATATATATTTTTTTTTTTTCATCATAATATTGTGGGAGTCCGTTGGTTGGTTGGTCGATTGGTTGGTTGGTTGGTTGAAAAAGGGGATGCTGGCTGTGTTTTTGAAATTGAAATTTCCATTCAAAGGTGAGATATTCAGAAACTCCAATAAGGCACGAGCAAGCAGTTTCTCTAGTGGAGGGAATTAAATGAAGTGAAAAATGTTCATGAAACCAGATACCAGAGAGAAAAGTAAAGGATCAAATCGGATGGAACAATTTGCTCGTTAAGACTTGGTGAACAACTCAGACACTGAGAGTGTTTATCTGTTTTCCATGATATTTTGTTTTTTTTTTTTTTATATATTTATTTTTTGTATTCTTTTTTTATTTAAAGAAGAGTTTTAATGCGGAAAGACGAAAAATTCATGGAAATTTAAACATTGAATTGAGATGATTTTTATTTATTTATTTAAGATCCAAAGCAACATGAGAAATATTAATTTTTATAAAAATGAAAAAAAAAAAAATATCTTACTAGGTATGTAGGTAAAGGTATAAATAGACCTACCTATTTTATTTATAAAAAGGTCGTTTGTTTAAAATAGGGTTTTGAGTTCGAAATCCAATATCTAAGCAGTCGCTTAGGTTGCTGCTGAGCTCAGATAGAACTGTGCGACCCAATTTTTCGTCTTTCTGACGTAGCTATAATTCTACACAATACGGCTTAAAGTGAAAATTGCACATCATCAATTATGTAAATCAATTTCACTAGAAACAGCGTTTTTAGTTGAAAAATTATTCAAATCACAACTTTCGACTTTTAGAGTTTATGCAACTTTATACCACCACTATTTGCCATCAAAGGCCTTCGAAAGAAAGTTCGGTGAATGGGCTTTGGAGCAGTTGGAAACTAACAATAATTTTCATTGCAAAATTATCTTCAGCAATGAGGCCCATTTCTGGATGAATGGGTACGTCAACAATCACAATATTCGAATTTGGGACGATAAAAATCCACATGAGATCCAAGAGCGTCCAATGCATCCTGAAAAAGTCACTGTTTATTGTGGATTTTGGGCTGGCGGCGTCATTTATTTGAGAACGAAGTTGGTCAGCCCATAACCGTCAACAGCAAACGCTATAGGTTGATGATTATCAATATCTTTTGGCCTGCATTGGATGATAGGCAATTGGTTGAAAAAAACGACAGCGGGGATTAGCGACGCCATGACAGTAAAAAACATGGAGTTTTCATACAAACTATCGATAACATGTATGTAATTCATGCCGGTAATACAGTTTTTCTGTGCGCTTAAGTTAAGCTCCGAAAATTCTCTGGGATTAGTTGTTGTTAGAGTTTTAAATATGTGCTTTTCTGAAGTCGCCAGTCTATGCGAATAAGCAACTGACCACAGCGACCCCCAAAACTAACATAACCTATGTCACTGATCAAATTCGAACTGATTTGTGTGCCAGGGTCATGGAGAATTTGATATTTGGGATGCATGCCACCCAGAGAAGCCGCGGGGAACATTTAAACGATGTTATATTCCATACATAATGGCATCAATTGGCCTATTTAATTAATTGAAAATTTCGATCATATCTCACAGACACTTTGTTTTATTTAAATTTAGGAAGCAACTTCTCAGATCAATCATCGCATATTGATTTTTCGTCTGATTTGCAATACCTGCTTGATAAAGTTTGAAGTGTTTCAGAGGAAAATCCTAAAATCCTATCTGCGCAAAGAATTTCACTTTTCCCAATGGTGACGACAAAATTTCAACAGCAAGCGACTCTAAGAAGTATTCAGAATATTATCCATGGACAAATATATAATAATATAACGACCAACCTAAGTAATCATCCGAAATCGCTGGTAAGCATCATCACAGGCGAAGAGATATAACCCGAGCTATGAAACCTGGATGTGACATAGCAATACTAGATACTAGACGAAGGACTATTACTCTGGGTGATAAGAACATTTGTTTATCAATAAACCCGTATACTTACTTTGAAGTCGTTTTCCTAAAAAAACCAATATTGTGACACATCGGGGATTGTCTTAATACCACAGAAATACATAAACTGGTTGACTTAAATAAAAATACTGTTATCACGGAACACTTTGTCTGGAAACATTAACTAAATCAAGTAAATGTTGTAATCACGATACCTGTTCTAGATACCAAAAACCAACATGTTTAGAAAACCCATACCCAGCCTATGCCTATATTGCCTTCATAAAACAGAAATTTTCACGGCCTACTGCCGCTTGCGAAAAATTGACTAATCCTCCAAGAGTATTTCTGGTCATGAAAGAATGATTCTCATCTAAGCCGTTCGGATTCGGCAGAAAATTGTAGGTCCCCTCCATTCCTTCCAATAACAAGCACACAGGAATGGTTGAGGGTTGAAGTCACTAGTCCCTGAGCACCACACAATTTTTTTATTTTTAGTACCCGAAAGGGTTGGGTAAACTTAAAATATGACCCTAACGTGTAATGCGTCACAGATTAAGTTGTAATTGGGTACGTTCAATAACAAAACTACGGTACTAAAACGAAAAATGATGTTTACACATCTTAACTTTGCGTCCCGGCACTCGCAATTTTTTTTTTTGGAACTAGCTAGCAGAAGGTGCTATAGTATTTTTTTTTGTGTTGTAGTCTTCATGTTATGTGTCTTATTTGAAAAAAAGATGAAAAATACAAACATTTTAAAAAAGTTCAATTTTTATAGAAAAAATTTAAATTATTTTTTTTTTTGTTAATTTATTTATTTGTTAATTTATTTTGTTTGCATTAATTATTTATTTTTTAATTTATTTATTAATTTATTTTTTTGTTAATTTATTTTTTTTTGTTAATTTATTTATTTATTTGTTAATTTAATCTTTTTTATTAATTTTTAGTTTTTAAATTATTTATTTGTTAATTAATTCATTCTTAATTTATTTATTTGTTATTTTGTTTATATATTAATTTATGTAATTGTTAACTTATTTATTTATTCAACCTAATTTATTGTTTGCCTATTTATTTATTTTCAATTAATTAATTCATCTTTCCATATCTGTTTTTACATTATGTATTCATTTTTCTTTTGTTTATTTAAAAGTTAAATTGTTTATCTAAGTAACTTGTTGGGTTCAATTTAATTTAATTTTTTTTTTGTTTTTTTAAATTTTAATTGAAGGTTTTTTTTTCGTATTTTCCTTCGATTTGTTATTTTTAATTTATCTACTGTAATTTTGTTTTAATTCAAGAAAATGTTTCAGTAGTAAGATAATGTATCAAATCTCTGAATTGTAAAATGTGCGGTCACAGACTTTCTTGAAAATATTATTACGAAATAAACAAATCTATCTATCTATCTAAATTTATTTATAATTTAATATTATGATAACATTAAAATTTATATTTATTTGAAGCGACGCGTTTTGGTTGCATGAACCATCATCGGGCTTGAATCTCTTGACGGTGGTGTTGTTGGGCGAAAGTTTACCTTCTTATATGTAGTAAAAGTTAATTTTTATAAATAATTAATTAATTTATTAAAAATGTCCATCCATAAAAACATTGACATTTGCCGTCAGTCAACAAGAAATTATATTATTTCCCTTATTGATTTTTTATTTTTTTTTTAATAAACATTTTCAAATGACTTCATGAATCTCAAACTCATGTCTTGTCTCCAAACGAGCCGAGAACATTTTTGGCTTACTTGTTTATTACGACACGCATCCCTATGGGTTTGGTTTTGGAGAAGCATCTCTTCTAACCTAAGCAATAAATCAATGCAACATAATATTTCAGCTTGTTTGTCTGACTCAAAGTACATGTTTCCACAAGCATAAATCTCCAGATCAAACATGACAAACGAATATTTTTAACATAAAACCATTCCACCCTCCCACCCCAAAAAACTAAATCTCTATATAACATCCCTTCATCCCCTCTAAGTTTATAGTAGATATATACAATATTTCTGTAGTAAAACACGGAAGAAAGTATATATACAAAAATTATTCTCAACATCTTCACACCGACCAACAATGACAACGAGAACGACGACGACCCGACAAAAAGAATGATAATGACACATCACCCGAACATGAACAAGTCCTTATTTATTGTTTCTATACTATTTTTTGTTTTTTTTTTTTTTTGTTATTTATTTTTTCAGTGTGCTTTTGAAATATTTGCTTTGGGGTTAAACTAAAACAACAATGCCCTAGTGTATAGAGAACGCATGTTTTTGACCTGACCTAAGGAAACCCCTTTTTAGTTTAATTGGAAAAATGTTTTGTGGAAGCAGCAGAGACAAAAAAAAATAAAATAAAATAAAAAAAAATGTCAAACAAGGCCTAAATAAATGCCTGGAAAAAGAGTATTTTTTCCCAGCATTCCAGATTCCAGGCAAATGAGCTTTTATGTAGTTTAAGTCATGCGTATTTGAAAATCCCGGCAAGACTGCAAGAAATTCGAGGGGATTTCAATATTTTTTTTTGTTTTTAAAGAGATCAATTGTCCTCGAAAACTCCGAAAAAGTTTAGAAATAGTAAACTTTTGCGTGAGATTGTTAAAAGTTTTGGAAAAGAGAAAATATTTCTTGGATATAGAGAATATTATTTTGTGAGATTTGGTTTTTTTATTTATTTTTTTTTTACAGTTTTTGAGATACAAATCCCACGTGGAAGAACTTTTGTAGTTTATGACGATTGTGTCAGTAGTTTAAACAAAGTTATTGGCACAATAATGTTTGTAGAGTCCGGGCAGTCCCGATGGAGACGATAGTTTTGAAATTTTATTTCTTTAGTTGAGTTTTGGAAAATTTGTTTTATTTTTTTGTTGTTGTCAGGAAACATAAGTATGAAATTTTCTGTGCAGGTATCTTACCTATTTACCTATAACTACAATTTATTTTAAGTTCTTTACAGAACGAATAAGGGAAGTTTTAATGTGGCAGATTGTGGTATTTTTTTTGTGTTGTATTTTTTTACTTGTAAAAGGTACCTATATGATGATTTAGAGGGGAAATAGATTTTTATTCCGTTTTTGTTTTTCAATTTTTACAAATATCAATAGAAAATTTTTGTATGTTATTTAAATTTTAATTCAAATCCAAATTCATTTCAAATAAATACAGATGGAATGAAAACAATATTTTATGTTTCTTTTTATCTTAAGCACTTTCGGGTCCAGGGTCAAAGTTAAGATGAATGTCTTTCTTCAGTTAATTTGATGGTGACTCGGGTTTTAAGTTCAATTTGTTACTGGAGACCCAACAAAAAAAAAAAATAGAAATAAATTGTAGGGATATTTGTGGTTCATCTTTCGTCTCCCAAACGTTTCTTTCATGTGACAAAAAATGTTTGGTGTTTCAATAAAACCTATATCGTTTAAATATGGACCTAACCTAACATTATACAGGGTCTTTCATTAAACGCTTCTTATCTTTGAATTTAAATAAAATAAAGTGTGTGTAAGATATCATGCAAATCTTTTATTCGTTTTAAAGGGCTATTGATGGCATTATGTATGGAATATAACATCGTTCAAATGTCTACCACGGCTTCTCTGGGTAGTGCGCATACGAAATGTCCAATTTTCCTTCATTCTGGCGCATAAATCAAGCTTAATTTGACCGATGGCTTGGGTTATGTTGGCTTTAAGGGCCGCTGCTGTGGTCTGTGACTTATTTTCATAGACCTGCAACTTCAGAAAACTTCACAAGAAAAAGTTCTACCGGGTCAAATCACACGATCTCGGTGGCTTGTTCACATATTACCTCCACGTGAGATGACCATGCCCTCAAATGACTCGTGTAGAATTTTCAATGAACTGTGTGGCAAGTAGCGCCACGCCGCATCGCCCTTCTGTTGAAAGCACACGTCGTTGGTTTCCATATCATCCAATTCAGGCCAAAAGAAGTTGGTAATCATCGACCTATATAGCGCTCGCCGTTGGTCATCGTTGGAAATATGGACCAACGACGCCAACGACGCCACCAACCCAAAGCCCACACCAAACAGTTTTCGGGAAGCATTGGACGCTCTTGGATCTCATTTGGTCCCAAATTCGACAGTATTGTTTTTTGACGTACATTCATCCAGGGATGGGCCTCATCGCTGAAGATGATTTTTCTATGAAAATTAGGGTAAGTTTCCAACTGCTCCAGAGCCGATTCAACGAGCAGACGTCATTGTATATGATCGTTTACCTTCAGCTCCTGGGTCAGTTGAATTTTGTAAGGTTGCAGACTTAATTCAAGACGCAAAATTCAACAAGTTGTGGTCTGCGAAAGGCCGAATTCTGGTGAGCGACGCGAATTCGACTGCCTCGGATTCTCTTATAGACTCTCACAGAAGCGGCGATGTTTTCGGCTGATCTTGCATTTCGTGGACGTATGGGTGTTGTTTGATGAACTAGTGAACAAAGAATTTATCCAACACACTGCGAATAGTCCTGTCAGTAGGACGATTATGGCGACCGTTAAATGGGAGAAGCACGCCAAACGTTCTCCGAACGTCAAGTGGGTGTTCCCACCCATTTTGATAGAACAATTTTATCATTTGCATTTGTTGTTGAAGGCTATATCCGTCCATGGTGATTTGGTAAAACAGAATGAATAAATGACAGCTGATTTCACAGATGTAGCTTTAATAATATGGCCGCTATCAACTCTAAAAGTAGGGAAGTTTCCATTGGAAGACGCTTTAGAAGAAATAAAAAGATAAATATAATTATACAATTTTTTATGAAAAATACAACCCCAAGACAGACGGACAGAATTGCGAGACCCACTTTTTTCGACTTTGATATCATCGTAGTGTATCAAGTTAGATCTTTTTTGAAGAATGCATAACTTGCCTACATACATATTTATATATCGCAATTAAAAATAGCTCGAAAAGAGTTGTAGGCTGGTGGTTACTCTGGGTCGCAAGTCCAAACGACAATTTGTTGGGAAATGACAATCACATTTAGCTGTTTATCTCTACGCACTTCATACTCCGCAATTCACACTTCATAAATCGCACTCATGAACTTCATACTCCACATTTTGAACTCTAAACTTTAAAGTCCACACCTCCTTTTCACGTAATGTAATAAAACTCTTCTTTAAACACTTACAACAAAGGTTTGTATATATTTTTTGATCAATTTTTTTAATTCTAATAGATGTCTTCCCAGCATTCAATTATTTTATTTTTCATTTTTGCTGTCTGAAGATCAATAAAAAAAAAAAAAAAAAAAAACAGCTAACAACTCAATCATGATAACTGATTGGCAATTTGAAGGAAATAATACACAGCTCTTAGAATCCAGAAAGGAGATGAAGGCAATAAATTTGAATCACGCCAAAAAGGTTCGATTCATCTCTATATAGTATACGACGAGTATATAAGTATAAATGTATGTTGTGTGTTGCGAATGTGTGTTCTGTTTTTTTCATGTGGGGGTAGGGGTAGAGATGGTGGTGATTATTTATACAAACATGTTAAAGTTTTATCGGAAACCCAGATCCTATACATATACTGCTATACGAGCTGCGACCCAAAGCCAAAAAGGCAAGGACGAACAAAGTGAGAATGTGATAAATGCCAAGCATAACCAATGGATAGATAAATTTGTCCTTTTTTTTTTTGCAAAAGAATGATGGTCAAATGATTTATTTAAAAGATATCACAAATCGTTGCGTTGGCGTTGCCGTTGCCGTTGCTGTTATGTGTCGTTGATGCGTTTCTGGTCTTGTTTAGTTGTTTGTCCTTCAGTCCTTGGAGTATTGGTTGGGTTAAAATTTAAAATATTTTGATTTGCCAAACATGTAAATGTAGTCATCTGTCGAGAATAAATCGATAAAATGTCAATTTAATCCTTAAAATGACATATAATGTAGGTATAATGATTCTTTCTTTGTCACTTGTAACAGATTAGTTTTTTTTGTAATAAGATAAGTTTTCATATTTTTTTTTGTTGCATATATGGAAAAAATTGCTTAAAATAAAAAAAAAACATTTTTGAGTGTTTGGTTACATATATTTTTTTTAAAGGTTATTGGCAACTTAAAAAAATAAAATTTATGACTGTGTCACACGAACGTGCTCTTATGTGTGATCACACTATAGGAATTTAAAGTCTAATGGCCAATTGCACCAAACGCTTTTAAATATTTACTGCTTCGTTAAATTTTAAAATGGCATTCATCGGTTGCACCAACCAAATTTAGTTTTAAAAGGCCGATTAACAAGCCAATAAACTAAATGCCATTTTCCTCCAGTTAAATTTTAAAAGCGAGTTTTAACGAAAATATCTTCCAAAAAAATATTTCACTTTTGATAAGACATTTGAAAGTTACAAAAAAATATTCAACATTAAGTAGATCGTTGGAGGTTATAAATAAAAACAAAAATGAACAGGTAAAATCCATTATTTATCTTTTAAATTATTTCCTATTCAAGCCTAGGACATACATATACCTACATATACCTACATCAATTCTTTTCAACAACAAAAAAAAGGTGGTGAAAAAAATTTTTTTTCCGCAAAAAAAATGTGTGTGATGAAACTAAAAAGGATAGGATAGCTTCTTCAGCTACAATACAAGTTTCAAAAGGGTAGTCACTCACTTCCATTTTAAACCAGGTGTCATCTCTCATATCGCTATCTTACTTACACTAATGAAACTTTTTCTTTCAGTTCATAAATTAGCTGACAAAATCCAGGGATGGTTCGCAAACAGCATTTTAGCTAAAAATTCAGAGAAATACATTCGTGCAACCCAAAAAATTTATCAAGCCGATAAATTTTATAAGAATTTTAGCAAAAACTGGTTTTAGTGGATTTTGGTGCAACTGGCCATAAATAATTAAGATCTATTAGTCCGATTTTAAAAGAAATATGTACATTGTACATTAGTTATGGAATTCTATATTTCCTTACTGGTTTTTTAAATACTTGTACATTAAATAAAAAAGGTACCGTTAGTTTTGGTTATGAGAATAATTTTAATTTAAAATCTGTTAGATGATCTTCAAAACCTGCTGGTGCCAAGTTAAATAAAAATCGATCAAGTCCTTTTCGAATTATTAAGTTCTCAGAAAATAAATTTTAATTTTTCTAATAATCAAAAAAAAAATGTTATCTACACAATACTTGTAAAACTTTTTAGAACATTGTTTACAATACAATTAATCAAAATCAATTGAACCGTTTTTGAATAAATCTAAAATAAAAAAAAATATTTCTATGGGAGGTATTTTCGGATTTTTTTTATAAAATGTTAACGTTAATTTTAATTTGAAAAAAAAAATTACTAATTTTTTTTTTAAGTTATGAGAAAAGTTTTAATGTTTTTGAGAAAAATTAGATTTTCAATAATTGGTAAAAAAAACTCGATCAACCCGCCAAAGACAGATAGAGGGAGAGAGATGGACAGAATTACGAGACCTATTTTTTTCGACTTTACTGTCATCGTAGTCAAAATCTCGAGTAGGTACGATTTAAATTTTAAAGTAAGCAAAAATTTTGTAGATCGTGGAAATAATGAGACAAAAATTATCTTTTTTTTTAAAACTTCTTGTTCTATACCGATAACAGATACCTTGAATTCGTCTTTTGACGTCAACTATATTCTTAAGCTTCGCTTTAATTAATTGTTCACGTGAATTTGATACCTTGTTCTGCAGGATTAATGAAACTATTCGCTTATTATGACCGTAAAAAAATCATTGAAAAAACTAACCAAAAATCAGAAAATTGATTTTCATAATATGAACCCAAAAACAAATTTTTCATTAATTACGTATACGCCACGTTGCACCAAAAATTAAAAAAAAATATAATTTAATTTAATGATTTTTGTCTAGATTTGAAATATTTTTATCTTGCATTTTCGTGCGTTTAAAGTATTCCCAATCGTCCAAGAAAAAAAATTCATATTCCACCGCGCGCCGGCCGCCGCGCTGACTTAAATTCTTGGGTTAGCATGACAAGATTTTGCAAACTAAGAATTTGCAAATAGGCTGCAAATTTGAAGTTGCTGAAAAAAAAAATTATTCAACATAAAGTCTTCAAATAAAAAAAATTTCATATACATGTACTTAGTTGTGAAGTTATAGCGACATAAATGCTGTTTTTTCAACAAGCTGGTCAATTTGAAAAAGAGCTTCAAATTTGCCAGAATTTTGAAGTCTACAAATAAAAAATGTGTGAATGGCGGACTTAAATGCTTACTTTACATTGAATAATAAGATTTTTTTTCAAATGAGGATTTCAAAATGTTGGTTAATTTTTTTTCCAACTGTAAACAAAACTCCATTTGGATCCCTATGTATTTCAAATTGATAGCCTCTTTGGTTGTTGTTGCAAAAAAATCAGTATGTACTGCTAATTTCACAGCGAAGTATAGATTTACTGCAAAATCCGGAATGGAATTGCAATTTACACAATGAAAATATGTTATTCTCTCGTATGTATTGTATAATGCTCAACTATCATATTGTTTTTTTTTTTAGGGTTGCCAACACTTGACTACACAAATGGCATTAAATTCAAATATTTCGTTAATTTTGGGACACTATTTATTACATTTCCATAATAGTAAATAAAAGATCATATTATTTAAACTTGGAAGTATTTTTTGTTAACAATGTCGGCTCTGCGAAATTAGGCCCCAGGAAATAAGACCCCAAGAAATAAGACCCCAAAAACAAAACGAAATAAGGCCCCAAGGGGCTTTTTTTCATAATGAAATTATGCCCCATGCAACAAGGCCTCAACGAAATTAAAAAACACCCCAAAAATAAATGAAAATACACCCCAATTTTTTTTGTCCATATTTGTAGTATTTTCTTAAAAATTAAATAATACCCCAATTTGTTTTGTCCATATTTTTTTTCAAAAATGATATAATACCCCAATTTGCCAGCATCCAGCATCCATTATATAAATAGTGAGGTATGAGGTAATGTAGGGTTCATATTTCATTGGGGTCTTATTTTATTATGAAATAAGACCCCAATAAAAAAAAATGAAAAAAGGCCCCAAAAAATGAAATAAAAAATTGAAAAATGTTCGTTGTTGTTGTTTTGCATTCAATGATTTTGGACTTTATTTCATTTTGTTTTTGGGGTCTTATTTCCTAATTTCGCAGAGCCAACAATGTCAAGGGAGAAATATCCAGCCCAATGCCTTGTTAATATTATTTTTTTTTATCATTTTCCATGAATTTTATTTAGTAGATATTTTTTATTTGATAGAATAACAAATAATTGAAAAAAATAGTAATTAAATAAAAAACCTATATAAATTTAAGTAAGGTATGTTAACAAGCAATAAAATGTCAGTGAGTAAAATTCAATTAAAATCTACCGGATATACAATTTTCGAAACTTTCCTTCACCATTGTCCCAATTTAAAAATAACGAAAATTCAATAACTGTGTAGAAAAAATCAAATGTGAAATTATGTATAATGGATAAATGTATTAGGGTGGTCCAGGTTTTTTTTTTTTTTTTTTCTTTCGATTGTGCACTTCTTTTGGAAATAAATTCCCTTATTGTGATATCATATACATATATTATTTCTATATAGTCTAGACTCACTTTCCGACTCTCATACTACACCGATTTTGACAAATGAGGTGTAAAACGAAGGGAAATTAGCTGTCGATTTATCAAATTATAATTTTAATTTAAAAATGTTAATAATTTGTTCAAAAAACTGCATTTATTTGTTTTCCTACTTCTTTTATTTTTATTTAATTGGGAGAATTCTCGCACGGGTAGGCAAGTTAATAAATTATTTTAAGATTTTTGAAATGATATTCAGGTTTATATTAAAAAAAAAAAAAAAAATCAAATATTTAAAAAAAATCAAATTCCATAAATTGATATTTTTTGCATGATATATATTTTTTTTCTGTTCTATATATGAATTAAATTTTTGGTTGGAAAGATAATTTTTAA
Source organism: Epistrophe grossulariae (assembly GCA_929447395.1). Taxonomy (NCBI): domain Eukaryota; kingdom Metazoa; phylum Arthropoda; class Insecta; order Diptera; family Syrphidae; genus Epistrophe; species Epistrophe grossulariae. The sequence goes on along the minus strand of OV839568.1, from coordinate 30,465,963 downwards.
AATATGTAATATTAATTATAGTATAAATATAACATATTATTTGAAAAATTATCTTTAGTACCGGGGAATTTAATTCAAAGAGAAGTCTAAAATTGAAAAGAAAATTTTGGACCACCCTAATTATGTTGCTATGTATGTTTTATATATATTTTTTTACATTAAATTGTGTGTTCCTAATTGGATGTTTAAATATAAAATCTATTTGCAATACTGATAAACAGCTTCCGTATATATTATAATGCATTATCTACTGTGAAACGATTTTAAAAAACATCACATATTTTTTCATATTTGATATTAAAATTTCAATTAATTTATGTGTTTAACTCATTATGATGGTAAAATATTTATTATAATTTTTTTTTTTTGCTGGATTCATTTAATTAAATTCATGAAAATAAAGAAAAAGTTGCCACTTGACACTTGAAAAATGCACAAAAAAAAGTGAAAGTATAAAATAGTTCGTTAATTAATTTGTATTTGTGATTTTTGTTTTAATTTGCAATAATAAAATATTCATATATTATATTTGTTCAATTTCTCAGCTGTTATGGATTTTTTTATGGATTTTTATTTTGTAGCTGTTAGAGTGGTATATAGGTGAATGTTAAAGTTTATATATTTTATTATAAATTCAATTTTAAATCAATGAGTTTTCCATATTATGTACATATAGGCTTGTTGAAAAAGCGGATTATTGAACTGCAAATAATAAAGAAGAAATGAGATTAAAAACCATGAAAATAAGTAAAGTGGTGGGTGTGACGACTTCTTGAGAACCATTGTCTTGTCTATTGACTTACAACTCCCAAATATTCGTGTGGGCATCAGGAATGGAGGGGACCTAAAATTTTTTACTAAGTACGGCTAAGAAGCATTTTTTCTTCTTGGAGGATTTGTCATTTCCACCCAAAAGGCAGTAGCCCTGTAGGATATCATTTTGTAAAAACCAATACCCGAAAAGTTGCAGCGGACTTTGAAGCTCCTAACCTGAGGACAATTTTTTTCTCAAGTTTATTATCAGGTGATGGTGAAACTGTAATTGTTTGTCCAGCTGATGTTCAGTCGATTTCTGTTTTGTCAAATTGAAATCCTTTCATAAAAGGTCATTCATTTTTCAGTTTCGAAGGTAAAGCTTAATAAAACACACACAGCGATACATTTTTAATGAACATTTTATTTCATTATATAAAGTTTGGACTTTGCCGTTAAGTGTGAAAAACAATATCATTCAAATGGCTGCCTCGGGAAGATTCGCAGCATGCGATTCTTTTGAAGTAATTTTTAACCACTTTTTTGCACATTTCGGACGGTATCTCCGTCATAACTTGAGTAATGTTGGTTTTTAATGCGTCTAGAGTTTGGAGATTATTCTTGTAAACACGGTCTTTTGCGTAGTTCCACAGAAACAAAATATAACGGTGTCAAATCACATGATTTTGGTGGCCAATTGACGTCGCCAAAACGTGAAATTACGCGACCAGGAAACTTCTCATGCAATAAAGCCATAATTGGTGGTGTTGTGTGGCTTGTTGTCCCGTCTTGTTGGAACCACATACCGTCCAAGTCATGATCGCCGGCCAAAAAAAATTGGTTATCATTCGACCATATCGCTCCAAACTGACTGTAACCCTCTGCCCATTGGCATCTTCGAAGAAATACGGTCCAATGACCCCTTTCGACCATAGAGCACACCAAACGTGCATTACGATCATGCACAGGCCTTATAACATCAGTAACGCTCTTCGACTTTCTTGAAATTTCTTCACAATTTTACTGATTGCTTGCGTACTCGGTAGATTATCACGAACATAATCATCGAGTTATGCACGAAAAGTGGCTACGTTTGAATCGATTGTTAAGCGATCCACTATCGTAGATGGCAAACATTCAACTAATATTATGACACTTCAAATGGCAGCTGAGTTTGACAGGTGTCAAATGCCAGCGAGACCAACTTGAAAACTTGAAATTAATGACCCTGTAATATGTTGAGATCTGTGTATGACTACTGCTTTAAACTTTTCCTTAATTGATTAGTATGCGTAATCGTTTGCAAGTTTGATGCCATAAACAATGTCACCTTTCTTGAAAATTACCACTCCCGGTATCCACGACCAATTATTTTAATTATAAACCTTTCCGTAAACATACGCAGCTGTCCGATATTCAAGTGTCGTGATCTGGCTCCGTTATTCCTATTGTAGCTTTGTTCCATTTAACATTTTATAGTTTCGTCTTGTTAGAACCGATAAAGTTTTTGGACTAAGAAGGATTAAATAAGTCCTTAAGCCTCTTACAATAAAAAGATGATCAGGCGATTTTGACTCAGGTGTACTTTTGGACGGAGTTGATCTGTAGCTCATGAGGAAAGTCTGTAAGTTTTTTTTCGAATTTTTTTATATTTTCGATCGTAGTTCGACATTCGATCGCTGTAGAACGACGTGTTTCTTTGAGTCTATTTTGCAGAGCAAAAGCCCTTTTTATGGCCTACGTGCAAACATTTTCTGCATTTGTAACTAGAAAAGTTGCAGTCATAGGCATAATGTATCTCGCCACAGCCCCAGCATGCTGTTTTGGGTCAGTTTTCCGATTAAGAAATTTGATTGCTGCCTGAATGCTGCTCGGCCACTTCTCCCTTTTTACATGGCTTCCTACTGTGAATACTGGTGGTACACCAATGAAGGGTTTGTTTCAACCAAACTTGAATTCTCTTAAATGTTGGATATTCGTTGAGCTTCAACAACTATATGTGTCCAACGTTGGCTTTTGGCCTCTGGGGTGAGTCGGAATGAAGTTTTGATAGAAGGCGTGTTCTTATATCAGAATCTTTGGTGGAGTGCAAACCAATACTTAATATCATACATTTGAACTCATCTGATATTATTTGGGACTACTTGGAATATTCTCAGTCCCTGTTTTCCCAAGCCACATTAGATACGATGTCTTCATTGTCTTTCTTTGCCATTTGCAAAGTGTTTCTTGCCTACCAAAAAGTGTGGTTAGTTTCGTATTGGTGTCCTAGAAACTGATGTCTTTTGGTGTTTTTGGTAAGAAAAAATTAGCATATCGTTCAAAAGCAACAGGATTTAATTTACTAAGTAGTATTCGTACTTTTGCATTTTCATCTTAACTTCCACTTTGACTAATAAACACGTCTTCGAACCTTACAAACCAGTGTCGAGATTTAGCTATTTCAGCGAGTCGAGTGAGATGACTCGTCTTACTCGCCGACTCATCTCACTTCACTCGCAAAAGTGATTTAGCTATTAAAGTGAAATGAGTAAACTTCGAATTTAATTTCGAACACTTAAATGTCAAAAGCGAGTACACTCTATGTGTTATTTTGGACGGAAATAAGGAAATGTAAGCATCGAAAATGTAAACAAAAAAAAATAAAAAAAAAATTTCATCAAAACAAATAAAACATTTGTTATCTGATGATCATTTACACATATGTAAATTCAAAGGAAATAAATGAATAGATTATAAATGATTTAATGAAATTATTTAAATTTTATTCCTCACCATATTTTTATTCGTGCTGATATTTCCCACTACTTTAAATTTTTCAACAAACTTAACTATTTTTTTTTCACTTCCATTTACGAATAGATGTGACAAAAGAACACACAAACTTATCCAAAAAAAAAAATTGACATTTCATTTCACCCGCCTACTCACTCACTTTTACTAGCTAAATCGATTTTTAATGAAAAGTGACTCATCTCACTCACTCGCCTCGATTTCGAATTAGCTAAATCTCGTCACAGCTATCAAATGTTAGAACATCTTCCGATCGATATATAAGTATTAACTCCGCAATGCGACTGGCAATAGTGTGTGGGATGGTTTCGATACTTTTGTTCGGCTCTTCTGCAACTCGCTTAAAGCATTGATGATTCTTTCTTGTAGCGAAGTTTTTGTTTCTCCAATTCAGCTTAATGAGCAGCATTTTGATTCTGTAATAACTGATTGAAAGCCTTCAAGCTGACTTGTTGTGCTTGAAGAAATTTTATCAAGTCGGTATCCATTTATGATTATGATTGTACGCTTGGATTAATTAAAATAAAATGATTGTGAGCACGCGTGTCTCGGTATAGCTTTTTATTTTTTTTTTTGGTTATAGGTATACTTATGGTTTTCGACTATCTCATTGTCTGTTGAACCGATTTTAATGAAATTTCGTAAATGGTTAAGTGAGAAAATTAATTTTTTAACTCCGCATTATTAAGTGCCAAAAAAGGGCATAGTTCCTTAAAAATGTTTTCAAAATTATATACATATGTATTATGTACATACATACATATCGTCGGCCTCATAAGCAGACCTCATAACTCCACCTTTTTGCGAAAATGAGTTTTGAATGCTATTTTAAATTTTGCAAATTTAAATTTAAATTTTTTTAAATTTTGAAATTAAAATTTTGCATAGCACGTAACTCCACTACTACTCTATTGTCTGGAAGACATTTTCGTCTCTCCTGAAAAATTTTAAATTTGTGAGTTACGAGGTCTGCTTATGAGGCCGACGATATGTATAAACAATTTTTCTTTTTAAAATAAGATTTATTAAAGCAATCAGATGGTCTACATATAGCATTGGTGTCAAAGAAATTTCATAAGTTGTTTAATCAATTTATTCCTAATCAAATATATTATATTGATTTTTTAACAATTTTTCAGTCTTAACTGTAAGTTTAGTAGATACTTTTACCTTTTTTTCACGTTTTTCGTCAGCTATTCCAGTAAAAAATCTACACCAAAAACAATACAACTTTAAAATTAAATTATATTAAATGGCCTATGTATACACACAGAAAAAAACCAACGTAAATTCAAAAAAAATAAACATGATTCAACAATTTTTGCCCTTGATTTTGCTCTATAGGTGTTTCGAGTTATTTTAATATGATTTTTTCATAGGAAAATCACTTTAAATTCAATCTTTCTTCATGTTAGTATAACATCTCATTTTAAGTTGAATCATATTAAAATAACACACGATTCGTTTTAAAGGATATTGATTCTTATGTTGAATCAATTTGGGAAATCGTGTTAAAAAAATTTTATATCCCCTGTAAAACAACTCGACCATTCCCATTGAATCATTTTGATTCCCATGTTGAATCAATTTAACAAATCCTGTGCAATTGAATTCGTTCACATGTTTAAATAATTGCACGATTCCTATTGAATTGTTTGACACTCCTTTTGAATTAATATGAAAATTCCTGTTTGAACAAATCATTCTCCGTGTCAAAGTAACGCGATAATTCATATTGAATCATTTTGATTCTCATGTTGAATAAACTTAAAAATCCTGTCAAAATGATTTCGTTCACGTGTTAAAATAACTGAACGATTCCTGTTGAATAGTTATGACAAATCCTGTTAAAACAAATTATTCGGGTTGTAATAGTAACGCGATGACTCCTTTTGAATCATTTTGATTCTCATGTTGATTCAATTTAACAAATCGTGTCAAAATGAATTCTTTTACATGTTAAAATAAATGCCAGATTCCTGTTGAATCGTTTTGATCTTCCTTTTGAAATAAAACGATAATTCATGTTAACACAAATTATTATTCATGCTAATGCAACGCGACGATTCCTATTGAATCATTTTGGTGCTCATATTGAATCATTGTTATAAATCCTCTCAAACCACATAGGTCTCCATATTAAAAAAACCAATGCAATATAAATTAAACCAACATGATAGTAGAGGAAAGATATCTTAGAAAATAGTAATGGATATTGATGATTTATGTAGGTAATTGAAATTAGATCAAAGTTTACAATTCTAAAATTGAAAATTTTTGAAAATTGAGAAAACAAAATTAAAAAAAGATATTTTCTCAATATAAAAAAAATAAATCAAAAATGTAAAAAAAAAAATAATAAATGTGTACCTAATTCGAAAAATAAAATTGAATTGTAAACGTAAATCAAATTTCAACTACCTACATTTCAAAGAAAATCATCAAAATTGGAGTAGGTTCCTCGGGTTCCGGTAACAAAAGATCTCGTGTTGAACCAAAATGCCAAATGCCCAAATCCTGTTAAAAAATATTAATTTTCATAGTTAAATAACAAGAAAAACAAGAATGTAAATTTTAATTTTGTTTTATTTTTTCATAATTTAAATTAATAATGAACAGTAACATAACTATAAGCTTTTGTTTCTTAAATAAATTTTCCCATTATTACTTGGAAACAGTTGTAATGGTGGGCTTGTAAATTCGTCGATTTCTTTCAACAATATTTCTTTATTTAATTTTCCAACTTCGTAGGATTGAAAATGATTATCAAAATAAAGAAGTTCAACTTCATAACACAAAATATATATTCTAGTACAATGTTTAGTAAAATAAGATATCTTATATAGTTTTAACAATTCCTTGTCTATTGTTATATAACAATTTTTTTTATATTCTCTGCCACAAAAAACTATTTTATCATAAAAATCAAGACTGTCCAAATTGATGTTCAGTGGAGCAAAAATGTTATTTAAATTGTCATCTGGTTTCATTATACTATCCTTATTCATTTCAAGACAATCAGGAATTCCGTTTTCATAATCTATAAGAAATTTAGCAAAACTTAATCCTGCTTTGATACTAAGGGTTAATGGTACGTTTAATCTGGAGTTAATGTTACTACAGTATTTTTTTGTGTCCTTATGTTTCGCTTCAAACCTTAAACTCCATAAGTATTTGGGGGGGCCACACTTCTTTATGAAACTTGCATAATGAAGTAAAAAATGTGCCTTAGGTTTAAGAGATCCATATAGCGCAACATACATTTTGTTATGTTCGCTCACTAATGATTTTAAAATTTCTAAATCTGTGTCATTGTATTTATTTTTTAGAAGACTGTCCAATATTTTTACGAGGAGAATTACCAGTTTCCAGTTTGGATTGGATTTTGGAACTAAGTCCCCAATAATAAGAGGAATATAATCAGTTAAATTCCAAAGCTCGCGAGCAGTCATTTTTAGATTAAAGTTTTTGAGATTTTTTATTAAAATATTCGGGCCAATATTTCCGACTTCATTTTCACCATATGGAAACAGTCTTCTTCGACTGTTGAAAATATCGAGTGAAAATACATCTTGGCTAATAAGTGACATTAATGTATTGCATAAATCGTAAATACAGACTCCTTCAAAGAGATCATGCATCAGATCTAATGATATATTTTCTGTGACGTGATAAGCTTGAAGATCATTAAAAATACAACTTTCTCTCAAACCTGTTTCTTTAAAGTCATCCAAGGAGAGGTCAGATGCATAGTTATCTTTGTTTCTCAAAGCTTCATCAATCTCAGCACAATCTTTTTGCATTTCACACCGCTCTCGCCTGCAAACTCTACAAAATCTTTTTGCATTAAATGATTTAATAAAACCTAACATGGAATTCAATCCTAAATTGTCCCCTAAAATTGACCCCACAGTAAAATATATTTGTTGAGCTTTTGCGTTTGTGATAATTTCGATTCCTTGCTCTTCTAAATATTTTAATTCTTGTAATAAATGATGGAATACTATATCGTTACCGAAAGCTTTAATATCCTTACTATTGATATACCCTAGATGAAAAACAAAATCTAGCTTTGATAGTACGCGTTGAGGCAAGGTAGGCAGACTATAATATCCTGCTGAAACTGATTTGGCGTGAGAACCCAATGGGTTGTTTATTCCAAAGTCATCAAAATAAATAAACAATGGTATTATCAACTTATTAGTAAAGAGAGATGTCTGGGACTTAAAAATATCACCGTTAATAAAATTTTTAATAGTATTTTGTGATTGTAATTCTCTCATATTTTCTAGTGTTAAATCTAAGACACCGGGTATTTCAAAAAGTTGTTTCAATTGGAACTTAAGTGGCGTGTAATGGCAGCTGTAAGTTTTGACATCAAAGGAAGGATTTCCATGACTAACACATTCAGCAATTTGCTGTGAGAAAACTGAACATTCAGGTGGCTCAAAAAGATGTTTTTCTTTTAAAGTTTTGAAAAATGTATGCTCCGTTGAAATTCCTTCAAAAGGATTGCTACAAAATTCTAGTATGCTACTCAATTCTGTAGTTAAATCTTGGCTGTTTGAAAATGTGCGAATGCATTCTTCAAGATTACAAAATATCTTTAAAATTAATTTTTGTATATTTTGAATTTCCTTTCTGGGCATCATGGGTTCAGAGTACAAACATAACGAAAAATTAAATGCTTGTTTTTTTAACTGAGCTATCTTTGAGTCAAATTGATATTTATTAACGGGTGTAGTACAGGCTTTTGAGACTATTTCAATCGATTCTGACATATTATTGACATTTGTATCAAGCTGAATTACCGGAGGTAGAATAATACTTTCATTTAAATTTTGATTAGAATGGTCAGAATGTCTGGTATTAATATGAACTTTAAACGTTTTAAAATTCGAAAATTTTTGGGAACAATTTTCTTGATTACATTGAATTGTACTTTTCGAATTCAAAAAATGAATTACTTGAAAATGTTTTATTAAAATGGTTAAATCTGGAATTAACTCCTTGCAAATATAGCAGGATAACATTTTAAATTATTTCAAGTAAAATAGAGTAAAGCAAGGAAAATAAAAAGTTAAATCAACGCAAACTAAGTAAACTTAAGTTAAGTTAAGCTACGTTAAATTATGATTTCAAAAAATTTAGTAACGAGCAAATACTTGGTAATTTACTTTCCATAGGAATAGCGATATCAAAAAAATACTCCTGTATGAAAAGCCATGGGCCTCTACACCCTTTTGGGTACTCTAAAGATAATACATGTATTAATTTAAAGCAAATATCTAGGCTGTCTAAAAAATTATCAAATTTTAAGAGCTTTTTGTCAAAATAAATGTAAAATTCTTTTAATTGGTAGATACTTAAGCCTATTACAATAAGAAACGGTTGTATAGTCAAACCTTGGCTAAAATATTTATCTCTTAGATCCGCAATATTTTTTTCGTAATCACTTAATGTTGTTAGGTGTAGGATAAAGCTCTCGTTCGCATCTGGAATACTTATTTTTTTCGTATGTTTGTCCGACTTATTACTGAAACGAGCAGTCGGCAGAATCACTGCATTTAAGAGAATCGTCTGGATGTAGTCTATGGAACCTATGAACAAACATAAAAATTTTATGGTTAGTTATCTTTTAAAATTGTAGAAAAAACTTACTTTGGGATGATATATCCTTCGAATTTAAAAAAAATTCTTTCGATTTCTTATCATTTATGTGTATGTGGTAATATTTCGGTATTCTTGTACTGAATTCTGCCCATTTGCTCAGAAGCAAATGGCTCTTATTTGGATGAAGAATCTCGAAGTCGATATTAATCTAAACGAACAAAAATCAATCAAATTAATAACTGTTGTTGCTTTTTAAATATATGATTTGTTTTTCTTAACTCAATTAAAACTGGTTTGAGATTTAAAATCCGCTTCAACCAGTCTTAATAGCTTACATGATAAAGAAAGAAAATTTCGTATACAAGAAACACGGCTATAAGAAATAATTCTTATACAAAATAAAAGCGGATGAAAACGAACAATAACCAATAAAAAGCAAATGGCTCAATGTTGACAGGTTATTTGGGAGCTTAATGAACAATTTTGTTGCAATTCCGTTCAAAAGTTGAAAACTTTCATTATCTAAATAGATAAAAACTTTTCTACAAATACCAATTCCCGAGCGCTTTAGTAAATTTCTTACACATGTAAATTTTTAATCTTGAAATTAAAAATTGTTCATAAAATGAGTTTTTTATAACCGTATTTTCTTTATATGCGAGTTTCTTATATATGTACGTTTTGGATTATTTTTCTTTTATATACACCTAAACCTAAAAAAATGGCAGTTAACTTACCAGTTCGTGGGCCTTTGGATTTGAAAAGAGAGGCCAGTCAGTTAAAAAATCAAAATTGGTTATAGATGTGTGTAGTTCCTTCTGTCTTAGCACGAATGTCCGCTGCCATTTATCTTTGACGTCATCCCAATTTGAAAAATCTCGAGAAAGGGTAATTTTTAAAGCCTTTAAAATAGAATCATCAAACTCTGTTGTGGTATATGTCTCAGCAATGGGTTGATCCTTTAATTGTAGACAATCATTTATTTTCAATTCCATCCGGGAGCGCTTTGCTTTTTGATTGACGTACCGATCCCAGAGCTTTCCCCCAGGGTTTTTTTTCGTTCCTCGTTTAGTGTAATAATATTCCTGAAAATTTTAAAACAAAAAATTGAAGAACTGGAGGTTTGTTGAGTTACTTATATGAGCATGGGCGATGCAAGATATTTAATTTTGAAGTTGGCTAAAGCAAAACAAAAAGATTCGTTGTTTTTTTTTTTTTTTAATACATAACTCCTTATATCTTGGGTTGTAAAAGAAGTATAAGAAAATAATATTGGTATGAAATGTAAGGTACTTATTCTTCCATTTTTAAATTATGTTAAATTACAATGCTACGTTAAATATGTTTTTAGATATTAAATAAGAATATACATCAGTATTAAAATATGCATATTTTGCCATCAGTGAAGAAACGGTAAAAGAAGAAATTCAAAATATGTTAATGTGCATTTTGAATCAATTTTTGTTTATAATTAAACTGCACATTAAGCTTTTTAATGGTACCAAAAAAAGTAGGCATAGGTCATCACTGAATTGTTAAAGATATCAGCGTGCAAAAGTTAGACTAAAAAAAAAGAAGCCAATTCTGAATCTATCTGTAAGTATCTCAAAAAACATGCTGATTTGCATTAGTTGTGAAAAAAGGTTAGGGCGTATAGGTTGAATAAAGACAAGAAAAAACAATGGCAACACCTACATTGTAATGATATAGATTTTTGGAAGCCAAAATTCCATATTTTAATTCGCTTTTTAAATCAAGTTTTTTTAGCGTATGGTTTTTAGAAAATAATTTCCAAACAAATTTTGTAGAAAAAAGCATAATTTTTTTGTTCCAACTGATTTTTTCATCTACGTTAGTAAGTACAATTTTTGTTTTTACTATTCAATGCTCCTATTAATTTAATGTCATACACTGATGATCTTAGGAAGTATGTATACTTTTAAATATATTAGCAAATATCTAAAACAACTTCGTTATAAAAAGAAGACAAAACTGAACTGACACAAATCTACTGTTAGATGAAATGGTCATATGAGTTGGATTTTTCTTCTTTTATAATGAAGTTGTTTAAGATTACTTGCTTATATCTTAAAATGTAAGTCCCAAGACCGTCAAACAAAAATTGTATTTCATAACGTACAATTTTGACAAAAATGAATTTGAACAAAAAAATTAATTTTTTTTTTAATTTTGAGTTTGAAAATTATTTTCCCAAAAACTATGCACTAAAACAATTCTTGACTTAAAAAGCGAATTAAAGATTGCAGTTTTGGCTTAAAAGCATGAAAAATAGCCCGCAAGAAAATAGCCCCCCTCCCAACCGATTTTTGTCTTGTCTTTTCACACCTTATGTAAATCACTCTGTATATTTAACCTAGCTATGTAATTTGAATTATAATTTAAAGATGGAAGAAATATGTATCATTTCATTTACAAATATTTTTTTCCTACCGGATAACCAGCTCATGAACACCAGCTCATTTGAAACCATTGAAGGCCAGAAATCTCTTTGGCGAAACAATATTCTTACCTTTGTTTCCTTAGGAAATAGTTCAAGAATTTCCTCTAATATTGCGGGGAAGTCTTTTGGCGATAGTCTTACGCCGTTGAAATAAATGTCTTCTAATATTATGTTGATTAAATCAGTCCGAAATGATTCAATCAAATGTCCGTTGGTTTCGTAAAAATCTAAAACTGCCCTCCCCTTCAAACTTTCTAGTAAAAGCAGTTTTAGCTTCTAAAAATAAAATTAAAAAAATGTTCGTTTATGATTTAGAAATCTAAACATTATTCCTTTTTACCTTAGATAGATGCAAGTTTCCGACACCTAGTGCTGATGTTATAGTTGATGTTGTTGCAAAACTAGTCTGGCTTCCAAGCCAAGAAACTACTTTGCTGGCAATTGATTCCGACAAGGTTTGATCATCAATCCCGAACTGAATCATAAGAAAACAGATCTATCAATCAATTATACAAAATAAATAAATGCAAATAAACATACCTCACTTTTTCTCCAACTGAATAATGTTTCACGGAAACGTGCACGGAGACCAATAGGTGGAATAGCTTCCTGAATATCTTCCTTAGACAAATATCTTAAACTTTCATAATCAATGGAAGCTTCTTAAAATGAATAAACATGATTATTTTGTGGTTTATATAAACGGTTTAGTTTTGTGACTTCAACTAATTATCTCGAAACCTGATAAAAAAAGTCTTATATTGATATTATTTAACACCAACTTGCCATTGCTATTGTTGCTATGCATGTAGCATTGAAAAATAATTTATGAAATAACAACAGAAGAAAAACTACAAAATTAGTACTAATCAATAACACTGGTCAGTAAAACTAATTTTTTTTTTATACCGACAAAAACTAATCCACAAATCCAAAATACCACACTTTAAAAAACCCACAATTTTGAAATCCCCAATTACGAAATCCACGAACCAAAATCCCAAAACTTAAATCCACAAATTCAAAGCCTACTTTTCAAGAAATGCTTAAGACATTAAAATATAGCTTTTCAACACAACCACTTTGTCTGAATTTTTTTCAAACATGAATGAAAACAAACATTTTTACTATAGACATATTCATTTTTTTGTTTTGCTTTAGTTACCTAATTAAAAATTCAGCAAATTTTGGGGTGTGGAAATTAAGTATAAAACAAATTATTAAAAATCAACGCACTTTTAATATAGGTATAAAGAGTCTTTTTTAGTTCTCAACAATATTAATTAAGTTTTTAAAATGCATATAGTTTTTGAAAAAAATAATTTCAAACTCAAAATTAAAAAAAAAAACCAAAAATTAGCTTCATACAAATTAATTTCGAAATTGTATATATGTAATAATAAATAAAATACTATTTTAAATTATACTTATCAGTGCTGTTATTAATTATTAGACAAACACAAAAACAGAGAAAATTGAAAAATAATAAGTCTCTGAATAAAAAAAAAAAAACTTAACAAATGAATTTTCGATGCAAAACAAATTCTCGTATTTTTTAAATTTTTTCAATAATTGAAAGACAAAAAATTATCAGGTTTTTTGCGTTTGACTAAAAATTAATATGAACTTTGATAAATGAAATTTAAAATAATATTTTATTACATAAAATCTTGAAATAAATCAGTATGAAGCTTATTTGTCAAAAAAAAAAAAATTGAGTTTGAAATTGTATTTTTAAAAAAACACCAAATTGATTTTAAATGAAAAGTCTTAAGTAGAATTCTGGCTTTAAAAAGGCTATGGCATAGTATTGTAAGTGGTTCTGTTGTTTTTTAATAATTAATTAATTTAATTTAATTTAGGGATTTTTTTGTCATTTCTGATGAAAATTGCCCCTTGTGATGGATTTTTTTTGTTGCCTTGATTCAACCTATACCTACAGAGCCTTCCCCCGCATATTATTTTCAAACTGTGTTTTAGAGAGTTATTTTTTATTAATATAATTTCTAATTTATTTCTAGAATTTAGTCTTTGTGGAATTTCGGTTTGGAAATGTTTCTTTTTTTTAGGATTTTACAAAATCAGCTTAATTTAAAAAATGCAGAGGATTATAAGAAAAGTACCACTTGCAAGTTGGCCCAACGAAAACGCAAAAAGTCAAGCGTTCTTATTGTATACAACTATATAATTAATATAATATACATAGGTATAATAATAATATTTAATATGATATTAATTGTATCTTACATGTAGCACAAAATATAAGATTGTTACTATTCCTAATAAAATTAATGCGGATAGGTACTTACTTTTTAAAAAATCTTTTGCTGTCGTCAAATTATACTTTTTTAAAAATTCGTCTAACTTATTTTCGTTGTTTTCGCTTTTTTCAATCACTGGAAGGTTCAAAATTATGTTTCCATCGCAGTCCGTTTCAAAATTTATTGTTTCTTCGATATCAACTATCTGTCGATTAACAAATGGATCAGACAAACTTTCTTTTGAATTCATATTTAACTCACTATTCACTTGCGACCCGAACCGCGACTTAAACGAAAATGAAATGCACTATATGATGGTTAAATATTATCAGATTCTTCATTCGAAAGACATAACGGAGCTTCTCGTAAATTTTGTAGAAATCAATTTCTAATCATATTATCTCAACATGATTTTACTTTGAATTAACTACCATAAATTTTGTTTCAATTTGTTTCGACACGACTCAATCTCATTTTGATACGATTCAATGTTGAAACAAAGTTGTTTACATTTTTCATAACGGGATAATTTGTTTGTTGCCTTCAACTTGAAAAATAAAGGGTGTTCGTGTTCGCAGGAAATAATTTATTTCATGTCGAAGTCCCAATATGACACCTATGCAAAAGAGTGATATATATATGAATATGTAACCATTGTTACTGGGTGATACAAAAACGACTTAAACATTTTTCTGTTTTCTTAGATAAGATATTTAAGATTCTTTTTTGCACGTCAGCTGTGTACTATCCTCAGATAAAAATTTAACTTGGAAAAATTTGATACGTATAAGAAATTAGCTTTTTTTTCGAACAGAGTAGAGATTATCAATATAAAATATGTAAAAGATATTATTAATATAAAAGATGTGTTTGATAACTTAAATTTTTTTTGCGAATTTGTGCAAGTTTTCCCAATTGGTAGAGAGGCGAGAGGTATAATTTTCAAAACCATTGCGCCTTAAAATGGATACAAGATTATTAAAAAACGATGCAATACATATGGACTTACAATATTATGAGCCAAAAACCTATTCTTTTAGTTTGTTTCCAATGGACCGTTTTCGAAAAAAAAAATTCAAACTCAAAATTTTGAAAAAAAAACATTTCAAAAACATTTTATGTAATGTTTACTCATTTGTCTTGAAATTTGATTTTAGAATTAATTTCTAGTCGAAACTAGAAGTTTTAGTTAAATTTTTAAAATAAAGAACTATAAAATATGGTTACCGTGAAAGTTTAAATTCTTTACTTTTTGAGAAAAACTGAAAATTCTTAAACTACATATTTGTTATAAAAACTATTTTTTTGGGGAGGTACAATTGTACAAAACTAGCAACTGACCGACTTCAGCCTAAATGGATAGGTCGAATCACCATTTTCGATGAAACAAATTTTTAACAAACCAGATTTTTAAGTTTTTGTTTCAAGGACATAATTCTTATTGTTCACGAATTTCGAAACGCCCTACAGGTAGGTTTTAATATCAGTTTTGTTTTAAAAAAGAAATTAATTTATAAGCTAAACATTTGACCGGCAATTTTATTTTAACCTAACCTATAAGTTGAAAAACAAATGTGATTCTGCGTTGTTGGACTATAGAAAATATACAGAGATTTGAAAAGAACCTTTAAAGGTTAGGTGGAAGGAAGCACTTCAATTGCTTTTACTGATTTAGAAAAAGAAATATTTATTGATCAGCTACAAAATCACCCTATACAATAGTTAAACTTGCTCAATGTTGCTAGTATCGTCATAACGGCATTTCTGGTAAATTTTGTAGAATTCAATTATTAATAGCATTATTTCAACACTATTTCATCTTGAATTAACACCTACCAATTTTGTTTCATTGAATTTCGATTTGTTTCAACACGATCCAATCTTATTTTGATACTATTCAATGTTGAAACAAAGTTGTTTAAGAATGTCATCTGTATGCGTAAGCGTAAGCTCAACTCGAAAAGTAAAGGGTCTTCATGTTCGCAGGACAAAATTTATTTTATGTCGACAAATCCTAACTTCAAATATCCAAAAGAGATACATATGTACATTCGATTCAAGTTTTTCATTTGAAAAGTTAAAAAATTAGATTTTTCAAAAGTATATTTTCCTCCGTTAGTCATTCTGCAATTTGAAAAAAAACAATGCGAAAATTTTCAATTTTAAAAGTAGTTGGTGAATTGAGATGAAATACAAATCAAAACGCAGTCGTTTGCTCTCTTTCCGCTCAGAATAATATCTTTTTAGATCCTCAAATTTTTCAATATTTTAGTAGGTAGATTTTATACGACGACGCACGGTTTGATTTAATCTTATTTTATAATAAATTTTTATTTTTTATAAATTTTGTAATAATAATAATAATAATTTGAGCACACTATCTATTCAATGTGTAGTAATTTTTTTTGACATTTGAAATACTTCCAACACATGCAAAAAGGGAAATATGTATGTGTAACCATTGTTACTGGGTGATTCCAAAACGACAAGATATTTCTAGTTTCTGTGTACTGCCCTTAGCCCTATAAGATAAAACTTCAACTAGGAAACATTAGGTGTGTTTTATTGGAAAAGCTATCTGTTGTATATAGTTAGATTTTAAATGCATTACAAATACAACATCGCCAGTAGTATTGCGACCAGCGTTACCACTTCCAGAAAAGAAGTCGAAGTAGATTTCAAGAAAAAAGTGAAGAAGATTGAGAAAAATCGAAGTGGATTTAAAAATGAACTTTTTTATATAAATTTAATCTAATTAAACGAAAAATAACTAAAAACAAAAACTGACTCTCAGACTTTATATAAACATAGGTATATTGATTTGTTTATATAACACTTATTAAATTTATTTAGCAAAAAAGCATTCCTACGTTTTTTTTAACTTCATTTTCAGATGTATGTTTTGTATACATGGTTTTTATAACAAAATCGTTAGTTTTATTTAACAAAAAAAACTTAGAACAAAAAATTCTCTCGAGCTCCATTTTTAGCTACACTTATGTTATTATGTTTTTTTATAAAAAAGAACATTTAAATTATTTTAATATTAGGTACCTACTTGTATGTTTTTTCAAAAAAAAAATAAGAAAAACAAATAAAAAATATTTCAGTCTTTGAAAAGACACAAACAAAAAAAAACTTTAAATTGGCATTGGGTTTTCATTTAGTTATATTTCCATCTACTAACTTATATTTTAGAAAATAAGCCAACACATTTTTCGGTGGGTCAAATATTGTTTTTTTTTTTTGAAGCATTTTCTTGTTTGATGTGTTCTTTGCAGAGCATAATGCTTTCCATCCACAGTTCCAGAGATCTTTAAAATTAAGTAGATTTCCATAATTTGGTGATGGTGCTACGTAGGAAGTAGATTTTAAATATTTTCGAAAAAAAGAAGTAGATCTACTTCAATTGAAGTAAAGTGGTACCACTGATAGTCGTACGATTAATTATAATTGAATTGTATCTCGATAGATGTGTTCATAGAGTAGTTATAATTGTTTAATAGTACTTAATGGAATATAAAAACGAGACAACACCCGGTGTGTTTTTTTTGGAAATTTCTTATACTGTACAATGTAGTTTCCCAAAAAAAAAAAACACGCTTATTATGTATGAGAAACTTAAAATATTCGAAGATAAAAAATGTGAAAGTGTGTGTAAAAACCCAACACATACATATGTATATAGCCAAGAATATATTAAAAAACAATGGCAATACCTACTTAAAATATCATGTGATAGCCTTTTTTTAAAGTCAAAAGCCTATTCTTTTATTTTCTTTCCAAATGAAAATGTTTCAATGGACTGTTTTCGAAAAAAATCAAACTCTTAATTTTGAAAACGACAGTTTTTTTTTTTACTTTTTTCAAAAAAAAATTAAAATTCTTAAACTACTTTTTTGAAACGATTTAAAAAATAAATTAATTTCCATTTAGGTAAAAGCTTAACATTTAACCGGAAATTTTGTTTTAACCAACCCAAGTTGAGAAGCAAAACTGTTGGGCTAGACAGACAAAGAGTAACCCTTAAAGGTTTGATGCAATTGGTTTTAAGCCCTTTGTCACATGTAAACTGATTTATAAAAAAAAGTTTTTTGTTAACCACCTATACAAGATCACCCTGTACAATAATTAAACTTGTTCAATGTTGCTAGTCATCCCAAAAAAATAACGGCATTTCTGGCAAATTTTGTAGAATTCAATTATTAATAATATTATTTCAACACGATTTCATCTTGAATTAACAACCATTCATTTTGTTTCATTGAATCGCGATTTGTTTCAACACGACCCAATCTCATTTTGATACGATTCAATGTTGAAAAAAAGTTGTTTAAGTGTGTATGCGTTATAAAAATGCGCATTCATAACGTGATAATTTGTTGTTACCTTCCGTAGAAGGAGCATAAGCTATCAACTCCAAAGTAAAGGGTGTTCCTGTTAATGTTCATGTTCAATTTAGTGCGTGTGTAAAAAAGTATGATGTAACAATTTTTTCTCTGATTTTCCCATAAAAATAACGTACTTCCCAAACTACCCATTTCTACCATTTTTAGCCCGAAAGACTGCCAATCTGGCAGTTTCGGGCAAATAAACGAACATATCTAATGTTACATGAAATCGTTTGTTGTGTGACATTGTTCCTCATTAGTTTGTTTTTTATTTTTATTACGTTTCTTAAGAGTCGAAACGCAATGCTATTGCAATGCAATGCATTTTCGTTTTGTAGTGTTTTTTGTCATTTGTCTTCTGCCCTAAACTTTCAATTTTTGAAATAAGTGTCAAATAACTATAACCTAATAATTTTGATATGATTACAATGGTGGTTTTACAAGTACATTAAGAATTGTTGTTTTAATTATTGTTCCTTTAGTTTTAATCGGTTATTTTAATCGGTCTCAATTTCTTAAATAAATAACTTTTGTTTTAACAATAAATATTTTCGTCTTTGAATTTCTATGTAAAAAATTTTATTTTAACATTGTTGTATGTTAAAATAATTGAATACAAGTTTAATTCAAAATTTAGATTCGCATGATTTTTTTTGTATGAAACTTATTGTTAAATCAATTATATTATTTTTCAAAATGACATGTTGGAATATAATTGAATAAAAATGAGAAAATGTTAAATTGTAATGAAATCAGTGAAAATCACATTCCATTAAAATCAACAATTCATCATTTTGATTTTAAATCGCATTAATTTTCTGAGTGTTGAATCATTTTATTTCGACATGAAGTGAAGTTTGAAATGACTTTAACATAATAATTTTGACATGAAGTCAATGGTGATTTGACAAGTATATAAGCAATTGTTATTTTAATTATATTTCCTTAACGTAATATTTCATATTGATTGAACAATTTGAGATGTTGTTTTAATTTATCTTTGAATTTCTAACTGGGCAATATTATTTTTACATTATTGAATGTTAAATCTATTGAAACTAGCGTTAATTTAACATGAAGTGGCTAATGATTTATTTTTTATCTGCCTTATTGTTAAATCAATGATATTTTATTTGAAAATGACATCGTGGAACATTAAATAAAAATGAAAAAACGTTAAATCGTTATGAAATCAGTGAACAAAGATAAAATAGCATTCAATTAAAATCAACAATTCATCGTTTTGATTTTACATCGCATTATTTTTCTGTGTGTATAAGAATCATATATCAGCATGTAGGTTATTGTGCCACTCGACGCAACGCCCCCTTCATTGGTTTATTTTTCATCATGTATGAATTTGTAGGAATTCCCAAAATATTAATATCCTCTTAAACCAGAGTATTATGACTTACAGAAAAAAATGTGTTCGTTGATTGTTTTGTTGTCAATATTATTCCGGATAAAATATATTTTTTTTTTTATAAAAATTCATAATTGAAATTCGTGCATGTAAGACTTTGATTTCTAAGAATCCTATATCTATTTGACAAAAAAAAAAGAAGCAAATAACCCGACAGTAAATCCAACATACATGCATAAGATACCGTCTACACATGAAGGCAGCACATTTTATTAATATCCTTTAGCTATATAGCAAGGTGTGATGTCGAAAGAAAGATATTTATTACAGCTTTATTGCTTTGGTGCTAAAGGTGGTGTGATTAGGAAGATTGATGTATATATTATATCGGATCTATACTATAATAGGTGTTTGCTTCGTGCTTGAAAATGTATCTGGCTTATTTTGTGTGGCATGGCATATTATAACAATTATATTGTAGATTGAAAACGTTTTCGTCAATGATGTTGTTCTCTAGTTAACTTTTATTTTTTTTTATAAATGTATATCTTATGTGGTATCTGATTTCAACTTTTAATCATTATTAGATCAGGAATGGAATTGTGTAAGGTGATTTCCGATAAGTGGGAGTCACATTTAACCAATTCAATCAGTGTAAAATGA
Organism: Epistrophe grossulariae; assembly: GCA_929447395.1. Lineage (NCBI taxonomy): Eukaryota > Metazoa > Arthropoda > Insecta > Diptera > Syrphidae > Epistrophe > Epistrophe grossulariae. The sequence goes on along the minus strand of OV839568.1, from coordinate 30,445,665 downwards.
TATCACATTTGATAGCTAAAGAGCTATCACATCAAAAATGTGATTGTCATATTTCAACAAATTTGACGTATCTGCCACAGTACGACTAGAGTTACCACCAGCCTTCAAAAATTGTACAACTTTTTCTGATTTCTTTTTTTTAACCATTCATGCAAACAAAAATAAACATTTTTGTGACAAAAAAAGTTAACTACATTCTGGAAGATGAAGGAAATGTTGGAATTGTATCGCAAAAACGTCATTTTCATTCTATATTTTTGAAAGCTCACTACACACATCTGAAACATTCACTATGGCAACCATGTTTTTGACAAATGTCATTGGAAAGTATTCAATTGAATTGCATTGAGTTAAATCACTTTATATACCCAGACAGAAAACTCAATGTCAATCACATGTGACTATATGGTTTATGTGACAATCATTTATCACCTTAGCCGATTCCACCCCCAGGTTTCACTTATTTTAGTGATATTAGGTATCATATAAGGCAGACCCTTTTATTTTTTAAACAGTAAGTGTAAGCTTTAAGACAACGCTTATCTATTTCCTTCTCACACCACGAAAGGATATGACTATTATTTAAATATCAAATATAAATACCTTATTATAGGCAATAATAGATAAAGTTAAGTAGTCATATACAAATCCTTTTCCTTAAATAAAATACAAAATTTTTTATATATGTATATATTTTTATATAGCTTTTGTTAACTTATTATACTTAATGAGTGACATCATAGAGTTAAGAAGGGATAAACCCCTTTTTAAATGTGCAAATGACATCCCATGGAAAATGAAAAAGATATATCGTCGTTAAAGGTGGTGTTATATTGTGTTGATTTGTTATCAGAGATCATTTTTCGAATTGTTTTTTTTTTTTTTGACTTTGTCAGTTTACATTTTATTTGCCTTGTAAGTTGTTTGATTTGAAATATGTTTGAACAGCAATATTTTCACTGCAGAGACTCAACAAGTTCATTGTTTTTTGTTCGATATATTATGGTTGTCTTCTGCAGTTATTTTGTCTTCACTTCGATTATAATAGTATGTATATAATAATTGAGCTGCGTTAACTAGGCCCCCAAAAACTGTCTGATTTTGTTGTTAAATTAAATGACCATTTTTGAAAAACCCTTATCCTATTTTTTTTACCACAAAAAGTTATCGAATAAATCGATTTTGTAAAATGGGGAGCCAAGTTAAGACGCCGTGTCACTCCCAAAAACTATAAGATAATTTCTTTTTCAAATTTGATTAATACTTTCGATTGGTCTCTTTTTTGGAATAATATATTGACCACCCTTTAACTTGTTTTGACCATCCCTAAAAATATTTTTTCATTTCATTTTGTTCTCTCGTTTTTTTATTGAAAAAAGGGTGAGTGCCGGGACTCACGGTTAAGATGTGTAAACATCAACATTCGTCTGAACGCCTCATAGACCGAGAGCCTACATCAAATTTAGGGTGTGGATGATAGCAAAAATTTACTGGTGTTTTTATATAGATCTTAACTTTTCATAAACAAATTTTAAAATCGGTAATGATGCATGGAAAATGCGTTTTTTAGTTTACCGACAAAGGCCCCAACCGCGCTTATAAAAAGTTAAGATCTATCTAAACATACCAGTGAATTTTTGCGATCACTCACACCCACAAACAGCAGTGGGCTCTTAGCCAATCATTAAAATTATATTTAAAAATATTTTCCAGTCAATGACCTTATTTCGTCTAATTTGCCAAAAAAGGCCGCCTTCTATGTCGAAACCCTGCAGCCATGATGAAAGCGCAGTCCATGTACTATATGGTCTAAGCAACCAACCACATTTCAACCCAAACTGAACTCGACTTTTTGATTTCGTATATAAACACTCAGCGTTTAGTTACTGAGCGTACATAGCGTTGAACGCACTCAATTTTCGTGAAGCTCAGAACAGAGATTATGGATAATTCATAAGTCTGCTATTACACGATGAATCTAGTTGCATGCGCCTTCTTCGAATTCTTCTTTGTTATTTCGTCCGCTGCTTCAAGCGCTATTACACGCTGAAACCAAAGTCATGAATCTAATTTGACAGTTCTCTTTATTTTTCATTTTCGTGTTGGGCTGTGCTCAAGCAATAAAAAAACTTTTTCTGTTTTCATTATTTGATATATTGAAGAAAGAAAGGTTTGTGTGCCTCTAAATGAATATCAGTCAAGAAAAGCAATAATTTATTTTATATGTTGTTTTTAAAGATGAATTCTCAGTTCTGGAAAGCCTATAAGGCTATCAATAACAGTGCGTTGCATCGAAATTTACTCTTTGAACAACAAAACCATATGAAGCAGAATAGTAAAAATCGGACAAGAGAAAAGAGAAACGTCAAAAAGTTGCACCGAAAATTTTACCCACGCGACACCGGTCACTTTTTTTCCGTCTCATCTTTTCGATTTTTTTTCTTCTTTGCACTTACGTAGTTCGAAAAGTCGCATGCGTCTAGATGCATCGTGTAATAGCAGACTAATCTCTGGCTCAGAATCAAAATCACGATCACGGCTACAAGATAAGAATCACGACTACAAGATACGCAACGTTTTTTTTCCACCCTACCGCCAGGCGCCAGTATAGATGTTTACACATCAAACATCTCTGGAACTGAAAGGAAAACAAAATAGAAAAACCGCTCTGGTCTCAAAGCAGTCATGTAATTGAAAAAAAAATAATGCAAAGAATACAAAATACGGATAATGCTAAAGAAGCGTCAAAAAGAGTCTCGTCAAACTTGGCCCACGACTCACAGGGCAACTGGTCTTCCGTCTTATCTCTTTTATCTTTTGCACTCATTATGTTCGAATAGAGTCAGATGCAAATAATCATCGTGTAATAGGGGCTTAATATATCCTCTAAGCAGCCAACCAAATTTCATCCCGAACTGAACTCGACCTATCGATTTCGTATATAAATACTCAGCGTTTAGTTACTGAACGTACATATTGTTGAACGCACTCAATTTTCGTGAAGCTCAGAATCACGACCACGATCACGATTACAACGTTACGTTACGTTTTCTTTTCACCCTACCGCCAGTATAGATGTTTACACATCAAACACACAATTACTACGTCCCTTATTTTGGCGGAATCAAAAAATTTTGATATCTGAATTTGTAGCTAATTAAATGCTAATTTGTTGCACAAACCAAAAATTTGTAGCTCGCATAGTTTCGTAGTTATTCAAGTTTCCGCTAAAATAAGTCTGAAGTTAGCGGACAAATTCTAAAATAATAAATAAAATAATATAATTTTTAAATTTGATTGACACCCAAATTTGTAGCTTTTTAAATGCTCTTGAGTTGCGAAAACCGCGATTTTGTAGCTCAAGTGGTTTATTTTATATTCAAGTTTCCGCTAAAATAAGTCTGAAGTTAGCAGACGAAAATACGAAAACCATAATTCTGTTGGTGTCAAAAATTGTAGCTTTTTAAATGCTAATTTGTTGCGCAAAAATTATTTTTTTAGCTTTTATGTATCATTTTATATTTGCATTTTAAGTTTAAAAAGTGCATTTCCGGTAATTTGAAATAAAACGGAAGTTGGCGGACAAAATCTAAAAAAATGAGATTTTCGAAAAAAATTTTTTGCCAGAAATTGTAGCTTTTTAAATGCTATTTTTTGGCGCCAAGAAGAAGTTTGTAGCTCTAACGGTTTTTTGTATATTCAAGTTTCAAGTTACCTCAAAATGGAGCTTCCAAAATCTAAAAAAATGAGAAAATCAAAATTTTTTTTTTGCCATAATTTGTAATCTCCCTAAACTTAATTAAGCAAGTAAACACCGATTTTGTAGCTCGCATAGTTTTTTTGTTGTAAAAGATTCCGCTAAAATAAGACGTCATTCACATGTGTAACGGTCAAAATTTTTTAAAAAATTTGAATTTTTGAATTTTTTTTTTCTCAGAAATTGTAGCTTTTGAAATTATAATTTGTTGCAAGCGGAATCTTTTATAACAAAAAAACTATGCGAGCTACAAAATCGGTGTTTACTTGCTTAATTAAGTTTAGGGAGATTACAAATTATGGCAAAAAAAAAATTTTGATTTTCTCATTTTTTTAGATTTTGGAAGCTCCATTTTGAGGTAACTTGAAACTTGAATATACAAAAAACCGTTAGAGCTACAAACTTCTTCTTGGCGCCAAAAAATAGCATTTAAAAAGCTACAATTTCTGGCAAAAAATTTTTTTCGAAAATCTCATTTTTTTAGATTTTGTCCGCCAACTTCCGTTTTATTTCAAATTACCGGAAATGCACTTTTTAAACTTAAAATGCAAATATAAAATGATACATAAAAGCTAAAAAAATAATTTTTGCGCAACAAATTAGCATTTAAAAAGCTACAATTTTTGACACCAACAGAATTATGGTTTTCGTATTTTCGTCTGCTAACTTCAGACTTATTTTAGCGGAAACTTGAATATAAAATAAACCACTTGAGCTACAAAATCGCGGTTTTCGCAACTCAAGAGCATTTAAAAAGCTACAAATTTGGGTGTCAATCAAATTTAAAAATTTGTATTATTTTAGAATTTGTCCGCTAACTTCAGACTTATTTTAGCGGAAACTTGAATAACTACGAAACTATGCGAGCTACAAATTTTTGGTTTGTGCAACAAATTAGCATTTAATTAGCTACAAATTCAGATATCAAAATTTTTTGATTCCGCCAAAAAGTGTCCGCCAAAATAAGGGACGTACAATTACTTAAAATGACCAGCTTGTAGAAAAATTCAGAAAAACTCTAACTCTTTAAAAAATATTTATTTTCGAATTTTGAAAAAGGACCATTGTGAAAAACTCAACTATCTAAAATGACCCTTAAGAATTATTCTAACTTTTCAAAAATATTTCTTTTCGAATTTTGAAATATGACCATTGTTAGAAACACAACTAACATATCTAAAATGACCACCATTTAAAATTATTCTTACTCCTCAAAATTAATTTTTCGAATTTAAAAAATTTTGTTTTTGTTTTTGTGACCTGTTAAAAATCAATACAATAAGAAATAAATAATTGGTTAAAGAACTTCTGAAATCTTAAAGAAATCTCAATTTATAAAAAAAAAAAAAAAAAAAAAAAAAAATTAAATTAAAACCCATTTGAATATTTTTTATAGTTAAAATTTTGAAAAATTTTACAGAAAAAAAAATGACACGCTATTTTAAGTATTTTATTTATTAATTGAAAAATAATTTGGAAAAAAAAAAATCATCCACCGATTTTCGAAATATCGAATTAACAACAATAATTTTGATTTTTTTATAAAGAAAAACTCATTCAAAACTTAAGTTAAGGAGTCATACCTACATTAGTTATACCCTGGAACCCAGGAGATATACCTTAGCATGAGAACCCAAGGTATATCAAAAATAATTATAGCTGGTGGCATAATGGTTAGTGCGTAGGACTGTCATGTCCTCCATTACCTGCCAATAACATGCCAATATGTAGATACATATACATATATGTACATATATAGGAATGGTTGAAAGTTGTAAATCACTAAAAGTCCTTGGTTTTATACGAGCTTTCGCGCAACCAATTTTATTTTTTTACTTAAATTATCCCCGAAGTGATTCTTAAATCCTTTCAAATATAAAAAGGTTTTTTTTTGTTAGTTAGATACTATTATTTGTTGATTTTATCCCATTTCACCCTTTAACTAGCTTGATTTTAAATTTAATTTGTTTCTTAGAAACAGAAAATATAGGTACATGTCAACAAAATTTCGAAATCTTGTTCATGTCGCTTGGATCGCTGAGAAATAAAATTTAAAACTGGATGCATTTTTTTTTTGTTTTTCCCTATTTTACCCTATAAAATTGAGCAAATTTTCACTTCTACAGCATCTTCCATCAATGGCTGAACGTATGAGTTTTTTAATAATGTTAGAGCAATATTTTAGTCCTTTATTCATTTTATATTTGACAAATATTTTTTTTATTGAAAAGGAAGAAAATTGGATGACACATCACAATTTATTCATTAAAGCCCAATTAATGGAGGCCCTTTTAGTGTAGTTTCAGTGTCCTGACCAATTTATAAAAAACCTAGCCAATTAACACTTTGTTCTTTTTTCTGTTGTCTTTTCTTCATCAAATTCATATAAATGTTCTTATTATACTCATCTAATCATTTAAACGAACAAAGAATGTGCTGGTGCATTACGACGACGAGTATCACTATGTGCTATTTTTTTTTTCTACGAACACATTTGTCACACAATTGGCAGCAGCACCATAAATACATATATAATATTGAGGACTTTTATTGTTCTGTTCTATATTATTTGTTGGGTATGGCATTGTTTTGCGCATCCTTTTGATGGTTATAGTAGGTACATACATAGGCTCGTTTCAGTGGAAAATAGAGGGACTTAATTGTTCCCTGGAGGGATGACAAGCTAAATGAATGGTTTCTTGTTCCCTTCTCAAAAAACTTACATACATATAATATACACAAACAACACATAAAGACAAAAGGATACAGGACTGGTATGATGTTCATTTATTGCTCTGTATAACATTGGTTGTTTTTGTTTTTTTTTTTTTTGTTCCTGGTTATATCAAAGGCATGAAAATGTGTTCGCTCTGGAATACCCAATTAGTTTACTATTGTAGAGGCCACGTTAACAAAAGATAAATATTTTACTACTTATACACTTATAGCTACACCAACACGGTTTTAAGGCTTCAATTTTACTGAATTCTCACGTAAAGAACCACTGTTCTATTGATTAGATTCTTCTCTATGTTTTGTTAATGTTTTGGCAAGACGACATCAAGGTGTGTATAGACGAGATAGCTGTTGTGTGTTTTGTGAATGAATGTGTCCTTGAATTTAGGGGATTCAATGTTACAGAGCGGAAACTTCACAATTAATCAAAAAAGGGCTTATATACCGCTGTTCAATTGTTAATTTATTGAAGTAAGGTATATGTATAGGTGTAGGTATATCCATTAATCAATTTATAAAATTTTTACGAGATAAAGTTTATGGGTTGATACAGTATCAAATAAGGAAGAACCTATGTTAATGTCTCTTTTGTAGACTTTAATTGAAATTAAAAAAAGCTATACAAATTTAACAGGTGGGAAAATACAATTTTTTAAATAAATAAAAAATCAACTATTAAGAAAATTGTGAAAGAAACTTTGATAAATATTTTGTACGGAAATTCAAATAGAAACAGCCTTATTTCCCTATCTATTAGAATTTCTTAAAATGTCTCTGAGAGGTCATTTATCAAGGTGTGCTTAATTATTTAAATCACTTAACTTAAAACTTTACTTAACTTATCAATTTCCATTTTTTTAATAATTTTAAATGTATTTTTAGGTACAAAAATGTTAAATATTTTTAAGAACACATATTAGACTTTTATAATAAAAAGAAACAAATTATACTTAATAACGTGTTTTTTTTAGAAAAAAATCATATCGAAATCAGTCAAAAAAATTTACAGATTTCACTCATAGAGTAACTATGGGGACATTGAAAATGACTTGTGTTAGCTCGATAAACTAAAAACATGAATAATCTTGGTGATTTCTAATTTGTATCCTATAGTTGCACCAAAACTTCTGAAGCTGTCTAAGAAACCATTCTTCAGTCTGAAATTACAATATGTAGATATTTTTAATGTCAAATCCCAGTTGGCGGTTAAATTAATGTTGTTCAGTTCAGTTTATTTAATCACGGCTTGATGTTGAAGAAAATCAAATATTTGCTCAAATTGATTTCCAAGTCTCTCAACTTATTGAACTATTTATATATAGGCAAGTTATTTGATTTACTGTCAAATTGAACCCTTTTTAACGCGAGACCAAATTTATAAATAATTTGTTGTGTAGCTCAAACTCAATGCAAACCTGATTTACGTAATTGTTTTTAGGTATTCTATAATATTTTGCATTTTGAACTCATCTTTTAAAAATTTAATAAACTCGAGTCGTTTAATTTCTTAAGACAATATTAATGGTTTTGACAGTTAAGCAGTATTCTTTTATCTGAGTATATGAAAAGCAAAGCACCAATTAAGTTGACAGCTGAGTTGACAACCAAATTGAATCTTTTTTTTTGTCATTTGAGGACCTTAAGGTAGAACTGTAATAGTCGGAAGATGTTGGAGGAAAATTCTGTCAGTTCACTTACGCATGGAGAGGTCGGTGAGCGCTCTTCACTTCCTAAAGCAAAAGTAAAAAAATTGGTCGAAACAAGCAAAACTCAATTATGGGCACGTCATATGAATTCTTTGTATTCGTTTCGTTTCGTACGACCTGCACTTAGGTCGGCATCCGACTATTATAGTTCTACCTTTAACCTTGAACATCTGAACATTAGAACTAAATCTATATAAGTTTATTAAAGAAGTTCAATTATATTGCAGTACCTATGAATATTCTAATCGCATTGGCTTAGACGTAGGTAAAGTTTTTTAACATAAATTTATAGCCTGAGATTTTACTTGAATTCTAAGACCTCAAAGATCCAATAATTAGAACAGAAGATAAAAGCTTACCAAATAAACCCTTTTCGATATTTATATTTAAGTTGCTTAGGTAAGTTAATCCTACCTCTAGACTGATTAACGTTAACTTAAATACCTTAACCTTCAACAACTTAGAACTAATGTTGTAAGTTTATTAAAGGGAAACGCAAGTAGGTACCTTTGCATATTTCAGGCTCAAAAATAACATTGGTTTGGACGTAGGTCAAGTTCAAAAATCGCATTGGTTTAGACGTATGGTCAAGTTCAAAAAACGCATTGGCTTAGATGTTGTTTTGTCACATAAATTTGTAGCCTGAGATTTTACCTTAATTCTAAGACATTAACCTCAAAGATCCGATAATTAGAACAGAAGATACCAAATCAACCCTTTTCGATTAGGTATTATATTTAAGTTGCTTCGCAAGGTTAATCCTACCTCTAGCCTAGTTAACCTTAATTTAAATACCTTAACCTTCAACATCTGGCCCTTATAGAACTAAAGTTATAAGTTATAAATAAAGAGGTTCAAGTATAGGTCTCTGTGCATATTCTAGGTTCAACAATCGAATTGATTAAGAATGAAGTCAGGTTTTGTCACACAAAATTTTGAAGCCTATTATTTAACTTATTTCAAAACTTTAATCTTTAAGATCCGATTATTATAGTACAGAAGTAAAAAGGCAACCGCAGAACAACTGAATCAATCCTTTTATATAAATGTACATAATGTCATACTAAGGGGTCAAACCTCTTACGTCTCTGAGCCATTCTGAGACATTCCAAACCATTTACATCCACAGGTCCAACGAGTTATGGTAACACAACCATAACACCTACATACATAATGTATGTACCTATATAGATACGTAGGTATATGAATTTTGTTGGCGAAGCCAATTTTGTTATTCAATTTTTCAATTTTTGCAATTATTTATTTTGATGAATTAAACCTAAACGTTTTTCACCTACACTTTTATGTTATTTCAATTATTTTTTAACTGAATAAATTAGTTTGATATTTTACCTTCATTTTAAGACCTTTATTTTAAATATCCGATTGTTAGAACAGAAGTTATAAGCCAACCAAACCAACCTAATCGTACCATTACGAATAATATTTGCAAAATACCTACAACAATTTAATCAACATAACATTTTACAGACATACCTAACCTACTTAATAATGTAGCTATGTATGTATATCATTTTTGTTCCCGATGCGAAGCCAATTTTGTTTGCCACCAGCCACAGTGCAGTGGTGGTTTTTTATTGCACACATTCCACTCCAACCAACGTCTTGCCCACACCCTTACAGCAATGTATATTCTTTGTGGGTACGTTTTTTTCTTTTTCTTTTTCTTTTTCTTTTTGTTTTCTTGTTCCTCACGTCATTTGCCGTGATGAAATTAGTTCTCAAAAGCCAATCTTTCACGTTTTTAGTATGAAATTTTGTAAGCTTTTGCAAACATTTTGATGTAGATTTGTAGCCTGTCATTTTATCTTTAATTATCTATTTTAATATTAAGCATCCGATAATTATAACCTGAGTAAAAGGCTTCTAAGTGCGCTCAAATCGAGTGATTTTAAGATTTCATACAAATTCAACTATCCTCCACTGAAGCTCGTCGGTTGGCGACGATCAACGTGTAGGTACGATTCATCGATTGTGTCTTTAGGTTCATTTTGGCATTTTCTTTGGTAACACCAACCAAAAATTCGATCCTGAGCCCCCTATACGCTAGAGTTCATTTCGTTCATTTGTTATTGTATTCATTTGTTCATTTAATCATTTTGTTAACACCATATTTTTCTCAAAACGACCCTATAAACATTTTCAATGTTAAAACAACCTTAAAATGCTCAAAAAAAGTGTTTGATAATAAATTGCGGGAAAAACGTTATCCACACAGAAAAAACTTATATAGCAGATAAAAATTTCGAACTGTTTTTGTTTAAATAAAAAAAAAAATTCAAAAATTGGTTGTATCTTGGGAAAGTTAGAGCCAATCAAAGGAAAAAAGAATAAAAATCATAAAAACCGTAATAAATCGAAAACGAAGCGAAAAAGGGAAAATAACCTCTAATAAATTTATCGACTTGAAATAACCTCAGGAACTCATGGTTTTCTTCTGAGGCGGTGATTTCGGGACACCTTGTATTATTATCCCGCTTTTGCAATTTGATTGCCGTTCACTTTTCTTACTTGATGCCCTTCTCACATAAAAAATGAAAGTTTCCTCGTTTGAAAGGGGAATAAGCATTGTAAAAAATGGGTTAAGCGGGATTTGACGGGATTTTAAAAGGCGGGATTATAAGGATAAGGACAGGATTAAAAAAAAAACAGTATTTTAGTAGACGGGATTTTAAAACTTTTTTCGGGATTTAAAAAAAACGGAATTTTAAAAATTTGTATTCCGATACGTTCCCAACATGTATACATCTAATTTATAAATTATTTAACGAAAATAAACAAATCGACAACATTTTATAAATTAAGGTAAAAAGAAATACAAGTATTTAACTCAAATGAAAAAATAACACACACTTTTTTAATAAGAACGAAAACAATACACAAAAAAAATAATACGTATACAAAAACACGATACGAAGCGATTTCGACCAAGGAATCGCACAGCCCAACGCACGATGGGCCATCTCAGTTACCTACATAACCTCAGCTTTGCTGTCAAAATTCTGAGAAACAGTAATCTTAGATTCACTTGCTCACTTTTTGAGTGAGAAAAATCTCTGAGATAGATCTCTTTTTCTGAATGCGTTAATTGTTTCGATTGATTATTGTCGCCATTTTCAAAAATTATAGCATCTTCCGATTGGGTGAAAACTTTTGCGCTTCCCCTTGTACTTATACTTCAAAATAAAGCCAGATTTTTTAAGAATTTTAAGAAAACGTTGGCGTAATAAATATTTGTATAAGAACGTTTATAACAAAAGTGCAAATTCCTTGAAGACGCAGACAATATTTTTCCTGTCAAGGTAATATTCATATATTATATGAAAAAATTTCATTAAAACTTCATTCACAACCATAAAAAATAAATAAAAACATTTCTTCGACATTCAAAATCATTCACAAAAAATCTAAAAAAAAATCAAAAAATCTACCAAAAATTAAACCTTTCATTTCATCTGTTCGTTCCGATCAATTCAACCAAATCCATTCGCCTCATTCACAATCATTTCAATTTGCAAAACAGCAGATAGTTTCAATTGGCATTTTGTAAGGTATTACCATCGATTGCAGTATTTGATATAAAAAAAAAGAAAAAAAAAAGAAAACCTTAATCTAACCAAAGAAAAATCCATACAATCAAAGTTCCTATAGGTCGTCGTCGTCATAGACATTTATACACATACATTCATTCATATATATATAGGCAAAAATAAAAAAAAATGAATTCAACACTTATCCATACCAAAAAAAAAAAAAAAAAAAAAAACATCACCATCCAATCGATTTCCGATCAAAAAGATAGAGCCCTTTAGTCCTAGGTCAAGTCATCAGCTTTCCAGGAAAGCAATTTCACGCGGACCAATAATGGAAAGGTATATCCACAATCCACATCGTCACTATAGTATACCAATACCTATTCAGGTCAAACGATTTAAACGGAACTGTGTGGGTGGTAAAAGTCTTCTCTTATCAAATTTTTTCTTTCTAGAAACATTTTTTTCATTTTTTTTTTTTAAATAGAAAAAAAAATCAGATGACTGAATCGCACGAACTTGCTCTTATGGTGCAAAGCGAATGCATGGTTATGGTTCAATGACGTTATGATTGTAGAGAAAGTTTTAAAAAACGTACTACAAAAATATATTTTTTTTATTCGTTTTTATATACAAAAAAATGATTTAAAATTTTTTTAAATGAAATAATGTTTGAATTATTCAGAGTTACCGAATTGCAAATTTATATAGGTAAGAATCAATTAAGCAATTAAAAAGTAATTAAAATGAAAATAACACAAAAATAATTTGCAATTTTCTCAACAAATTTTAAAACCCTGTTTACATTAACTAGCTATGTGAATTTTTAACAAAAACTTGAAACGCACTTTTCTTATAAGCACTTTAGTTAATTATAATAACATGATTCGAAGTTTAATCAAAATCTTTAAAGCTATTTTTGAGAAAATTTTAAGAAAACTAAAATGTTTATAGTTTTTCTGAGTTTAAACACAAAAATTCAGATTTCTATCCCAGGGAATCACATAAAAATTATTTTCACCAAATTTGAAGTAAATCAGTCCATCCGTTTAGGCTGTAGCTCAAATTACAGTTAAAACCTCAGTCGCACAGATACACACCGAAAGAAGAACGCGACGGTAAAACGAAATCCATCTTTTTGAGCTTCTTGATCATCATTTTGATTATAATCTCGAATTTTTCTTTATTCGAAACCAATACTTGCCCTATATATAGAGCAAATACAAGAAATTGAAAACGATTGCCAGCCACAGAGAAGCATCAATGTTTAATGAAAAATAGTTGTCTGTTACTTTGAGTTTGCAGTATGAAAGTGCTGTGCTGATTGCAGAATAAGAACTTGATTTAAATTAAAAGATAGAGCCAAGAATATGAAATTTTAATTTAAGATTGTTAAATACTGATGGTGCACGTCAAATAAGTGAAAATTCAAGACTATACCAGTAAATTGATTTAAAATTAAAAACTCCTTTCGATTTTGAATTTGTGATCTTTTTATTTATATGTAGTAGGTACGTAAAGAATATATTTAATTTTTTTTGTTGGTAAAAATTCATATACTCGTACACTAACTTGATAGAAAAAGTGTGTTTAAGTTATTGTGAAAATTAAAATGTTTATTTCGCTTGCATGGTGGGTCAACTCACCAACTATTTAGTTGAGCAAAACTGAGGGATGTGCCAATTGACAATCTTTTGAAGAATAATTTTTATATTCAACGTTTTTGTTAGAGACACTTAAAAAAAATGTACACTCATTTTATCGCTCAAAAATTAATTGAACTGAATTGAATTTAAATAAATTAAATTGAAATGAATTGAAATAGTTTGGTAGATAAAATCGTTTATACACGTTTGTTTTTTTTTTGTTGCGTTTTTGGATGTCCCAAGTTTTTACACAAAAATCTAAAAAAAAATAAAAAAAAAAAAAAAATAAAAAAAAAAATTGACCCCAAAAAGTGTCCGATTTGTTTAAATTTTTTTTTTAAAGCTGCCAATTAAATGACCATTTTTAACCACCCTTTATCTTTTTTTTGACCACCAGACATTTTTTTTTTGATTTTTGAAAAAAAAATTCATTAATTTTTTTTTATTTTTTCTCTTTTTTTTATTTTAATTTTTAAAGATTTTTTTTTCCCGTGGGTAGGTGTTAAAACCTTCAAAAAGCTCTATGAGGACCGAAAAACGCGTGCTCATAGGAGTGTGAGATTCTTATAATTCACTAAAACCATCTCCACCTCCCGATTGCAACTAAGTTGAAACTTATCTAGCAATTTATTTTTAACGAAGTTATACAACGTGTTGCACCTACTACCTGGCGATAGCTCCGTATTCCGCGATTTTAAAAGCGCTTTTCCGTTTACCGCACCAAGTCAGAAGGTTTAGTCCTTAGCAAGCGGCGTACTAAATTTGTCTCGTCAAGAATTTCGATAATAGTTCTATTAGCGTGTTCTAAAAGCCGTTTTCTATGCTTTCGCGCAAAATTTTTTATTTTATTCCTTACCGTGGGGATCCCAAGATCCCTGTGTAGGTCGTCGTTTCTAATATACCACGGCGCATTAACAAATGATCTTATAGCATTATATTTTCAAAAGATTGTATAATATTTAAATTAGAATCACAAGTACAACCCCAGAGCTGTATACCATAAGTCCAGACGGGCTTAAGTACCTGCCTTTATAAAATCAGCTTGTTTTCTATATTAAGCTTAGAGTGTTTCCCAGTAAGTAGTAACCAGTACATTTCTCTGAATTTAATGTTTAATTCTTCGCATTTATTTTTACAATTTTAAAGATGATCATTGTAAAAAACACAATTATCTAAAATGACCATCCTTTAGAATTATTCTAACTCATCAAACAATATTTTTGAGTCATTCTTCTTGTGTTTTTCTTTGGCTCCCCATTTTACAAAATCGATTTATTCGATAACGTAGATGGTCAAAAAAAGTTAATGGATGGCTAAAAGTGGTCATTTAATTGGTCATCTTTTACAAAAAAAAACAATCAAATCGGACACTTTTGAGGGTCAAGTCAACACAGGTAACATACCTACCTTAAGCTTTTGAACTAAATTTTTCTCATAAAACTGTTACGCAATCTAATGTAAGTAAGGTATATACTCCTTTTTCTACTAAGATGCATTTGAAGTTTTGAAGGTTGGTCTACCTATTCATTACACTTGAAGACATTTTTAGTTGAAATTTTATAAAAAGATGGGCTTTCTGCAATTGAGTAGGTCAAATGTAGACCAAATTTATGCACACATTTTTGCACAATACAAAATTTGCTTTTACGTTGAATATCCCACCAACCATTATTCCACGCGGTAATACATACATCTCATGCAACGTACGTGTACGTAGCCGTACCTACCTAGTGATGTTAGTTTTGCTTAAAACCTCAACATTTTTTTAACCACACGAAATCAATATGTACTTGCCCTATAAACAGGGCCGGCATCAGCCAAACTTGCGCCCTGTGCAAAATTTGTAGTAAGCGCCACTTTTTATATGTGCACACATACATATACACATGACAAATGGTAGTACATATTTGTCTGATCAAAATCAGATTACATTGGTGTTAGGCTAAACGACGCCAAAAGAAATAATTCCCAAATCGGTTTAGAAATATCGGCCAAATTTTTTTTTATCGCACAAAAAAAATGGAAATATCGCCGAAATTTATATTTTTCCAAATCTTAAGTTGGAAATATCGCCAAATATTTTCAATGTTATAATTGTGTTTGTAAAATTTGGGTGTTATTTTTACAATTTTTGGCGATAAAACATTATTTTTTAATTTGGGCGTTCTTTCCTTAAATTTGGGCGATATTTCCAAAGTGAAATTTCAATGATAAAATAATCTTAAAAAAAATCGCGGCGCATAAACAGTGAGGTTTTTTTGGATTTTTTTAGGCGATATTTCCAATTCGGGGCGTTATTTCCCATTTGACTTTTAAAATTTGCGTTCTTTCCTTATAAAAAATTAAAAAATTGGAAATAACGCCCAAATCGAGCAAAAAAAAAAAAACAACAACAATTGTTCAGAATTTCTTTGAGCGATATTTCCAAATTAGTTTGGGCGTTATTGCCTAACGCCAATTACGTTTTCTTGCTCCTGATAATGCGCCCCTAGAATTTTGCGCCCTGTGCATTTGCATATCTTGCACATATGGTTGGTCCGGCCCTGCCTATAAACCAAGTGCATTCAAAATTTCGTTTAAAACTTCTGCTTTTGACTTAAAGACAAATCAATGTTTATCAACACTTTCAATTTAAATATTTTGCCTTGAAATAGAGTGCAACACACACACATACATAACTATATAGAAGCAAATTATTTTGCTGATGTAAAAAAAAATAAAACAAAATTAAATTCTCCAAATGGAGAAAATATTTTCTTGATTTTCAATAGAAACCACAATATGGTACGCATTCAATGGAGCTCGACATGCGGTATTCAATGCCACAACCAATAAACAAATCAGGGCTTGCAACCTCAATGCTTTGAAGTGAACCAACATCTAAAACCAATGTTTACGTTCTTTAGACCTGTCACCATTTATAGTAAAATGTCGTCCTTTGATGTTCTCTTCTTGCCAAGTTTTCCAAAGACATATGTATGTATGTGTACAATATTAAATAAAGATATATCTATAAGTATATGTTTGTATACACACTTTTGGTGAATATCCGTTTTAGATTAACTGTAGGAAACTAACAGGTGAGCAAATAAATGGAATTGGATTAAGAATGACCATTGTGGGCTTGTGATTTATTTGGACAGAACTATTGCGATAGGTTTATACTCGTATATCGTATAAATATTGGACTATACCTACACAAAGTCCAATACATACAAATCGTCCGCAGGTCGGCGTCGTCTGTGGCTTTCATAATAATATTGAAAGGACAATACGATAGAGGCATATAAGAATTATATTATTATTTTGTAATCCGAATATACAATAATTATTATATGAATTATTATAATATCGTAAGGGACAGGCAACTTAATTACCATGTAGGTATAATGTAGGTATATTTGCTATATAAATATTTATATAAATTAATTATAGCTCTGCTTGTGTTATATAATTTTTATTTGGAAGAAAATTTCATGGAATGAAAAATATTTCCTTCGAAGTAAAATTTGTCTTACTTATTTACCTATACTTAAAATAGCTTTAAGGTACTAAGCAGTGGCGGATCCACGGGGGGGCGGGCGATGTTCGGGTCCAGACCGCCCCTATGAGTATTAAAACAAAATATTTGTTTATTAATTTATTTATTTATTAAATATTTATTTCTCTTCGACCTAAATTTGGTCGAAATTGTAGGTCAAATTTCAAGAAAAATTTCGACTACAAATTTCCTCAAGTGCAATGGATTTGAAGTTTTGGAGGTATACCACTCCAAAACTTCAAAAGTGGGAAAAGGAGTATACCTACTTACCAGTAAATAGCGTAACAATTTTATGTGGGAAACTTAGTTCAAGAACTTAAGGTATATTAAATTTTGAAGACTTAGGGTCTGTTTCACAATGTTTGAGTAAAGTTCTATTGGCCACAAGAGAAAAACTTACAATCGGCTTTTCACGACTTGAATAGGTTATAAATGCAAAAAATATTATTATTCGGTTTGTGGACTATTCAATATTGTAAGGGCAAAAATAAGCTAGCACCGCCATTTTTGATTTTCGAAAAAAAAAGTTGTGCTGCGATGTGCCCAACTTATGCTGCCATGTGCCTTAAAAAAATCGTACTAAGCATATGAATTTTAGAGACCACCCATATTTATAGTTTAGCCTGAAGTATAAGCGACGCCATATTCGATTTTGAAAAAAATTGTTGTATTGTGCTCAACTTGTGCTGTGATGTGTCGTAAATAGTTTTGAATATTTCGCAAATTTTCAAATTTTGAGGATGGAATTTTATCCAAAATTAAGTTTTTCTAAAAATTTAAAGTTTTGCTAGCTGTTTTGTGCTAAAAACAAATGATACAATCGAAGTGATACAAAAATCGCATATTCGCGAAGGAACTTAGCGTGAAATTAGCACATCAAAGTTGTGCTGTATGTGAATATATCGTCGCTACAATGCAGAACTAGTCTAAGTCCAAAATTTAAAAATGAGTTTTTTTTTATGTCATAAGGAAACTTGTTGTGTTCCAAGCATTTTCTACATATTCTGAATATTCCAACGTGCAGTAAATCCTTCAGAATTTAAATAATAGAATATAATCATAATGTCGAAAGTCAGCATTTTACGCACTAAGATTCTTTTTTAAAAATTTGGAAAATGTAACTTAAACTAGTTCTGCATTGTAGCGACGATATTATGCGACCACTTTTTTAACGTATATTTTGTGAATAGTTATGCATGCTTTTTTGGTCGATTTGAAATTAAATGCAACAGCATTTCTGATCTCGGATATCTTTTATCACTAAATTTAATTTGTACGAGCTATAGTGGCATACATTTGGCACCACCCAACCAAATAAAATATGATTTTATCCCCGAAAGGCAGCGCGGCGCGGGAAAAACATTTCTCATTGACTACCTGCTGCACTTGCACCGACCGAAATTAAGACCGAGACCAAGAAAAGACTGCAATAATAAAACTAAAAAAATGCAACAAACAAACAAATTTTAATTAAAAATTTTAATTGAAATATTTCAAGTATTTCCTTCGCCCAAAATGGTAAATAGCCATTGCATATTTGTAGATTTATAGTATCAGGATCATGGATTCGATAACTAATATTTTTCACAGACAACAACCCTTTATT